>JAVLUX010000011.1:17231000-17846500 GCA_032164185.1 Moxostoma hubbsi | reverse complement strand
GGTTTGATACAAATGGCCCAATTTCTTCAACTCCTATTCAATCACAAAATGCTGATGTACAGACACCTTATAGGGTTCAGTCTTGTAATGTCACTGATGATTCAGTAGAATTTAAAAAAACTCAATGCTGCATCAACAAATGTGATCAGTGATATAGTGAAACAGATAGGCAGTAGTATTGGCCAGAACATTATTACCTGTCTCAAATCTAGTATTTTTAGTCAAAACAAAGAAAGTGGGTCACTTGTTGATGTGAGTGAACTGTCAAGGATCAGTTTTTTTAAGCAGGAGGTTACAGAACCCCTATACTTCAGAGGTAATGGAGACAATAAAATTTTGGTTGATGAATGGATAGAAACAATCAAAGTGTACTTAAAGGGTTACTTCAGGATTTAGCATTAAGCTTTGTATCAGTAGAAAACCAGTAGTATTTTCGAATTACCGAGCTCCCCCCCTCATATCCCCCTGAGACGAGAGATTTATGTATTTTTAGTCTGGAAAAAATTTTTGGGCCAGAGGCTTAAAACTACAGCCAGTATTCCGCATGTTTTCACCACGCCCATATGAGGCGGGATCTCACTCACAGAATGTGAAGATAGTGTCAGCCATCTTTCTGTAGAAGCTAAGCTAACAGGCTCTTGCTCTGTGTAGAAAGTTTGTATACAAGTAGGCTAATCACGATGGCGGAAGGTAGTTTTGAAGTTGAAACGGCAGAAGGGGATTTCGAAGATCTGTTGCGAGAATCTGATGCTCGCGGCTACCTGTACGAGCCGCAATACAGCAATGAACAGTTGCGGGAGATAGAGGAACAAGAGGCAGCCGGAGCAGCTGCTGTAGCAGGGGAGGAAGACCTGCTTGGCGGTCAGGAGGAAGAGCCCGGCCAGACTCGAGTTGGGGCGGACTGGTGGTGTCAGTGCTCTCACTGTGCACCTATGGAAACAGATAGAGAGTCCTATTGCTGTCACGAATTTCAGCGATGCCATTTTCTTCTGGACGAGATCGCTGAATCCGCTGATTAAACAGCACCACTAACTTTAGCGTGTATAACTGAGAACCCAAGTTTTGTACCACACATGGACAGGGGAGTCCAGGAAACTTATTTTAGGATCCCGAAGATAAATTGGAAACGCCAGCCAAAGCCCGCAGGGACAAACGGACGGCTTAGTGTAAAGTGAGTATTTTGTTTGTTTTTCTGTTTGTTACCAAGACGTCATGTACAGAGTTTGGACACCCGGAATTATCATAATGTTCTTCCCGCGTAGTCAGTCAGTTTATCAACTAACAACCGATTTATAGAGTCACGATGTATCAAAGCAAGCCTAGTTGTATCAAATTTTCAGATACTGCCGCCTGTAACCGGTAGGCGTGGTTTGGGAGTGGCCTCGTAAGGGCAGCAAAGCAAGTGCATTCGGGGAGTTGTTGTCTTTCAGCCACATGAGTAAAAAATACATTTTCTGCCTTTTCTCAGTCTAGAATACTTCAAATTCAAAAATAATTTCACATTTATACTATATAAATGACCAATTTTAAATACACATTCATCTTCCCAGAGGTGAAGTATCCCTGTAAGTGTTATTCCTCTGATCACAGAGCAGCAGATTGTATTGTGAGGATGGCTCGAAAAGTGCATGTCCGAAAGGATGATGCTGCCTCTGGTCAGCAGGAAAACTAATTGGCCCACATGAGGAGGGGACTTGTGGAGGGCCTTGTGTAATGTCCTCAAGTATGGATGAAGATGCACACAAAAGTGATTTTTCAGAATGTGCAAGAACTGAAAACAGATAATGACCTTTTCTTTACTGATGTTTTGGTAAAAGACACCGTTTTGTTTCGTGGCATGCATGACAGTGGGTCAATTGCTTGCACTTTGAGTAAACAGGTGTTGGACGAGCTCACAAACTTTAAACTACTTACCATTGATGAAGTATCTCCTACATCGCTCACATTAATTGGTTGTGGTGGTCTGAAAACAACTCCGGTGGGAGTTTGTGATTTGAAAATGACAGTGTTTGATTGCTCCTTTTCTGTACCTACCCTCTTTGTTGATGGTCAGAGTGCTGATCTAATTTTAGGGAGTAATGTGATTAAACACCTAATTCATGAAATGAAAATTTCAGGTAATTTCTGGAGTAGACTGTCAGACTCTAGCAGTGATGGCCCTGATGCGGCATTGCTTCAACTGTTGTGCAGTGTTGAATCTTGGAAAGGGTCTGACCCGCCCGATAAAGTGGATTTCGTGAAACTGAAACATGCTGTCACTTTAGAGCCTTTGACTGAACATTTAGTGTGGGGTAAAATAGTCACTGATAAAAGTTTATCGGCTGGCAGTACCGTCATTGTGGAGCCAAGTACAGCACGCACAGCTCCAAGAACTGTGTTGGTGGGCAGAATTGTTGTGCCGTTATTGGGAGATGGTTGGACGCAGTAAAAGTTTTGAACCCATCCAACAAATCTGTTTGTCTGAAGCAGAACTGTAAGTTGGCAGATGTATACACTTGCATTGCTCTTGAAGATTTTGATGTTGGCTGTTTTGACATGTCTTCTCAACAAATTGCCAGTCTGGAGTGTAATGTTTCAAAGACTGACAGACTGACATCAGGTTACTATAATGTAGAAGTACATGAGGACGATAAGCGCTTTACTGCATTTACTACACCTTTTGGACTCTATGAATATAACCGTCTTTCATGGGGCTTGTGTAACAGTCCTGCGACATTTATGAGGATGATGATGAGTATATTCGGAGATCACAATTTCATGAGTATGCTTTGTTATCTTGATGACATTCTTGTTTTTGCGCCTGATGAACAGCTGGCTTTACCGCGGCTGGAGATGGTATTTAGAAGGCTGCAAGCTTATTATTTGAAGTTTTGAAGTGTCATTTCATGAAGTCATCTGTCAGGTTCCTCTGACATATTGTGAGTGGAGACGGTATAGCTACTGACCCTGATAAGATTAGGAGTATCGTTAACATTACAGAACGTGATCTTATGGAAGATGGCACTGACATTCCTTCACGGACGAAAATAAGATAATTTTTGGGTATGGTGGTCTTTTATCAGCAATACATTGAGAATTACTCAAGCATTGGAAAGCCACTTTTTGTATTGACAGCAGGTACAAAGAAACCTAGACATGTTAAAGGATGGAAAAGAACTGTCTTGGTAAAAGAGCTTACTTCTGCTGATTGGACACCAGAGTGTAGGACTGCTTTTAATGCTTTGAAACTGGCGTTATTAGAGAGGGTTGTATTGGCACATCCAGACTTTAGAAAGCCTTTTTTGTTGTCTGTAGATGCTTCTAGTCATGGGCTTGGAGCTGTACTTTCTCAAGTGCAAGAGGGAGTAGAGGTTGCTCGCCCCATAGCCTTTGCTAGCAAGTCTCTGACTTATGCTCAATCGCGATATCCGGCACATAGGTTGGAGTTCTTTGCATTGAAATGGGCAGTGTGTGACAAATTTAGTCACTGGCTAAGAGGTCATCAATTCACAGTATCGACTGACAACAATCCGCTGACATATATTCTAACAAAGCCCAAATTGTATGCTTGTGAGCAAAGGTGGGTGGCAAAGCTTGCACCATTTGATTTTGATATCAAATACATTCCTGGATCTAAAAATGTAATTGCTGATGCACTTAGTCGTGAGCCGTTTGTGAAACCTAGTGTGTTTCATAAACTCACCAGAGTACCTTATGATGCTCTTTTGGAAGAGACACAAATGTTAAACTTAGGGTATGTTCAGGATGTTTTTCGTTGGTCTTGTCATCCTTTTGAAAAGACGGAACTGGACATACCGTGTTCTGATGTTGAGATGAATCACTCCTTGATATCTAGGAATTCTTGTGTTTCTCAGGAGGAAGTTTCTGCTATTTTAAATAGTAGTAAGCAACAAGAGAGTCACGTTCAACCATATAGGTACATGCTTTCACAGTTACTTGATACAATGTTGCTGTTTCAGTTGCCTGATGTTCCAACTTTGTCAAGGCAGGACCTGATGGAATTGCAATGTGTAGATCCTTGTTTGAGCAGAGTGTTATTTTTTTGTGGAGTGTAAACCTAGACCTTCTAGTAGAGAAGGGATTAAGGAATCTTCTGGTGTGATTCGTTTTCTGAGACACTAGGAAATGTTGGTTTGTTGTATCGGACTTCTAGAGATGTGATCACTAGGAAGAAGACTTTCCAGTTTGTGGTGCCTAGTGCTCTTCGTGAGAAGGTGCTTAAAGGGGTACATGATAATGCAGGGCACCAGGGGCAACAAAGAACTCTCTATCTTGCTAGACACAGGTTCTACTGGCAAGGGATAGAAAAGGATGTAAAGGAGCATGTCAGATGTTGCAAGAGGTGTGTGGTTAGTAAATCACCAGAACCTGAAGCGAGAGCTCCGCTTGAGATTATTGTGACGACCAGACCGCTTGAGTTGGTTTGTGTTGATTTTTGGTCTGCCAAAGATTCATCAGATAAGACACTTGATGTTTTGGTTGTGACAGACCATTTGACTAAATTAGCACAAGCGTACCTTTGTCCTAATCAGTCCTAATCTGTATTTATGGTTTCCCAGAGCGGTTGTATTCTGATCAGGGTGCCAATTTTGAGAGTAGGTTGATTTCAGAGATGCTTCAACTTGGAGGTGTTGAAAAAACTCATACAACACCTTACCACCCAATGGGTAATGGGAATGTTGAGAGGTTTAATCGTACTTTAGGTAATATGATTCGTGCATTGCCGCCAAAAGCGAAACACAGATGGCCGCAGATGTTGAAATCTCTCACTTTCTGTTACAATGCGACAGTTCATGAAACAACCAGGTTTACACCATTTCACCTGATGTTTGGGAGGACTCCTAGATTACCAGTTGACATGATGTTTGAATCTGTGCTTTTTGATGATCAAGTGATTGACTATGATGAGTATGTGTGTTCACTCAAAGCTGATTTGGCCGAAGCAATGCGAATTGCTCAGAGTTCTACTTCGAAACAGCAGCAGAGACAGATGCAATATTACAATAAAAAGGTCAAAGGAGATCCACTGAGTATTGGTGACAGAGTACTGTTGGCCAATAAAGGTGAACGTGGTAAGAGGAAGCTTGCTGATCGATGGGAGGGACATATTTTCATGGTATCGGGGATGAATGAAAAAGTCCATACATTTCGAATCAGAAACTGTTCCGCAGGTGCTGAGAAAGTTGTTCATAGGAATTTGATAATTCCAGTGAACTTCTTGCCTCTTCAAGATGAGACTTGTGAGGTGAACTCTTGTGAGGGTGTTCTCTCCAGTGAATCAAGTCAATCTGTGACTGATGAGGTTGAGCCAGTTTTTCTTGCGACAACTCCGGATGACAGAACTGTGACATGGGTTTCAGAACTTCCAGCATCTGAGGAAATGTGTGTGGCTGAAGCTGATTCTGTTCAGGAGACTGTAGATTAGCAACATTCTGAGACTGCATCACCTATCAAAATAAGCGTAAAGGAGCAAGATTTTGCTGAAACTGAACGTGAATCTTTGAGTGGTGTAAATCATATTGCTGGTGGTGCTAATGTGAATGTTGCTGACACAGTTTTGTGTACTCCTTTTGGTGTAGCAAATTCTTTGACTACTGACCAGTTATCACAAGGTAGTGCAAACTTTACTCAGAATGGATCATTGAATGTCAGAACCAGATGTGGGAGGGTGGTTAAGCCAGTCATTAGACTGATTCAAAATATGCATCAGAAGATTTTGTCAGGTTTGTAATAAAGAACATTTTTTTTGTCTTTTTTTTTTTTTTTTTTGATCTACTGTCAAGGGATGTTATTTTTGTGAATTTATTATGGAATATTCTTTATTAATGTCTATACCTGAGACATATTGAAGAATAGAGGCTGATTTTGATTGATGCACTGTAACACATTGTGAAACTGAGATGTAATGTTGTATGTAAATGTTTTCACTGAAAGTGTGTGATTTTTTTTTTCCCAAACCAGTTAAGCGCAAACCACGCCCCTTAGCGAAAACCACACCCCGCAGCGATGACTCGCGTCTATGGCTCGATTTCATTGGTCAACACTATCACGCATCTGAGGTAAAACGTTTAGATATCAGCCAGGGACGTTGTTAGGCCTATTTTAGGGGGGGCTGAAGCTACCCCAAAATGTTCCTAAGTCCCCCTAAATGATAATAAGAACAACAATAACAATTTGATTTATCAATAACCGTATCCTCATTCAAATTTAGAATTAGACGCATCAAATGATATATAATCCAGCTTCAAAAAATAGCCAAAAAGTCGGAAGTTGGACAGAAGTACAAAGAGTCGTTGTGCTATCAAGATGATGCACCGCACCGTCTCGTTGCATTGGTGTGAACTGTGGCAGCTTTCGGAGCGTTGCAGACCAGAGCGCTGCAAGTAACTGGAGGATTCATCTCGTCTCGTCGTTACTCTAGTTTGGTCTGAAGTTGAACTCGCTATGCACCCTCCCGCCCACACACACAGATACACACACTAACAGTGAAAGGAAGATTGGTAAGTGTCGTGATACAGAGTGAAAAGTTGTTTTTAATTACCTGCTTACCTTTAGCTACGTTTTCTTGAGGTAAAGGAAAGGGGATATTTTGGTTTGCTATGGAAAACTGTAGTCTAGCTAGAGTGAACAAGGAAATACAAGAAATGGTGAACTTAGCAAGCTAATCACAACTCTTTATTCTTTGCCAATAACATAAACTATCTCTATAATAGGCATATAAAACAATATCAATCACCATAGAATGTTGTTGTCACTGAAAACTAAATGTCATAGGGTCCCTGTTAATGCTATTACCATTGTATCCATCAATTCATTTAGCAGATGAGTTGGGATATTCGAAGATATTTTAGCAGAGAGAAAGAGAAGCAGCTGCAGGAGATTGGCAGGCCAGTTGATTCTGAGGGAGCCGGTGTGATTGAGGTCAGTAATGGTCTATAGGTCTAAGGATTGTTTTGTGTTCTTCTAACAATAAGCATTTGTTGGCAGGTCTAGGCACTATGCATAGCCTAAACTAAATTAGTTAATTATTTATTATATATGCTAGCTATACCAATTTAACTTTCTGCATTCATTGGCTGTGATAAATTAAATAAATCCGTAGATGTTACCTAAATGTAGGCTAAAGATGAGCAAATGCCCACAGATACACATGTGAAACTAAAATGAAAGCAACCCTTAAAAACAGAAGGCATTTTTTGATGCTTCCACCAATGAAGTAGACAATAAACAAAAAGTAACTGTTGACTGTGGTTTTGAAAATGATTTCATTCTTAATTTGCCTTTATTTGAATACTGCCTTTATGTTGTTGATTTATATCATACATTGTATACATCATTTGGCAGAATAAATCATCTTTAATTGAGAAACGCTCAAACCTGTGTTGTCAAATTTCACTATGACCTTAAAATTCTGGTTCTTGGTTTAAACTGTATGCAAGCCAAACTACACAGCGAAATTACACTCTGATTGAACCAATCCACAGCGCAGTTACAGTAATTAGAGTAATTAAATATCATTCTGTGGACAACTTATCTTATATAGAGAGGAATTAGATATAGTATGCTATTACTTTATCATACATTTACATGAGCAGACAGATAGCATTTAAGTCATTGCTTATAGAATAACTCATCAGGAGCAAAGTCTGGCCTACGTAAATTCCCCCATGCAGCTTTGATGTGTCTGAAAGCAACATTACAGTAACTTTTCTTTAACAGAGTAGAAATGGAAGAAGAGGATATGTCTGTCACATTTTACTTGTTAACATATTGGTTTCTTGACTGGTTGTTGACATAAGTGTAGCTCTAGATGTGAGTGCAAAGATTTTGCAAACGCAAGTTACAAATACCCTGGGGGCTAAGCCCCCCCTGTCTTCCAATCCTAGTGACGTCCCTGATATCAGCTAAATGGATCCGATGGTGACAAACGGTAAGATATGCCTGGTTGTTTCAGTATAATTTTATTAATAGAAGTATTTGTAGGTTTCAATTATGATTATAATTTTAACTTATCTTATGGATTTCTTTCTTCCTCAGTGGAGGACGCTTGTTCTGGCTGTGATGAAGACCAAGCCTCGGATCTAAAGGTTACGAATTTGAATTCAATTAATTGATATAACACCTTTCTGATTATTGTAATATGACGCTTGTAATATGATTTGTTTCAATAAGTTTTGTTTACTGTGATGTGTCGAAATGTTGGGACCATCTCAGTTAACATGCTTATTGACAAAATCTCACCCAGCTTTAAATAGCAGTGGCTAACATTTCTTTTTAATCTACAGAAATGCTTACCCCCCCTGGGTACAATTATCATTTCTGCACCTTTAATTTCTGCACTCCAAAAGGCCAATCACACCTGGACCTGCACCTCTCTTTATTTACATAGTTTTATGACTTTTTTATTTATTTATCTTATGGACCCTTTTTAATGTTTTATATATATATATATATATATATATATATATATATATATATATATATATATATATATATATATATATATATATATACACACATACATACATACATACATACATTATATATATATATATATATATATATATATATAAGTTGTAAATAAGTTGTAAATTCTGTGTAACCTTTAATTTTGTATAAACACTTGCAGCGATGTGATGTGAGGCCAATCAGCGCTTTGATAGAGTTGACCAATGAAATCGAGCCATAGACGCGAGTCATCGCTGCGGGGTGTGGTTTTCGGTTAAGGGGCGTGGTTTGCGCTTAACTGGTTTGGGAAAAATAATAAAAAAATCACGCACTGAAAGTATGTAACAGGCATGTTATTCCTATAAGTGCTTAGGGGATTTGCAACCCTCTATCATTACTAATTCTGAAAAGAATAGTCATGTGATTGGAAGATTCAGTGTTTCATGTCAATATACAGTATTGTATTTGGTGTTATGGTTCTGAGATGTAGAAGTATTTGTTCTGTTAATGGTAATTTAGTATAAAACATTGTTTTTTTTTTTTTGTGACTTTCTAGTAGCATCTTGCTCTTTTGTTTTTTTTATTTCATTTTTATTTTGTCATGTACAAGTGGACGTCAGCAGGGGAGAATGTAACAAGCATATAATTAAATAGTATGATTTAGTGATTCCACTTGACATGACCATATATAGATTTCCTCTTATTCTGTGGACTCTACTTAAGCACTCTGCTGCTTCCCAGTTCTCACAGTGGTAGGTCGCATGTGAAGGGTGGTCAATTAGTTAATTATATTCTTAATCTAATTAATAACTCTCTGGGTAACTCTTTGTGTTTACCATAAACTCATTGTCAATGTATTTTGGTATGTTATTATTTTTTGCTTTAAATCAGATTTTATATATTTTTTTATGAGCATTTTTTTGTTTCTCCCGGAGAAAGTGATGTAAGTGCTGCAGAGGCACTCAAATATTGTTCATGTGTTTGAACAGGTACTTTATTTTTGTTTATTTTGTATGTTCTGGTCCAGTTTGCGTGAGCTCTCACAGAGAGAGAATGATGTAAGTGCTGCAGAGGCGCTCAAAGATTGTTCATGTGTTTGAACAGGAATTAAAAGAAGACAAAAGACAACAATTTCTGAGTCCAAAGTTTATTTTATATGACAACAACACAACGCAGAATAAACACACACACATATACACACACACATATATATATATATATATATATATATATATATATATATTTATTGTGTTTGCAGTGGGTGCTGTAAGCACTGACTAAGTCTCATAAAATCTAGTGCTGCTGTTTTGATCCGTTCAGCCTCCTGCCACTTTTCTCCCATGGAAAATACTGAACATGTGGCTACCAAGGAACCCTGTTAAGTCGCCTTTTGTTACTTGAAGATTTTTTAATGACTGGAAAGGAGAGGATTCTCACTGAAATAAGATATGTTGTTTCTTTCTTTAAACATGAAGAAAAGGGAGTGTAAAGATGGCAAAATTTGTCAAATGCATTTCAGCAACAAAGTAAATGAACAGTGCAAACAAAAAGATAAACATATTCTACGATTATATATGTCACGTCATTCTTGTGACACCCCCCACCCCCCCAGCCTCCCCAATGACTCTTATTTTGAAATGTATAAGAGACTCTTAGTTTGAAGTTTTGTGTCTTCCTCTGTTATGTCTGTCTTCTGTCCACTGCCCTAATTGTATTCCAGGAGTTCCTTGTCTCCTTGTTAGCCCTAGTGTATATATCCTCTTGTTCCTTGTTCCGGTGTTGGCTCTTGTTTGTATGTAGTGTGTTAGTATATCCCCTTTTTTTTGTTTATAATTAAAGTTCTGCATTTGGATCCTCACTCTCTCGCCACTTCCCTTCACAATCCTGACAGAAGAACCAACCTGCATAATGGATGTAGTATGGACCACCTCCTTAAATTTCTGCTGCGCTGCCTCTTGAGCCTTGGTGGCAATGACCCCTGAATTTCCTGTGGCTCAGCCTCTTTAGCCTCTGCCTCCTGTGGCTCTGCCCCATGAGCCCATCCATCCTATAGCTCCATCTCCTGAGTCTCCATCCCTGGCAGCTCTGCCCTTGGAGTCTCTATTTTCAGTAGCTCTACCCCCTGAGCCTCTGCCTCCTGTGGCTCCCCCCGTTCCTCCTGTTTAATCCTGGTATCTGAATATTACCACAACTCCGAACAAACCGCCAGACCCCGCTCAATTCTTGGAGCCCCCTCCCAGGGAACTGGACCCTGCTCCCTTTCTGAAGCCTCTTGCCTGTTCACTGGCTCTGCCCTGGCCCCCTGTTCTACACCTGTCTCTGGGCTTTGCTTCATTGTCTTTCCTTTTTTGGGGCTTCAGGAGCCACCCTTTAAGGGAGAGGGGTTCTATCACGTCATTCTTGTGTTTTCCCCAAAAGATCTCTTATTTTGAAAGAGATTCTTAGTTTTAAGTCATGTGTCCTCTATTATATCTGTCTTCCTATCATTGCCCTAATTGTATTCTAGATGACAATTGTCTCCTTGTTAACCCTAGTGTATATACATCTCAGAATGCTATTTTGACAGCTCGAGAAGGACCTACGCAATATTAGGCAGGTTGTTTTAATGTTGTGGCTGATTGGTGTACATCCTTTTGTTCCTTGTTGCAGTGTCGGTTCTTGTACGTTATTGGCCCACATACTGCTGTTCTGTTTGTTACCTTTTTTCTTCATATAATTCCTGTAATTATAAACAAAATAAGGGGATGCAAAGATAAAGTTCTGCATTTGGAGCCTCACTCTCTCACCTCTTCCATTCTCAATTCAAAAATAAAATTATTATAAAAACACAGATTAACTGTTCCACAGCAATCAAATATAATTGAATAATGTTAACTGCACTGAAATTGATACAATTAATTTGTTTTTATTACCATAACATCAAGCTTTCCCTTGGTGCTTATGAGCATGATATGCAAAACAGCCACAGGATGCAGTATACCAAAACATATGACTCAATTGGATTGGACAAATGAAATTTAAACATGAATAAAGAGTCCTGCCACAGACTTTTTTTTATATGCAATAATCATTTAATTTTATTAATATTAATTATTATTTATTAGGTTTTTGGATGTTTAAGTATATTCAAAATCTAAGGGGTACCTTCCCCCTCAGTTTGAATGGGCTTGATGCCTCTGAGTAGGGTACATTTTGTCTGTATGAAATTTGTGTGGCATAATGTCAGCTATACATGCAAATTACTTTCTAAGGGTTATAGTGTGTAAATGACGTGCATCTAGAAATCCTACAGTGGAATACAAACTCAGCAAAAAAAAGAAACGTCCTCTCACTTTCAACCGCTTTTATTTTCAGCAAACTTAACGTGTAAATATTTGTATGAACTTAAAAAGATTCAACTGCCCCAGACAATCACGGACCCTCCACCTTCAAATCGATTCCGCTCCAGAGTACAGGCCTCAGTGTAGCGCTCATTCCTTCGATGATAAATAGTGAGTTCGACCAATCACCCCTGGTGAAACAAAACTGTGACTCGTCAATGAAGAGCACTTTCTGCCAGTCCTGTCTGGTCCAGCGAAGGTGGGTTTGTGCCCATAGGTGATGTTGTTGCTGGTGATGTCTGGTAAGGACCTGCTTCACCTACATGCCCTCAGTTCAGCATATCTCAGCTTTTTGTGGACATTTTAAGCACTGATGGAGGGATTGTGCATTCCTGGTGTAACTCAGGCAGTTGTCGTTGCCATCCTGTACCTGTCCCGCAGGTATGATATTTGGATGTACCAATCCTGTGCAGGTGTTGTTACACATGGTCTGCTACTGCGAGGATAATCAGCTGTCCATCCTGTCTCACAGTACAGACATTGCAATTTATTGCCCAGGCCACATCTGCAGTCCTCATGCCTCCATGCAGCATGCCTAAGGCATGTTCACACAGATAAGCAGGGATCCAGGACATCTTTTTTAGGTGTTCTTCAGAGTCAGTAGAAAGGTCTATTTAGTGTCATAAGTTTTTATAACTGTGACCTTAATTGCCTACCATTCCACAGGTGCATGTTTGTTACTTGTTTATCAAATCAAAATCAAATCAAATCACTTTATTGTCACACTACTGTGTACACGAGTGCAACAGTAGGTGAAATTCTTGTGTGCAGTTCCGAGCAACATTGCAGTAATGACAGTGACGAGACATAAACCACTTTACAATAAACAACATATTTACACAAAACAATTTACATAACAAAATGTACACATACTTACACAACAGTTTACATAACAAATGTACACAATACACACAATGTAGAATACACGTACACTAGATAAGGGTATAAATATATATAAACACTAATTGAATTGGGAGAATATATTGACAGAGTGATGATTAATAAAGTGCAGTGCTGATTGTTGATCGTGAGAGATCATGTGTTCAAAAGTCTAATTGCTTGTGGGAAGAAGCTGTCATGTAGTCGGGTGGTGCGGGTCCTGATGCTGCGATACCGCCTGCCTGATGGAAGCAGTGAAAGCAGCCCATGACTCGGGTGACTGGAGTCTCTGATGATCCTCCGAGCTTTATTCACACACCGTCTGTTATATATATCCTGGAGGGAGGGAAGCTCACCTCCGATGATGTTTCTGGCAATTCGCACCACCCTTTGCAGGTCTTTGCGGTTGTGGGCGGTGCTATTGCCGTACCAGGCGGTGATGCAGCCAGTCAGGATGCTCTCTACAGTACTGGTGTAGAACCGTGTGAGGATGTGGTGGTTCATTCCGAACTTCCTCAGCCGTCTCAGGAAGAAGAGGCGCTGGTGAGCCTTCTTCACAACGGCCTCAGTGTGGACGGACCATGTGGACACCGAGGAACTTGAAGCTGCTGACTCTCTCCACCGGTGCTCCATTAATGGTGATGGGGCTGTGCTCTCTGTCTTTCTTCCTGAAGTCCACCACAAGCTCCTTGGTTTTACTGACGTTGAGGAAGAGGTTGTGCTCCTGACACCAGCGTGTCAGAGTGTGCACCTCCTCTCTGTAGGCCGTTTCATCATTGTCAGTGATCAGACCTACCACCGTCGTATCGTCAGCAAACTTAATGATGGCATTGGAGCTATGTGTTGCCACACAGTCATGTGTGTAAAGGGAATACAGGAGTGGGCTGAGAACACAGCCCTGCGGGGCTCCAGTGTTGAGGGTCAGTGATGAGGAGATGTTGCTGCCCATTCTAAACCACCTGACGTCTGCCTGACAGGAAATCCAGGATCCAGCTGCACAGCGAGCTGTTTAAGCCCAGAGCCCGGAGTTTCACATCAAGCTTGGAGGGCACTATGGTGTTAAATGCTGAGCTGTAGTCTACAAACAGCATTCTCACATATGTGTTCCTTTTTTCCAGGTGGGAAAGAGCAGTGTGTATTGTAGATGCAATGGCGTCATCAGTGGAGCGGTTGTTACGGTAGGCAAACTGCAATGTGTCCAAAGAGGTGGGCAGAACAGAGCAGATGTGATCTCTGATCAACCTCTCAAAGCATTTGCTGATGATGGGGGTGAGGGCAACAGGACGCCAGTCATTTAAGCAAGTGATTTTTGATTGCTTCGGTACAGGCACAATGGTTGATGTTTTGAAGCATGTGGGGACTACAGACAGGGATAGGGACAAGTTGAAAATGTCCGTAAAAACACCAGCCAGTTGGTTCGTGCATGCTCTGATGACGCAGCCCGGAATGCCGTCTGGACCCGCGGCTTTACGGATGTTCACCCGTCGAAAGGATCGGGTTACATCCGCAACAGAGACGGAGAGTGAACCATCATCTGTAGTGTCGGCCGCGAGTGCTCTCTCCGTGAGGGCGGTGTTGTTGTCCTCGAAACGAGCATAAAAAGTATTAAGTTCGTCCGGGAGAGAGGCAACGGTGTTCATGGCGGAGTTTTTATTCCGTTTATAGTCCGTGATGGTGTTAATTCCCTGCCACATACTTCTGGAGTCAGTGGTGTTAAACTGTTCTTCAATTTTGTGCCTGTACTGGCGTTTGGCTGCACGGATGGAGTTACGGAGGGCATAACTGGCTTGTTTACGCTCCTCCGTGTTCCCGGAATTAAAAGCGGTGGTCCGCGCAGTAAGTGCCGCGCGAACATCGCTGTTAACCCAGGGTTTCTGGTTGGGGTAGATCCGTATATTTTTTGTCGGAACAACGTCCTCTACGCACTTTCTGATGAAACACGTTACGCTATCAGCGTAAACCTCGATGTCGTCATCGGAGGCAGACCGGAACATCTCCCAGTCCGCGTGATCAAAACAGTCCTGTAGCGCAGAGTCTGATTAGTCCGACCAGCACTGGATCATTCTGAGGGCGGGTGATTCCCATTTCAGTTTCTGCCTGTAAGCGGGCAGAAGCAGAACGGAAGAGTGGTCAGATTTGCCAAATGGTGGGCGGGGGAGGGATTTGTAGCCATCCCGGAAAGGAGAATAGCAATGATCCAAAACCCGGTCCCCTCGTGTGTTAACCCTTTGATGCGCAAGCTATGGAAACCCCTTCTAATGCACAACATGGGTCTAAAAAGACCCATATTCATTTCCTATGTTATATCATGCATGGCTGGAAATTTTTTTTTTTTTTTTATCTTTTAAGATCAATTTATTTGCACATTGGATTTTGCAGTGGATCCAGAAACAGCTCCCGCAAGGCCACATCCCAGCTCTTATCCCCCCCTGCAAGGAGGGTCAAACCAATAAAGGCCATGAATTCCTCTTTGTCAATGCTTCTCCATTTTTTCCCTTTTGCTGCTGCTGTTCTTCTTCCCTCTAAGTTCGTACATTTCAGAACCTCATCAATGATGTTGTCACTGATGAACATATCCCAGGCAGCTTTTGGTGAGATAGATGTTGAACCAGGTACAGGTCCTGGGCAGCTCCTTAGGATGTTGTGGCTTCTTGTTCTGCCCTGAGGGGGGGGGGGGGGGGGGGGGCTGGGGGTTTGCTCGCTCCAGTAAGACCCCCTTTTACTCATTCTATCTGACTGGGTCTGAGTTTCATCTTCAGAGGACTCATCAGACAAGTCTTCAATGTCATCAAAGGAGTCTTATTCATCTACAAGAGCTGGATTTACACCCACAACTCCAGATTGACCCTGTGGCACATAGTCTAGGTCATCAGCACAGCATATCAGCATATCAGAGTCTGAATCAGTACTAAGAATTGCCTCATCTTCCTCATCCTGTTCTTCATGCAGCATCTCGACAACCATTTCAACCGTTAATCTTGATTGACTGGGACCAGCCATACTCACACTCTGTGTAAAGAAATTCAAAAGCACAAGAATATTTTCAAATGCACATCAAACAGTTTATCAAGTATATAGTTATTATATATTGTCATTATTGGACAGAAACCTTATATGTCCAAAACTTGTGATTTATGACAAAAAATATTTTCGCTCAGACAGATATATATTATATATATTATATATATATATATATATATATATATATATTATATATTATATATATATATATTATATATTATATATATATATATATATATATATATATATATATATATATATATATATATATATATATATATATATATATATATATATATATATATATATATTAGATCTATAGATATCTAGATATCTATCAAAGATATATATTAATATTAGTTTCTTTACAGTTTCAGTGTGTCTCTTCTATTTGTGTATGTAAAAAGAAATTACGCTTTTGAAGCCCAAAATTAGCATAAATGGACAGTATGTGAGCCCTTTACAATGTTTTAAAATAAAAAAGGGATATAAAGTCATGGGACTTTAATGTTTTTTTTTTTTGTGTGTGTGACATACATTATATTTCTCTGTTAGCCTACTTAGTGGAGTAGAGAAAAGTGTCCTTAACTGAAGAGAGCTGCTCACACTTAAATGTAAACTAAAAAAGGTAATGACTAGCAGGAAACCACTAACAACTTAAAAGTTTAAAAAAGATTTACAAAGATTAAAAAGATATTAAGAAATAAGTAATTTACCTGTTGAGGGTGTCTTGACAATCTGTGTAATTGGATGACTGCTGAGCTCCAGTAATGAGGTGGCGTTACAGTTACAGTTCGAAAATCAAAAAGGCGGGAAAAAAGAACCCTAAACTCTTAAAAAATTGAATCATTTCAGCATATGAAGGATTATGAACTGTTAGGCCTTCTACATGTAAATAAGCTTTAAAATACAATCTTTTTTTTAGTGTAGCTAACATTAGCTAGCTAGAATAGGCCTATGTCACCAGCTAGCTATAGCTAATAGTATTGGACATGTTTCTCCTTCTCACAAGTAATTTCTCTCTAGGATTACAAGGCCAAGGTAACCATAGCCTAATATTCAAATATTATGTCCATCTTTTACAAAATATAAAAAAAAATTCTGTGGTTAAAATAAAATAAGACTTGCATCAAATATACAAAAGCAGCCGTGTTGAGTTGTGAAATGTGTGGCAGGTGAATAGTATTCTGCAGTAAATGTTCCTACTTGCAACAATGTGCAAATATCAAAGGTTTCTATATGGGTCATTTTTGACCCATGTATGTAAAATTGATGTAGAAATAAAAAAAACTGTGTGTTTATAAAGTAAGAAAGGAAACATTAACATAACGATTTGTGGAAATCAAAAACAAAATATTTAATGAATACCTGGAATAAGAAAAAAGAAAGAAAAAAAAACATATCTTTTAAAGATTCAGCAAAGAAACACTCAGTCATGCATGAAATAACAGGAAATGAATACGGGTCTTTTTAGACCCATGTTGCGCATTAGAAGGGTTGCGATACAAAAACGATTTTTATTCGAAAAGTAAGAAATTAAAAATTTCAATTAGGATTTTTAATGATTTAAAACAAGTTAATTGAGGAATACCTGGAATACTGAATGATGAAATTAATTTCTTGCAAAGATATAGAAAATGCAAACTCAGTCGGGTCTTTTTAGACCCATGTTGTGCATCAAAGGGTTAAAGCTGATGTGTTGGTGGTATTTTGGTGCTATTGTTTTGAAGTTGGCTTTGTTGAAGTCCCCGGCAACAATGAACGCGGCCTCAGGGAGCGCGGTTTCCTGCTCACTTATACTGCCATACAGTTCCCTAAGTGCCTGGTCTGTGTCGGCTTGTGGGGGGGGGATGTACACAGCAGTGATAATGACCGCTGTGAATTCCCTCGGTAGCCAGAATGGTCGACACAGAAGCATGAGAAATTCCAGATCAGGAGAGCAGAAAGACCTGATAAAATGTACATTCCTCTGATCACACCATGATTTGTTGATCATAAAACATACACCTCCACCTCTGCTTTTACCTGAGAGGTCTTTCGCTCTGTCCGCTCGGTGCACGGAGAAACCCGTGGGTTCGATGGCCGAGTCTGGAATCTCCGCGGACATCCAGGTTTCCGTAAGACAGATAACACAGCATTCTCTCGTCTCTCATTGGAAAGAGATCCGCGCTCTCAGCGCTTGTTGTCCAGAGACTGAACATTTGCCAGTAGTATACTGGGTAGCGGGGGGCGATTTGCGCGACGTCTTAATCTGATGAGAACGCCGGCTCTTTTTCCCCTTTTCCGTCTGCGTTTCCGCGGCCGGGCAGCCCAAACAAAGGGCTCCGCTGGCGTGATTGTAAACCGCGGGTCGGCATTGAGGAATGTGAAGTCCGGTTTTCGGTGTGTGATTGCCGAACCAATGTCCAAAAGCGTTTGTCTGTCGTACACAATAAGGCAGACAACATCCAAGACAAAAAAACACAGAACTGTAAACAAAACAAACAATAAACTGCAGTGTTTTGACGGAGCTCGCGACGCAGCAGCCATACTCGGCGCCATCTTGAGATCATGTTTATGGTTTATGAGTTTATGGTTCATTGAGCAAGCATGGAAAACATTGTTTAAACCCTTTACCATAAAGATCTGTAAAGTTATTTGGATTTTTACAAAATTATCTTTAAAATACAGTGACCTGAAAAGGGGAGTTTATTATGGGGTGGCAAAAATGCCTGGGTTTCCAAAAGCAACTGGGAAGAGTTCCAAGGAGAAACCCAGATTGGCCAGCATCTGTCTGATGGCATTAAAAGTAACATATATTTCACTTTCAGGTTTTAAAACAAGCTTTCCCTTGATCACAATCTATCATTTGAAACAGCTATTGCATTTGCTTTACTTGCATTTAACTTATGCATGCAGATCTTTTAAGGTCCTTGTTTCCTTTGTAATCCCTGCATTTTAATGCCTGCAAGTGTCAGGCATGTCACATTAAACCCACTGATTGATGATGTATCGATCATGATGCTTTTCTTCAGAAGACTGCTGAGTCGACACTGCCACAATTCAAATGTCTTATCTTTCTCCAGCAGCTTGTCAAATAGGTGGGTATTTAATATTTATTTATTTATAACCTTCACTGTTGAAAAGTCAGGCATTGTCACCTGCATATGTTGTGTTTTGAAGGCTGGAGCCCAATCATTGGAGGATGCTGTGCTTGTGTCCAAAACAAATGTATTAACCAGCAAGATTCTACCAGCTAGACCAGCACCAAACCATCATAAACCAGCCTGGACAATCATACAAACTCTTGCTGGTCAAAGCTGATCTTTACAGCAGGGATTATGAAAACCATTACATTTGTATACACACAGAGAACTGTATGTGCATATTTCTGTTTTCCAGAGTGTTTTATTTTAAAATCAGTCATTTTTATCTTCAATATCTGTAGTTCAACAATCAAACAACATCATGCTTCTGTAAAAGCAAAAGTAATACAAATTTTTGCCATTTCAACATCTTTAAAATCATTTTTATATAATCATAACGGAACATGCAGCTCTTTCTAAGAAGCTTTTTATTCAAACCTTTCCTTTCTAAAGCGTGCTCTCTCTCTTATCTCAGTGCCTAACCATTTTAGAAAGTGCATTTTTTGAGAAATGGATTGGGCAGTAAATTGTATCTAAGGAGAGAACACCCTCCTAATGTTTAATTTTAGGGGAGATTGGTGTCTTCTGGGTAGCAGTGAAGAGACTAATTATTATGTGCTTTTCTGATTTCATCTTTTTGTGTTAATTTTCTATTTTCTCTCTCCCTCCATTTTGGTGTTATCCGGTCTCCCACCTCACTAAATGAAATTTCTGATTGTGGCCTTATATTGCAGTTCCCATTCTCTTAGGTCACATTCTGCCTGGTCTTATCTTTTATTTTCTTTTTTTTACCTGACCCATTCACTCAGGATCTGCCACTGTCACTGCCTCTGCTTCAGTTCAGCCACTGCCACCATTTTCTGTCAGTATTGCACTTCCTGTCCATCAGAGGAATAATGCAAATGCCTCCAATTAAAGAAGCTGAATCACGTCCTCTTGGTGGAAACTAGAAAAGGGAATGAGGTGGGGATGGAGCTACAAGGGTGATATTGCTGTAGCAATGAGAACCACAATGCTTTATCCCCTGTTTTCAGTGTTTGAATAGAAGGTGAGCTTGGGGGTACAGGACCACCCATAAAAAAAAATTATTAAATAAGCTTGAGCGGTCCGGTGTCGTTTCATTAAAATAATAATAATAAATAATTGTCTTAACATAACCTGATTGTTTTAACCACTGATCTGACTTAATTGATTTTCTGTCTGAAAGTTCTAAACATTCTGTTGCGGTCATTAACAGAACTGCACTGACTCTGCAAATCCCCCCCAAAAAGTTACAAATTGTCTTTAATTTTGGATTTTTCATACAATTTCTGTGTACTTTTATTCTATCCATATTTACTTTTGAACTGAACCGTCACGTTTATAGCATACTAGCATGTCCATTGGTTACATTAAGTAGTTAGTGATTAGTTTTAAGTAAAGCTGCCACAGAAAAGGCTGGGTTCAAGTTGATAAAGTCAGTAAAATATCTAAAATGGAACCAATTAGAACACATTTTATACATCAACTCATATAGAATTGCAATTTTACTTGATTAAAAAAAAAGGATAAATTAAAATGTACCATGGGATTTGTACCAGGGACAATTTGTATTAGGATTAAGTATACCACTATTAAGTATTCTGGCTTCAATATTAGTTGTGCAGAATTGAGTGTTAATGATTGTATGGTTAGTACTTTGATTTGATTTTAAATTGAATATCAATTTAAAAATAAAGGTTAGGGTCAAGAGCTCAGACACAATTACAACACTGCTTGAATGTAATGGTCCCTTCAGCATTTAGCATTCTGATTATTTTATTTGGACACAATATGTCAGGAGAGGGGTCAGGTGGGCATATTGTGTGAGTTGGTAAGTTAACTGGTGAGTTGCCTGAGTTGCTCACATGTAGTTCGAGTCTGTGTTTGTAACCTGCTAGCCTGATTCGCATTGCTTATTCCTCTACTTTAAGCATTTAATCCTTAATCTTTGCCATTTTACTGCACTTCAGTTTTTCCCACTTTTCTACATTTTTAACTGCATGCATTTTGCAGTGAACATCCTTTTTTTTCTCTTTTCTTTCTTGTCCACATAGCATGATTCTACTGTGTGCATTCATTCGTTTTCTTTGTGTTCTACACAGATTATTTAATCAGTCTCAAACCCTGCTGATCAACATTAGCATGTATCGATATTCTCAACTCTCTTGGGATCAGACAAAATGTGACAGGACTAACTCATACGGTAAATTTAATTCTGACATATGGAGTTTATAATGTAGCAATATTGCAGCAGAGCGATAACATCTCAGATCATAACCTAATCTCTTGCATGTTGCACTTAGCTAAAGTCACTCAATCTACACCAAGTTATCATTCAAGAAGAACTTTCCTTTCGATCACTAAAGATTGCTTCACTAATAATCTTCCAAATTTGCCTTAGATAATCAGTATGCCAAAAAGTTTAGAATAACTTGATATAGTCATAGAAAATATAAATACAGTCTTCACTAGCACTCTTGATAGTGTCAACCCCCTTCGATTAATGAAAATTAAAGAGAAAAGCCCTGCACCATGGTAAATGATCAAACTCACGATCTCAAGAGCATCATGGAAAATGGAGCGCATGTGGAAGAGTACAAAAATAGAGGCGTTACATGGTGCATTGAAAGATAGTGTATGTTGCTACAGACAGGCACTAAAAGCTGCCAGGTCTGCATATTTTAGCAAACTCATAGAAAATAAACATAAAAATCATAGGTGTTTATTCAGTATTATGATTAAATTGGTTAGTAATAAAGCCTCGGCTGAACCAGATATCCCATCACAGGACAACAGTAATGAATTCATAACTGTATTTACTGATAAAATTGAAATCATCAGAAATGAAATTGGAATTATGAAATCGTCAGCCAAAGCACTTAAAAAAAAACACTCATAATTTTTTCCCACAAGCAATTTCAATGCTTCACTGTCATAGGTCAAGAAGAGCTAACAAAACTTATCGAAACATCAAATTGTATGTAAGGTCCAATACAGACTAAACCTCTTAAAAGATGTGTTTCCTCAAATCTTAATATTATTAACTCCCCACTATTCTTAGAGCATGTCCCAAGACATTTTAAGCTGGCAGTTATCAAACCGCTTAAGAAACCACAGCTTGATGCTGTAGAGTTAGCTAATTATAGACTGATCTTGAATCTCCCATTTATGTTGAAAATAAAAAGTTAGCCATTTGCGTCTGAGCTTTTACTTCATGGCTGATGTTTTGAGATGTTGCTTCAATATATCCACATTTTCCTTCCTCATGATGCCATCTATTTTGTGAAGTGCACCAGTCCCTCCTTCAGGAAAGCACCACCACAACAGGATGTTGCCACCCCCATGCTTCACGTTGGGATGGTGTTCTTCGGCTTGCAAGCCTCACCCTTTTTCCTCCAAACATAAAAATGGTCATTTTGGCCAAAAAGTAAAATTTTTGTTTCATCAGACCAGAGGACATTTCTCCAAAATTAAGATCTTTGTCCCCATGTGTTCTTGCAAGCTATAGTCTGGCTTTTTTTTTTTTTTTTTTTTTTTTTTTTTTTGCAATTTTGTAGCAGTGCCGAGCAGCCTTTCAGGTTATGTCGATATAGGACTCGTTTTACTGTGGATTTAGATACTTGTCTACCTGTTTCCTCCAGCATCTTCACAAGCTGTTCTGGGATTGATTTACACTTTTTGCACCAAACTACATTAATTTCTGACAGAATGCGTCACATTTCTAAGCAGTATGATGGCTGCATGGTCGCTTGGTTTTTATACTTGCATAATATTGTTTGTATAGATGAACGTGGTACATTAAGGTGTTTGAAAATTGCTCACAAAAATGAACCAGACTTGTGGAGGTCCACAATTTTTGTTTCTGAGGTCTTCGCTGATTTATTTTTATTTTTCCATTATGTCATGCAAAGAGACACTGAGCTTGAAGGTAGGCCTTAAAATACATCTACGGGTACACCTCTAACAGACTCCAATTATCCAATCAGAAGCTAATTGGCTAATTGCCTAAAGGCTAGATGTCATTTTCTGGAATTTGCCAAGATGCTTAAAGGCAGAGTTAACTTAGTGAATGTAATTTTGTGACCCACTGGAATTGTGATATGGTCAATTAAAAGTGAAACAATCTGTCTGCAAATAATTGTTTAAAAAAGTATGTGTGTCATGCACAAAGTAGATGTCCTAAACAACTTGTCAAAACTATGGTTTGCTAATATAAATAAAATGAGTTTTAATAACTTCAACCTAAATGTATTCAAACTTCTGACTTCAACTGTACTAGAAAAGGTAGGTAATTGTATATATTAAGAATTTCCATCAGGATTTAGGCCTCATCTTGGTACACAGACTGCTCATCAAAATCACAAATTACTTAATCTTATCATCTGATCTTCTAGTATTTTTAGATCTTAGTGCTGCCTTTGACACCATAGATCACAGCATTCTCTTGGATAGTCATGTGAACTTTGCTAGTTTTTAATATTTTTGTGTCATAAACTGGTGGGATTCGATACACCCCATTCCATAACTGTTCTTTGAAGACAATATGTTAAAAAATTAAAAATCCTCAGGAACTGTACACATTAAAAGGCACTTACGTGTGACCGGGCACTCACTTTGGATGGTGCGGTGGGAGAGATTTAGCGTCAACTGTCGAGCATGTTGGTAATACTGATGAAGGTCGTTGCTGACTTGGAGGATCTTGCTGTAATACATTGATTGATCACTGCCATTGAGACAAAATTCTCTGAATTGGTTATAATAGTGGGGGATGTTGAGAAATGGATCGATTATCTGTGGTCATCGGAGAGGAAATTAGCTGCTAATCCGCAAGCGACCAATACAGACTTGGAGCGCGCTTGGGAAAAGTTGGAATACCTTGAGAATTGTAACCTATGAAACAATGTCCAAATTGTAGGATTTCCTGAGAACAAAGAAGGCCAAGATATGGTGAAATTCCTAGACAAGCTCTTTCCAAGTCTGCTCGACATAACAGGCCATAAGCTGGAAATCGAGTGAGCTCACAAAGTTCCTGCTCGGAGATCTGCTGAGGGAGACAGGCCCTGATCAATTCTGGCCAAATCTCTGAAATCATCCGATAGAGATCTTTGTTACGTGAGGCGAGGATTAAAGAAAGGCTTTCTTGGAAGAACCACAGCATTTTCTTGTTCCCAGGCTTTGTGAATACAAGAGAGAAATGTGATCGATTCAAGGCATGCAAGAACCTATTACATCAGTGGAAGGTCTCTTTCACACTGATGTTTCCGGCCAAATTGAAAATAGATACTAAGGATGGCCGCAAAATTTTTATATGCCCACAGCAAGCGATGTCCTTCATAAAGTCAATGGAATGAGTAAGTCATTGTGTAATGCTCTTGATGCAGCCGAGTGGACCTGACTCACTGAACATTCAGTTGACTGTCCTAGACAACTGGGCATCTTTTTTGTTTCTTTTTGTGTTGGTTCCGCCTAGAGGCTGGAGTTTGTTATGTGGAATAACACTCCTTTGGGACAGTGGATGTAAATGGACTGTTTGAGTTTAGAGGGATGGACGCCGGTTGGCGCTGTCAAGCATGGAGTTAATGCACATGTTTCTTTTTTTTCTATTTTTCTTTTTTTTTTAATTTTATTTTTCTGTGGGAAGTTTGGGTGTTGTTTGCTGCACTAATGTTGGAATGTGGTCTTTATAATTCTATTTCTGACACAATCTATTTTTACTAATATGTCAAAATGTCAAACGTTAATATGAGTGCATTGTCTCTCTCCACGTGGAATGTGAATGGGTTGGGGCACCCCATAAAATTAAGAAAGGTTATTTCTTTTCTTAAACGTAAGAAATATGATTTATTGTTTCTTTCCCCGCAGGAAGCTGAAAATTTGTTTCTTTAGTGCTGGCTCGAGTAAGAACAGGGTAGTCATTACATTGATAAGTAAACATCACAATTCAAATGTCTTAAACAGATTAAAGATACATTTTTGTTTAAAAATGTTAATTTGATAATGAGTCATTATTGTTTTAGCAGAAATTCAGGGGCAAAGGTTGATTTTGACTAATATTTATGCACCTAACGCTGATGAGCAGGGCTTTTTGTATAGATCTTGAAGGGATGTTGCAGGCTGCTGGCTCCCCACATGATATAATATTTGGAGGAGACTTTAATCTTTTGATGGACTCAGTCCTTGATCATAGTGTAGCAAAAGTGTTTAAGCCCCCTACAGCAACATTGACGTTTTACAGAATGTGTAAAAATCTTGGTTTTACAGATATTTGGACACTTTTGAACACATCTGTTAGGGACTATAAATGTTCTTCATCAGACCATCAATTTTTTTTATTCAAAATCCTGAATTCCAACAAATGTTAAAGGTGAGATAAACTGGTCATCAGTATCCTCTGTGGGCGTGGCTTGGGAGACACTTAAAATGATTCTTAGGGATCGGATCATACTGTATGCCTCATTCATCAAAATATACAAAGCACAAGAACTCAATAAGTTGGAAGACAATATTAAAAGTGCAGAGGCAGAGCTGAAGTTCCGAATGTTGTCTGATGGCCTCAGATAATTGACCCAACTGAAATACAGATATAATGCTATTTTGTCATGGAAGGTAGAGTTTTGGCTTTTCAGGGCAAGACAGTCATACTTTGAGTCAGAGGACATGGCAGGGAAGCTTTTGGCTAGATATATAAAGCAGAGAGAGTCTTTTTCTACCATTCCCTCAGTAAAATCTGCTGGTGGTGAAAGTTTTACCTCAGCCATTGATATTAATAATACTTATAAAGAATTCTGTTTTGACCTCTATTGTTTCACATCTTCGTCTACTGATGAAGATATTAGAAACTTTGTGGAACCATTAGAACTCTGACGACTGAGCAAAAACATTATCTTGATTCTGAGATGACCTTGGAGGATCTTGGCAAAGTAATTAAGGCCTTGTCTACAGGCAAGGATCCAGGGCCAGATGGCTTTGCCGCTGAATTTTTTTGATCTTATGCTATAGGATTGGCTCCACATTTATATTTTTATGGAATCATTAAAGAATGGACATCTTATACATATAGATCAGGTGGGGTTTATTCGGGGTCGCAGCTCTTCTGATAACATCAGGCATGTCATCAATATCGTGTGGTCAGTGGTGAATGATCAGTCTCCGGTTGCTGCCATCTCACTTGACGCCGAAAAGGCATTTGATATGGTAGAATAGGATTATCTTTTTAAGATTTTAGAAATATACGGGTTCGGGAATACTTTTATTGGATGGATTAAGTTACTTTATAGACACCCGGTAGTGGCGGTACAAACAAATATATATTAATTTCAGATTATTTTACCACAAAAAGAAAGGAAGATGATTCTCCAGGGGTGGTGGTGGGAGGTTTGGCACATAAGCTTTTGCTTTACACAGATATTTTATTATTCATGTCTGACACAACTAGATCTATGCCTTGCCTCCACAGAATTCTGAATTCCTTTTCTATGTTCTCAGGATATCTTGTCAATTGGTCTAAATCCGAAGCTTTGGTTCTGACAGCAAACTGTCCAGTAACGGCTTTTCAGCTGGGCACTTTCCATTGTCTAAAACGGGGCATTAAATATTTGGGCATTTTATTCCCAGCAAATTTGTGTGATAGTTAATTTTGACCCTTTAATAAAAAGGATTTCGAGCGATGTGCGCAGTTGGGCTTCATTACATTTATCTATGATTGGGAAGGTTAATGGTTTTATAATGAATTGTTTTCCAAAATTCAACTACCTGATATCGTCTCTCCCTGTTGATGTCCCCATCTCTCATTTCAAGCAATTTGATAGCATAGCTAAGTCTTTCATTTGGAATGGTAAGCCTCCCAGATTACATTTCAATAAATTAAATAGGCCGATTGACAAAGGTGGGCTAGACCTACTCAAGATTTTGTTTTATTATTATGCATTCGGTCTCAGACATTTGACTCATTGGTTGCTTTCACCTGAGAGAGCCCCTCCCTGGTTTTGTATTGAACAGGAAGTTTTTGCCCCTATTTTGCCATTGCAAAGCCTTTCTATTAAACTAACTGGAGAAGATATGTCACACCCCATTATCTCACATTTGGACATGTTATGGACAAAAGTGTCCAGAGTGTTTAATTTGGAGATTCATTTAAATGTTGCCTCGAGCATATGGCTTTAACCCAAAATGTGTTAATAATTCACCTTTTTGCTGGTCAGAGTGGATTGTGAGGGGGGTTAACCTGTTGATATGCACCACCTTTTTGAGCACAAACTATGAAAATGACATACCTGATCTTAAATGGTTTACTGGACCCTTTGGAGTATGGACACAGTTGTAGTATGTTTTGACACTTTGAGATTTATTTCCCAAGTTTCAGAATTAATATATATTGTTATTTTTTAAAGTTAGAGAAGCTGAAGTTTATAGTATTGGAAAAATTTTGTGCTGAACATGTTTTTATAATCTAAAAAAAACAACAATAAAAGTTCAAGACAACCCAAAAATACAATGTTCTCAAAGCCACAAGTCTAAAGAAGTTACATTTCTAACAGAAAAGGAGGATCCTGCAAGCTTTTTTCTCTGAAAATCGCTGCCAGTATACAGAGTAAAATTTAGGCTCCGCCTTTCAAGACGACACAAAATTTGACCACTGCTTGGCTATTCTGAATAAAACTATGCCACATTTTTAAAAATAGACTTTGGAGACATGCTAATTTTGTTTATAAGACTCTAATATATAAGATAATATACAGTTTTACAACATGAATGCTGCTCAGATTGCATAGTTTGTTGAAGAACGATGATGAAGGGTAATTCTTTCAGGTGAGATCGCATGTAAACAATGGAGAATATATCAATATTTCTCAGATTTATCACTTTTATGGACAAAAAGTTATATTGGATGTTTTTCAATGAATGCTTGACATGGACAATTGACCCAAGTGTGGCGACCTGGATTCATCTGTCGATGCGATTTCATAACAAAGGTATGAAGTCCCGTTTTTATATTGCAGGTTTTTCATATTTCTCCTGGCACAAATAGCTAAATTGCTGTTTCTGGAGCATTGCTTTCGTGAAACAGAGTTCGGATATCAATGTTGAACCCTTAGAACTTTGAAAAGATGTATAATTTGTTAACATTAATTACATATATAGACGGTAAATTTTATATTAAATGTAAACAGAGTGACATCACTTCCGAGTGCGAGCAATTGCGTATCAACAGGTTAATATGCTCGGTGGCCTATATGAGAGTGGAGTGTTGAGATTGTTTGAAAATATGGTTCAACATTTCAGGATTCCCAGATCTCAGTTATTTAGGTATTTACAGCTGTGCCACCTGCTCTGTACTATTTTTTGGAGTAGCATACACCCTGCCTAAAGCGGCAGATACTCTAGAAGTGGTGATTACTGCTTTTGGAAAAGGTAATGAGGCATCAGTGTACTACTCCCTGTTAATTCAGAGTCTGGGGGATGGAGCTTCAACTTCTCTCAAGAGATTATGGGAGAAAGATTTAAACTTGGTATTGGAGTCTACATCTGATGCAATTTAAGATTTTGTATTGATTATATTGGACACCCTCTAGATTGTATAGTTCTAAAAGACACACCTACCTGCCAGCGATGCCAATCAGAAGACTGGGACACAACCAATGTTTTTTGGGGATATGTTAAGATCCAAGAATTTTGGTTGAGGATTCAGAGATTTATGTGTGAGATATTGGACACTCAATTTTCATTTTGCTAAATACATTTTAAGTTTAGTTTTAAAAGCCAAGATAGTTGAGGCAGTTTTAATATGTGCCAGAAGACTGTTCCATAGCTTAGGTCCAACAACAGCAAAGGCACGATCACCACTATTCTTAAGTTTAGACCTGGGAACACAAAGAAATTCAGATTCACCAGATCTAAGAGATCTCAATTAATTGTACGGGTGCAGCAAGTCCGATAAATTCTAAATTTAACAGGAAGCCAGTGCGATGAAATCAAGACTGGTGTGATGTGCTCAAATTTGCATTTCCCCTTAACCCTCTAGGGTCGACAGACGCGCCGGTGCGTCCTGCTGGATATTTTCGTCATTGCAGCGGAAACAACTTAAAATACTAAATTTGGGGCATACATATAAGTGTAAGACATCATTAGAGACTATAAGGGGTCTACTTTTATTTGTGTACACTCACAATAACAACAAAACCTTGTGCTTTTGTAAAATAAAGAGAATAAAAAGGGTGAGCTCTCAGACGTCTCTGTCTCCACGAGCATATTTCTGAAACATGTCAAAAAAATGAACTGAAACTCTGCAAATACTAATCACAGAAATATTAACCTTTTAAAAGCGTCGACGGGCCCGGCGGGTCTATTGCGCAATAACTTCGCGATATGCAAAAACTCAAAAATTAAAAGATAAACATATCTTACATCGTTGGAAAGCTGAGACTCTTGTGATTCGAACGATGTAAACCATTTTAATATACACTTAACACAGCGGGTACAATCAGTGTATTTCTCAGACCACTTAAAGCAAAATAAACAAATACAAAATGGTAGAAACTCACCTATAAAGCTCATCTTACTCTACTGATCCACTTCATTCCATCAAAAATGGTTTAGTTACACTGTAAAGGGTCCATACAATCCAATTCAGCGAAGTATTTGGTCCATAACACATTTATATATCAATAAACACCCACGTAGTATAGACGTAGCATTTCGAGCTAACCGACAGAGCTAACACAACTTCGACGCATTCTTTGATGAAGCTACCTTGAACATGTAAACATTACAGATATTTTTATGTCAAAATGTCCGCTGACCCCTGAACTTTAGATGGACAGGTCATTTGAGCCAGTTGGTGCATGATAGAGGTGTGACCAGGTATCAATATCCTTGAAGCCTATACATACACTTAGATAAACATGTGTAAAACACTCATTTTCTAATGTATTGTTATCAAATTTTAAATTGGGTTTGGTAAGGCTTCATGCTGTGATCTAATTGTGTTTTCCAGCTAATACCTCCCAGCTGTAGTTATCTGCAGGCATCTTTTTACAAAAAAAAATGTTATTTCCCCTTTTTGAGTGTGTTCAAAGTTCTATTACTCAATACAAGTAAGACGTACAGTGATTCTGACTATTCAGGAACAAACCTCAAAGTCTCCCCTTTCAAAAGAGACCAAAAGCATGCATATACTCCAAAGGGTTCAAGAACAGCATGCATTTTAATTTGGGTAGGCCTTTTTTAGGCGTTTTTGGCAAATATTGCAGGATGTTTAAAAGGTTAAACATATGTCTAAAGAAAGCTTAAGATTTCTACTTTTAAATAAAACTATTCAAATTTAAAACAAAAATTATCCTGCAATGTATTCTGTATGAAAGAAAGCGATGTAAATTTTTTACAGGCTCAGCTCATTATAGGTAATGTGATCACACCACCAGGAGAGCGCGCCATTCATACGCTAATGTACTGAGATGATCAAGGCAAATGGTACATGCCCCCGACAGTGAGGTGTGATGAAAACACAAGTCATTCACTTTACTGCGCATTTGTAACGATACACAGGCGAGGAAACTCCTGGATAGTAAGGAAGAGTTACCATTTTCCTCAGAAGAAGAGCGGGACTCCGATGAACGTTTGTATTTTGAAGAGAGACTTGATCCAGTCGAGGTTACAATATCGGATGAGTAAGTCATTTAGTTTTCTTTAGTTGAAATGCTCTTTTATATAAACATGTACATATTTTACTAGTGGGACTGTTTACAGACTTGCCAGCCAGGAATCAGAGTATTGACACTTGAAATATGTCCTAATAAGCAAGTTTAAGTTACATTTAAATGCTGTATTTAGTTAAATTGTATGCTGTATGATATAAATATGATATGTAACATGATATAAAATTATATGAATGTTTAGAATATATTTTATCTAGTGTTTATGCTGCCACGTTATCATCAACAAAGCTTGTGCTTGCAAATATGTGTTCAGGTTAAATGAGTAAAATGCACTTTAAATATGCCTATATTAGAAAATCACCATATTATAATGATTTCTGAAGGATCATGTGACACTGAAGACTGCAGTAATGATGCTGAAAATTTTGCTTTGATCACAAATAGCATTTTACAATATATTCAAATAGAAAACTGTCTACAAAATTGTCTTACAAAAGTTAAATTAGTATATTGTTTTGTATGAATGAGTGATCAGGATGGTTTTCACATCATTTTGTAGAAAAACTCTAGGCTACAAGATCTAGTTCTCAAAAGGCTTGTGGAAAAATGTTTAGTATGTGTTATATGGCCTTATTTCAATGACTTAAAAATTGTGTTTTTTCAAAAACCACGCATAAGTTATTTTCTCAAAAATACAAAAATGTACATACATGTTGCTCACATATTATTGTAGTCCAGTTTGTGCTGAATACAGTGTTATCAGACTTTAGTCATTAATGTGTTTTTAAGCAACTGAAAAAAGCACAAATGTCAAGGCATGTCAAATCTTCTTCAAGGCCCAAAACACCCTCAGACCCCAGAGGGTTAAGGAGCCTAGCCAAAGTGTTTTGAACAAGCTGAAGGTGTGAAATAGATGAATGAGGGGCACCAATGTAAAGTGAGTTACTGTAATCCAGGTGAGAAGTAACAAAAGCTTTTTCAAACGTGCTTAATGACACGAATGGCTTAACCTTAGATAACAAACGAAGATGATAAAAACATGATTTTACCACAGTGCTTATCTGCTTATCAAATTTAAGCTTGCTGTCAAACAGAAGACCCAAGTTTTTAGCGCACCTGGTCCTATAAGGTGAGAGAGAGTCTAAGTCAAAATTACATGTGCTGTTGTTATTCGAGCCAAACAGGATGATTTCAGTTTTACTCTCATTCAGTTTAAAAAATTAATTCGTAAGCCATATTTTATCTTCATCTAAACAGTCTAATGTGGGCTGTAAGGCATGTTTTTTGTCATGCTTTAAAGGGAGATAAATGTTGTTGTCATCAGCATAGAGATGAAAGGCCACTCCATATATGTTAAAAATCGAGCCCAGAAAAGCATATACAGAGAAAACAATACAGGGAATTGTGCCCTGTGGAATGTCTCAACTTAGATGAAAATCAGAGGAAGAATGATGTCCAAGAAGGACAGCAAACCTCCTATTAGTAAGATGTGAACGAAACCACCACAACACTGTGCCTTCGAAGGCCCACACATGACACCAGTCAAGAAAGAATAATATTGTGATCAAGGAAATCAAAGGTGGAGCTAAGATCTAACAGGACCAGAGCCATAGATTTCCCAGAATCGGTGGTTAGTACAATGTCATACGAAACTCGTAAGAATACAGATTTGGAATTGTGACAAGCTTTAAAACCTGATTGGAATATTTCATGAATGGTGTTATCAGACAACAGAATTAATACCACTTTATCCAAGATTTTAGAAACAAAAAGGCAAGTTGGAGATAGGGCGAATGTTGATCAGTGAAAGTTGATCAGCAAAGTGGGGTCCAGATTATTTTTTTTAAGATAAGACGACACCGTAGCATGTTTAAGACAATCGGTTCCAGTGCAGAGACATTTGTTGATGATAAACAAAAGTCCAGGGCAGACAACATCAACGATTTGTTTAAGGAAGCGTGGGGAAATAACATCCTGAGGGAACATAGTAGCCTTTAAATGTTCAACAATTTAATTAAGAGAATGCAGATTAATAGGCTCAAAAGCAGACCATGTAGTGGAGCATAGAGGGACATCAGACAAGGTGTACAAAGTAGGAAGCATCTGAGATCTCATACCAGTGATCTTATCATCAAAAAAACCTTGCAAAGCCCTCACAAAGAGAGACAGACGTCTCAGGGTAGAGATTTTACAGTGGGGTTCAGAACAGAGTCTATGGTGGAAAAAATAATTTTAGGTCTGTGACTATTTTTTTGTAATTAGCTATGTAAGATTTTTGCACTTAGCAGACTTAGCAGCCCTCTGAAAAGAAAAAAGGAGAATCTCTCAGGATTTCATGTGAGACCTGTAATTTGTCCTTTTTTCATTTGCATTCTGCTCTTCTACAGGACTGTCTGAGGGAACGAGTAGTGTAATTATGCCAAGGTACTGTATTAGGTTTATGTTGTTTTGCCTTTAATGGGGCAGTAGAGTTCAAAATATTGGTGCAATAGAGTTGAAAAAGCTTAGATGTTCATCCGCATCTAAGAGGTGCAATGAAGATTCCATGTCATGTGAAGTGCATACTTCTATATAAGCTGTAGAAAACTCTTCACTTGAACAGGAAGAGAAGGTGCGGGTCCAACGAGCCAGGGGTGGACTTCTGTAGGTATTTCCAGAGAGAGGTTTGGAAAACAATATAAGCATATGATCTGAAAAACTTGTGTTGTTCAATGTCCTAGATGGATAGACCATGTGATAAAATCAGATTCAGAGTGTGGCCCTGAGAATGTGTTGGGCCAGATACGCACTGAACAAAGTCAAATGAATCAATCAGATTTAAAAACGTTTTTGATAGTGGCTTAGAGTCACAGCATATATGAATGTTAAAATCCTCCAAAATTAAAATCCTATCTTGAATTGTGACAATTTCCCAGACAAACTCAGCAAATCCATTAAGAAAATTCTTATTTTATTGAGGTGAACGATACACCACGACAAACACAATAGGATTAACCAAGACAATTTGAAACAGTTGCACTTCGAAGCTGCAGTAGGCAACTTTTGGTAAGGTGCGACAATGATAAAAGTTTTTAAAAACTGTCACTAGTCCCCCACCATGGCCAGATAACTGAGGGGAATTAAACAATATTGCTATCCTGTGTCACCAACTCAGTAAACATTACTTTACTCGCCCAGGCTTTATCCATGTTTCAGTGACACATAAAAAATCCAGAGCATGAGAAGTGAAGAAGTCATTTAAGATTAAATTTTTGTTTACCAACAAACAAGCATTGATCAGAGCCACCTTAAGTAGCGATGAATCATTCTCAAGCGGTGTTGCTCAGCTCAGCGGTTGAAGGTTTTGGGGATTCACACTGCCTCGGTGGATGTGAGGAGAAAGGCAACAGGTAGGCATAATGAAGGAACTGAGAGTAACAGATTGCAGCCTCCAATGCGGTACATCCAGTGAATGCCAAGATGCACAGCACCCGTGGGTCATCTTAGACCCAACATGGAAGGGGGAAGGCTGCGTAGCAGACACAAGCGATGAGGCAGATTTCATCTGGGTGGCGGTGCCATTAGTGGACGGAATCCACTAATTTCACTTTTGGCCAAATCAACAACCATACTATGGATGTCAAGCAGTGTTAGGCGGTCATAAACCAGTGTCGTATTGCAGCTTGTGATTAAAAACGACATAAGAAAAAAACATAAAAAATTGCTAATGACAGAGAGGACAACAGACGGCATGCCACATACACCAGAGCCATCATGCTTTGGTCTTACACCAATCACACTGAACAGCTATTATACTCACTTCCTGCTTCCCTGACACCTGTGCAAGTCGTGCCACAGCCGAAACCTTCTTTCTGAGCTTAAGGACATGACAAAATGACGCATTGACGAATTACTTATGCCTGCAATTTCATGCCGAATCCATCTTGACTGCTCTAAATAAATATGTTTTATTATTATTATTTTAACATGTTCCTTGTGGTACATTAATAAAATTACTAAAGTTTATTTGAACAAAAAAATATTTGTAAAACAATATAATTTTTTCACCCTCATTCTGACCCTCTGTTAGAAATGCTCTTTTTTTTTTACTCTTAAGACATCACAGTAAACACCCACTGTTATGATTGGCTCTTTGCACTTGATTGACTCTCCTCTTGCCATCTAACTGCTCACCACTACAGGGTGGAGCTACAGAAGTGATTAGGTAAAGAAGGTGTTGATGTGTTGATGTGGAGTTGGTCAGATGCAAATCTCTACCACAGTGTGACATCATAATGTGAAAGAAGTAGAGAATGAGTCATTTTGGCAGCTTGGTTTTCAACAAGTGCTCTTTTTGCAGTGAGGAGGGAGTTTTGAATTCTGAAACCTACTGTTTGTTTTTATATTTCAATGACCTCTTGCTTGTGAAAATATCAATGGGAATATTAATTCCTCATTAGATTTCAACATTCATTTTCCATTTTTGTTTTTGATTGTATACTTGGTTCTAGAGACTATGTACTTGTCACTTTCCAAATCTGATCTAATTTTGGGCTCTGTGTGAGTTAGGACCGCCACTGTCTACAGTAATAAAGGAAGAAAGAAAAGCAAAAGCAAAAATAAATACTAAAGATAATAAATATATATATAAACTGTCACGCTGGCTGACCAGGACCATCCGACTCGGCTACACGATTCAAGTTCGCCCAGCTCCCGCCTTGTTTCGTTGGTATTTGCTCCACCTCTGTACGAGGCGAAAAAGCCAGTGCCTTACGAGTAGAGATCACAACCCTGCTTCTCAAGGATGCGATGGAGCCCGTCCCTCCAGCTGAGATGAAGAAGGGTTTCTAGAGCCCTTAATTCATCGTACCCAAGAAAGGCGGTGGGTTGTGACCAATCTTGGACCTGTGAGTTCTCAACCGGGCTTTGGACCGACTCCCATTCAAAATGCTCACGCAGAAACAGATTCTTACCTGCGTTCGACAGCTAGATACGTTTGCGGTGGTAGACGGATGCGTACTTCCACGTCTCCATCTTGCCTAGACACTGACCCTATCTACGGTTTGCGTTTCGACGGCCAGGCGTATCAGTACAAGGTCCTCCCCTTCAGCCTGTCTGACTGGCTCATCCTGGCCCATTCTTAAGAGTTACTATGCAATCATAGGGACCAGGTGCTCAGGCACCTCAGCCATCTAGGGCTTCAGGTCAACAGGGAAAAGTGCAAGCTCACCTCGGTTCAGAGCATCTCTTTTCTCTGCATGGCGTTAGACTCAGTCTCAATGACAGCGCGCCTCACCAACGAGCGTGGTGAGGTGTGAGGCGCGTAGTCAGTGCTCAGGTGCCTAGCTCTCTTTAGCTCTCCCCCCCCGCTGTCAGACTTTCAACCCTCGGAAAGACCTCTGCTTCCTGCGGACCGGAGTTACATACCCAAGGTTCCTACGACCCCCTTCAGGGATCAGGTCATGAACCTGCAAGCACTGCCCCGGGAGGAGGCAGTCCCAGCCCTTTTGTTGCTGTGTCCGGTACGTGCTTTGCGTATCTATTTGGACCGCACACAGAACTTTAGATGTTCTGAGCAGCTCTTTGTCTGCTTTGGTGGACGGCGGAAAGGGAACGCCATCTCCAAGCAGAGGCTAGCACACTGGGTCGTTGATGCCATCTCACTTGCCTAGCAGAACCAGGCCGTGCCCGCCCCCTTGTGGGTTTGAGCACACTCAACAAGAAGTGTGGCATCCTCGTGGGCACTGGCCAACGGCACCTCCCTAGCAGACATCTTCAGATTAGTGGGCTGGGCAACACCCAATACCTTCACCAGATTTTACAATCTCAGGGTTGAGTCGGTCTCGTCCTGTATTTTGTCAGGTCCGAGCTGGTAAAGCGGCACAACCACTTGCACACAGCACCCTTCACCAAGTTGATCCAGTGTGCCTTCTATCCCAGGTTAGCCACTAAGCGTTGCTCCCTGGATGTTCTCATCCCTAGCCTTCTAGCCTGCGATTTCAGCAGAGCAATTCGTGTCCAGACCCACTACAAGTCACAGGTGCTCTGTACTGGGGTCGCTTAGTTCCCTTCTCAGGCAAACTCCCCGTGATGTATTTCCTGCGGTACAGTCCCCCTGTCAGCAGACCTGTTTTCCTTGCACCGAGCCGCTCCCAAGTACTGCTTCACAAACCACGTGGTGTATTTGCAACATGTTACCTTCCCCTAGATTGGGCAGGATGTGGCATCCGCAGGGTCTTTTCCCCCTAAAAGAATAGGACCGGGAAAGACTGCCTTCCCCGACACATTTTCATAGCATTAAGATTTTCATAGTGTTAAGCCACAGACACTTCACGTACTATGCGAGAGACCTAGTGAGAGCTGCCGGACTTGCTCCCATGCTAGTCATGTAGCACCTTTTCCCCCCCTCTGGGGTGCGGGGAACCTAAGGTCTGTATATGATATCTCTTCTGGGGGCGTTGGGGAGGGCTACGTGCAGCCAATACAGTTGCCTCTAGCACACAGAAGCCTGCTTGCACCTGTTTAACTACTTTTAATCACGATAAAGAATCGTATTTTATCTAATTACACAATGATGATTCATCGACTTTATAGACATTACAGTTTTATCGACTGTTAATGCTGATCTTCTGTAAAGCTGCTTTGAAACGATGTGTGTTGTGAAAGGCGCTATACAAATAAAATTGACTTGACAATAGCGATCAGATCATAAAAATGTCTTTTAAAAGTACCCTTTGTCAAGCTTTTACTGGTTATATGCTGCAGTTATATGTTAAAGCCCCTAAATTACATTAAATTTACAGTAAATGTGAAATGCCTACATTTATTAGAATTGAAAACACTTACAAACAGGTTTGTTCAGAGATCATTTTGACATTATGGGAACTAGTAAACACCATGAGAGTATCACACGTAGTAGAGATAGGTTTAAAAATAAGAGAGTTATATCCATTACAAGCTCCAAACCCTCTCCAGTGAGAACTCATTAGTATCTATAATTTGTCTAACTTCTTTGGCATTTTGTTGTAATGCAAATCACGTAATTATTACGCAACTGCATGAAGACACTGAACTGTTATTGAAGGTTTAACTTTTATTGCTGTTATTAGTGATATTGTGAAAGTGATATTGTGTCTTTGATTTAAATTGAGGTTTTCACAAAATACCCTGGGATAAGTGACTGATGAGAGATTGAGAAGGTAGGCCTACATGTTCGATTGACAGTGTACACATGTTGGAGAAAGTGAAACTGAGAGTGCGGATAATCACTCATGCGGTCTCTATCATTCCAAACACATCTGGCACAACTCACATTTCATCAAGTATACTTAGATTTGCTTGTGGGCAAAAGAGAAAAATGACCATCCATTATGTTACCAGCATCAGGTCCAAAAGGCAGTGTCTGTCATGGTGTGCCAGTGCCCATGGCATTGGTAACTTGCACATCTTTGATGGCACCATTAATGCAGAAAGATATGTAAAAATTTTGGAGCAACATATTCTGCCATTCAGATGACATCTTTTTTTAGGGATTCCCTGCATTTTCCAGCAGGACAACGCCAAAACACAGTGCCCAGATTTGAAATTAGTGTAATAAAAAAAAAAAATATTCAGAAGGTAAAACATCAAATAATGTGTTGTAGTTCTTTTGATATAGCACAGGTTGAATGGAATTTACAAATCACTTTTTTATTAGCATTTTCCATACTGTCCCAACTTTTTTTAATTGAGGTTGTAATACAAATCAGCATATTCATAAAAAAATTACAACATGGCATGTGTAAATTTGCAAATGCAAAGAATTGCCAAAACTCACCTTCCAGTGGACGCAATCTCATGCTTCGAAGGCTGAGCAAGTGTTCATTCATTAGGTTAGCCGTGTATGTGTGATTTTGTGCGTGCTGCAATTAAAAAAAAAAAGCAATCGGTAGCAGAATGATCGGTGAATGCCCACTTTAGGTCCTCAATCAATCCTCTGTAAATCAATGATATAAAAAAGCCATGCCATGCCACAGATTTCTACATGGGCAGTGTGCCACCTCAGACAAATTCACAGCTATTTCCAAATAGTTGAAGTCATTTTTGGAACAAAGAGTTAAAGGTGCACTAGTTCGAGCTAGAATCTCTTCAATTAAAGAAATGGATGCTCCAACTGCTTATTTTTTCTTGGACTTGAACGGAAGGAAGCACAAAAGAAATGTATGCTTCTGCTTAAAAGAAAAAAATGGAACCATTACTTCAGATCCAATGGAAATGAGAAAAATGGGCATTGAATTTTATAAAGAACTGTTTGGTAATATGGACTGTGATATTGGATCTATGGACCTTAAGGACCTACTGGATCTATGGAAATTAAGGCCTGAGGATAAAAATTCATTGGACGTAATGATTTCTTTTGATGAACTTTCAAAAGGCGGTCGAACAGCTCTCTACAGGAAAGTCACCAGGAATTGATGGTTTACCAGTGGAGTTTTATAAAGCCTTTTGGGGTGTCTTGGGAGAAGATTTGTATAATGTATTTTGTGAATGTTTTAAAATAGGTTGTCTACCAAACAGCTGTCAAAGAGCTGTGTTATCACTTCTGCCAAAAAAAGGAGATCTAGGCTTGTTAAAGAATTGGCGACCAGTGTCTTTAATGTGTCTAGATTATAAAATATTGTCTAAATGTTTAGCTAATAGATTCAAAAAATGTTTTGCATGTTGTGGTGGAAAGTGAACAAACTTATTGTATTCCTGGGTGGACAATAATGGATAATTTGTTTCTTATGAGAGATGTAATTGATTTATCTGTTGACCAAGAGAAAGCTTTTGACCGGGTAGGTCATGAATACCTTTTTACTGTGTTAAAAATCTTTGGGGAGAGTATTATTTCTTGGATAAAAATGCTTTATGAAAATGCTTCAGTTATGCTTAAAATAGGAGGGGGCCTGAGTTGTCCAATCCCTGTTAAAAGAGGAATTAGGCAGGGATGTCCTTTATCAGGACAACTTTATAGTTTAGCCATAGATCCCTTACTGTGTAAACTAAGAAATGAGTTACAAGGATAATGATACCAGGAGATAATTCAGGGCGAAGGTATTATGTGTCTGCTTATGCAGATGATGTAAAATATCTTTATTTCTGGTCAAAATGATATTCAGAAGCTGTGTAAAAATTTTAACTTGTATGAAAAGTCTTCTTCAGCCAAGGTAAACTGGGCAAAGTGTGAAGGCTTTGCTGTGGGGTCTTGGGTTGATAAGGGTCCACCTCAACTTCCTGAAGGATTGAAATGGGGAAAGGAAGGTTTTAAAGTGTTGGGGGTGTATCTGGGCACTGATATGTATAAAGAAAAGAACTAGGAGGGTCTACTTGGAAAGATTGTTGCTAAGTTGTCTAAGTGGAACTGTCTATTACCTGAACTATCATATAGAGGTAGAGTCCTCATTATAAACAACCTGACTGCCTCTATGTTATGGCACAAACTGAATGTGCTGGAGCCACCAGATGACTGTATTACGGAGATTCAGAGGAAGTTGGTGGATTTTTTCTGGTCTGGTCAAAAATGGATTCCTCGGCCTGCACTTTATCTACCAGTGATTGAAGGAGGGCAAAGCCTAATAGATGTACGAAGCCGCATAAATGTTTTTTCGATTGCAAGCAGCCCAGAGACTGTTGTATGAGGAGAATGTTGGGTGGATTAATGTTGCTTGTGCTCTTCTGCGGAAAACGTCTGGATTATTGTATGATAAACAGCTTTTTTTACTGCAAAGTGATGAAGTGGATTTGAAAGAGTTGACACCTTTTTATAAGTCAATGATAACAGCTTGGAAAAAGACATTTATTATACACAGAGATATTTTACGACCTCAGGACTGGATAAAGGGAGAACCGCTGTTCAATAATCCATTAATAAGAACAAGGATTTTGTCCTCTAAATCTGTGGAAAGCTGTTTTGTGCAGGCTGGGTATGTCAAGCTGGGGGATCTGAGAAGTGGTGATGACTGGAAAACAGCTGAATCTTTGCAGAGTGTTACGGGGTTGAGATCTCTTCGACTTCTGAGACGAATAATGGAGGAGGTGTGAGTAGCTCTACCTGGGGCCTGCAGAGAGGCACTGTCACAGGACTGGAATGGCATTATACATTTCCAACTATCAAAGTGTCTGCTGCTGTGCAAGTGGACATGGAGGAAACTGGACATTCGATTTTAACATTTGAGTACCCCAAGTTGGGGAGTTTTTAAGATATTAAGAAGAAAGAACTCTATGTAACGTGTGTAAAAGTTGCTCATCAAACTGTGCTGAGAGGAGTGAAGACTTGGAGGTGGTCACAAGTGTTTGGGACAGATTTTAAGGCATGTTGGAGGTCTCTATATAAGTTGCCTGTTGAAAAGCGTACTGCAGACTTGCAGTGGAGAGTGATGTTCGGGGCTATAGCTACAAACAGACACGTGGCACACCTGAATCCGGCAGTGGGGACGGAGTGTTTATTTTGTGGCTTAGAAGAAACGGTTAATCACTTATTTATTGATTGTTTTAGGTTGGAGGGAATGTTTAATTTTTTAACACAAATGTTTATAAAGTTTGGGGAGAATTTTTCTTATCAGAATTTACAAGTGGTCCAATTTATAATTTCCAAGAAAGGAGGAAAAAATGTTTATTGAATTTTTTTGTTGGGAACAGCTAAGTGGTCTATATGGAAAACTAGGAAAAATAAAATGTTAGGCATAGGTCCAATTAATGCTGAAATGGTACTAATAGGGAGGATATCAGCTAGAAACAAGATAGAGTATACATATTATAAATTGGTCAGAGACATTGGAATGTTTTCTGAAATTTGGTCAGTGGGAGTAGTACTCTGTCAAATTGGAGAAAATGAAATGTTGTTTTTAAATGTGTAGAAATAGGATTTTAATTTATGAAATTAATTTTTTGTAAGATTATTGTATTGAGGTAAAAGGACAAATGGTCTAATAAAGATATTGTTAAGTCTCTCTCTCATACATATATATATATATATATATATATATATATATATATATATATATATATATATATATATATATATATATATATATAGTTATGTGCAAAAGTTTTAGGCAGTGAAAAATGTTGCATGGCGAGGATTTCTTCAAAAATAATGCCATAAATAGTTTTCATTTATCAATTACCATCATACAAAGTCCATTAAACATAAAAAAGCTAACTCAATATCTGGTTTGACTTTAAAACAGCCCCAATTCTCCTATGTACACCTGGACACAGTTGTTCTTGGTTGTTGGCAGATAGGATTTACCAAGCTTCTTGGGGAATTCACCACAGTTCTTCTATCTATTTAGGCTATCTCAATTGCTTCTGTCTCTTCATGTATTCCCAGACTGAGTCGATGTTCAGAGGGGGGCTCTGTGGTGGGCAAAGCCATCTTTTGCAGAGTGCCCAGTTCTTCTATTCTGATCTTTTCTATTTGCAAAAGTAATGTTTGGAGTCTAAAATGTATTTTTCCTATTGACACACTATACTGACACTGTATACAGTTCTGTGCAAAAGTTTTAGGCACTTAAGATGTTTCACAAAATCATATATATGATAGATAGATATATATATATATATATATATATACTCAATTTAAGAAATACTCAAACCAGCTCGTCTGGCACCAACAAACACCCATGTGATTATCTAATCAACCAATCGTGTGGCAGCAGTGCATAAAATCATACAGATATGGGTCAGGAGCTTCATTTAATGTTCATATCAATCATCAGAATGGGGGAAAAATGTGATCTCAGTGATTTGGAGCGTGGCATGATTGCTGTTGCCAGATGGGCTAGTTTGAGAATTTCAGTAACTGCTGGTCTCCTGGGATTTTCACATGCTAATGAATACGCTAATGTGCTGAGACGATCAACGCAAATGTACACGCCCCCGACTGTGAGGTTATAAACACATTTCATTCATTTTTCAGCATGTTTATAATGATACACAGGCGAGAAAGCTCCAGGAATGTATGGAAGAGTTAACATTTTCCTCAGAAGAAGAGCGGGACTCCGATGAACGTTTGTATTTTGAAGAGAGACTTGATCCAGCCAAGGATACAATTTCGGATGAGTAAGTCAATTAGTTTTCATTAGATGACATGCTATTTTATATAAACTTGAACATATTTTACTAGTGGGAGTGTTTCTAGACTTGCGGATTCAGAGTATTGAAATATGTCCTAATAAGCAAGTTTTAGTTACATTTAAATGCTGTTTCGGCTAAAGCAGGTATTTAAATTGTATACTGTATGACAGTGATCATCAACTGGCGGCCCGCGGGCCGGGTGCGGCCCGCCAAGCCGTTCGATCCGGCCCGCCACTGGATTCCAAAATTGTGAGGATAAAAGAGAAAATATGTAGGCCTATTCTACACTATTAAAGCAACTAAAAGCAGCAACAACTGAGTCTCTTCTCAGTAATCACCACCATTTATGACTCTATTTAGGCTACACCCAAAATGAGGACAGACTCGTTACACTGTTTCGTATTTATTGTTTCACACAGTTTTTTTAAAAACCTAACTTTTCCTCATGCCCTTACTTAACATTTGTTTTTTATTTTAAAGTCTCAACAACATGCTTGGAACTAGCAAACTCCTCAGGACTAAAAAAGGAGGAAAGAACGATCTGGCACAATTTAAAATAGCATGGTAAATAAATAGCCTGCGGAACCAGAACAAAACAGGTCACAAATATTGTTCGCACAGCAAATAAAACGTTAAGTGGGCTATAGCGAAATCAAATCACAAGGCTGAAATGGACTACTATAACACTAATTAATCAATGGCTGAAGTTACATTTCCCCTCTGACACTAACTTTTTCACATCAGGCTTGGCCGCTGTCAGACTTATGCGCAAACAGTCCTCCAAAGACTGGGTTGACAGACGGTTCCTCTCGTGCGTTTTAATCGAGTTCATCTTGGAGAACGCAGCCTCACAGGTGTAGGTTGAACCGAACATGGTGAGCACATACATAGCCAGCGTCTTCAATGTGCCATAGACCTCGGGACAAGATATCCAAAACGCACTCAGGCTTTCAGCACCACTGAGAGCAGCCTTCATGTCGCCTGCGGCCTGAATTTCAGCCAGCTCGCTCTGAATGGCTGCCTCGTCCAACTGCAGCATTTTCACCGCGTTTGTGGAGAATTCTCCGCTTGGGGTGATGGTGAATGGGTCACGCACAAATCCAATGACATCCCTGGAAATAAAAAAGTCATCAAATCTAGCAGAAAAGTTGTCTTTTAATTGTGTGATAAATATCTTCATCTTGTCTGTTACGTTGCCTTCTCCCACCGTCTTCAGTGTGTTGAAGTGCAGCAGCCTCCCTGACAACAAATCTGCGTGGAACAGATCAAGTTTGTTCCCAAAGGCTTCAAGTTTTTCCACCAAATCCACCACTGATTTTTCTTTTCCTTGCAGCTGTAGATTAAGTGTATTTAAATGGGAGAAAATGTCTGTTAAAAATGCAACGTTGCACATGTATCCCATGTCTTGCAAGATGCGGAGATGGTCAGCTGCCGCTTTGGACTTACTTTGTTTTAAAAAATCCACTACTTGGGCACGGAGTTCAACGAAGCGCTCCAGTGCTTTGCCCTTACTCAGCCAGCGCACGTCATTGTGGAGTAACAGGTCATCATGAGAAGCCTGGGATTCCAGCACGAATTTGCGGAACAGGCGGTGCTGCGTGCTTGAAGTTCCTCTGATGTGGTTAATAATTTTCATTGTTTTTTCCATCACCTCTTTGAGCTCCCCACTTAGCTTTGCGCACAGCACACTTTGATGGATGATACAATGGAGTGCGTTAGTTTTAGGAGCGACAGTCTTTATTCTGCTCACCAGACCCTTATTTTTTCCAATCATGGCAGGTGCACCATCTGTCACTGTCAGGTTGATTTTATCCAGGGACAATCCATGGCTTTTAAAAAAATCCTCCAGTTTTCCAAAGATGATGTCAGCAGTGGTGTTGTCCTCGAGTGGAAGCAATGCCAGCAGCTCTTCTCGGAAATCTTTGCCATCATAGTATCTGACAAAAACGCACAACTGTGAGATATCCGTGTTGTCAGTGGACTCATCAATAGCCAGCGAAATATATTTGGCTTCCTTGACCCCATCAATGACAGCTCGCTGAACTTGCTCCGCCAAAACGTGTACACGACGTGCATTAGTTGAGGCAGATAGAGGTACTTGTTTGACAGATGCAATAACTCTGTCCATTGATTTGTCGGGGGCAAGTTCCTCCAGAACGGTGATCATGCACTCCTTTAAAACCTCACTTTCAGTGAAAGGCCGGTTATGTCTGCAAAGCACCCAAGCAGCCTGCAGGGATGCACACGTTACTCTCTCTTGATCAGTTAAAGTTCGAGTAATAATGCCACTTGCGTGGGAGTAGGCAGATTTCAGTGCGGCGATTTTTCTCTGACGCGCCTCTGACTGCTCAGGATATGAAATCTTAAAATTTGAATGTTTAGTGTGGTGGTGACGGCGCAGATTGTATTCTTTTGCAACAGCAACAGTTTCGCTGCAAATTAGGCATACTGGTGAGGCATTCCGGAAGGTTGGCATGATAAATGCGTACTTTTCAGTCCAGTCATCATTGAAGGACCTGTTTTCGATATCAACTTTGCGTTTCATAGCCTTTGAGAGTGCCATTTTACCTCTGTTAAGAGACCCTTTCACTTCATCGGTGTTTGTTTTTCAAGTGCTCTATAAGTAAAATTGACTTAATTGAGTTGAGGCAAAATATCTATCACCCCTGGTGGTTGTCTGTGGTATAGGTGATAGGAACCTGACTCATAAAGGCCTTCAGTTTTGTAATGAAATGGAAAAAGTATTAACAATAAACATCAATCATAATGTTATACCAAAATTTTATTTTTTATTTAATTTTTATTTAAGGGTCCGGCCCCCAAGGAGACTGTCTGATAAAATTCTGGCCCTCTGACAAATATAGTTGATGACCCCTGCTGTATGATATAAATATGATATGTAATATGATATAAAAATAATATGAAAGTTTAGATTATATTTTAACTAGAGGTTATGCTGCCTCATTATCATCAACAAAGCTTGTGCTTGCAAATATGTGTTCAGGTTAAATGAGTAAAATGCACTTTAAAAATGCCCATATTAGAAAATCAGCATATTATTATGATTTCTGAAGGATCATGTGACACTGAGGACTGCAGTAATGATGCTGAAAATTATGCTTTGATCACAAATTGCATTTTACAATATATTTAAATAGAAAACTGTTCTTTTAAATTGTAAAAAGAGTTCAGAATATCAATGTTGTTTCTGTATTTTGGATCAAATAAATCCAGTCTTGGTGAGCAGAAGAGACTTCTTTTAACGGTAGTGTAGGTCTAAAATTAAGTAGTCTTTATGTAAAGAAAATATATAGTCAGATTACTTCTTTTAACTTAAAATTTGATTTGGATCATTAAGTCTCCTCACATTCATTCTCTTTCTGTCACATTCCTCATTGATAGGCCCAGGGGAGTGGCCTTTTTTTCTCTCAGGTGTGAATTGCAATCCATATTCATGATCATTCACGCCTCCTTGCATATTACCTTTCAACACTAAAATTGTCTTACAAAAGTAATATTACTATATTGTTTTGTATGAATGAGTGATCAGGATGGTAGCAAAAACTCTAGGCTACAAGATCCAGTTCTCAAAAGTCTTGTGGACAAATGTTTAGCATGTGTTATTTGACCTTATTTCAGTGACTTAAAATTTTAGTTTTTTCAAAAACCATACATAAACGTTATTTTCTCAAAAATACAAACATGTACAAACATGTTGCTCACATATTATTGTGGCCCTGTTTGAGCTGAATACAGTGTTATCAGACTTTAGTCATTAATAGGTTTTTAAGCAACTGAAAAAAGCACAAATGTCAAGGCATGTCAAAACTTCTCCAGGGCCCAAAATACCCTCAGACCCCAGAGGGTTAAGACTATAATTGATTTGCTGGTTTGAAATTCCTATCTTCAATTTGTTATTGTGCCTTGTTCTTAAATTGCAAACTGATATACAGTATAAAGTTAAAAATTTTGTTTTTTAATTGTCCATTTAATCTATTATGCAAAGGAGGATTGTGCTATGTTGCACTGCCAGAATGTTTAATTTGTTTTAAAATATTGAAATATTTCTGCTGCATCTTTTCTGTTACCCCTGCTGCACTCACTGCTCTGTATATGCATGGCTGCATAGACAGGCAGAGTGTTCCCTTTCAATGAATCATCGGCATTGCGTAATTACGCAATTGCTACTACATCAGTGAGTCACGTGATCTGAATCCTGTATATAATCACACCAATTTATTGGCTGATGGAGCTGAAGTGATGCCCATAGGGAGCCGCATCACAGAATCCATATAGGCGGATTTCACGACATTTCTTACTACAGTGCACAAATTTGTCTAAGTCTGGTTACTAGCGGCTCACACTGTAGCAAGGACTATGTTCACCCTTTTGAGTGCTAACACGTGAGGAAATCGTTGGAATTGAGCAGTTTGTGTGCGGATTCAACCGCATTGTTAAACAGACCCGATGGTGCTTCATCAAGGCACTGTCAAACCATGCGGTCTCTGAAAGGAGGCATATAAGCCTTGAGGCTCCAGCTCTTGTCATAAGGAGGATTGAGGATGAGAACCAGACATTTCCTTGTGTTTCCCTCTCCCTCAGGACAGATGAACCATTCTCGCCCATCAAGACATGCTTCTTTTTCTGGCGTGTGGCCTAGCTCGCCACATTAGAAGTCACGTAGGACATTTTTCCATCAAGAAAATGCTGGTTTGGAGGTGTTTCATCATGGGAACAATGGAAAAGGTAGGTGCTTGTTTGAAAATACCTAATTTCTTCTATTTTGTCCCTAGAGAGTTCACTGAAACGTAATGAGGCACAGGGCGTGGCCCCAGCCTCTCTTTCTATCCCATTTTTGGAGCAGTTGTGCAGCAGGCGAGCTCCCACATATTGGTGCTCAAGCCTGGGGACTTAAAAGGCTAAAAAAAAAAAGATTATTTTTCTCCATTACAATATTGTGAACCGATGCTCTGGGTGCTTTGTCGGCATTACTATTCTCCCTAGGTCCTATCAGGAGATAGCGAGTGTGTGAAACTCAAATGGTTGCGCTGCTGTCTTTTCTTTGATTGTTGAAGAGACACAAATTCCATCTCTGTCCCTGTTCAATGTCATCACGTACTTCGTGCTCCTCGCTCCTTTTAAGATGTGTTAGTTCTTTACTCACGGATTTTGCAGTCTTTAATTTAAGCAGTTGTGTTTGGAGTTCTCCGTCTGTCACACACATGCTTCTTGTGCGAGTCCGCCATTTCATAAGGAACGGACACTCGACATTTAGCGTGTATGGATAATCGTGTAGGTCATGATTTGAGCATGAAGGACCAATTATGTCATAATTTATGTATGTGTGGCGGGGCAGTCAGGTACAAAAGAAAACAAAGGTGACCAGGCCTCACTTTTCTTTGCGGGCTCTAGTGAAACCAAAACAAATGGCAAGATGAGACACAAAGGAAAATAAATAAAAGGGAACAAATGAGAACCCTATGAATGACACTATAGTAGACTACGCCACCCGGAGTACACCGGTAAATAACAACCCTATGTAGGGGCACACAGGATTGTTAGCCAAAGGTAGGGTGAGCACAGAGATGTGGGCAAGAGAGTTTACAGAGAGGATCACTTTATTGAAGCATACAAAAATGTATAAAAACATTCAGTCCCTACATTTAAACAGTTTCAACGGTCTCAACATACATAAAAAAGACTGGTACAAGACTTCACATATACAAAACCACAGATCACCAGTAACAAAAACAAAGGTAAATGGAGAGGAAAGGCAAGCCGCAACCCCCAAATTTCCACCCCACACAATACACACAGCACACCTATAAGATTAAATACAAAAATATAAAACACAGCATTCAGTGGGGACTCACCAAAGGATGACAGCAGCCAACCCCTCCCACTCTAAAACTTCCCAGCTCCTATAATTGCACAAAACAATACAAAAATAACAAAACACACATAAGCACCAATGATTCGCCGCTGCTAACAAACTTCAAGTATTCAGAGGTTTAAAGAAAGAAAACTAATCATCAATTTGACGCATGCAAAGAAAGCACACCACCAAAATAACTAACACATTACCCACTTCAAAGAAAAACAAACAGCTATAAAGTAAAATTACAAATACAATATATATTATAAACCAATTCAATATATACAAATCACAATACAACCAAAACAAGAAAGAAAACAAAAACAAACAGTAACATACTCATAAATGTCACCACCAGCACAGCCAGAATGAAACAGAATGGCCGAACAACAGCCAACTAATTTTATGCTGGTCTCCCGACTACTCTTGGGCAAACACAATACTGGGCCTGTGATTATGTAAAAGACTCAGCGTAGTCACATCAGTAGATGTTTATTGACAGCACCGCCGCTCCTTACATGTATACTACACAGTCTGCGTAGGGCACCAACTCCCTAGGGGGGGCAACATCTTATCCTAGGAGGGCACTAGAAAGTACACCGGCTGCCCTTACTCTCACGTTATGTTATTCAAGGACCCGAAAGCAGTTGAGGAACAGATCTAACAGATCGCTTCATGCTCATATCACGCAAACCAAATTTTCACAGCAAACCGCACTATGCAAAGTCGCTCACCATGTAGGATTGCAGCTACTTACATGTTGAGAAGCTGAAAACAGTAAGTAGCCAGCACACAGCTAAGGGAAAAGTAGGATGCACTAACCCTATCCTGGCAACAACAAATACACTGATATTATTATCAGGTATACACAAATCACAAGTTTCACCCAGCTACAACACATACCTTCTTTCACAACGAAGGACGTCAGCAAGGGGCGACCAACACTGAAGCATCCCAAGCAACCGAACCCCTCCCATTTTATATTCACTAAATGGGCACTGATTGGTTCACAGATTTAGCTTGACACTGGCAGGGTGAGGTAGAAATGTGGATATGGATTGGATTATAGTTTAAGAATACATTGGGTAATACTTTATATATGGAGAAAAATTGGTATCAAAATATCTATGGAGGCCAATTGGTATCAAAATTCCCCTATGGAGATCAATTTGCCTCTATTAAAGGTAGGTTTTGGCTCAGTTTTCCCCTGCAATTTATGCTGGGGAGCAAGTTTAAAATAATAATAATAATAATAATAATACAATTGTGTAAATATATTTCCCATGTTCACACATTCTTCACTGTTCTAATGCCAGGGAAGATGGACTATCTGGCATACTCTGCTATAAATACTTTCAGAGTGATCCATTTACCTGATTGAATGCAGCCTCTGTTCCCATGGCCAAAGGTCTCGGAACAGGCATAACTAAATTCAGTATATAATAAGCAAAAGTATTCACGAGTCACACACACTCATAAATGTCATGATAGGGCCATTGTGGCAAACCTTGCTCTCAATTCCTCTCATGTTCGCACATTCATGATGGTTTTTGACAATATATTTTAAGGATGCTTATTTCCACATTTATATTACAGCAAGGCAGGTGTTTTCCCAGGTTTGCTTTTGGGGGCGAAGCATTCCAATTTTGCATCCTTCTTTACGGACATGCGTTAGCACCTTGTACGTTCACATAATGCTTGGATGCAGCACTGACACACTTGAGGGATCTTATATACTTAGCATCCGCTGTCATTCCCCTGGGCATGCTGCATGTGAAATCTTTTCAGTGTTCGTTGAGCTCTGTAAAGGGACTTCAACAACTGACGCATGCATTTCGTCACATCAGAGTGACGCTTGGGTGCTACCAAGCTCTGTTACCATGGAAACGGGACCACTTTCTGTGGATGGGTGTTCTGTTGGGACAGGTTTATCACCGCAAAGTGATAACAACAGATTCCTCTAAGGGTTGGGGCGTTGTGTTCATGAACCATCCAGCTTAAGGATTATGGATTGGTCAGTGGCTGAACCAGTGGTGATGTCTGAAGATGCTCTTCCAGAAATTCAGGGCAGTCACATACTCATCCAGTCAGACAAAGGGACAGTAGTGGATTACATCACATGTCAGGGAGGTCTCCATGCTCAGGCTGGCACATTGCATTCTTCTGTGTACACAGGACAATGTGATATCTCTACAAGCATTAAATGTTCCAGGCCAGTTGATTTTTGGGGCCTGTCTCCTGTCCAGACAGGTTCTGATGCCTAGAGAATGGACATTAGACCCACAGATTGTAGAACAAATCTGTATGAGGTTCGGCAGAGCTCTGCTTATTCGCCCAGTATGTGGTTTGAAGTTGTTCTGCTGAAAATTCTATGATGTCCCTAGAAAAGACGGTGCTGGATGGCAGTATATGCTGCTCCAAAATTGTACATATCTGTCTGCATTAATGGTACTCTCACAGATGTGCGAGTTACCCATGTTATGGGCACTGATACACCCCTGGTCAATACAGACACTGGCTTTTGGACCTGATGCTGTTAACAGCTTGGATGATCATTTTCCTCTTTTGCCCAGAGAACACGACAGCAGTCGTGAATACACATTTGAAGTGTGTATTCATCGGCCAAAAAAAACATGGTTCCACTGTTCAAATCAAATCAAATCACTTTATTGTCACACGACCATATACACAAGTGCAACAGTAGGTGAATGCCTTGTGTGCAGTTCCGAGCAACATAGCAGTCATGACAGTGATGAGACATACCAATTACAATAAACAACATATTTACACAACACAATTTACATATCAAATGTACACATAAATACACAACACAATAATAATATACAATGTATAGTAAACAATACACACAATATAGAATACACATACAATAAAATAAATAAATAGAGTATATAAAAGATATATATACAGTAGTTGTATTATGGAGAATATAATTATGACAATCCAGTGTGAGATATAAGATTAATAAAGTGCAGTGCTGATGTATAATGACATGAGAGATCAAGTGTTCAAAAGTCTGATTGCTTGGGGGAAGAAGCTGTCATGTAGTTGGTTGGTGCAGGTCCTGATGCTGCGATACCGCCTGCCTGATGGTAGCAGGGAGAGCAGCCCATGACTCGGGTGGCTGGATTCTCTGATGATCCTCCGAGCTTTTTTCACACACCGCCTCACCTCCGATGATGTGTCTGGCAGTTCGCACCACCCTTTGCAGGGCTTTGCAGTTGTGGGCGTACCAGCCAGTCAGGATGCTCTCTACAGTGCTGGTGTAGAACCGTGTGAGGATGTGGTGGTTCATTCCAAACTTCCTCAGCCGTCTCAGGAAGAAGAGGCACTGGTGAGCCTTCTTCACAACGGCCTTAGTATGGACGGACCATGTGAGTTCCTCAGTGATGTGGACACTGGGGAACTTGAAGCTGCTGACTCTCTCCACCGGTGCTCCATTAATGGTGATGGGGCTGTGTACTCTGTCTTTTGTCCTGAATCCACTACAAGCTCCTTGGTCTTACTGACATTGAGGGAGAGGTTGTGCTCCTGATACCAGCATGTCAGGGTGTGCACCTCCTCTCTGTAGGCTGTTTTATCATTGTCAGTGATCAGACCTACCATCGTCGTATCATCAGCAAACTTAATGATGGCATTGGAGCTATGTGTTGCCACACAGTCATGTGTGTATAGGAAATACAGGAGTGGGCTGAGAACACAGCCACACAGTTCTCCAGTGATGAGGAAATGTTGCTGCCCATTCTAACCACCTGATGTCTGCCTGACAGGAAGTCCAGGATCCAGCTGCACAGTGAGCTGTTTAAGCCCAGAGCCCGTAGTTTCACATCAAGCTTGGAGGGCACTATGGTGTTGAATACTGAGCTGTAGTCTACAAACAGCTTTCTCACATATGTGTTCCTTTTTTCGAGGTGGGAGAGAGCAGTATGTATTGTAGATGCAATGGCATCATCAGTGGAGCGGTTGTTGTGGTAGGCAAACTGCAATGGGTCCAGAGAGGTGGGCAGCACAGAGCAGATGTGATCTCTGATTAGCCTCTCAAAGCATTGGCTGATGATGGGGGTCAGAGCAACAGGACGCCAGTCATTAAACAAGTGATTTTTGATTGCTTTTGTACAGGCACAATGGTGGACGTTTTGAAGCATGTGGGGACTAAAGACAGGGAGAGGGACAGGTTGAGCATAAAATGTATTAAGCTCATCCAGGAGAGAGGCAGCGGTGTTCACTACAGAGTTTTTATTCCCTTTCTAGTCTGTGATAATGTTAATTCCCTGCCACATACTTCTAGAGTCGGTGGTGTTGAACTGTCCTTCAATTTTGTGCCTGTACTGGTGTTTGGCTGCTCTGATACGGAGTTACGGGGGGCATAACTGGCTTGTTTATGCTCTCCTCCGCGTTCCCGGAATTAAAAGTGGAGGTCCGCACATTAAGTACCACATGAAGATCGCAGTTAACCCATGGTTTCTGGTTGGGGTAGATCCATATTGTTTTGGTCAGAACAACGTCCTCTACGCACTTCCTGATGAAACAAGTTACGCTATCAGCGTAAACCTCAATGTCATCATCAGAGGTGGACCGGAACATCTCCCATTCCGCATGATCAAAACAGTCTTGTAGCATAGAGTCTGATTGGTCCGACCAGCACTGGATTGTTTTGATGGTGGGTGCTTCCTGTTTCAGTTTTTGCCTGTAAGCGGGCAGAAGCAGAACGGAAGAGTGGTCTGATTTGCCAAATGGTGGGCGGGGGAGGGATTTGTAGCCATCCCGGAAAGGAGAACAGCAATGGTCCAAAACCCGGTCCCCTCGTGTGTTGAAGCTGATGTGTTGGTGGTATTTTGGTGCGATTGTTTTAAAATTGGCTTTGTTAAAGTCCCCGGTAACAATAAACGTGGCCTCAGGGTGAGCGGTTTCCTGCTCACTTATACTCCCATACAGTTCCTTGAGTGCCCGGTCTGTGTCGGCTTGTGGGGGGATGTACACAGCTGTGATAGTGACAACTGTGAATTCCCTCGGTAGACAGAATGGTCGACACAGAAGCATGAGAAATTTCAGATCAGGAGAGCAGAAAGACTTGATAAAATGTGCGTTCCTCTGATAACACCATGATTTGTTGATCATAAAACATACACCACCACCTGAGAGGTCTTTGAAATCCGGTTTTCGGTGTGTAATTGCAGAACCAATGTCCAAAAGCGTTTGTTTGTCGTATACAATAAGGAAGAAAACATCCAAGACTAAAAAACAAAAAAAAACTGTAAACAAAACAAACAATAAACTGCAGTGTTGTTTCGGAGCTTGCAACGCAGTAGCCATACTCGGCGCAATCTTGAGTAAACTCTCAGTTTACTACTGAAGTGTTCTACTTTCCATCTAAGATGAGACCGAGCCCAGAGAAGTTGCAGCGCTTCTGGACAGTGCTGATGTAGGGCTTCTGCTTTGCGTAGTAAATTCTTTACTTGCATCTGTGGATGCAGCAGGGAATGGTGTTGACTAACGAAGGTTTACGAAAGTAATCCCAAGCCCATGTTTATGATGAATTCTGCTTTTTATGATAGTGATGTCTGAGGGATCGGAGATCGCACACCTTCAGAAGTCATTTTTGTCTTGCCCTTTACTCACTGAGATTTGACCAGATTCCTTGAATCTTTTAACTATATTGTGCATTGTAGAGGGTGAAATGCCCCAAATTCTTTCAATTTGTCTTGGAGAACATTGTTCTCAAAGTGCTGGATTATTTGCTGAAGCATCTGTTGGCAAATTGACAAATCTAGAATCATCCTTGCTCTTCAAGTACTAGGCTGTTTTTGGAGGTTCCTTATATACTATGACTCGATTGCCTCACCTGTTAAACATCTCTTGTTTCACATTGTCTTGTTATTTTAACTCGTCAAATTGTAATTTGTCTTAAATTGTCCATGTCTCAACTTTTTTGAGCTTGTTGCAATCATCTGTTTTTAAATTCACAAGGTAAAAGTGCTCTCAATATAGCTAAGGGTGAATATAATTTACAAATCACTTCTTTTGTTTTTGTCATTTGTCATACTGTCCCAACTTTTTGGAATTGGGGTTGTATTTAGGCTGTCTCAGTTGCTTCTGTCTCTTCATGTAATCGCAGAGAGTTATGCAAAAATATTCGATGGAGAGGTGTGGTTGTCCCCTCTATGTTCCATCAGGGGTTTAGTGTGATCTTTATCTGAGCAAACGGTACAGCAGAGGGAGTACAAATATAGATAAGAAATACAGATACTATGAAATGTGAATTACTTTGCATCTACATAAAAATAACAAAATTCCCCCAAATGTTTTCCCACCTAGCTGAACAGAGTTGTTTAAATTAACAATTTCATATTGAACAAGTTCAAGTTCATGGCATGCATTTAGAGGTGGGACATGTTCTTGAAAAAAATGATTACTCAAGAAGTTAAATTATTTATGTTATGTAATTAATTGAGTAAGAGTAAAAAGTATCCAATTAAAAGAATACTCAAGTAGTGAGTAACGCTACTTTCATATTTGACATAATGAACATTTACTCATCAATATTCCATTAAAAAATACACATTTAACATGTATTACAGAATAATAATAGTAATAATAATAATAATTATTTGTATTATTATTATTGTAGTTTTTTCATGTTGTTACAAACCTTTATGACTTGCTATTTCAATGCAACACAATCTGATATTTTTTTCCCTCTATATTTTAAAAAGGAATGGTGACTGAGACTGCCAGTCTCTAACATTCTGTGTAACATATTTTGGGTTCCACAAAATACAGAAAGTCACACTGGTTTAGAACAACACGAGGGCAGGGAAATGATGACAGAATATACATCCATGGCTAAACTACAGTATCACTAAGGACACTTGTCAGATTCGTATGAATCTGTAAATTTAGGAAACAGAGAAAAAGGCATGTACTGAACATGGATGTTTACATGGATTCATACAGTAGGCACTGATATATTTCAGCACTGATATAAAAATGTATACTTAGAAACAGAGGTAATAAGAGTCCATATTTACGGAATCACCCTAACAATGACTATCATCACAACACAGACAACCTCACCGAAACGAGTTTACTAAAGTTTTAGCTGCAAGTTTAATCTTGAAATATACACTTGTCTTGGTGTAAATGAAGCCATTGCATGATGAAAGTGTTTGTTTTAAGCACTTGCTGCTGATGCTGCAGTGGTAAACTCGACTCGAATGACAGAGCGCAACTGTAAAGTTACGATGTCATAAAAGTCCCATTCAAAAAAACTTTTAATAAATTACGCATTTATTAAAACGGATTTAATTAAAACCAGTGATGTAACAAAAGGAACATCGCGCATAGTAACAAAGTAAATGTAATTTTTTAAATTAGAAATTTACTTGAGTAAGAGTAAAAAGAAATAATAGTATCCATTATTAAACTTAATCTTAAAAGTAAAGTTTCTCCAAAAAACTCAAGTAAATGCAACAGAGTTAATGTAGCACGTTACTACCAACCTCTGCATGCATTGCATCATGAATACATTTAACTGTTAGTGTTATTGGCATATTTTTTTGCTGTTTGATAACTTTTGAACTATTTTTGGTGTTATTGTTATTTATTAAATGTATTTGCCACTGTTAGTTAGTTATGTGATGATGTAAGGATTTAGACTTTTAACTTATTGAGGTTTGTTGATTGTCAAAGTTATTGAGGTTTGTGTGTTAAGGGGCTTTTAAGGTCTATTGTGTGTCTATGCCTAACAATTTTACAATTGTATTCTTCACAATAATTTGTATGTTTATTTAACAAATTCACATTCTCTAAACAAAGCAATGTTACTGAGGACAATTGTTAAGACATTTGTTGAGAAAAGTTACAAATCATGGGCCTGGGTAGCTCAGCGAGTTCGATTCCAGGATGTGCTGAGTGAATCCAAGAAGGTCTCCTAAGCAACCAAATTGTCCCGGTTGCTTGGGAGGGTAGAGCCACATATGTTAACCTCCTTGAGGTCGCGATTAGTGAGTTGTGCGTGGATCGTGGAGAATAGCATGAGCCTCCACATGCAGAGTCTCCGCGGTGTCAAGCCACGTGATAAGATTCGTGGATTGATGGCCTCAGAAGCGGAGGCAACTGAGACTTGTCCTCCACCACTGGAATTGTTGTGAGTAACTGCGCCACCACCATGAGGACCTACTAAGTAGTTGGAATTGGCATTCCAAATTGAGAGAAAAGGGGTAAAAAAGGAGAAAGGTCAAAAATATCTTGCAGCCTGTCGCCATCATAATTTGAGCTTTCACAACTTTTCATTTTTTACAGTTTGCTTACTATTTTGCAGCATATATTTTGGTATAGCAACACTCAGAATCAGAATTAGCTTTATTGCCTATTATGCTTGCACATACAAGGAATTTGTCTTGGTGACAGAAGCTTCCAGTGCACAAACAATACAACAACAAGACAGAGATAATAATAATAATAAAAAATTATAATAAAAATAAAAAGTGAATAGAAAATACAAGTGTATCTAGAAATGCACAATGATTATATATATATATATATATATATATATATATATATATATATATATATATATATCATTGTGCATTTCTCTCTCTCTCTCTCTCTCTCTCTCTCTCTCTCTCTCTCTATATATATATATATATATATATATATATATATATATATATATATATATTTTTTGTGTTTTGAAGCATCACGTCTTTTAGAGACCACGTTAAGTTTGAAAGAACTGTGTTCTGTGAAAGACCACTGTGTTCTTTTCTATTCATTGCACTGCTTCTATCTAAAGATCGTTTCAGTTTGAACAAACCTTTAGTATCCATGCCAGTTAGTTTTAGCTTGCAACCACATGTTCCATTAGGTAAATAACCAACTATTCTTTCTAATTCTGTTAGTTTCAGCATGTTGCTTTAAAAACGCACATATCAAAGTGCAAATGAGTCAGACCCCTTTTAAAGCTGCAACACACAGGTAATTGGCAATTAACCTGTTGTGACTACCTTTAAAGCTACATTTTCAATAATTTAAATTACTTTTTAAAAAAGCTCTTATTTTTCATTTGGAATTTTTATCATTTACTCCCTTATTTATGCGAAATATCTTGATAACACACACACACACACACACACACATTAGCTTCATACTCAAACGCCTACGCCTGACTGACAATTCGCTCTTGAGAGTTCAGTTTGGAAGATCTACATGACAGACAATTTCTACACATTTCAGTCATATCTTTTTTTTTTGTCATGGCATAAATTTCCATCAGGGAGTTAACTTGGCTCTAACATGGTTATCATGCTGACTCTCAAAGGCTGAATAAGGGTGTGTTTGGAAAGAGTAAAACAAAGAACGACTGAGCTCCTTGAAGAATCCCTAGATGAAAACATGGAAGAGTGAAAAAAGTTCACAAAAAAGTCTAGAGATCTTGAGAGAAGCAGAGGGGTGAGAAATAGATGAGAGGGTGATGAGAGATGCCAAGTGGGAGACAGAGGAATGATTTCAGAAAAGTTCAGCTTGTTTTGTTCTGTCTCTCATTTTATTTCTCTCCCCTCTATGAGATTTTTCCGTGTACGTGGCTGTTTGTCTGCCTGGCGGGGCATCAAAGGTAGTTGCAGTGCCACTCTGTTGCTAAGGCACCCTGGTTAGCTATCATTTTTCCCCAACGATGCCTGTCAACATATTGGCCTTTAAAGTCATATTTTGTTTTGAGCAGGAGGAAGGCAACTGAAAATTGAGAGATATAAAGAATTGTAAAGGTATCGTTGGCATTTGGATTGAACTGAGAGATGGGACTGGGAGTAATGCTGAAGTCAAGATATGGCAGACATTTCGGCTCCTGTCAGCACAGTGGCATTATATGTCAGTTATTTCAAAGTACCAAAAGAGCAACTGGAATGAGCTGACGGATTGTCGATCTGAGGTGCAGCAGAATAGCATGTCCAATATTAAAAGCAACTTTCAGTTTGATATGGCACAACAAAGTCAAAATGGTGTTTGCAAATACCATTACAGATATTGATGTCTGAATCTAAATTCTGATTGTCTGTTATTAAGTCACTCTAAATCCATATTCTTAAAGAGAGGGTACCATTATAGCGGTTGTTATGCAAGTGAATTTTGCTATGTAAATAGTACATTATGCATGTAAATGACAAACAAGTATTATAATATGTAAATATTTAAAGGAGCTATCTTTCATTGTGAAATATTTTAAATTCAACAAACACTGTTCCTATTGAAGAATGTTACAAATAGTCACACCTATTCTGCGTTTCTTAACCCTTTTGCACGTAAATTCAAAATTATTTAACTGATCTCCCCAGCGTGAATTTTTTTTAGATGGTTATTATACAACATATAAAATTTTAAACTCCAGTGTGATGCATCAAGCTTGTCATGTGACACTTGCTGGTTCACAGCTGACTCATCTGGCTTGGAGCTGGAGGTCGAGGACAGTGTAGGTAAGCGATGCTAGTGACGTTTTGCTTTTTTCTTCTTTATAAAACCTTCCTAATTGGTTTAAAACATGTATAATATATAATAAATCTTTAGACTAATAGTTATATTGACATTTATTTGAATTTCACTCCTGTGCAACTTCATTGCCTAGCACAAAGCTGAATTATTATTTTTTTTTACTTTTTATACAGATTCAATTATCCCTATAAATCTATTAAACTCAATGACTATAGAATTATAATATCTGTATAAAAAGTACTGAACATTTACTCCCAAAAAGTATTGGCGTATAGTGGCATAAGTGCCATATAAATAATAATATTCTGAGTGTTTTACAGTTGGTTTCATGTCTCTATGTCACAAGGTCATTGAGTTTAATGGAATTAGAATATTATTATATTTATTTGAACATATAGAATGTAAATTCCACAAACTGAGCCTTGGGTAATGAAAGGGATATTTTTAAGAACATTTCTTATTTTTTTGTCATAATATCAAATGGTTAAATTGTTTAATTGATTTATAGGGCTAATATAATATATATAAAAATTTAGCTTTGTGCTAGGCAAAGAAAACCAATTTACAACATATTTAATGTTTTATCGTTATGCTGTTTTGTGCTGTTGTGTGAAGTATAGTCTACTGTATATTCTAATGCTAATATTAGAAATGGGTTACAATCGTAAGTAGAATGATATGCAATTCATCAGCAATATACTCTAATGCAAAGGCAAAATACACATTTTACTAAACTGAGTTATGACTGAAATCGGGTCTCTTGGATTATGATCTGTCTTGTGTCAGATGGGTTTGGCTCAATTGTGCTCATATTCCAACAAGAGTATGAAAATTGGCTGGACAATTAAAATAAAGTTTGAAGCCATTTTTGTTTCTGTGTTGCATAGTTCCCCTTCTGTCACTCACTCGACATTGTGTTGAATGTAGTGACACAAGGGGTCTTCCTTGGGAGCCTCGCATACCTCTGAACTTGAGAAAAGGCCAATGAGAAATTGGCAGACAAAATTTGCATGTCCTGCCCCCAGACATACGAATATATATAGGGAAGTGGGCGTGCGTCTGTCAGTCATATTTCTTCTTCAGAGCCAAGCGGTTGTGCAACAGCAAGCTGAAGTTTACCACAAGTCCACTCACCTCTGTTGGCAAGAAGCACTGTTGTTGGATCTTGCGTTTCCAGCTGGCGTTTCTCTCTGCACGCTGTGCAGTCCACGCCCCTGGGCACTTCGACAGCGCTTTCACTGCCTAAATGAGTGTTTCCCCACCTAAAAGAGTTTTATTCTCTAAAAGAGTTTGAATTTCACTCATAAAAGTGCAATACAGAGACAGGCATTGAACGTCCTTTTCAGGAAGCGTATTTTTCAAGATGCCCTTCCGCCTCTGTATAGTTCCTGGATGCGGTCAATATCTCTCCAAGACTAATGGCCACATATGCTGCCTCATGTGCCTGGGCAGCAATAACACTGAGGTGGCGATTGTGGATGGTTCATGCACTAACTGTGAGAACATGACCATGGTAGCGTTGTGGTCGCGGCTCTCCTCATCACTCCTTCTTCCCATGGGATTGAGGACAAACCAGCTGGCGATGAAGGCAATTTGGGGATGATGACGGGCTCGGTTTCACCGGGTAAATCCCCACAATTTATTTGGTGATTTCCTCACTCCCTGGGTCATCTAGCCAGTGCGTGCCATTCTCACAGCACCCCGGCTCCAAAATCCCTGGCAGGCCAGCGCTGAAGAGTTCCGAAGACGCCTTTCCAGGACCTCTTCCTCAGTCTCTAACACACACCCTGACAGGTGTGTGGAAAGTTAAGTGCTTTGAGTCTTTTCTCAGCACCCAAGACTCATGATGCTCTTCTGCCTCCCAACGTGCTATTACCTGCTCCCCCACCCTGCCGTGAAGCCCCACCTGGTACGACAAAAGCAATCATCCCTTTAGTGCCCCTTGCACAAGTCTGAACACGTGGCTTTCGCTGTCCAACCTGTCGCGCTGGTTGGCCAGGACCAACCAATTCAGTTTGCCCATCTCCCACCTCGTTTCAGCGGTATTTGCTCCGCCTCCGTATGTGCCGAAAATGCCAACGCTTTACGGGCAGAGATCATGGCTCTGCTTCTCAAGAATGCAATAGAGCCTGTCCCTCCAGCCGAGATGAAGAAGGGTTTCTACAGTCCTTACTTAATCGTAACCAAGAAAGGCGGTGGGTTGCGACCAATCTTGCAAGTTCTCAACCGTGCCTTACACGAACTCCTGTTCAAAATGCTCACGCAGACACGGATTCTAACCTGCATTTGACAGCTAGATTGGTTTGCAGCGGAATACCTGAAGGATGCCTGGGCAGGATGTGGCCTCCACAGAGTCTTTTCCCCCTGAAAGAATAGGAATAGGAAAGACCGCCTTCCCCAATGCATTTCATAGCTTTAAGATAAACCAAACCACTACAAACTCTATGCGAGGGACATAGAGAGAGAAAAGGCCATGGCTGCTGGGCTTGCTCCCATGTTAGACATGTAACACCTGTTCCCCCCCTCAGGGGTGCTGGGAACCTAAGGTCTGTATATGACATCTTTTTGGGGGGCGTTGGGGAGGGTTATGTGCAGCCGATACAGTTGCTTCTAGCATCCTGCTTGCACCTGTGTCAGCAGTTCATGTAACACGGTCTAGTGCATCTACGGGGGGAGCACAATTCGCCACGTTTTTGAGCATCCCGTCTAGAAGGACCAGGGTGGGACTGGATGGCCGACGGCCCCTCCCCCTGAGTGCGGCGAGGAAGGAATTGTCCGAAGGCCTCCTCATGACTCTTCGCCTCCTGGAACCTGGTGATAACTGAATTCATAGCGTTACCAAATAAGCCAGAAGGCGAAACCAGGCATCAAGGAGGAAAACTTTGTCCATATCTCTGATGCCTGACAGGTTGAGACATAAGTGTCTCTCAGTGCTGACCAAGGCAACCATAGGCACGAGCCGTCTGCTTGGTCACACGGAGAGACAGATCTGTGGCTCGATGAAGTTCTGAGAAAGCCTCTTCATCGACCGTGGTGCCCGCACTCAGGTCCTTCAACAGGACAGCCTGGTACACCTGTAACACTGCCATAGTGTGCAGGGCAGCACCAGCCTGACCTGCTGCATGATAAGCCTTCCCCACAAGCATAGAGGTGGTCCTGCACGGCTTTGTGGGGAGAATGGGTCTTTTTAGCGACGATGCCGAGCCAGGCGAGAGATAACCCGCAAGTGTCTCTTCTACTGGCGGCATCACTGAATACCCCCATGCCTCAGCACCCACGATAGTCGAATATGTCGACGTCGAGGGCATGAAGACACAGGAAGTATAAGGTTTCCTCCATGAATGATAGAGCTCGTCATGGAGATCATCAAAGAAGGGAAGGGACTGATGAGGCGTTCCCTTCCCTTGGCCACCAGACAGAAATCTGTCCTCCAGTTTGGAGCGCTTGGGGGTCTCTTGTTCACTTGGCCAGTCTAACTGAAGCCTGGCCACCGCACAATTAACCACCTCAAGTAATTCCTCCGTCACTTTATCATCATGCGTGGAATGCTCAGAGGTGGGTAGCTTGATGGATGAGTGGGCGCTGTCTCTCGGAAGTAAGCAAGATGAGTGCAAAGCATTTTGACTGAGAACAGATCGCAATGCTCGCACACGCCCCGACCCAATGCAAGAGCAGCATGCTCTTCCCCCAAACCCACAAAACAAAACTGGTGTGTGTCCCTCTCAACCATAGAGCGTAAACATGTGAACTCACGCTGCTTGCTTTGTTTATCAGTCATTCTTCTCATTCTTCAAAGAAAAGAAAGGTTTCTTCGCACTGCCTAACAATTCTAACTCCTAACAGAGGAAAGTAGAAGAAGAGACAATGATGTAAAACATGATGACACATGATGTAAAATAAAAACATGTATTTTTGCTCTGTGATAAACAAGAGATAAGTTCAGTATTAGCATTATTCTTAAAATTTAGAATTGAATTGTATCTATTGATCTATACTTTTAATATGCATTTGTTTATAGATAATATTTTTTAAATAAATATCAATATAATGATTAACAATATAGATATTTAAATAAATACAAGCATATAACCATAACAACTGCTAAATAGCATTCGTTACATTCAATTACATCGGATTTGTGGTAAAACAAAGCCAGCAATGCACACAATTCATAGATAATAAACCAATTATAAGGAAAAAAATACACAATTTACAATAAATAACAATGGAAATATAACAATAGCTAATACAAACGTCATAACAACAATAACAACTTTTAATTAAAATTAGCTTTTTTATTTAACAGTTCTCAGTAATGCTTCAGTGTGTGGTACTCCTCAAAACATGGGGCAACACAAAAGGGTGTGTTGCATGGCACACATGAATTTGGTGAGGCGCCTCTGCTTTGTCCTGTGAGTGCTGGATATGCATAACTTGCAGTGCCGCCTGGTCCTACTGCCCTGGGAAGCTGTCTAAGGGATTTCGGAAGGGAAATGCCTAGCTATCAGACGCAGTGGAGAGTCCAAGGCAGGGCGGCCTGCTTTGGATGGACACCTAGATGTACTGTGCTCTTCCAGCAATCCTCTCATAACGTTCATCCTGCATTGCAGTGATGATTTTTCTTATTGATAGCAGAGCAAATGGGTGGGAAGAGAGGAGTGTGGAATATGACAGCATGGTCATTGTTGTTTTTTGTTCATTTTAGTTTTTAAGTTTAAATGCATTCGTTTAGTTTACATGAACAAAAATATTAAAATGATTAAAATAAACTATTTATTTGTTTATTTATATGTAAATTATATGTTGTTCTTAGACTGATGTGCAAATTTCTCACCCATAAGTTGGTAGTGAATAATGTGGCTGTTCAGTACTGAAGTGTCAAGGAGGTGAAAGAAGACTTTCTTGTACCATTTGGTGGTTTTTGGGGGGTTTTCTGGTACAATTAAAAAAGCCTTTCATTATGTCAGTCTTGTCCACTGCCCCCATCTTTTTTGTTATATACCAGCAGACAGAGAGGCTTCATCTTTCTTTCTTTGGTGATATGATCAACCTTTCCAGTGGCTGATATGGTGGATGAATGGACCATGGTAAGAAGGTGAACATCCCTCTTGTCATGCCATTTCACTGCCAGTTTTGTTCCATTTTCTTTACATTCAACCTGGCCCTTTGTCATTTTGCAGGTGAATGTTGGCATTCCATTCCTGTTGGCTCCTATAGTCCCACAAGCTCCTGTGTCCAGAGACAGGAGGTGCTGGAACAGTGTGAGACTACTGTACCAGTTGTCCACGAACAGGATGTGATGCTTTTTTAAGTATGGGGCCAGTAATGTCATGACAACAGACCCAGAGATTCCAAGGCCTTCATAGTGCTGTATGTCGGTGGTGGATCCTGTGTATATGATCATGTCCTGCACGTAACCGGTAAGCACATCACATAACACAAAAATTTGACCCAAAATCTGTGGTGTTTAGTTGGTATGAACTGGCAAAATGCCAGCCAACCCTAGAATTTTATCAGCAACTCATTGACACATAGATCCCTGGCACAAAGGTGTGACGAAAGGATGACGTGAAAGCAGTGAATATGTTTCAGATTTTTTGCAGGGGGGTCGTTGATGTTTGCCATCACATTGTTGGAGAAGTGTAGGCCTCGGAGGAGAAGAAGGAAGCGGTCCTGGAACAACAAAATCCCGAAAAATGGTATCAGGAGCATGGGGTCTGTACTCCAATAATCACGAAATGATTTTTTTTTCTTCACAATTGCCATTAGGAGCACTGCCACCAGGAATGTGTACATTTTGTGAGCATTTGTTGAAACCCACTTTGCAATCTTGCCTTTCACTTCAGGTGGTGTTTACTCCTGCAGCTCTGAGGTATAGCAGATTGTTTCCGCACTTGGACTTCATTGGGTGATTCTGGAGGGTTTTGCACGCCACACGTCCGGTCATCAAAAGCAACCCAGTTCCAGGAGGGGTAAAATTACTGATACAACTCCAGCAGGAAGAGCTTACCTCCTCCACCTGCCTTGGTGTTGTGTATGCAGGAATAGGAGCAGTGGCTGAGGCATCTTCATCCTAAGCATTAAGGGCTTGGAGGTTGAGGGGCATCTCCTCATCTGTGTCACTTCCCTCATTGTTAAAATTTCCCAAATGTTAAAAAATATTTATCTGATCTCCTCATCTGTAAATTGTTTTATAAAGTCATAGTTTTCTGTGGCAATTGTGTATATAAAACTGTAAATAAATCAAATTAACTCTAGTTGTGTGTGTAAAGTAAAAGGTAAAAGGTAAAAACTTTAATGTCAAGTTTTTTAAATTGCAGTGCAGGTCTGTCTGAAAAAAATAAATAAAAAATATTTAAATTAGAAGCATTTCGCGAGTTGCTTTCTCTATAGCAATGGCAGCAATGCAAAAGCAGATTTGGTGAGTTTATCATCTAGTTTTCAATACAGCAACACGAAAGCAGATTTGGTGAGTTTATCATCTAGTTTGCAGCTTTTACACACAGTGTGTAAATATGGACCATATTCTGTTTGTTTGAATGCATATAATGTAAAATAAACATTTCCTGTGATTGAAAAGACTGTTTGAGCAGCTGTTTTAGACATGATGTGCTTAGCCAGTCTCTTTCTATGTAGAAGCTAAACAAGATAGCTGATATGGTGAGTTTCAGTTAGTTTTGCACAGTTATACATTGTGCTGATTGAGCAGTAAATTTGTAGTCTTCTGTGTTAGTTTGAATGCCTGTAACAAACATCAAGTGGTTGAAAGGTTTTGTTCAAGCAGCTTTTTAAGGCATGTAAATGGCATTGCTTAGCCAATCCCCCTCTGTAGCAGCAGCAGCTAAACAGTAGGAAAGCAGATTTGAATTCTAAAATTTGCCAGTTTATGATGTCAGACATGAACGTTCTAATCAAACCGGTGTGATGGTACTCCACAGGGAACACTCTGGAATGATCAAACCATTGTGATGGTATGTGTGAAAGGGTTCATATATTTTTTCAGTTTCAGTAATGCTTAGGTTACATGTCATGTCAAAAGTCTGGTAATTAAATATAACAATTTACTTGCCAGTGGTGATTCTTTCACCAGTGTGTCCATAATGTTAAACTGTGGCATTCTCAAATATTCCTTTTTTTTTTTTTTTTTTTTTTTTGCTAATAGGATCAACTAATGGTGTGAGATTAGGCGCAACTCTATGTTTGTATAACCAATGGAAGACAATGGTATTATTTTTTTTAAATCAGTCTAATTTTATTTTATTTATTTATTCAGAATTTCGTTTGCTGACACTAGTGGCACAGAAATGACACAGTTCAGATTTAATTATAAATAGAGCTGGTAACCTAACTTGATGTCTTTTACCATATTGTTGTTGCTGCAATTTTTTAAAAACAATAAACCACTCATGCCTGTAAACTACAGGGATTTTACCTCAGGTAAGTGTGATTTACCTGTTGTAAATAACTGTATCCCACTGTAAATCATTGTAATGCACAGCCTCTTGTGGCTTATTGCTTTATTATACAATACCTAAGTTTGGAACTTTTTACATAGAAACATTTCTTAATTTTGTTGAGCGCTGAATTAATTCAGTTCATGTTTCAGATTCACAAATTATTTCCCTCCTTGCTTCTCACATAGAAGGCAAACAGATTATAACTACATATGAACAGTTGTTACATTGGCAGCATGTACTCCCATTTGACAGGTTCAAAGAGTGAAGATTCAGCATTCTCTTAAGAATTTGTTTTCCTTATAAAAGAAACTGGTTAGAAGCAGTCAGAGCTTTCAGAGGTTAAAGCATCTGAGTTTTCGAATAATTGCCTCCTTGCTGAGAGCATATGCACACACTCAGCACACAAAAAAAAGGAACAAGCAGTATTTTTTTTCTTTATGTCCTCTAAAGCAGGAGGTAATTGCATTCAATTGTAGTTTCTAATGATGGGTTTGCTTTCTGTGGAAACAAAGCATCCAATGCCAGCTGTTATGGCAAAACTCAAGATAAAAGGAAATAATTAAGCAATTTCATCAAGGTGTATTAAATTATGCAGAGATTCAAACACACACACACACGGCCAGGGTTGGAGAGTAATGTAATACATGTAACGGAATATGTTTTTAAAATACAAAATATAAGTAACTGTATTCCACTACACTTACAAATTAAATCATTGGTAATTAGAATACAGTTAGATTCAAAAAGTATTTTAATTACTGAAGAGATGACTTTGCATTTTATTGTTATTCGTTTAATTTAATATTTATTCCTTTCAGATGGAAAATTTATACAAATGCGATCCAAAGTGCATTTGAACAGTGATGAAACACTTTCTTAAATTTATTCATTTGGCATTTTGTAAGTCACTTTTTTATCCAAAGCGACTTACAAAAGTGGAAAACATAAGCAAATCATCTTAAGGAGACAGTGGTACGAAAAGTGCATTACTACAAAGTTTCACTAACATCAGAATAGTATTCAAAACAGATTACAGTGCAACAAGAATTTATTATAAAAAATTTTTTTAGTGACTGGTTAAGTGCTCATGGAAAAGATGTGTTTTAAGTCACTTATTGAAGACAGAGAGTGAGTAAGCTTCACGGATGGAGTTGGGAAGGTCATTCCACCAACTTGGAAACTGAAAGTCCAGGAAAGTGTTTTTGTGCCTCTTTGTGTTAGTACAGGCTTCTGGTGGGCGTGTACTTCTGCAGAATTGATTTTAGGTATACTGGAGCAGACCCAGTGACTTTTTTGTATGCCAGCCTTGAATTTGATATGTGCATCAACCGGCAGCCAGTGGAGAGTGACAAAGAGTGGTGTAACGTGTCATCTATGTTTCATTAAAGACCAGACGTGCTACTGAATTCTGGATCATTTGAAGAGGTCCAATTGCACATGCAGTGAGGCCTGCAATAAGAGAGTTACAGTAGTCCGGTCTAGTTATGGCAATTGACTGAACAATCAGTTGTGTGGCATGTTCAGAGAAGAAGGGTCTTATCTTCCTGATATTGTAGTGTAAATCTACATGATCTTGCGGTCTTTGAGATGTGGTCTGTGAAATTTTGCTTGTTATCGATGGTTACTCCTAGATTTCTGGCCATTTTGGAAGGCAATACTGTAGTTGTACTCAGCTGCACAGTGATGTTGTGTTCAACAGCAGGGTTGGGTGGAAAGGCAAGGAGTTCGGTCTTGGCTGGGTTGAGTTGCAGGTGGTGTTCCTTTATCCAGGACAAGATGTCTGCCAGGCAGGCAGTGATTCGAGCAGTCACTCTGGTGTCGTTGGGCTGGACATACAAGTAAAGTTTCAAGTCATCAGCATAGCAGTGGTAAGAGACTGAATGATGGTCTCTGTGATGTTGTGTATAGTGTATATAGAGAAGAGAAGCGGCCCAAACACTGATCCCTGAGGTACCCCAGTAACTTATGTGGCTTGGATACCTCACCTCTCCAGGCTACCTTGAAGGACCTACCTGAGAGATAGGAATTAAACTAGTCAAGCACTGTTCCTGTGATGCCCAGAGAGGAGAGGGTGGAGAGTAGGATCTGATGGTTGGCTGTGTGAAAGGCTGCAGAAAGTTCCAGCAGAATCAGGACGGATGATCTGCATTCAGCTTTCGCCTGTCTATGAGACTCAGTGAGAGACAGCAGGGCAGTCTTGGTGGAGTGTCCACTTTTGAAATCTGACTGATTGTCATCCAACAGCTTGTTCTGTGAGAGACAGGCAGAGATTTGATTGAAAACTGCCCTTTCAAGTGTTTTTGCCATGAATGGGATGATAGAGACTGGTCTGTAGTGTTCTATTTGTGTGGGGTTAAGTGCGGGTTTCTTCAGCAGTGGGGTAACTCGAGCCTTCTTAAATGTAATGGGGAAAGTGCCTGTAAGTAGAGACATGTTATTTATGTGTGTGAGTCCAGGTAGGATGGACGGAGAGATGTCCTGGAGAAGGTGAGAAGGAATGGGGTCAAGGGAACAGGTGGTGGGGTGGTTGGAGAGGAGGAGTTAAGAGACCTCAGTGTCAGTCAGAGGAGAGAACATAGAGACAGAAGAGTTGCATACAGGAGACAGGTGTTTGACAGGGTGTGGTGCTGAGAATGTATTGCTGATGGTTGTGACCTTATTAATAAAAATGTGGCAAAGATATCTACTGTCAGTGATGTGTCAGGTGGGGGGGGGGGGGGGGGGGGGCAGAGAAGTGTGTTGAATGTTCTACACAAGCTGCGAGAGTCTGTGGGGCTGTTGATCTTGGGCTGGTAATAGGAGGTTTTTGCAGATTTAACGTTATCTGAAAAAGTCGCAAGCAGAAGTTAATACGTTAACTATAATAGTTTTACACACACTGGATAACCAACTCTATATCTAGCAGTGAATACTCTGTGACAAGTCAAAACAATATAGCACACACACAACAACACACGTTTAAGCAAAGGGATTTCAATACAGTAAACAAACAGCAAAAGTCTAGCAATGAATACCACTCTGTAACAATGTAAAACAATGAAATAAACACACGTGCATAACACTGCAGACTCCTGAAGATTGATCGCTTCTCCTGAATGACTATGAATCTAGCGGTTATCTTACCTTATAATGTGTTACTTTCATACGAGTAGACAGAAATGTAAATTTGAAGTAAGTTTGGAGCAGAAGAAATAGAAATAAACCTTGTGTAAAATGTCAGATTTACACTAAGATAAAATGCTATTTCTAGTCATTTTACATGCACATTTTACCAGGCACGATCATATTTTTTTTTTATCAAGAAAATTCATGTTGGATCATAATTTCTTCTTTTCTAATAAGACCTTCGATATTAGGGCAAAAATCGTATTCTTGATAATAATTTTGTATTGTTTTCCTGTAAAAATATCTAAAAATCCTTAAAACAAGATTAATTTGATTGCTCTTGTTTTAGAAACAACACTGCATAATGTTTTTAGTTTTTTCAGAGAATTAATTAATATTATGTATTTAATCTTACTAAAATCTTAATAGATTTTTTTATAGTCAAAACCAGTTAAAAAATCTACCAGTGCTTAAGAAGTAATCCAAAGTATTTAGAATACATTACTGACCTTGAGTAATCTAATGGAATACGTTACAAATTACATTTTACAGCATGTATTCTGTAATCTGTAGTAGAATACATTTCAAAAGTTACTCTCCCAACCCTGCACATACAACAAGCCCTTACCAAAAATTTTACTTGAGGAGCTGGAGGAGCCAATCAATATTGAGCTAAATGGTGGCCTATAAATTCATTAACTTTGCCTTGTTCTCATATCACCCACATGAATGCAAATTCCCTTATAGCTAATATAAGGCTGTGCTTAATGACTTCAGTGAGAACTTGAAGTCATCTCAGTGGATCTTAATTAAAATTATTATAATTAAAAGATATCACTCACTTAGCTGCTGTTTTATTATTCCTTTTTTAACTTTTCTTCTTATATGCAAACACATATAGCAAAATAATCTGTCAGCTTTTTTGTCAATGACACTACATGCTTTGCCATATGGATGACCATCACAGAAATGTAATTGTTATTTTTATTTTTTTATAAATAAAACATTCTGATGGCTGTTAAATAAAATATATATATACAAAAAATAATTTCAGCACAATGAAAAATCAGTAGAAAGAAATATGGTACTATGAAATACTCTAGTGAAATACAGTAATGAAATATAATTTTTTTTAGCATCCCCATTATTCATATAAGTTAAAAAACATACAAAGCGATGTTTTTTTGAAAATGTAGAAATGCAAAACTTTTTTTGTGAGGGTTAGGATTAGGGGTAGGTGATAGAATCTACAGATCCTCTTCTGTCACTCACTCGATGTTGTGTCGATGAAGTGACACAAGGGGTCGCTCTTGGGAGCCCTAAACACCTCTGATATTTGACAAAAGGCCAATGGGAATTGGCAGGTGGAATTTGCATGCCACTCCCCCAGACATACGGTATAAAAGGAGGTAGAATGCAACCACCCATTCAGATTTTTTCTTTGGAGCCAAGAATTGCAAGCTGAATTACTATGCCGATCCAATCACCTCTGAATTCAGTGAAACTGTTGCTCACGAGTTCATGGCAGGCACCTTTAACTGTCCGGTCCCGGTTCATGGGCTCCTCTGCTCTCACAACCCTCGACGGTGGGGTGGCCAGTGGTTACAAAGGTCACGGCGTGGTCTCTCGGGTGTGGTGATATCCACCCTGGTGGTCCAGGAGCACGACCTTTGGCTCAACCTGGTCGATTCCTTGACACCCCATCTCCCAGGTTGGTCTATTTGGCAACACCATTGGAGACTTTGCCCGTCAGTTTTCGACAGTGAGGAAGCAAACGGAGGCCATTCAACATATCCTACCCCAGCACAGCTCAAGGTCTCACACCCCGAAGCATGTCCAAGACCCCAAGAGATGCGCACCCAATTTAGAGCTCAAGTGGTGAACCCGCAAGCACTGCTCCAGGAGAAGGCAGACCCAGCCTTGGCGTTGCTGCATCCAGAGTGCGCTTTGCGCATCTATTTGGATCGCACGCAGAACTTTAGAAGATCTGAGAAGCTCTTTGTCTGCTTTGGTGGACAGTAGAAAGGGATCCTTCAAACAGAGGATCGCCCACTGGGTCATTGACGCCATCGCCATTGCCCCTGGTCATCATGTTTGTAGAACTCACCCCACATCGACACAACTTTGAGTGAGTGACAGAAGGGGAACATCTCAGTTACTATAGTAACCTCTGTTCCCTGATGGAAGGAACAACACGTTGTGTTCCTCCTGCCACAACAGTGAACAACCCGCCAAAATGGCTGGGATCTTGTCTCGGCTCCTCAAAGATCAGAGGTGTTTGGGGCTCCCAAAAATGACCCCTAGTGTCACTTCATCAACACAATGTATCATTCCCTCCATCAGGCAACTGAGTTTTTAACAGTAACCAAGATGTTCGTATTTATATTCTTTATTAAAAAAACTCAGTCTAAGTCAAGACAGTCTGGTTTATATAGTTTGTTTGTTTTTAGGAGAAAATTTGTATCTTGTTCTAAAATCTGAATCTCAGTCAGTGAGTACACAGTAATTATAATTTGAGCCAATCATAGTTTGTGTCATTAAGAATGCTGATGGTATTTTTACTCTCATATTAAGCTCATATAATCTCATATTTTAGTTTCCCCTTTACATTAATATTTTTATGAAGTGAACTTTCACACGACACCACATGTACTATATATAATAATACTGAATGTAATAATACAGAATCGTTGTGCTGATGTTGACAATCACTTACTAGCACCAGCGTGTGCCTTTTTCATTTATTTATTTATTTTTATTTTATTTACTCTCCTTTTCTCCCCAATTTGGAATGCCCAATTCCCAATAAGCTCTAAGTCCTCATGGTGGTGTAGTGACTTGCCTCAATCTGGGTGGTGGAGGACGAATCTCAGTTGCCTCCGCTACTGAGACTGTCAATCCGAGTATCTTAACACGTGGCTTGCTGAGCTCAATACCGCAGATACATAGCGCATGGGGAGGCCAACATTTTCACAACTGACTTGGTGTTAATGGATAGTAATGGATACGCAGCTGGATAACGTCGCCTGACACATTTCAGTCAAAAGGTACATGAAACTTGACTTAGATGGACTCAGTGGACCAACGCAATCAATAATCAAATGTTCAAAAGGATTGCTCATGGTGGGAACAGGATATAATGGTGCAGGCACTTTGACCTGATTAGGTTTGCCAGTTAGTTGAAAGATGACACGTTTGAATAAATCTAGTCTTCACAACTTTCTTCAAGCGAAGCTTGGCTTAGGGTTTTCTTAAACCCTAAATGTCCATCTACATCACCATGAGCATATTACGAAGTCATGCAAGTCAGCTGGCATGACTATCTGAAACACAGGTTCGCCCAAGGTATTATCATTAAATGGTGATCATTTACAAACTAACACTCCATCTTGTATAAAATAGCCACTAGCAACACTCTCTAGATCTTCGTTGGGCCTAATTTCAGCAAACAATTTTGCCAAACCTGCATCTTTTTTCTAACCCAAAATAAGCTCATTACAGGAGATTGACAGAGGAAGAGCGGGCATACTCACTGGTTTAACATGAGATTTTTCTTGCTCATTTAAATTTGCGACCTCCATGCATGGTTCATGGCACTAGTTACAGCGCAAGATACAAACACATCTGGAAAGTCTTGCACACTCTTATCAGACTTAAATTTAATTTCTTATCAGAAATTGGGTCGTTTTGACAAACAGGAGGTGGTGGGACACCACATGCGTCCTCCAGCCAAATAATTTCCCAAAATAATGTCTACACCTTCTACATGTAAAGAAGGTTGTAGAGAAATCTAAACTTCTCCCTGGATGAGATCTGATTTGAATGTAATTTTATGAATGGGCGCAGAAAATATTTGTAACCCTATCCCTTGGATCAAAACACTTTTCCCTGCCTCGACTCTAAGGACCCTGAATCACGCAATATTCTAACAGGTACTTTGCTATAACAATTCACCAAAGAAACAAACAAAGTACTGATGAAAGGACCATAGTCTTGATCTGACACTGATTGGTGAGCACTACACACTGACCTTCAGTGATCTCAGCCATCACAACATCTGACTATTTTTCACCTGCACAAAGGCGAGAAAACAAGAACTACTGGTCTTGCGGTAGCAGTTTTATGTTTACCTTACAGCACTGGACATTCTTTCTTTCAGAATCAGAATCAGAATCAGCTTTATTGCCAAGTATGCTTACACATACAAAGAATTTGTCTTGGTGACAGGAGCTTCCAGTGCACAACAACACAAACAATACCAAAAAAACAGCAGTAAGACATAGGTAATTAAAAACAAAAAAAGATTAAAAATAAATAATTATACATATACGTACATACACTCACCATCATACATACCCAGATACACACACGTAGTGCAATCTATTACAATCTGATTATAAAGAACAAAATACAGTATATTTTGTACAGAGCAATGTAAGTAATGGCAGAAGTGGATATGATGGATAATATAAAAAGATTTAAACTGTGTATTGCACATAATTATTGCTCAATGGGGCAATTAATTGTTCATGAGATGGATAGCCTGAGGGAAAAAAACTGTTCCTCTGTCTGACGGTTCTGGTGCTCAGAGCTCTGAAGTGCCGGCCAAAAGGCAACAGTTCAAAAAGGTAGTGGGCAGGGTGAGCGGGGTCCAGAGTGATTTTACCAGCCTTTTTCTTCACTCTGGAAGTGTATAGTTCTTGAAGGGGGTGGGGGCAGGGGGCAACCAATAATCTGCTCAGCAGTCCGGACTGTCCTCTGTAGTCTTCTGATGTCTGATTTCGTAGCTGCACCAAACTAGACAGTTATTGAAGTGTAGAGGACAGACTCAATGTCTAAATACTGACCCTTAGCACTTAATAAGTTTAATAATTTTTTTAATCATGTTTTTTAACTATAAATAATTCTTATTTACATTATTCATGATGTTAGCCAGAGGGGAACTGGCCCCCCACAGTGAGTCTGGTTTCTCCCAAGGTTATTTTTCTCCATTAACCAACATCTTTTGGAGTTTTGTGTTCCTTGCCACAGTCGCCTTCGGCTTGCTAACTGGGGTTATTAATACAATTATTATTTAATTATTTTTAAACACTATAAAGAATCATATCTTATCTAATTCCACAACAGGGCTCCAAACAAAAAAAATCAATTAAGGAGCCACTGGCTCCTATAGGGGGAAAAACAGGCGCCAAATATTTTCATTTTTAACTCCTTACATTCCTTTTCGTCCCGCAGCTCACATGCAAGAAAAACTGCACGTGCTAACAGTGTAGTCTGTGGAGCATTCTTCGCAATTATGTGATCACGTGCATTTTTTATGCTCGTTACTGTCACCGTGTTTTCTCACAGTCTCTTTTTTTTTTTTTTTTTTTTTTTTAAATGGTTAGTTCCTGCAATGAACTCCGTTTTCCCAGCTATTTCTTTTGATATAAACTTTTGTTATGTATCTCGGGAAATGTAATGCAAATTTTAAAATCAAAGGGAGTAAATTTTTACTCTCGCCAATGGCGACCTTGACAGAAATTACACTCGCAAATAAATTTATTTGGTCATAAATGCGACCATTTTTAGTCGCAGTTTGGAGCCCTGCACAAGGATGATGATTTATAGACATTACATTTTTTATCGTCTGTTAATGCTGAACTTCTGTAAAGCTGCTTTGAAACGATGTGTGTTGTGAAAGGCGCTATACAAATAAAATTGACTTGACTTGACTTGACTCAATGACTGCTGAGTAGAACTGTTTCAGCAGTACCTGTGGCAGGTTGAACTTCCTCAGCTGGCAAAGGAAGTACAACCTCTGCTGGGCCTTTTTCACAATGGAGTCAATGTGTATCTCCCACTTCAGGTCCTGTGAGATGGTAGTGCCCAGGAACCTGAATGACTCCACTGCTGCCACAGTGCTGTTTAGAATGGTGAGGGGGGACAATGTTGAGGTGTTCCTCCTAAAGTCCACAATCACCTCCACCGTTTTGAGTGTGTTCAGCTCCAGATTGTTATGACTGCACCAGACAGCCAGCCGTTCAACCAACTTTCTATATGCAGACTCATCATCATCCCGGATGAGGCCGATGACAGTGGTGTCATCTGAAAATTTCAGGAGCTTGACAGAGGGATCCTTGGTGGTGCAGTCATTTGTGTAGAGAGAGAAGAGTAGTTGGGAGAGCACACATCCCTGGGGGGCACCAGTGCTGATGGTACAGGTGGTGGAAGTGAATTTTCCCTGCCTCACAAGCTGCTGCCTGTCCGTCAGAAAGCTGGTTATCCACTGACAGGTAGAGGTGGGAACAGAGAGTTGGTTTAACTTAGTCCGGAGAATGGCTGGGATGATTGTGTTGAAAGCTGAGCTGAAGTCCACAAAAAGGATCCTTGCATATGTCCCCGGTCTGTCCAGATGTTGCAGGACGTGATGCAATCCCATGTTGACTGCATCATCCACAGACCTGTTTGCTCAATAAGCAAATTGAAGGGGATCCAGAAAGGGTCCAGTGATGTTCTTCAGGTGGGCCAACACCAATCTCTCAAACGACTTCATGACCACAGATGTCAGGGCGACAGGTCTGTAGTCATTAAGTCCTGTGATTTTAGGTTTCTTAGGGACAGGGATTATAACTGAACATTTGAAGCAGCATGGGACTTCACACTGCTCCAGTAATCTATTGAAGATCTGTGTGAAGATGGGGGCCAGTTGGTTAGCACAGGAACGAAGGCACGCTGGTGAGATGCCATCTGGACCTGGAGCCTTCCTTGACCTTTGCTTCCGAAAGACACGGCACACATCGTCTCACAGATCTTGAGTGCAGGTTGTGTAGCAGGAGGGGGGAGGAGGGGGTTGCAGGAGGTGTTAATGTTTGTGTGAAATGAAGGTCCGAGTGCGTGTGGGGTGTGAAATTGGGCCGTTCGAATCTGCAATATAACACATTCAGGTCGTCAGCCAGTCGTTGGTCAACCACAGGGTCGGGGGTAGGAGTCCTGTAGTTAGTAAGTTGTTTCAGGTCACTCCACACTGATGCAGGGTTGTTAGCTGAAAACTTGTTTTTCAGCTTTTCAGAGTAGCTTCTTTTAGCCACTCTGATTTCCTTATTCAGTGTGTTCCTGGCCTGATTATACAAGACTCTATCCCCACCCCTGTAAGCATCCTCTTTGGCATGACGAAGCTGTCTGAGTTTTCCTGTGAACCATAGTTTATCATTGTTGAATGATAAAAATGTCCTAGTATGGATGCACATGTCCTCACAGAAACTGATGTATGATGTCACAGTATCTGTGAGCTCGTCCAGGTCTGTAGCTGCAGCTTCAAAAACACTCCAATCAGTGCAGTCAAAGCAGGCTTGTAGTTCCAGCTCTGCTTCATTAGCCCATCTCCTTACAGTCCTTACAACTGGCCTTGTTGATTTTAATTTCTGCCTGTAGGTCGGAAGAAGATGAACCAGACAGTGATCAGAGAGTCCCAAAGCTGCACGTGGGACAGTGTGATATGCATCCTTTAATGTTGTATAGCAGTGATCCAATATATTCCTGTCTCTGGTGGGGCATGTGATGTGTTGTTTGTATTTGGGCAGTTCACGTGTGAGATTTGCTTTGTTAAAGTCCCCAAGAATAATAATAACTGAGTCTGGGTATTGTTGTTCTGTGTCTGAGATTTGATCAGCCAGCTGTTGCAGCGCTATGTTCACAGACGCGTTTGGAGGAATGTAAACACTCACCAGAATAAACGAAGAAAACTCCCGCAGCGAGTAGAACGGATTACAGTTAATAAAGAGCGCTTCCAGTTTAGGACAGCACATCCTCTTTAACGTTGTTACATCTGTACACCAACTTTCGTTGATGTAAAAGCATGTTCCACCGCATCTCGTTTTCCCCGTTAACTCCACAATGCGATCCGCTCTGAACAGCTGGAAGCCCGGCAGATGTAATGCGCTGTCCGGAATGGCTTCACTCAGCCAGGTTTCAGTGTACTACAGTGCAGCAGAGTTTGAAAAGTCCTTATTTGTATGTGTGAGGAGATGTAGTTCATCAGTTTTGTTGGGAAGAGAGCGGAGATTCGAAAGATGAATGCTCGGCAGTGCTGTTCGAACGCCGCTCTGACGGAGTTTAACCAGCGCGCCAGCTCGTTTCCCTCGCCTGCGTCTCGTAGCGTGTTAAAACAACACAGCTGCGCCTCCGACTAAAATGTCCAGCAAAACATCCGAATATTCAAAAACCGGGAAAAGATTATCTGGTATGTGCTGCCGAATGTTCAACAGTTCGTCCCTGGTAAACCTGACTGGTAAAATATTACTAAACACAGGACAAACAAACAAAAACAACGAAAGAATTGGAGAGCTCCACACCGAGTCAGCCATCAGCGGCGCCATCGTTCGTATGCACATGCATCGTTTGCGATGCGTGTGCATCATGCATCGTTGCGATGCGCATGCATTGTTTCATGCCATTTATCCAGACAGTAGTTACAAGTAGAGTTTGGATCTATTTTTCAAATCTAATTTTGGTGAAATTGACCTAGCCCCGTTCTCATATTTGCGATATTCCCTGTGATTATACTAGTATTACCTCTGTGAGCCATGTTGGAAAAATTGGTAGTATAAATGTACACGGTTTGGATTAAAGTGCCAGTGTGCCTTCACCAATAATATGTGGGAAAATGTATATGGAGGATAAATGACAAAGTATCATATTGTAAATCTGAATAAAATTCTCCCCCATTAATATGCAATACGACAGGCTCGTTGTATCAGCTCACAATTTATATGTAAGTAATACTATGCTCATTTATTTATTTCAGGTTTATTTAACAGGGACAATGCACACTAATAATACATAATTAAATGTACAGTGTGCCAGAATTAGCCAATAGGCTATTTTACATCTGATCTTGATATGTCACACCTAAAAAAAAAAACAACAACAAAAAACAAAAAAAAAAAACAAACAAACAATATAGCTGGGACAATAACCAACAACAGAGGTTTCACCTATCTAAACACAAGAGAACACAATGAGCCAGCCAACCTCATTGGCATAGCACAAGAGGCACAAACAAGCAAACAAAAAGGCAGGACAAGGAAGACAGGGCAGCTGTAAGATTTCATGTCAAGTGTAATGTAAACAGTCCTGACTACCTATTAACCATTTCTTTAGGTTAAGTTTAAAAGAAGCGTACGTTTTAAAATTCCTAATGTGAATTGGAATGAGGTTCCATTCACGAGCAGCCCTTACTGAAAAAGCTGTTTGACCAAGTGCACTCTTCCTCAACGGGACAATGCAGTCACCTCTTGCTGCACTTCTTGTAGATCTGCGAGCATTTGGTGCTGTGCTCACAAACTGGCGCAATACAAGAGGAGCCATTCCATGCAGAATTTTGTACACAAGACAGAGATCTGCATATATAATCAAGTTTTCAATAGATTATATTTTTTTAAAACATGACAATGATGATAATATATGGATTTCCTATCAAGTACTTTAAGAGTTTTCTTATATAGGGATAGTAGTGGTTTGAGAGAAGTGTTGCTAGCTTGTGACCAGGTTGTCAAACAATAGGTGATATGAGATAAAATCATTGAGTGCATGAACATCATAGCGGCCCTTTTTGACATGCAGCTAATCTAAAATTTGCCAGGTTGTACTTAATGTGATTACAAACCTTCTTAATGTGTAATTTAAAAGTAAGATTATTATCTATGTATACTCCAAGGTATTTAAAATCTGAGACGACTTGTAGTCTCTCCCCTGCTACGACTACATTAGGTTCTACACAGCGGCTTTTAGATTTACTTAAAAACATACATACAGTTTTGGATACGTTCAGTTGAAAGCAATTGTGATTTAACCATTCTGTGATCTTTTGCATTGAGTTTGATAGCAGATCAGCAGCTTGAGCTGCACTGTTAGCTTGTACAAAGATTACTGTGTCATCTGCATACATTTGGGTGTTGGCATTAGGACAAACATTTGGCAAGTCATTTACATACAAAGAAAATAAAAGTGGACCCAATATAGAGCCCTGAGGGACACCTGCAGATAAGGAAATTACACCTGATTGATGATTCCTAACTCTAACGAACTGAGTCCGATGTGTTAAATAAGATTCAACCCATTTAATAGTGCCTGTATCGAAATTAAAAGTTTGTAACTTAGATAAAAGAACTCCATGATTAATGGTGTCAAATGCTTTTTTTAAATCTAGAAAAACAGCACCAACAACCCCTCCTCGATCCAACTGTGACTTGACTTTGTCAATGAAATAGCAATTGGCTGTTTCTGTTGAATGATTAATACGGAAGCCAAATTGATATGGATGTAGAGAGTAGGAACTGGTATTTAAATGATTTATTATTTGTTCTGAGACAAGTTTTTCGGCCACTCATGGCTATTAATAATATCACACATATGTTTAGATATGGTTTGAGTTTTGGAGAACAGATCTTTTAAAAAATCAAGTGACAAGATTTTTTATAAAAATATACTACAATCACATACAATACTACAATTGATATCTGAATACAAAATAGACTATTTTGCTAATCTAATCACAAAGCCAACATGAAAAACAGGTTGGTGAGTAAATTGTAACAGAAGGTGAATGAAATGACATGTGCAGAGAAATTGAACTTTATGGAGTCTATAGACAATGCCTTGAGAGCCACAACACTTTATTTTGGTTTACTTTGATTTGCAGTCAGGTTACTCAAATTACATTAAAGAGACAGTAGCACTTTCAGCGAAAGTTGGAGATGTACTTGTGTTTCTTTGCATTGATTTGGTTCTTTGGCTCTTCTTAGGAAGTTCTGGTTGTTCCGTCTATGGACCTCTATTTAGATTGTGGACAGTTCTTTGCTGGAATGATGAGGCAGGGCTTTGAAGTGAGGCCTCCCGTAAGGGAGACTCATGACTCCCCGCCATGTGTGTGAGTATTAGCTCACAGAAGAGAAGAGCTTCTTCTGAACTTTCAAAATTTCCTGGACTCCACATTGTGCGGATCCTGGGCATAGAAGGGCTAAGAGCCCATAGGGGAGAGCACAAAGAGAGGAGAAGAGTGTAAGAATAAAAAGAGATAAGATAACGGAGATTCCTGGTGGGGAGGCTTTGTACTTTTGAGGGGTTTCAATGAAAGTTCACTAACTGATTAGTTAAATGGTGTTGTGTTATGCCATTAGCTTAGCAGTACTGTGTTTACAACATGGCATCGGCAGGTTGTGCATATGTGGTAAATTGCCCCGGAAGGGTCTCTTTAGGACTTCTTGTGAACTTTCGTCACCCTAGCAACCAACACCAGTGATTTGTGATCTTGGTCGACACTAATGAAAGCAGTTTCATTGATGCATATGAACGTCAGCGCGTTACACAATGCACAAATAAGCAGTAATCAGTTAATGTGCCCAGATTCTCAACCAATATATGTAGTGAATTTGGTATGATAAATGTACTCTGCATGGGTTAAAGTGTTGTGTACATTACCATTATTTGTAAGGGAAATGGTATGTGTGAGCTAGGAATTAAATTAAACAGTCCTATTTCTTCATTACTATTAAGGAAATCTAGAATGGAATCAGTCATGTTTTACAACCATTATATTTTAGATAGATGACAAATAATCAGAGTATTTGTCTGAATAAAATTCTCCACCATTACAATCATAATACAATGTCTCATTGTATCAGCTCACAATTTCTACTGTAGGAAATTAGCTTTAATAAGAGAATTATGATTAATTCTCTTATTGGAGTAATGTTATTCTCATGGCGTATTGACAATAATATTACACATATAGGTATATCTTTGAAGCTAAATCTTTTAGAAACAGGGATGAGATTATTTATCAACATATACCACAGTCAAAATATATTTAAAAGGGAAACAAATAATTTATCATAACTCATTATAATTAATTATGAAAATTTGGATCGGTTAATAGAATTAACTTGAGGTAGCTAAATTAATATTACAATCAATTTATCTGTTCGTCCAGCAAACACTCGGTATTGATCGTCTATCAATACTCAGAAAGGATATTTTTTGTGGCCACACAAAAATAACTCTTTATTAGCATGTAGCTGTGATCGAATCGTTACATTGACGCTGATTTACAAGCAGACCAGAATCAACTCTCAAGAATGTACACAAAAACGTATTTTAGTTAATGTACACATGAACTAAAATATGAACACATAACTAATCTAAACAAAAACATACACACAAAATTACTCATGCATGGGAAAGGGAAAAGTGGAAATAAAATGAAACCAGAACAGAATAGGGGAAATGCAGTTAAGAAAAAGTAATTTGACCATTTGAGAAAACCATCAAGTTCTTAATTTAAAAGCACTTTTGTTACAAAGAGGTTTACCTCTTATACTAACATATGTTCATTTATCTACTGGTACGATACTTGCAATTCCTTGGCTGTTAAGAGAGCAGGATTGATGGTTCCTTGGGTCGATATTATTAAAGTTGTAACCAATTTCTTCCGCATTGAAAAAGAAATTATGATGAACTGTGGTGTTCATTGACTCTATGGTTGAGGTAGTTACACATGGCTTGATGTGTTGAGGCCTGCCGGCCTGCGACCTCAGACCGGATGGTCCTGGTCCCACATGAACAGCAGCAGAAGGAAGAGAGTCAGCGGAAAGAGACATGAGTAAGACGCGGGACGTGTTTCCAAGCGGGAAATGTTCCTTTGTTTGGAAGCTGACTCATTTGCATGATTGGGGTTTGTTTAAGCCCCTTTATGCTCTGATTAGTATAGCAAGCATACAATGCATGCTGTCAGAATTATACAGTATATATACCATTTTGCAGGATGTCACACAAGGATTAATTTGGTAGGAAACATGATACTAAATAATTTTACATTAGCTGGTATTCCTGTCATAAGTCACGCATAAAACAGTATACAGTACAAAATAACACTTTTCAAGACAGTAATGATACTATACACAATGTATTGGGGATATACATGTGAATTTATAGACAGTTTGTCTATATTTAATGAAGAAAAGATTGTTGTTCTGGGCTTTGAGTGCATTTCTTATGGAGTAAAGATTGCTCTGGCATGCAGCTAACCTCCCCTGCTTGGAATGTCACTGATGTCCACTAGTTGCTGGACCTTGTAAAGACAGTGTAAAGGCTTCAGTGGGGGGAGCAGATATAAAGGAGTCGGCTTGGGCCTACTTAGACCTTTGCTTGTTACAGTCTTGAAACATTTGTTGTCTTATTCATTAAATAATTAATAATTGTGTGTCTGATTAATATAGATGCTACATATCCCCTCTTTCGAATGCTGTTGTCCTATAGACAACAGCGAGCGAGGTCAAAGGTGCAGGAAGATCAGACATGCATCCGTCACCCAAGGCTGGAAGGCCATGGTGGGATGCCATGGCGGATGGTGTAGACAGTAGCAAGGTTCAGGTCCATAGGCTTATGCAGCAGGTGTCTTGGCAGTGTCACCTGTCATCCTGAAGTCCTGAAGTTTGTTTGGGACAGGTGTTTGTTTGTGGTTGTAGAAGGTGGTTATGGGAGTCATGTAGTATAAAGAGAGTTTCAGACTGACCTAGTACTGGTGGAAAGAGGGCCGCAGGTGATTGTTCATCTGCGGTTCTTCGCCCAGTCACCAGGTGTCTGAAGTCTGCAGTGACACTCTTCTCTGGTGGTGGTGTCGACTTGAGCTTGCCCGAGTTTTGTTGGGCACAGAGTCAGAAGTTTGTTCTTCCCAGTGCTCCACAGGTGAGTTCTGTTCAAGAAGCTCGCGTCAGCAGCTCCTGTAACACAGAAGTAGGCGTGTCCTGCTGTCTCTCTGCAGCCTCTGTTTGGTACCTGTGTGAAGGGTGTGGATGAGTATGCTGTGGTAGACGGCTGTGGGACGTCCTGTGGTGTTTGCAGGTTGAGGGTGTTATTTTCCATGGCTCCTCTCAGCAGTTGGTCTGGTATCTAGGTCTGATACCATGGTGACAGTTCTGCCCTCTGCTGGTTTGGAGCTTTTTGTGGAAGGGTCTTGCATTGTGGCAATGCGGGGTGCCTTCTGGTGTAGCTTTGGATTCTGGGTTTTGCAGTTCAGAATCACTGGGGTCTTACAAAACATTTTGAGGAGGCCTTGTGTTTGTTAAAGGCCTTCTGTGTCAGGCCATGCAGTGGTTGGATAGGCATTTTGTGGGGGCAGGCCCTAATGCCTAAATGGTGACTTACAATAGGATGGAGGATTTAGAGGAAAAGGCTCTTGAAGTAAGTTCGTCTGAGTCTGTGGTAATAGACATAGGGAGTTTCATGGTGACCCTGTTCATGGCAGTGCTCAGTCCATTTTCAGACTCTGGGTGAGAGAATTCCTCATTGATGGCTTGTTTCAGCTGCTGATAGTCTGATTGGATGTTTTGCAACTCTGGGCTGGAAGTGTTCCAGAGCAGATAGTGTATCTGGGTGGTTCAAACTGGCCAAAGACTGCAGGTGAAAGTCAATGTCTCGCAGATAAGAGTGGACATCGTGGTCTCCTGCGAGATCTGGTGAGAATCTGGGGATGTTTCTAGCCATTCGGTTAAGGACTTTAAGCATCACTACACATGTAGTTTCAGGGTTTGTCTGAATTAATCCTTTCCTTCTGCGGCTGAAGAGGCTTTCAGGAAACTGGCTGGTGTAGTGTTAAGCAGAGGGCTATGGCTCCTCCCCCCTTTATGCCTGTGTGCAGGGCTGGGAGAGTTTTCACTGCTGATGTGAAGTTCAGCAGGGTACCTTTACTTTGTGGGGTCCATTTGCAGTTGGTAGGACTGTTTCAGTTAATTTTGTATCATGTTAAACTCCTTATTGATGCTGCCGAATTGCTGAGTCAGGGTTTGGACTTCAGCTCTGGCTGCATGCCGATGGCCTTCAAGGGCCTTAGCTTTAGTGTCTCTCTCCTTGTGTCTCCTGTCTGATGGCTATCTCCAGCTGCTCTCGGTGTACAGCAGCTGTCAGAGCCTCCTGAATGCTGGTGATCTCCTTCTGTTGCTACATTCTGTCAGGGCCCTTGCATCTGTGCTGTACTTTCTCTTGCTGAGTGGGGATTGGATCCCTGTGGAACTCTGTGACTTGCAACTTTAGTTTATTTACATCCTGTCTGAGGTCTGTGAGAATATGGACCAAGGAGAGGATGGTGCTGGTCAACACTTTACTGTTCAGGCTGGGTGTCAGGTTTCCACTTGTGTTGCCATCTCACTGTTACTTTCTCTGCCATTGCAGGTCGTTCACTGCTTTGGGCCGAACGATGTCCATCACACTGCTCTACCGGGTCTTCAGTGGGTCCTGGCAGGTGGCAGGGCTGGATGTCTGAGTCATGTGGGCACACTTGTGGGAACACGAGTGAGGAATGGCAAATGCAAATGCAAGTTCATACAGAGGTGGTAAGCTATCGGTGTGGGGGGGGGAACGGCTATGTGGGCCGTGTAAGGTGTGAATAGTGGATATGGGGCAGCTAGTAGGCAGGGTGCTTAGAATTTATGTTGGTGAACACAAATAAAAGGTTGGAGTATCTTTGTTGACGGGATGTAAGCGGAGGTCAGCTAATGACTGGGGCTAAAAATGTCGTCAAACTATTACTGAACATACTGATGGTTATCACAGGTTTGGTCAAAATGAGGGTAACAAACAAAACTGGAACATTACAATAAGATGAAATCATTATTTATATATATATATATATATATATATATATATATATATATATATATATATATATATATATATATAGATAGATAGATAGATAGATAGATATAGATAGATATTCCCTATTACCATTACTTGGGATTTAACAAGATGGCGTCTGATGCCGTCAGCTACTTGGTTTGCTCCCATTTTTATTTATTTTTATATATTTTATTAGTACTTTAAGGCAAGAAGTTCTGGCACTTTTAGTATATGATCGACAAGCACTTCTGAAAATTGCTTTGGTCAATGCCAGATCAGCGGTAAATAAGACATTTTATCTTAAATAACTTTTTTGCCTTACAAGGTTCTACTGCCTGAATTCATAGTTTTTCATCTCACCACATACATCAGGCTGGGGAGGAGGTTTGATTTCTATTTTTAAAGATCATCTCAAGTGTAATACTCTATTGGCGAATGATTTTAAAAGTTTTGAACTGCAATTGCTGAAATTAGAAATGGACACGCCAGTGGTGATCGCCATGATTTACCATCCTCTGAAATCCCATAAAGACTTCATAAATTAATTTTCACCTTTTCTTGGGGGTATCTTTCCAAATTTTGATAAACTGTTAATTCTTGGAGATTTCAACATGTGCTGCCTGTCAAACTCATTAACAAACAAATTCACCAGTCTCATTGAGTCCTTTGATTAACTATAGTGGGTGAAAGGTCCGACCCATCTACATGGACATACATTGGACCTGGTGTTAACCCATTGTCTATCCAACAATGATACTGAATTGGGAGATTTTGGCATTTCTGATCATAAGTCTATCATGTTCCCCTTCTGTCACTCTCTTGACGTAGTGTCAAAGGAAGTGACACAAGAGGTCTTTTCGGATGCTGAATTGTACCTCTGAACCTGAGAAAAGACAAATGCCAAGTTGGCAGACAGAATTTGCATGCCTCGCCCCAGATATACGGGTATAAAGGGAAGCGGGGCAGTGAATGCCAGTCAGAATTTTTCTTCGGAGCCGAATGGTTGTACCGCAAGCAGCTGAAACACACTCCTTTTTCACTCACCTTTACCAGCGAGAAGCATTGCTGTTGGATCCGCACGGCGCATTTCCAGCTGGCATCTCTCTCTCTGCACGCTGTGCAGTTTACGCCCCTGGACGCTTCGACAGCATTTCTTTCTGTTTGAAAGAGTGTTCTCCTCCTAAAAGAGTATATTTACTCTAAAAGAGTTTGAGTTCCCACTCATAAAAGAGCATTACACAGCAGGCGTTGAATGTCCTTTTCAGGAGGCGTCTTTTTAAAGATGTCTTTCCGCCTCTGTGTAGTTCCTGGATGCGGTTGATATCTCTCCACTTCTGACGGTCATAAAAGCTGTCTTGTGTGCCTGGGCTGCGATCACACGCAGGCAGCGTTTTATGAATGGCTCATGTTCTCAGTGCGAGAACATAACCATGGCAACATTGCGGTCGTGTCTTTGTTTTGTCACGAGAGAAAGCTACTTCAGCCGCCACTCCGCATTGTTCCATCTTCCCACGGGATTAAGGTCGACCTGGCTGGCGATGAAGGCGATTTGGGGATGACCACGGGCTCGGTTTTGCTGGGTAAATCCCCACGAACCACCCGCCCCCCCGGCACGCTTGTTTGCTTCCGTCCGAACTCGGGAAGAGCGCGGCTCGCTTCCTGGCCAGCCGGCATTTTCCCTTGAGCCCCCGGAATTGGATGACGTCATCGCCGCTGCATCGGAGAGTGTCACAGCGGCGTCTGATGCTGATGACTCACCTGGGCTGCCACCTTCAGTTCTGCTCACCCAGTCTGAGGCTGATTCGCAGATGTCCACTATGCTTTCCCAGGCCGCCGCTGCGAGCGCGAGGCTGGACTGGAGATCTCCCACCGTCTCCAGGACCCCCTCGGACCTGAACAGCTCCGAAGCGCTCCTGAGACGGACAGCCCAGGCAGTCGGCATTCGAAGACGCCCTGGCCAGGACCATCCAACTCGGCTCCATGATTCAGTTCGCCCGGCTCCCGCCTCGTTTCAGTGGTATTCGCTCCACTCTAGTGCGTGGCCAACAAGCCAGTGCCTTACGAGCAGAGATTTTTACACTGCTCCTCAAGGACGCGATAGAGCCCGTCCCTCCAGCCGAGATGAAGAAGGGTCTCTACAGCCCTTATTTCATTGTACCCAGAAAAAGTGACGGGTTGCGACCAATCTTGGACTTGCGAGTTCTCAACCGGGCTTTACACAGACTCCCGTTCAAAATGCTCACGCAGAAGCAGATTCTCACCGGTGTTCAACAGCTAGATTGGTTTGCGTCGGTAGACCTGAAGGACGCGTACTTCCACGTCTCCATTTTGCCGCGACACCGACCCTTCTTACGGTTTGCTTTCGATGGCCAAGTGTATCAGTACAAGGTCCTCCTATTCGGCCTGTCCCTGTCCCCTCGCGTCTTCACAAAAGTCGCAGAGGCTGCTCTTGCCCCCCTAAGGGAAGCGGGCATTCGCATACTCAATTACCTCGACGACTGGTCTATCCTAGCTCACTCTCGAGAATTGCTATGCGCTCACAGGGACCAGGTGCCCCGGCACCTCAGCCGTTTAGGGCTTCAGGTCAACTGGGAAAAGAGCAAGCTCGCCCCGGTTCAGAGCATCTCTTTTCTCGGTATGGAGTTAGACTCGGTCTCGACGACAGCGCATCTCACCAACGAGCGCGCTCGATCAGTGCTCAGTTGCCTCGCTTTCTTCAAGCCTGGCACAGCGGTCCCTTTAAAATATTTCCAGAGGCTCCTGGGGCATATGGCATCCTCAGCCGCGGTCGCGCCGCTCGGGTTGATGCATATGAGACCGCTACAGCACTGGCTACAGACCCAGGTCCCGAGATGGGCATGGCACCACGGCACGCGTCGTGTGACAATCACCCCCGCCTGTCATCAAACTTTCAGCCCATGGACAGACCTCTGCTACGACCTACGGGCCGGAGTTCCCTTGCAGCTGGTGTCCAGATACGTCGTGGTAACCACAGACGCCTCTCGATTGGGTTGGGGCGCTGTGTGCAATGGGCACGCTGCTGCTGGCACCTGGAAAGGCCCCCGGCAGCGTTGGCACATCAATTGCCTAGAGTTGATGGCCATTATCCTTGCTCTATGGAGGTTTATTCCACTAATCCGAGGCAAGCACGTTCTGATCCGTTCAGACAGCACCGCGATGGTAGCGTACATAAATCGGCAAGGCGGCGTGCACTCTCGTACTAAGTCTCAACTCGCCCGCCATCTCTCGACTCAGGTCGCTGCTAGCCACTTACATCCCTAGCAACCGCAACATGACAGCGGACACACTGTCGCGGCAGGTCTCGCTCAGCAGAGAGTGGAGGCTCTACCCCCAGGTGGTCCAGCTCATTTGGGACTGATTCGGCAAGGCACAGGTAGATCTCTTTGCCTCCCAAGACAATTCCCATTGCCAGCTCTGGTATTCCCTGACGGATGCTCCCCTTGGGACAGACGCGCTGGCACACAGCTGGCCCCGGGGACTGCGCAAGTATGCATTTCCCCCAGTGAGCCTTCTTGCATCGGTGCTGTGCAAGATCAGGGAGGACGAGGAACAGGTTACCGTGGTGGCCCCTTACTGGCCCACCCACACCTGGTTTTCGGATCTCATGCTCCTCGTGACAGCCCCTCCCTGGAAAATCCCCCTGAGGAAGGACCTTCTTTCTCAGGGACGGGGCACCCTCTGGCACCCGCAACCAGACCTCAGGAACCTCCACGTCTGGCCCCTGGATGGGACGCGGAAGATCTAGCTCATATACCACTTGCTGTCGTAGATACGATCAATCAAGCCAGAGCTCCCTCAACCAGGCAGCTTTACGCCTTGAAATGCCGTTTGTTCGCGAATTGGTGTTCTTCCCGGTCCGAAGACCCACAGAGATGCGCAGTTTGGTCAGTGCTTCTATTCCTGCAGGAGAGGCTGGAAGGGAGGCTGTCCCCCTCCACCTTGAAGGTGTACATGGCCGCTATCGCTGCCCACCACGACGCAGTAGATGGCAAGTCCCTTGGTAAGCACGACTTGATTATCAGGTTCCTGAAAGGTGCCCGGAGACTACATCCTCCCCGGCCTAACCTGTTTCCCTCTTGGGATCTCTCAGCGGTCCTCTCGGGCCTTCAGAGACCCCCATTTGAGCCGCTTGATTCAGTCGAGCTCAAGGCCCTCTCCTTGAAGACGGCCCTCCTGATCGTGTTAGCCTCAATCAAGAGGGTAGGAGAACTGCAAGCGTTCTCTGTCAGCGACTCTTGCCTGGAGATCGGTCCAGCATTTTCTCACGTTATCCTGAGACCCCGACCGGGCTACGTGCCCAAGGTTCCCACGACCCCTTTCAGGGACCAAGTCGTGAACCTGCAAGCGCTGCCCCGGGAGGAGGCAGACCCAGCCCTTTCATTGCTGTGTCCGGTGCGTGCTTTGCGTACCTATGTGGACCGCACGCAGAGCTTTAGATGCTCTGAGCAGCTCTTTGTCTGCTTTGGTGGACGGCGGAAAGGGAACGCCATCTCCAAACAGAGGCTAACCCACTGGGTTGTTGACGCTATTGCTTTAGCTTATCACGCCCAGGGCAAGCCCGCACCCCTGCAGGTCCGAGCACACTCCACTAGAAGTGTGGCGTCCTGGTGGGCACTAAGCCACGGCACCTCCCTAGCAGACCTCTGTAGAGCAGCGGGCTGGTCAACACCCAATACCTTCGCCAGGTTTTACAATTTAAGGGTTGAGTCGGTCTCGTCCCGTGTTCTGTCAGGTCTGAGCCAGTAGAACTTGGTAACAACCGACCGGGTGTTTCACTTGTATCTGCGCCCTTCACCAATGTGATCCAGTGCGCCTTCTGTCCCAGGTCCGCCACTAAGCGTCGCTGCCTGGATGCCTCTTCCTCCCCAGCCTTCTGGCCCGCGAGTTCAGCAGAGCAACTCGCGGCTAGACCTAGTACGAGTCTCTTGGCTCTGTACTGGGGTCGGGCTCCACGGGCATAGTTCCCCTTCGTTAGGCTAACTCCCTGTGATGTATTTTCCGTGATACGGTCCCCCTTTCGGCGGACCCACGTTTCCCTCTGGCAGCTCGCTGCCTCGGCCCCATGTCTGTAGAGTTCCCCCCTTATCAGGCTGGACCTACCACCGTGCCGTATCCTACGTCCGGCTTCACAACCCTCGTGGTGTATTTGCCATACATTTCCTACCCCTAGACTGGGCAGGGTATGGCCTCTGCAAGGTCTTCCCCTCCTGAAAGGAGAGGAAATCTGCAGGCCGGATGCTACCTCGCCTGTGGTCCTGCCTAGGCGCCTGGCACGCCGGCGCTGACGAGTTTGAAGATGCCTCCTTAGGCCTCTTCCTCAGTCTTTAAGTCACCCCCTGCTGGGTGCAGGGAGCAGTCCGCTATGTGAGAGACATAGTGAGAGAGAAGGCCGCGGCTGCTGGGCTTGCTCCCATGCTAGCACGTAATACCTTTTTCTCCCTCAGGGGTGTGAGAAATCATGAGGTTGGTATGCTAAAACTCTTGAGGGGGCGTTAGGGAGGGCAACACGCATTCGGTTCAGGTGCCTCTAACATGCAATAGCCTGTTTTGCCCCTGCTCCGACAGTCGCGTCACATGGTCAATGCGTGGCGTGTTTATATGGACCCCTTGTGTCACATCCTTCGACACTGGTCGAGAGAGTGACAAGGGGAACGTCTCGGTTACTGTTGTAACCTCCGTTCCACGAGGGACGTAGTGTCCCTCCTGCCACGGCACTAGACCTAGCACTGTAAATGGCCGTGCTTCATCCTGACTGGCATTTGCTGCCCCGCTTCCCTTTATACCCGTATGTCCGGGGCGGGGCATGCAAATTCTGTCTGCCAAATTGGCATTGGCCTTTTCTCAGGTTCAGAGGTACGATTCGGCGTCCGAGAAGACCCCTTGTGTCACTTCCTTCAACATTACGTCTCGTTTCCTTCCTTCAGGGAATGGAGGTTACAACAGTAACCGAGACATTTTCTGTGCCTTTTACATCATATATAGATAACGCTGTTAAACCCAGGCACCGGTCGAGAATACTGACAACCACAACCGGCGAGGAATTTTCTTCTGATTTCAATTAGGTGACTAAAGCCTCAGAAATACATCTACAAAATTTAAATGCAGTTAAATTAAATTAACTCTGCCTACACTACTATTGTAGATGAAGTGGCTCCATTCAAAGAAGTGGCTCCATTCAAAGCCTGAAACGAGATTAAACGAGACCATACAGGTTCTAAGACAGGCCTGTCAATGAGCAGAAAGTAAATGGAAGAAAGATAACCTTCAGGTTTCCTTTGAAATATTAAAGAACTCACTTTCTACATTCCAGCTGGCGATGAGATCAGCAAAGTCAAAATATTTTGCAGATCTCATCAAAAAGAACTGTAGTAACCCTAGAACTCTTTACAACACCATAAATGCGGTAGTAAACCCAGCTTCAATGCATTTCCTCATCGTGAATCAGCAGCTTTGTGTAGTATTTTTCTGCAATTCTTTAATAACAAAATAAGATACATAAGTGTTAAATGTTTGTAGAGAGAAAGCTTTATTATGTTTAACACCTGTTTCTAATTCCAGTGAGCATGGGGAGAGTGGCATTTAAGCAACCACACCAGCAGAAGAAAAGAGAGACAGACTGGCACAAGGAAGGCAATGGTGCTTTTAAAGCTGTTGTGTTTAATAGATTGTGTTAGTGAAACTAATGTGTTTAAGTAACTACGTGCCTGTGAAGCTGATGAGTTTGTGAAATTGTAAAGCACTGAAGTGGCTGATTAAATGTATTACCTGAGCCTGGAAAACCAGCTTCCCTGTGTTCTCATTCCCTTCTGCTGTAAAGTGTTACACTGAAACCCAGGAAAGTCGAAGTACGTCCCATGGATCCCTCCCAGCTGACCGAGATCCTCCAGTCCCTCGCCAGCCTGCGTCAGAACCATCATCAAGCATGCCCTGCTTGAGCTCCGACCAGGACCAGGATCTCTGGTTCTTTGAGATCTTGCAGGCTCAAGCAGAGGACCGGCATACAATCCAGAGCCTCCAAGGCCAGGAAAAGCCCCGGCCGTGACCCCGGACAGCCTCAACCACCTGCCTCCACCCACACTCAAGAAGATGGGGGCGGATGATGACGCCGAAGCCTTTATTGACCTGTTTGAAAAGACTACAGTGATTTGGGGTTGGGCGCGTGACCGGCATCGCTGGAGGAAGCCGTTCAACTTGCGTAGGACCATTTGGTGGCGTACACGAGGGCGGAAGCCTCCTCTCTCTCTCTCTCTCTCTCCCCCCTCCCTCTGCGTGTTCCCCAGTCTCTTCCCCCTCCCCTCTTCTCTCTCACTATGCTCTCTCCACAGGGCCCATTCCTGCCCCACGGAGGTGAGGAGGTCTGCCGCCGAGGCCAGTTCCGCGCATGCGGGGATTTGCACCACCCTCAGCCCCTACAGAGCTCCGCCACTCTCTCCCTCAGGTGGAAGTGTCTGCCGACGCAAGTGCGGGTGTGGTGCCTGGGCCGGCCTGCTGGAGTTGCGGGGATTCGGGGCATTTCTTGTATCAATGCCCTGTGATGGAGCTGGGGACAGTGGTCCAGATCCCCTACACCCCGCAGGCTGCCCCTGACTGGGCCGGAACGTACCGGATACTGGAAGTGTCAAGGGGTTACTTACCAAGCATTAGTGGACACAGGTTGTTATCAACCACTATCCACCAATGCTTGTTTCAACACAAGGCTTTGGGGACAGCTAAAATGGTGAGAGTGAAATGTGTGCATGGGGACATTCACAAATACCCCATAGTGACACTTGTGATTAAATTAAGGGGAACAAAACAGAGTGGAGGCAGCAGTTAGTTCTTGCCTCACTCATCCGCTGATTTTGGTGACCAATTAGCCAGAATTTAGAAGCTTATTAAAGGGAATATGTGCAGATGGGTCCTGTAAAAAAGGAGCCAGGGCCGTCTTCATCAGCTCCACGTCAGGATGACACAAGGGGGGAAGTGGCTGTGGCCCCTCCTGGCCTCAGGGGATTTACCGAAAGAGATTTCCCTTTGGAGCAGTCGAGAGACGAAACCTTCAAGCACGCTTTTCTCCAAGTGAGAGTGATCGATGGTCAGCAACTCCGGTCGGATGTCGTACTTTCATATCCCTATTTCGCAGTTATAAACTAGCGGTTGTATAGAGTGACATAGGATGCTCAAACAAAGGAGGATACAACCCAGCTCTTAATAATGTGGAGCCGCCGGGAAATGGTGTTCCAGGCAGCTTATTATAATCCGATGGTGGGTCACTTAGGAGAAAGAAAAACACTAAACCACCTAATAGCCTGTTTTTATTGGCCGGGCATTGGTGGCGATGTCCGCAGGTGGTGTGCGTCATGCCGCGAATGTCAGCTGATAAATCCACCGGTCCCCCCAAAAGTGTCATTGCGCCCTCTTCCTTTGACCGAGGTCCCCTTCGAGCGAATTAGAATGGACCTTGTTGGGCCATCAGAGCGGTCAGCATGCAGACATCGCTTTGTATTAGTCCTGGTGGACTATGCAACATGATATCCAGAAGCAGTGCCTATGTGCAACATTCCCAACGTGCAGGGATTTGCACCACCGTCAGCCCCTGCAGTGCTCTGCCACTCTCCCCCTCCGGTGCAAGTGCAGGCATGGCGCCTGGGCCAGGCTGCTGGTGTTGCGGGGATCTGGGGCACTTCTGGGATCAATACCCAGTGATAGAGCTGGGGACAGTGGTCCAGAGGCTGCCCCCAACTGGGCCGGAGCATACCGGATACCGGTAAGTGTCAAGGGGATACTTACCAAGCATTAAAGGACACGTGTTGTAATCAAACCACTATCCACCAATGCTTGGTTCAACACATGGCTTTGGGCACAGCTAAAATGGTGAGAGTTAAGTGTCTACATGGGGACATTCACAAATACCCCGTAGTGACACTTGTGACTATATTAAGGGTGTAAGGCTGGGTTCCAATGTGTTTACATTCAAAGGCAAAGAGCAAATGTATGATCTTCGAGAAAATCAACAAATGAACTTTCTCACAATTAGCATCTCTTCCTGAGGCACCACACCCCACTGGGCGAAGACTGCAAATTCACACTTCATTGTTGCCCTTCCACATCTGTCCCATTCTCTCCCCTCTCCTCCTCATCCATTCCCCTTCAGAGGAGAATCACCTCAAGCTCACCTATTATCTGTATGTAACAAAAGACCATATATGTGTAAGGCAGGGTGCCAATGTGTCTTCCTGAGGCACCACACCCCACTGAGCGAAGACTGCAAATTCACACCTCATTGTTGCCCTTCCACATCTGTCCCATTCTCTCCCCTCTCTTCCTCATCCATTCCCCCTCAGCACAGAATCACCTCAAACTCACCTAATATCTGTATGTAACAAGAGACCATATCTGATGTATACAAATAATGTAACTAGTGTAACATGTTTGGTATCATTTCAAATGTCTCAGTGCGTCTGGTATAGTGTTTTGTCCCCAGGTTTATAAAACTCAATGACAACAAAGTTATAAGGTCTTTGCCAAATACTGAATAACTCTGGAGATCTATACCCCTCCTTGAAGGTTTAACACCAGGAAGCCAAGAACCCATTCACTCCCAAATTCTCAAAGGACAATACCATTTGGTACACAATGTGTATTCTGTCTGGATATTTAAGGAAGGCTGGCCCAGAGCTCAAGGTTCTCTGTAGTCAGATGATCCCACACCTAACTGTGTGTAACTTTAATAACAGAAATCTGCATTCAGATTTCCCATGCTTTGAAATTACATGTAGTTCTCAACTGCCAGGTATGTTCTTTGACTTGTTTCTTTAACTTGTGTTTTAAATCTTACCTGGCAAATAAATTGTTACTTTTTGATTTATTCCGTGTTCCTCTGAAATCATTTATATCAATACTGGTTCTTTAAGATAGGAGAAACTGCTCTGGAGAAACCGAGCAGGAGAATACCATTTTGAGAATCATTTATATCATAACTGAAGCTTTAATGTAGGAGGAAGCCACTTAAAGACTATCAGTTTGAATCTCATTAGAAACTGATCAAAAGGTAAATGAATAGAAGAGGATTCAGAGTAATCAATAACTTAAATGATTAAAATAACAGAATGATCAGAAAGTATTTAGAGCTTTAATTCTAAATTAGAGGTCAACATAAAAATGGAGTCAGATAAAATTAATAACGGGATGAATTTGTAAAGTGCAAATTATTAACAATAATTGCTTTACTCCAGTGCTCAGAAAAGACAGAACAACGCAGAGACCTTCAAGGGGCAAATCTATATGTTTTTAGCAGTTTTGCCTGCCGTTTTTACAAGTGGTGACCTGCCTCCGTGATCTCCAACGAGTGAGTGGCGTCTTTTCAGCACGACATCCTGTTTGGTAAAGAGGATGAGTTTAGAGCTTCTTCTACTTCTCTGTCTTCATCAGCTCTGGTAAGTCCATTCTTTTTGACTATTACAAGTTTTGTGGGAAAGCACAGACACATCCCATATAGACACATTTATAGAACGGGTCAGAACACCCACTGTTAGACCGGAGACCGGAAAATCCGGTGGGGTGAAAGATTTTAGACAAAAACATGGATCAGGGACATGATAGAGGCAGTGTAGATGAGGAGGTAATGGACGCTCTTGCCATAAAATTCAAAGATCTCCTTTTTCGTTTACGCGAGAAAGGACTAAATTTAAAATGGAGTAATAATGAAATCTTATCATGGTACTCTATGGAGGGTCGGAGACTGGAATCCAAACGTAAATACCGGAAAACCTCTGTCGCTATTGTTTACTTGCTTCGCCGTAACGACATAGACACCATGGCGAAAAACGAGCAAATTATAGTAAACATTAAAGAAATAGAGAAATCGCGATCGGAAGAATTAAAAAAATTGAGGGCTAAAGTCAACACGTTTGTGTATAAAAAGCAAAGTTGGGCAAGACGGGTAGATGCGATGGAATCACAGATTAATGATCTCCAACAAAAACTCAGATCAGGTCGAAATTATGCATCCGCTTTAGAAGACTGCTGTTTCAACGCAGGCTTCCCAATATCAGCTATAAAAGAAGCTGCCATAAATTCACCATTTGATGCAGAAAGAAAACAGGATAGTGACGACGATGATGCAGTAACCTTAGTTTACACTAACCACACAAGAGAGGCTCGTAACCGAGCCCATGGGGATAATCCCGCTCTGATTACAAAAATACGCAGCCCGGTTATGACGCGGCAAAAAACTAGTGATGTTCCGAAAAAATCTGTTCAAGTCGCAGTCCTTAAGACAATAACAAATGCGGAAGATGAAATCGCAACTATCAGTCGTCCTTTAACGTGCGAGGAATGCAGCTCACACAAAGAAATAGTTGGCATGATGCCAAGAAGAGGTCCATTCCAACCTTACTGGGACACCTTAATGTTACAGGCCAATGTCTACAATCTAGAGATCAGAGACGTATGGCAAATTGCTCTCTTAACTATTCCGAACGAACTCAGACCCAAACTGAATGAGGAAATGAAAACAGGTCGCATTATAAATAGACGCGATCGTGAAACCGACACAGAAGTGTACGAAAGACTAAAGCAAACGCTGCTAGATCTGAGAGGACCAAGCCATGCAGAATGGAGTAAAATTGTTCACATTAAACAATCAAATAAAGAACCATTCGAAAGTTATGCAGAACGTTTGTGGGAATCCTACAAAGAATACTCCGGCCTTGAAAACGCAGATAGGGATCATGAAGTTTTACTTCAATTCCTAAAAAATAATGCAGGGCCCGCTGTTCAACAAGCTCTTTTGAATGGCGCCGACCCAGCTGAAAACACGTACAGGGCAGTGGTAGACTGGGCATCAAAAATCGAAAATAGACACCAACAGTCTAAATCGCATCATATTGCAGCAACCCAGTGGGTGACAGAGGGCAAGGGTGCTGAAAAAACAAAAATATTTAATTACACCCAACATCGATGCGATTATTGCAGAAGGAAAGGTCATAACATACGCGACTGTTATCAGTTAAAAGATGAGTGCGAAAGAAAGGGAGCACCCTCCAACACTGACACTGAAATTCGCAAACGGTTAGATACCTTGAGTATGCAAAACAACACAAGTGCTCCCCGACAAATGGAGGAAAAACAACAAAACAGCGAATTCCAAGCTGAACTCGAATCATTACTGTCGTAACATAACATACAATAGGGATGCGTGGCCTCCATTGCAATAGGGAGTATTATCAACAGCGGCAACCGTATCAAAATAAGGGCTAACATTGGAGGCCGGTTAGCCAACATACTTATCGATACCGGCGCTGCATGCTCCTGCACAAACATTCCTTTACCTCTAACAAATGAAACCATACAAATTAGAGGCATAGGCGACACACTAATGACTGCGACCAAAACACAACCAGTTCAACTCGACTTGGGCATGATAATGCTAGAAGAACCTTTTTGGTATTTACCAGACAACAGTGAATGAACGGTATTGGGAGTGGACATCATGCAAAAACATGGCTTTTTTATTCACTGCCTTGAAAAACAAATCAAATTGCGAACAAATAAAACAATGAAAAAATGTTTTTCACGAGACAAGGCAAGCATTATGTCCATTTCCAAAACAGACCCCATACAACTGCTAATGGATACAAATAGCAATGTTTGGGCTAATCACGAACACGGCTGTGGCCTCATTGATTTTGAAGTATGCATTGAGGGGGAGCCACCTCCCCCACAAAAGCAATACCACATTAAGCCAGAGGTAGAGGCTGCTGTTCATGAGAGAGTCCAACAGCTTGAAAAAAGAGGTGTAGTTCTACAGTGCGGTTCATCTACCAAGTCTCTGTGTCTGCCAGTCGGCCCCCTACTGGGTGCAGACAGAGTAGCTGACTATGTGGATGACAACATCATTGCCACGCACATAAACAGAAACCCCAACGAACACAAGCAATACAACAACATTGCCGATAAATTTGCCAAAATCGCAGCCACAAAAGGAGACGAGTGGCAACCGGACAAACTACCTGCACCTGCGGTGAGTGCAGTCCAAATCACTCCCATCAACCTTAAACAATATCAAAAAGATTTGTGGACAGCTGAGGGAGAGATTGCACCACACTTACAGCAGGATCAGTTAGTCACTGTCACAGAAGACATAATACTCAGATATGGGAAATATGTGGTTCCAGAAGCTGTTCAAAAACCCATAATCAAACTGTAACATGAATATGCTGATGTCAGCAGGTGGTGTAGTACATGCAAAGTTTATGAAACAGTTAATCAGGACAAACCCGGAAGCACTAGTCTACGCAGGTCAGACCCACCCAAGGGATTCTGGGAATCCTTACAGTTGGATTTCATTGGTGCACTCCCCAGTGCCAAAGGGGGATATCGTTACTGGCTGGTGATCATTGATAAATTCTCTAAGTGGGTAGAAGCAATTTTCACCCACAATAACACTGCAAACACTGTGGCACGGGTGATGGCCAACCAAATCATCCCACTTTGGTGTGCGCCCATCCAAATCGAGTCTGATCAAGGAACCCATTTCAGTGTGCAAATTGCCAAACATCAGGCAGATATTTTACAACCCTGACAGACCAAGAGATCATAGATCATATATGATCAAACATGTGAATAGCATCCTTAAAAAATAAAAAAATAAATGCTAAGCAGAAAACACTGCAGCTTAAGGTGCTTCACACTTCAAAACTACACTAAAATATCAGCAATAATTCAGATAACACCAAGGATGCTCAGTCTAATTTGATCTCTGAAATTAAATTTGCATTAGACATTACAATGGTATATGTTTTTGTAAAGCAAAATGCTTATTCCCCCTGATGACACTAACCATGCAGTATGAGACTAAAAGCAGTCTGTAACAGTTTGGCTTTGATCATCAGAGGAAAATAAAGAAAGTACCACATGTCTAAATGCAGATTAATTAAAAGATCAACATTAACTGTTTTCTCTCTCTGTGCTTGTTTACATATCAGGTTACAATCTCATGAGAGACAGGTGCCAAAAGATTTCTGATACCCCTGCTTCAAGCCAGGACAACAATTTGGCCATGATGGAGATGGGTGTGGAAATACTCAAAGAGGCCATTCACACCTCACAGCACTACACAAACAAAAATAACTATATGGCCTCCCGGTTTAGCACCGGAACCACAATTTTGCAACACCGATTATTCTAGAACAGATTCCACCCATCTCCTAAACATATAGAACACACACTTTTATCACTACATCATGGAACAAAATAATGGCCTAGATTCTGAAAGTACTAATCCACTGAAGATCTGGCCTGCCTCTCACATACACATAGCCTCTCACATATAGGACATTACAAACCTGTTTCCATAAAACAGTCACTATTTACCAATTCCCCTTTAAATACTGTAATATACATGGGACGTGCATGGCTACAGTCACACATCGATGATTTCATTACACATTGCAAACAAACTTGCACCCAAATTTCTACATTTCCACCTGCACCAAATTAAAATACAAATTATATGAAGTGCAGACACTTCAATCGATCCACAACCCACTTTGAAAATAGACATGAATCATCGATTATGACTTAGCCAGCAAATCAATCACATTGGATAATTTTGAATTAGCTCTGTGATTATTATATAAATCTATAAGTGTGATTCTACAATCATAGAATTATTATTATTACAATATGCAAAATGATGCATACCACTGCTGAAGACACTAGTTTTAATGACTTTGTGGTATGTTTCCTTTAATTTATTCAGACCAAATATCCACGGCAATAATGAATATTGGTGATGAATGTACTGGTTGCCTTGGGTTTTTTGTCACCTTTCCTTTAATCCATCCAGACCAAGTATTTTCAAATTCCACTACTATACACTCTATTGGTGTAGTGAATGATCAGATAATCAAATGGGATCACCTTATTGGGTATATGGCGTTGAAGGGAACTGAGACACAATATACCAGTCGCACTTGCTGTCATGAAATTCATCATTATGTTGTTTGTACATGTAAACACCTAACAACCTTTTTCTCCCAACGACACTAAACTCATAAATGTACAGTCTTTACATGGTCATTTAAGATGCTGTTCAGGTGCTTATGCATTACCTGTGAGAACTCCTTCACCTAATTGAGGCTGGCCCAGAAGACCACCACTGGAGGTGGCAGAGAGTTCTTCTAAGAGTCAGATCATCATTAAAGGGAGGGGGCAACCAGAAGCAGATGTTTCTCCATGATGGAATGACATATCCACCGAACATGCCAAAAGCCTTGATGGATTCGAGGAACTGAACACATGTGCTAATCTCAACCAGACACAGGCAGTGACAAACCCAATTATCCACCTGCTACATGTATCTGGTGAGACTAGGTGTTTTGCAGATGCATACAAAGCGACAAAACGGACTTGGCACCTTGAACGCCTAATAGTGACCAGGCAGAAACTATTGAGTTGCCTGCTTGGCCAGAGAGCGGACTGTAAGGCTGGGTGCCAATGTGTTTACATTCAAAGGCAAAGAGCAAATGTATGATCTTTGAGAAAATCAACAAATGAACTTTCTCACAATTAGCATCTCTTCCTGAGGCACCACACCCCACTGGGCGAAGACTGCAAATTCACACTTCATTGTTGCCCTTCCACATCTGTCCCATTCTCTCCCCTCTCCTCCTCATCCATTCCCCTTCAGAGGAGAATCACCTCAAGCTCACCTATTATCTGTATGTAACAAAAGACCATATATGTGTAAGGCAGGGTGCCAATGTGTCTTCCTGAGGCACCACACCCCACTGAGCGAAGACTGCAAATTCACACCTCATTGTTGCCCTTCCACATCTGTCCCATTCTCTCCCCTCTCTTCCTCATCCATTCCCCCTCAGCACAGAATCACCTCAAACTCACCTAATATCTGTATGTAACAAGAGACCATATCTGATGTATACAAATAATGTAACTAGTGTAACATGTTTGGTATCATTTCAAATGTCTCAGTGCGTCTGGTATAGTGTTTTGTCCCCAGGTTTATAAAACTCAATGACAACAAAGTTATAAGGTCTTTGCCAAATACTGAATAACTCTGGAGATCTATACCCCTCCTTGAAGGTTTAACACCAGGAAGCCAAGAACCCATTCACTCCCAAATTCTCAAAGGACAATACCATTTGGTACACAATGTGTATTCTGTCTGGATATTTAAGGAAGGCTGGCCCAGAGCTCAAGGTTCTCTGTAGTCAGATGATCCCACACCTAACTGTGTGTAACTTTAATAACAGAAATCTGCATTCAGATTTCCCATGCTTTGAAATTACATGTAGTTCTCAACTGCCAGGTATGTTCTTTGACTTGTTTCTTTAACTTGTGTTTTAAATCTTACCTGGCAAATAAATTGTTACTTTTTGATTTATTCCGTGTTCCTCTGAAATCATTTATATCAATACTGGTTCTTTAAGATAGGAGAAACTGCTCTGGAGAAACCGAGCAGGAGAATACCATTTTGAGAATCATTTATATCATAACTGAAGCTTTAATGTAGGAGGAAGCCACTTAAAGACTATCAGTTTGAATCTCATTAGAAACTGATCAAAAGGTAAATGAATAGAAGAGGATTCAGAGTAATCAATAACTTAAATGATTAAAATAACAGAATGATCAGAAAGTATTTAGAGCTTTAATTCTAAATTAGAGGTCAACATAAAAATGGAGTCAGATTAATATAAAATTGGAGTCAGATAAAATTAATAACGGGATGAATTTGTAAAGTGCAAATTATTAACAATAATTGCTTTATTCCAGTGCTCAGAAAAGACAGAACAACGCAGAGACCTTCAAGGGGCAAATCTATATGTTTTTAGCAGTTTTGCCTGCCCGTTTTTTACAAGGGGAACAAAATATAGAGTGGAGGCAGTGGTTAGTTCCTGCCTCACTCATCCACTGAGGATACTTCATGGGATACTTCATATGCCATTGCCTGAACCTTGGACTTAGGATAGACCTCACCGAAATTACCAGCCAGTTTGAACTGCGATGAACCTCACTGATCTCTGCCTGCATCACCTTGGTCTAATGATGGTCTACACTCTTGAAATGGAATACATCGACTACCAATTAATTGCCAACAAAACCCTTCATCAGCCAATTAACAAGGACAATTGCATTTATGTGAACTTCGGCAGTTAATACAGTATGGACTTCAAAGACATCAGTCATTAATCTTACAGTTCTCCCAGGGTTATTTTTCTCCATTAACCAACATCTTATGGAGTTTTGTGTTCCTTGCCACAATCGCCTTCGGCTTGCTCACTGGGGTTGTTTCTTTTTTTTTTCTTTTTTTTGTGGCATTTTTCTATGCCCAAGAGGTGTGTTTCTGTGGATTGTTTATTTTGTATATTTTATTTATGTATTTTTGATAAGTTATAACTTTTTTATTATGTACCAAAGACTGGTCAACAGCTGTTGTTTTAGTTGTGCTTTATAAATAAAGTAACATTACTGACCTGATCCCAGCTACAATCTCCCCATATGTTACAAACCACCTGGATCAAGGCAGAGTAACATGAAGGGGAGACCACACATGGATAAGATTTAAACAAAAATATAAATGTTTATTAATTAAACAAAAATAATAAGCATATATAAAAATATAATATGTGTGTAATACATTTTTTTTTTATAAAATTGAAAAATAAATTCAGCAAGAACATCAAAAGCAGATTCAGGAGGTGCTGGTGAAGAATGGCAAAAAACACTTTTTCAGCCCACTCGAGTCAGCTCAATTTTTGGGGGCTTCGTTCAGGAGTGGATTTGGTTATTAGCAATAATAAATAATTATCAAAGATAATTATTAATTATTCAAATCAGTAGAACATTGATTAGAATCAACATTAGCTCATTAATCATTCAAATCAACAATCATCAAAGATAATTATTAATTATTCAAATCAATAGAACATTGATTAGAATCAACATTAGCTAATTAATCCATCAAATCAACAATCATCAAAGATAACTATCAATTATTAAATTCAATAGAATATTAATAAGAATTAATATTGCCGTGAAACCACCCTAGGGACTAATAAACATATATATAAATATAGCCGTCTCAATATGGGATCGTTTTCTGAGGGAAGTCGATGTCCGGAGAACATCGACATTCAAAAAGGGAACAATGGAGGCTTGAATCTGAGCACTGATATCCCCTGCCAGCCCTTGGTACAGGTGCATGCAGTACAATTCAAAAACACTTCTATTTAATGTATAACAAATATACATATTGATAAAAATCAATACAATGCAGTAGATAAACTTCCAACTTCAAATTACAAACTAAACAGACAAACCTACAATACATGAGAGGTGTTTGTGTGTGTGTGTGTGTGTGTGTGTGTGTGTGTGTGTGTGTGTGTGAGAAGGAGTGCACAAAATGACAGGCATGGCCAGTCTAGAGCCAGTTTTGCGATTGTGGGAGGGACAGCAACCATTAGTTTTATTACTCAGAGATGCGGTGAACAGCTTGTAATCCATCCACCACGGTCGCTGGTTCTTTAATGGAAAAAGTCAGTGTGCCGGTCTCACCCACAATGGCGGAAATGCACAAACAGCCCAACATGGTTAGATGACGACACAGACAATCTCATTCATGGTAACAGTAAGTTACAGTAATACATTGAGTATTATTAGCAGCAATGAGCGGACTTGGTGGTCCGTAAACTGTAAAAGCTATAACCTTCATACACAAGAATTTTTGTAATCTACATCTGCCGAGATCTTTCTCTTACCTCTTTCTTGAGTTGCGTGAGGATGCAGGTAGAATGTGTGTTCTTCCATCGTTTGGCTCTGACTCGGTTCTGATTTGAAATCTTCTTAAATTATGCTGGCAAAATTGTGAGATGCAGATTGCTCAGCGGTCTCCTCAGTTGCAACTTAACTGCTCAGCTCTTTATCATGTTAATTAGTTTCATGCAGATCTCCTTCTTCATCGTGAAATAACAGAATTTCTGGATTCCCTTGCATAAACTGGGCAAGTTGCTTACTTGTTTCTTCAGCTTTCTCATTTTACTTCCAATAGTGAGTTCCTTGACAGGTAAATCATCGCAATGTTGGATAATTCCACAGTTAAGTCATCAACAGCAGTTGACTCTTTCTCATGTAATTTAATCAAACAGAATATATTTGGCTGAGTTGTACTTTGAACAGCATCTACAAATGTATTATCAGGTTGTTTCACACATGGATTTCAGGATAAAAAAGTCTCATCCACAATATCAAATGTGGTTCTAAGGTAATAACCCTCATCCTCATCAGACTCAGGCAACTCTTCTCCCTCTTCATTGGAGGTTTCAGATTTTTCCTCCAACAGGTTCTATGTTTTGAAGGTGGATCTGGAGACACTTGCTCATCTACTTCGGAAAGAAGAAAAAGGTAGTCCAAAGGCTAGATCTGCTGAAAGCCTAGGCTGTCGTTTGAAAATTAATTCATTCAGTAACCATAATGAGAAATGACATGCTCCCACTGACATTTTGCATCAGTCTTGGCTTTTTGATTTGGTGTGGGGATAGCCAGTGCATGCTTAATAAAATGGTCAGTTATAACTAACACATCCTTTGAATTGCTACGGTGAGGTTCTAATGTTAGAAAGTCCATACAAACCAGTTGCAAGGGTCTGGCAGAGTGGTGCAGCTATGGGAGGTAAGACCTTCCTTCTCATGCATCGACCACATGACATGATCTTGTGCTGTATATCAGCAGCCATCTTGGGCCAATAGAATCAACTTCGAACAAAATCTAAAGTGTGAGCAATGCCCATGTGACCAAGATCATCATGCAGATTTTTAAGGACATCAGAATGAAGCTTCTCAGGTAAGATAAGTTGGTAAGTCGTTTTCTACCCAGTTTTTCTTTTTCTGTATAGAATTCCATCATGTAACTCTAAATGTTCCTTCTGTCTAAGAAGGTAAGGTAATTTGGGAAGTTCATGATGTAGTTTCTCCAGTTTTTATTTGTGCAATAGCCTCTCGGATACATGGATCAGCTGCTTGTAAGTTTGAATTTCAGAAAAAATATGGAATGAATGGTAGTTCTCCGCACTGATCTTCATGTGCATAAATGTCAGGTACAGCATTTGAATATATTGCCAAGGAACCAATAAAGGCAACAGGGAAGTCATCAATTGATTCAGACCATTGGATAAGGCAACTAACAAAAATGGCACGCACAAAATCAGAATTGATCTCTCCTTCATTAGAGTCTGCCAGATGACTTTCAGTAAACTTGGAGATAGGATCATGCACTTTTTGGGATGTAGCATAATTTAAGAGCACTCCATGTGGTCTGTGGTATAACCCATCAACATCTTTGTTCAGCTTTCCAGATCTGTACTGTATCTTATCCAAGGTATTAGTGCCAGCTAACACAGAAGTTTGCGACTTTGGAAAAAAAATCTGGTACAAGCAAGGCTAGGGTGGACACTTCTATGTCAAGTCCTACAAAGTTTTTTGAGAAAGTGATGGTTACTTCAACATATGGGAGGTAAGTGACACTTTGCCCATTTGCACCCTACACTTCTAACAGACTGTCCAGAGAGTAAATAATTTTGTCTGAAAAGTGTTCATTATAAAAGGACTGATTAATAGTAATAATAACTTATGACACCATTCCGAGCAAGCAATTGCATTTCGTTCTTGCAATGTCTATTTGAGCAGTGCATTTAGCTCTAATTAAGCCCTTGGGTAAGCTGTAATATAGCTGTCTATGTGTTTGAGCCATCAGGACCTTAGAACATTTGGGATGTGCCTTGCAACTCCAGTCCCCATTTGTCCTGCAGCAGGAAATGTTTCTAGTTTAACTGATGCTTGGGAATGCTATTTCGCAACTCCTACTCACACTGGCGCTTTTCTAGTTATTTTCTCTTTTCTACTACTAGAGCAAAATTAGGGGCATTTGAATAAAAGCTGGCTATATTCCAGTCTTCACCACATTTGAAGCAATAGCCTGGTTTGGTTCTGGCATTTTGCAGCTTGCCTGTGGCTCTATACTCTGCCTTGACATGCTCAGTGCCTTTTTTGTTTGATGATTTGTGGTAAGTTGGCATCTAAGCTCAGCTATTTGGCTGCTCAATTGAGTAGTGACAGAGTAGTGTTTAGTTGGGATACTTCATCACTTTTTGTCTGAGACTTTATTACAGTAAGCTGGCTGACTATTCCTAAATGCTGTTTCTTTTGTGCACTCTTGAAAGCATGTTTTTTTCCTCAGTTCGTATCAAAGTCATTAACTCTGCAAAGGATGGTGGTGAGTGTTTTTTCTGCTAAAGTTGTACTTCTAGGATCAAGGAACTGTCCCAACCTCCCCTACAAAACCACATGAGAAGGTGCTTGTTAACTTGTTGAAAACTCCACCATGTTTCACAATTTAATGTGGTGCTACATGCAGATAAACAGATTTTTCACCAGGGTTCTGAAAGATGTTCATGAACTTGGCAAATAATTCATCACTATCTTCCATTGAGTCAAATACTCCAGGACTCACAGACCTGACAATGTCAGCAGCTGGGGGTAGATGGCTTTCGTATATTCTCCATATTCTTTGAAAGTTCCACACTGTTGGGTCCTGAAAGAGCAGTTCCACACTAGCACGTCATGTTTTATAGTCATTTGGTGGACTGGGGGGGTTCTACCAGAGAAAGTGTGGAGCTTTGCCTGTGTGTTTCCATGGGCTACCAAGTCATTACTGCATACAATATGCTCTGCTACAACTCTTTGGATTTCAGGTGGGTTAAGATCAATAGCAGTAAGTGATGGACTTACTGAACATTGCAGCTTGTGTCAATGGAACAGAATTACACTGTGCAGCAGCTGATGCTATTTGAGGCTGCTTAAAGGAATAGTTCACATAAAAATTTAAATTTGTTGATACTTTACTCACTCTCAGGCCATCCATGATGCATGGATGGCCTGATTTCATTCTTCATCAAAACAGAATTTAAATTTTTAGGATATCATTTCAGGCCTCCTCTTTAAACAATGCAAGTGGATTGTAAAGTAGTTCACGCTCATGAGCAAGGAAGAGGCGAGAAACAGGCTTGATTATAAATGATAGTTTAATGATCAACTCAAAGGACAAACACACACGACATGTCCGTAAGGATCTCTCTCTCTCGCACCATCCTCTGTGAACGGCCTTTATCCCTCTCGGAGGCTTGATTAGCCTAATACGGGACCGGGCATGTTGGATCACGACCCGGCCCCGCCCTCCACCGTGCCACATTCCTCCCTCGTTCTTTCAGGCTGGGGAGCCCCCGGCCTGACGTACACCCCCCCCCCCCTTTCCCTGGGGGGGGGGGGGGGGGGGGGGGGGGCACCTTCTGCACGGTCTGCCGGCAGGTCATCCCCATCAACCTGGACGAGGAAGGGGACAAGGGGAGGGAAACAAATAATTAAAATGTGGGGGGGTACTTTCTGTAACAGTGTAGTACTCCCCCCAAAAAAACACTACAATTTAAAAGAGAGGGAAAAGGCCAACGCAGAGCGACAGTGAGAGAGAGAGAGAGAGGAGAGAGAGATGAAAAAAAAACACTTACTTGCCGGTTCTCCGATACGCCGTGCTTGTTTCTCAGCCACTCCTCCACCCTCTACCGAACGGCAGCTGCACCCCTCCGGATGGATCTGAGGTAGCACTCCAGCCCCTGGCAGATGAAACTCCCTGCCGCGTTTTCGGGGACTCGGAAGGAGTCTCCCCCGCCCCTGGCAGTGGTTTTCTCGCTCCAGGCGGTCGGACTCAGAGCCCCTCCCCGCTCGCGCTTGGCGGTCTTTTATCCAGCCGCGTTTCTGCGTCTAGAAGGGGTCTCCTCCACCCCTGGCAGCGGCATTTCCTCGCTCCAGACTGTCGGCCAGGAGCTCCTTCTCCCCTCGCAGTTGGCGTTCGTTGATCCGCTTTCAGGCGGCTGGGCTCCTCGTCCCCGGGCAAAATGCTGCGGCTGCTTCATTGGGGTGGACGGTAGTGGCGAGAACTCTGCTACGGCGTATCCCTCTTCCTTCACGGGCTTCGGCACCAATGTAAAGTAGTTCATGGGCAAGGAAGAGGCGAGAAACCAGCTTGATTATAAATGATAGTTTTAATGATAAACTCAAAGGATAAACACACACATGACGGACATGTCCGTAAGGATCTCTCTCTCTCACACCATCCCCTGCGAACGGCCTTTATCCCTCTCAGAGGCTTGATTAGCCTAATACGGGACCGGGTGTGTAGGATCACGACCCGGCCCCACCCTCCAACGTGCCACATGGATGTACTAAATTTTTTGATGGTCCAAAATGCATATTTAGAGTGCATCAAAATAATCCACACTAAAGTCCTTTTGAACCCAAAAATGTATAATTTTTAGACACAAAACAATACTTATATACTTTTTAACTGCAAATGTTCGCTTCCTTACATCGCTGTGACAAGCGTTCATGAGAGGGATGGCATAAGCCCGTTGGCAGAGGTGGGTAGAGTAGCCAAAAACTGTACTCAAGTAAAAGAACAATTACTTCAAAAACATAATTACTCAAGTAGAAGTAAAAGTACTATCATAAATAATTACTTGAGTAAGAGTAAGAAAGTATCACATTAAAAGAGACTCATTACTCATCATTGTGACTCATTACTTTCACAAATGACATAATAGACATTTACTCCCCTATATTCCATTACATAATACACATTGAACATGTACTACACAATAATTATTATTATTAATGTAAATTCTGTCATCATTCACCATCATGTTGTTCCAAACCTGTATGACTTTCTTTCTTGCATGCAACACAATAAGGAGATAGACAGAATGTTTGCCCGAGTCACAGTTTACTTTCAGTGAATGTTTGTTTTTTAATATATATACATATTTAAAGTGAATGGTGAATGAGACTGTCAGTCTCTAACACTGTTAGTCCCTGACTAACATCTTTTGTGTTCCACAGAATACAAAGCCTCACACTGGTTTGGGTAGAGGGTATGAGGGTAGAGAAATTATGACAGAATATTAATTTATTGCTGTGCTATCACTTTAAAGAGATAGTTTACCCAAAAATTACTAATTTCCCCATTTACTCACCCTCATGCTATCCCAGATGTGTATGACTTCCTTTCTTCTGCAGAGCACAAATTCAGATTTTTAAAAGTTTATTTTAGCCAAATTTTTGATGCTCCAAAAAGCACATAAAGGCGGTATAAATGTAATCCATAAGATTCTAGTGGTTAAATTCATATTTTTAGAAGTGATATGATAGGTGTGGGTGAGAAACAGATCAATATTTTTCATTTTTTGCTAACAGAAGGGGGCGATATGCAGAGAAGAATGTGAATCACAAAAAAAAACACAAGAAGAATGTGAAAGTGATTTACATCTGTTTCTCGTCCACACCTATTACATCGCTTCTGAAGATACTGATTTAACCACTAGAGTCTTATGGATTACTTTTATGCTGACTTGTGTTTGTTTAGCTTTAAAACGTTGCCTTGCCACCCCCCATTCACTTGCATTGTATGGACCTACAGAGCTGAGAAATCCTTCTAAAAATCTTAATTTAAGTTCAGCAGAACAAATAAATTCAAACACATTTGGGGTGTCATGAGGGTAATGAGAATTGTAACCCTTTAAGGGATCTTGCCAGATCTGGATGAATTTGTCGATAAGAAGAGAGGTTTGGAAACATTTCTAGTAATTATTATAGTGAAAACGTGAAAATGTCCAAGGACATTTTAAATAATGCTGAAATATAATGCCTTCTTTTGCTATTTCATAGCTTTTAAAGTCCTGTGTGGATTCTTATTTCAGTGTAATTACATAATTATCTAACCCTTCTTTACAGCAGTACCACCGCTCTCTAAATGCAGTGAACACAGCCTACGCAGGGCACCAACTCCGGTCACGCTGTGTCTGTAACCACCGCCGATCCACTATATAGTGCACCATTTCATGCTGAATGTAGTAAAATTTCTTTTTGACAAATAATTTCTTGATTAAAATAACATAATAACATGTAGAGAGACAAAACATACAGATTCATTTAAAATGTACTCTTTATTTTATCAAAAGTGTTTACTCTTTATATTAACACACAGTATATATTAATAATGACAAACAGAATTAAGATTTATTGTATTCATATATTATTTATTATTTTTTCAAATTTCATATGTGCTGATTCTGCACCACTCCCAGAGTTCCAACACTCTCGTCCGAATTCACTAATTTTGGTCACGTACTGCTGATATATAGTGCATTAACTGCCATTTACTATATAGGAAATAGTGAATGAGTGAATGATTGCGGACACAGCCACTCTCATTACCACGATCGCTTCATGCCGACATATCTCACATGCACGCGCACCTCGCTGTGCACACACAGAAATGCTGTCTGTTTGTGCTCCAGTTGTTGATCACGCATGTCAGTGATTTACACTTAACTTGGATATTTAAATGGATTTATCCAATTAATCCAATCCAGTTTCCAGTACCCCCACGAGGGCATTGAGTAAATGCATGACATGCGGGACAAAGCACACTGATATATTGTTGCACTGATTTTAAAATGTACACATAAAAATGTATGTAATAAGAGCCCAGTTACAGAATCACCTTGTAAATGACCATCTCATTACGCAGAAAAGCCTGAGTTAGAATTAGAGCCAAAATTTACCTCCGCGTGCTGCCTGAAGTTGGAGCTGTGACATTAATCTTGAAATATCAGCTTGTCTTTGTGTTAAAAGAAGGCATCGCATGAAGGAACTATTCTTTTTTTCACTGTGTGGAGCAAACAAAGTGTTTCACTTCGAAGAGTTTGATGCTGCTGCACCGATGACCTGAGTGACATTCTCATCACTCAAGTGGTAGGATCTCATTGCACACAGCTGTGAACTAAACTTCCAATTTCGTAAAAGTCCCATTCAATAATCAATCAATAAATTACACATTAATTCAAATTAAACCCAGTAATGTAACGAAAGTAATGCCACACATTATAAAGAAGTAAAAAAAATCTTTAGAAATGTAATTGAGTGAGAGTAAAAAGCACCCACTTTTAAACCTACTCTAAAAGTAACATTTTCCCCAAAATGTTACTCAAGTAAATATTACAGAGTAAATGTAACGAGTTACTACCCACCTCTGCTCGTTGGTATGGCCAGGCGTCACATGGAGGAGGAGGCAGGAAGCGCATCATTGTTTACAAGAGGAGCTCTGTACAAAGGTTTAATTGTCTTTGCTGTAGATTTTTATAACTGTATTGTTCAATGTGGTCATTTGGTGTGTGTATCCTGGATGCTTCAAACTTCAGAATGCCCAAAGAAAATGCACGCCGGGAAAAATATTAACTTTTCATTGATTGCTTATACATGGTCATGAGTGTTTGAAGCTCTGGCTTATCACCCTGAACCTGGATATCAGTACACCCCTACATTCTCTCAAATATTGGAGGGTATGCAGTGATCATTTTACCCCTGAGGATTTCAGACCATCGAAAGAAACAAAGGGTCGATATCTGAATTAATCGGCTGTGCCCATGCTGTTTTTCCATGAAGGTATGTGTGAAAACTTTGTGTCATTGTCGCTCCGCATCACCTGATTTATAATTCACAGCACCTGCACTCAATTCACTCGCTCATCACTGCTTGCATATGTATAAGTTTGAGTGCGCGTCACAGAAATGTACGGAAGCATACATTTGTAGTTAAAATGTATATACGTATTGTTTTGTTTCTAAAAAGAATCAATTGTTTGGGTTAAGAAGAACTTTATTTGTCGACTGGTGTCATGTGGATTATTTTGATACATCCTAAATATGCATTTTGGACAATACATTGGAGTACATTCAGTTGCATTGTTTAAAGGAGGAGGCATTAAATGAAATCCTAAAAACCTTAAATTCTGTTTTGATGAAGAAAGAAACTCAGATACATCTTGGATGGCCTGAGGGTGAGTAAATTTTGAGCAATTTCATTTTTGGGTGAACAATTCCTTTAAATTATTTATTAATGCAGCATCATGTCATGAGTTTACTTGGTAAACTTACCAACTTAAACTTACTATAATCTACACATGTACTACTAGTATTCATCCCAGATAAATCACATATTGTTTAGCAACATTTGGTTTGTTTGTCATGATGCAAAGGCTAAGATGCGGACATGGCCAGCATTTGGATGACAAATGAACTGAGTGGTAGGACTGATAGTTTTAGGGTTAGTATGAAGGGAAAGGAATGGAGAATGGGTTGCAATCAATTAATATTATTATTATTAAGAATAATTATTGGTAGCAATCAGTAATGGAAAAATTCACCCAAAACTGAAACGTCTCTTAACATTTACTCACCCTCAAGAAATTCCAGATGTGATTGACTCTTTTCTTCTGCAGAACAAATATTTTTAGAATAATATTTCAGCTCTTTAGGTCCATTTTGGTGACCAAAACTTTGAAGCTCTTAAAAGCACATACACGCACAGGGCTGGACAGGGAAGAAAAATCAGCCCTGGATTTCACTGGCCCAAAAGTTGTTTGTTCGCTGTATTTTTCTGCATATTGCGGCGCCATTTTTGCTTATCACAGGCCATTCAGCACGTTTTCCAAACAGACCATCGGACCGTTCGGCTCTTCCACTGGCCAATCCGCCCATGTTTGGCCCCAAAGTGTGTCGGCCCACTGGGAAAATGCCCGGTATGCCAGAATGCCAGTACATGCAGCAGAAAGGTAATACATGTGAATCCAATGTTTTAATCCATGTCTTCTGAAGTTGTCCAATCCCTTTTCGGTGAGAAAATATAACTCCTTTTTTTGCAATAAATTTCCTTGGCCATAATGAATTCAAACTCGATTACACTTTCTTGCACCATCTAGCACTCTGGGCGTGCTTCAAGCAATAGAAAGTGTAACCAAGCTTGAAATTATGAGACTGCACTGGCAAGATGTACAGTTAAAAATCTATTACATTTTGGTTTATTCTCACCCAAAACCGATTGCCTCACTTCAGAAGACATGTATTAAACCACTGAAGTCATACAAATTACTTTAATGCTGTTTTATGTTTTAAATATTGGTCACCATTCACTTGCATCATGCATTGTATGGGCCTACAGAGCTGAGATATTCTTCTAAAAATCTTTGTGTCCTGCAGACGAAATTAAAGTCATACACATCAGGAATGGCATGAAGGTGAATTAATGATGGGAGATCTATTTCATTATGTTAAAAATTGAATAAGGATGATTGAAGTAAATTATGCATAATAATCCTGCGTCATCTAGTAATGTTTGTGATGAAACTGAAGAGAGATATATATATATATATATATATATATATATATATATATATATATATATATATATATATATATATATATATTATATTTTTATTATGTCCATATTACATAATGCATATTAATTCAAGGTTGAAGTTCTTCATATTATTTCTTATAAAGCCTGTTTGATATAATTTATTAATTTTAATTAATGCATTGTAATGAGATCTTAGTTTGTGGGCAATGGAGGAGTCAGGAGACCATGAAGCAGTTTCAAGGGCAGTCCTTTTATTCTTCTCCTTAAACACAGAATCGACAGTAATATTTTTTAAATATATGAAAGCACTCTAAATAATAATCACTCTCTCGTGCTCTCTGGTCAATCTCTCTCTCTCTCCACTGATGCTCTGGCGTCCCTTTTGGTCTCCCTCCGCATCACTATAACGAGAGACAGGTTTAGGGATAATTGTGAGGCTTACCGCTCTCTCTCTCCCGAAGACCAACACATTACCACGCCCCCCCCATGCCACATGCATTAATTATCAAACATGTACTAACATTTAATTAAGGTGACTGTTTTTAATGCATAAATTAATATGACTCATGTTGTAGTTAATGTTAGCTCTTCAATAGTTCCTGATTAGTCAATTTCTTAACTAATCATTAATTGATATGGAAGTAACTATTAATTCAGGTATTCATTCATATTTATTCATGTACTGTTATTATAAAGTGTCATCGGGCTGTCTAAATCACAAGCTAAACAAGCTCCAGGCTTGCCTATATCAGGAAAAAATTATGAGTTAGGTCACTAGCTGTTAATGATATTCGGCCGAGCAAGCCGAGGCACACATTGAAATTTAGTTAATTAGTGTTATGCCATTAGTGACCATAGGCACACCTAGCTAGCATACACTCAGTGCACACGGATCTTTGGAGCACCAGCAGTATGCAAGTATTGGCGATAGATCTGCTTGGTTGGTCGGTTATGTTTTGTGTTTGAGTTTTGTGCAGCTTCCCTGCTTTGTTTAGGAATTGTTTGTAATGTCTGTTTGTGCAGCAGCATGTCCTCATGCTAAACATAGTATGTCTTTGAATTTTATAGCAGTAGAAAGTCTTCGTACTTGCTCTGCAGCAGCATACTGATCTAGTCCACCAAGACCAAAATCCTATTAATATGTCATACCCATATTTACATGATAAAGCTTTCAGAGAGTTGTCATGACAGAAAATACCAAAGTTCAGCCTTAAGACTCTATGTGGTGCAAGTTGAAAGGTTCTTTGAGCTTGCTTTCTCTTAGCCAATTGACTCACTCACATGTGACTTGTTAAGCCAATCGGATTACATGGTGTAAGCTGATTGGTCCTTTGACATGTAATCGGGTAGCCAATCAACTTGCATCCCTCACTTTGTGTAACATTTAAGATGCTTAGTTTTGCAGACCAGCCGGTTTTACTGCAGCGCGCTGTGAGTTATTTCTCTCCCACCTTCACCCCATATGCCTATATCTGCTACATGGGGATTGATGGTAATGTCTATTTGTTCAGCAGCAAGTCTTGTGATTTGTCTAATTGAGCAGCAGCAGCATGTCCTCATGCTTAACTTTAGTATGTTCTCTGTTTTTTTCTGGCAGTAGAAAGTCTCTGTACTTGTCCTACAGCAGCAGCGTAGCAGATCTAGTCTGCCAAGTCCAGTATCCTTTCAATACGTCATATGCACATTAACTTTGCTAATAAGAGTTTACATGACTGAACTGTTTTGTTAAATCTGTATAGGGTTTGTAGCCATGCCAATTCAGGTTAGATAACTGTATATAACGTTTGGTCACTAAACTATAATTCACAAGTTCTCAGGTCTATATGAAAGTTCTCTAGGCTATATGAACAAAAGTTTCTCCCAAAATGCTTTAGGAACTATATAATCTCAGTTTTTCAGTTTTACATTTCCTTTGCCAACGAGAGCCAATTTGTCTGCCAGCTTCTTCCTCCTTTTTAATGTTTATTGAGAGAATTTTATATTTCTCTGAAACCCTACATTTCAGCTTGGAGCCCATCACTTAGCAGTGGATTTGCATGTCAGTAATTATACTCCAACTCTACATCCCACTTAATTGCGGTCAAAATGAAGTCAGTGTTTCGAGTGCTCTCTGGCCTGCAATATCCATCCACCGCCTCTCAAAAGCTGCCTGCGTCAGTGTGCCACGGGCCAGTGTCAGCATGGTGATTCTGATTTTTAATGTAGGCTTACTGCTAATGCTATTTCTGCTCCATTATAAAGCTCTCAGAGGGCTCTTTTCCACCTGTAGTTATAGTGGAGGGTCATTACAGATCCTCTAAAAGCCAGAACAGCCCAGTCAGCTGGGCTTCATTGTTTGAAAGTGGCTGCACATGGCAAAAGGGCCACTTCACCCCTCTAGTCATCCAGACCAACATTGTTAATGACCATGCCTTGTCCAGCTAGTCTTCATCTGTCTTTCCAAGTACACATGACACAATACCTAACTGTATATTTGAAGACATCACATATGCTGTGTTAAATACACGTCATGCATCATCTACTGTCTAATGAAGCATGTATGTGTCCAAATTGTGCTTTAAAAACTGCTTTTTAAATTATATTTTGCCTAATTTGAAAACACTAACCTTCTTTATCTTTCCTTTGAAATTTTCAATACTGCATCTGTTTTCTACTCATTCACAAAAACATCATGGTAATTGTGTTTGCTTGTTAACACAGCTTCATGGAATGGCTCATTAAAATACCATAGCCCCATGATTAAATATGCATGAGACTAGAGGGAAAAAAGGAACATGATTGAAAGTAAAAATTAAAAGCATTTAGAACATATAAAGCCTTTGGGTAAGCTGAACAAAATACCAATGACAACAGCTTAGATGTTGTTAAGCTTTTGACAGGTTATAGTCAGTCTTGCAGTAATTGTGTTGATTACTGTTATTTTACACTCTAAGTTATAACTTAGTTTAAAAGTTTAAAAGTGCTGCCTCGTAAAGTACAAGGAAAGAAAATAACTTCCCTGCAAAACGTCTCGGGTTACGTATGTAACCCTTGTTCCCTGAAAAAAGCGGAACGAGATGCTGCGCTGCTAAGCGCTTTGGGAACAATCTTGCATTGTGACCAGCTGTGAATATGTGTGTAACACGTCAATGTAACATTGACCGGAAATGTATAGCCTCGGTTGGTGAGATCATTGGACGCACCTGTGACCAGGCTATAAATAGAGGCGTCACCAGCGTGTTCGTTAGATACTACTTGTCTTTTCTGAAGAGCAGTCCTGGGATGATCCAGTGCGGAAAACAAGCACAGCATCTCGTTCCGCTTTTTTCAGGGAACAAGGGTTACATACGTAACCCGAGACGTTCCCTTTACAAAAAGCTACACTATGATGCTGCGCTGCTAAGCGCTTTGGGAACTAAATGCCCACGCATCCGCACTGGGGCTGTCTGGACCCCCACGGTTGTGAGGTGTGTTCACAAGGACGCGAGAGGTCTCAGACATGAGCTCGAGATGTGGACTCAAGGGCGAAGACCCGGAGTAGCAAAAATCCCACTCATAAGAATCGTAGAATGTGAGCGGAAAGGACTAGCCTGCCGCATCACAGACTTATTTGAGACTTGGCTTCAGATGTCGACTCAAGGGCGTAGGCGGAAGCGGTACCATAAACATCCAAACCATAGATCCTGAAGAATGCGTGCGGAAAGGAGTAACCTGCCGCATCACAAACTTGTTCACGCATAAGGATCTAAATTGTAAGATTTAGGAATGTGTACGAAAAGGACCCGCCTGCCGTACACAAACCTTCTTAGACTTGAGATCATAAATGAACACAAGGGAATCCAGATATGGGGCCTGAAGAATGTGTGCGGGAAGGACCAGCCTGCCACATCACAAACTTGTTCAGGCATGAATCGTAAGATTTTAGGAATGTGTACGGAAAAGACCAGCCTGCCATACACAGACCATCTTAAACTTGAGATCAGAAATGCACTCAGTGGCATGGGAGCCCAGACATAGGGCCTGAAGAATGTTTTCGAAAAGGACCAGCCTGCCACATCACAAACTTGTTCAGGCATAAAAAGAGTTTAGCCAATAAAGTCTGAGACTGTGCGCAGAAAGGAACTAGCCTGCCGCAACACAAACCCAACTAAAACTCCTACCCCCGGACCTAAGGGCCCGGGGTAGCTTGAACACCTAGACCATGAGAACACAGGAATGTGCACGGAGAGGGCCAGCCTGCTGCATCACAAACTTGTAGAGGCATGGGGTTGAGATGTCGACTCGAGGACGTAAGAGCATGGAGTAGCGTGAACATCTAAACTATAGAACTTGATGAATGTGTGCGGAAAGGACCTGCCTGCCGCATCACAAACTTGCTGCAGAGGGACACCTCTAGCCAAGGCTTTAGAGGAAGCGACACCTCTGGTGGAGTGAGCCCTTATACCTACTGGCGAAACTTGACTGCGCGCCTCGTAGGACAGGGCAATAGCATCCCTCACCCAATGTGACATAGTCGGTTTGGTAGCGGCTGCCCCTTTGTTGCCCCAAAACAGACAAACAACTGCCCTGACTTACGCCACTGGCTAGTGCGGTGGACATAATTCTGAAGGGCACAGAGAGGACAGAGTCGGTGAAGTCTTTCTTGCTCCGGCGTTAAAAACGGCGGGGAGCAGAAGGCTTCCAGAGTGACAGGATGTACTGTCGAAAAAGGCACCTTGGGGAGATAGACTGGATGCGGATATAGAATAGCTTTTAGCTGTACCTGGGGCAAATTCTAAACAGGCCGGCAAAACAGACAGAGCCTGTAGATTCCCAACCCTCTTGAGAGAGGTAATCACCATAAGAAAGACCATCTTTAGAGTCAGAAGTCTGTCAGATGCTGACTCTAGAGGTTCAAAGGGGGTCTCAACTAGACCTTCCAGGACTATTGCCAAGTCCCAGGAAGGAGTTCTAGTCCTGACAGGGGGCCTCAACCGCATGGCTCCACAAATGAAGCGAGCGAGCAGAGGATGTCTCCCTACAGGCGCCCCATCGATCAAGGCGTGGCAAGCCGAAATGGCGGCCACGTAGACCCTGAGAGTGGCGGGGCATATGCCTGCTGACAGTTTTCCTTGCAGAAAACCCAGAAGTGAAACAATTTGGCAGTTAACTGGATCTGCATCATGTGAACTGCACCACTTTTCAAAGACACCCCACTTATTGGCGTAAATTCTTCTAGTGGAAGGGGACTTGCACTAAGAATGGTCTCGATAACCTCAGGCGACAGCCCTGTGTTCCTCAGTTGGTACCCTTCAGGGGCCAAACATGAAGATTCCACAGTTCGGGACGGGGATGAAGTGTCATCCCCTGTGCCTGAGACAGAAGATCCTTCCTGATCGGAATCGCCCAAGGCGAGCCGTCGAGGAGGAGCATCAGTTCTGAGAACCAAGTCCTGTTCGGCCAATAAGGCGCTATCAGCAAGAGGCAAGACCCTTGTTGGCGAACTCTGGCTAAGACCCCCGGGAGCAGAGAAACCGGGGGAAATGCATACAGGCGCATTCTGGGCCATGTATGTGCCATTGCGTCCAGACCCAGGGGGGCTGGGTGACTCAGAGAGAAGTAGAGGGGACATTGCGCAGTCTCTTGAGAGGCGAAGAGGTCCACTTCTGCACTGTAAAATTTCTCCCAAATTTATTCCACTACCTCGGGGTGGAGTTTCCACTCGCTCGTCGGCAGGTTGTGTCTGGACAGAAAATCTGCTCCCACGTTTAGGCGTCCAGGGATATAGATAGCCCTGAGTAACAGGAGCTTGCCCTGGGCCCAAAGGAGAACACAACGCATCAGAAGTACAGCTGACAAGAACGTGGATCTCCCTGATGATTTATGTAAGAGGCTACCGCTGCATTGTCCACCCGCACCAAGACATGGCAGCCTCAGGAGGTGGTATTTCAGGGCAAGAAAGATCAAGCCAGACGCCATCCCTCACGCCCCTTTAACCAGGAGATTTGAGGTTTTTTTTTTGTTTATTTTTCTTTTGCTAAAAGAAATCCGGTTTACGGTAGTGAGACCACGCCGTTGAAACACGGAAAGGCGGCGAGTGAATTAAATCCTGATGCTCTTTTAAGACCCACAGCAAAGAAAGATATCTGGCAGAAGTTTCCACGCTGCCAGGTTCTCTGAAATGGGAACTCATTTCAGCACTTCCTGTTGAGGGGGTGTTGAGTGTTCCGTGCCCTGGACTAAGGCAGGAAGCAACGGTACACCCAACTTTCTGTCGGAAAACTCTGTCACCCGAAACACCAAGGGTGGCGGGAGTGAAGGGTTTTCTTGAGGGTATCGGGAGGGCCGAAGTGAATAAAACATGCGCCCCTTCCCGAAGGGAACTACCCCCAAAAGGTTGGGTACAAGACCATCAGGGTTTTTTCCTTTTGGAAATTATAGCCCTGAGGTCTTGCTTATGGGGCTGCTGAGGACGACGAGCCTGTCCCCTGTCTCTGCGAGGGGGAGCACGACTCGCCACGCTCTGTTTTTGAGCTTCCCTCCTAACAGCCTCGGGGCGAGACCGGGTGGCCGACGGCCCCGCCCCCTGAGTGCGGCGAGGAAAAAACTGCCCAAAGGCTTCCTCGTGGCTTTTTGCCTCCTGAAATCTGGAGATAACAGAGTTCATGGCGTCTCCAAAGAGACCAGAAGGCGAGACCGGGGCATCGAGCAGGAACACGCGGTCCTTGTCTCTGATGCCCGAAAGGTTAAGCCATAAATGTCTCTCCGTGCTGATTAAAGCAGACATAGACCGGCCAATGGCACGGGCTGACTGCTTGGTCGCACGGAGAGACAGATCTGTGGCTCGACGAAGCTCTAAAAATGCTTCCTCATCGAGCGTTTCACCCGCACTCAGGTCTTTTAGCAGATCAGCCTGGTAAGCCTGTAACACAGCCATGGTGTGCAGCGCTGCACCAGCCTGACCTGCTGCTTGATAAGCCCTTCCCACTAGCGTGTAGGTAGTTCTGCATGGCTTAGAGGGGAGGGCGGGGCTTTTTAGTGATGACGCCGAACCCGGCGAGAGATAGCCCGCAAGCGTCTCTTCAACCGGCGGCAACATTGAATAACCTTTTGCGTCAGCGCCCACGATAGTCGAGTATAACGACGTCGAGGGCACGTGAACGCACGAGGTATAAGGTTTTCTCCATGAACGAGCGAGCTCGTCGTGGAGATCATCAAAGAAGGGAAGGGGCTGATGAGGCGTTCCCTTCCCTCGGCCACCAGACAGAAATCTGTCCTCTAATTTGGAGTGTTTGGGGGTTTCTTGATTGCATGGCCAGTCTAATTGAAGCCTGGCCACTGCACGAGTGATCACGTCGAGCAACTCCTCAGAAGATTTAAAATCGTGTTTGGAATGCTCTGACGCGGGTAACTCACACTCCGAACCAAGAGATATAAGGTCCTCCCCGTGAACCGAAGAAACGCCGGAGCGCGCTTCGAGATCGCGTGAAGGACCGGCTGGGTCTGGGGAGAGAGCGAGCGAAAGGGACGAACCGTCTCTCGCTCCTCAGCCAGATCCATGCGAGAGCCCTACGAGTGAAGTGTGGGTGCTGGCTCGCGAAAGTAAGCGAGGCGAGCGCGAAGCATTCCGACCGAAAGTAGGTCACAATGAGCGCACCCGCCCTGCCCCAACGTGAGAGCAGCGTGCTCTTCCCCCAAACAAACAAAGCAGAACTCATGCGTGTCCTTGTCGGTCATAGACCGCTCGCAAGGAAACACGCAGCGTTTGTCTTGTTTCTCTGACATATTTGTCACTTCTCCATACATACATACATATATATATATATATATATATATATATATATATATATATATATCTATCTATATCTTTTTTTTTTTTTTTTTTAAAACAGAGAAAGAAGGAAGAAGGAAATTTCTGTGCACTGCCTAACAGTTTCTAACTCCTAACAAAGGGAAGAAAAGTTTTTATCAGCAGTGAAACACACAGCACAGTATGATCTGAAGAAAAGAGATCTGACGAACACGCTGGTGACGCCTCTATTTATAGCCTGGTCACAGGTGCGTCCAATGATCTCACCAACCGAGGCTATAAATTTCCGGTCAATGTTACATTGACGTGTTACACACATATTCACATCTGGTCACAATGCAAGATTGTTCCCAAAGCGCTTAGCAGCCCAGCATCATAGTGTAGCTTTTTGTAAAGGGAACAGATTTTTTTTTTTTTTTTGAAAAAAACGAGAGAGAGAGAGAGAGAGAGAATGCAGAATTATTGAAACATCAGTTTCTAACAAACCAGCCCAATTCACAAAGGCTGCAGTATTAATAAACAAACACGTGTCCATAGTTACGACTCAATGGCCATGATTCTGGGACTCGAAGGCCAAAAGAGTTGCTGCATATGGGAAGCATGCAGCATTAAACTGTTTTAGGAATAATGTGATTTGTGCTACACAAACAGTTGAAGCAGAACAGAAGCTTGTGCAAGAAGTCCCTGCTGTCTCTGTCAGCTTTTTGTGTATTTTGTTTTTCCTGATTAAGAGAGAATAAAAATACAGCTACTTTTTAAGGATATAGGCAATACCACATTTTTGTCCTCTAGATTTAAAACCAACTACTTCCAGGACCAATATCATTGATACCAATAAAAATACTTTATTGAATGAAAAATTATTTGTATTTTCTGAGGTTAAAATGAGTAGGCTACTTTGAGTAAAATACTGTATTAAATATTATATTCCTCAATAACAGTAATCAGTATTAACAGTAATGAAAATGAAATTAAATCAAATGAAACTAGTTTAGGTATGATCCACCCAGACATTGTCTTTATGTTGTATCCAGCTGTATTGCATTGATCTTTATCAGTAGGTTTATTTGCTGTGCATAATTGCTGAGAGGCAACAGAGCATGTAGAGGACATATGTTTGGGTAAAATGGCCATCGCCAAGAGGCCTCATGTGGAACATCTGTTTGGTGTCTATGGATAACAATCGCCAACATTTTCTACTTGCTCGGCAGCTGTTGTGGCCTTGGGACTGTTCATTCTGTTACTGAAGATTTTTCACTTTTATTTACATTTAAATGTTTTTCTACATGTATGTCATGCTTTTGCTTATTGCATCTATAATCGTTGCAGGAGTGCAGGAATCTTTTTAAATAATGATACGCACTCCAAGCTTTTTGTTGCATCTTTTTAATTCACATTGGGAAACAAACACAGACGTTTCAGCTACTAGGACTTCCTTAGCGTTTTCAACAATATCAATCCACTCATTTTCTTATACAGATCACATGTCATGATGTCATCACATAATTAGAAATACCATTTTTGTTTTGTTACAAAATACATTCAATAATTAAGTAATATCATACGAGCAAGAGTGCGATATGGCCCTACATCAGCACTGCTGTGATTCGGCCGAGTGCCGTAGGTAATCTAATTAAGTTAATTATACTTAGTAAATTCTATACATGCATATCAAGTCCAACAATATATCTGTATAGACTTAGTAGATTTTTAATTTTTTTTATACAAGCTTAAAGTATTCTCATTTAATCAAAAACTTCAATGAAGGTGAGAATCATCAATACAAGAAGACTCACTACATTGAAACATCAGGCATGAACCATCATAAATCAACATAGATCTTAACATTTACAAAATAAAAATTAATGTACATATCAGAAGATATATATGATGAAATATCTAGAATTAACTATTTATTGTGCTGTTCAACTACAGTCAATTAACAAAAACCCTGAAATACTACTTAGTATAATAATTTTAGAGGAAACATGATAGACCTAATTCTTCATTTAAATTATAAGGGGCTAAGGCCTTCAACTTATAGATCCAGAAGAGCGGTATACCAGGGCTTGACAACTAGATGCTCATATTCAGGTAGGAGCATGTATGTTTAAGCTGGTTATAGATTTATTCAAACATGAACCAGGCACACATATTTGATTTCATCTAATCCAATCATATGTATTTATGCAAATAACATGGCCATGAACATGGCTCAACAATGATCTGTACAATAAATAAAATATCTGAGAATTACAATGATTCTATTTGTGCCCTAGTTCAAAATATTTTTAATATTACTCAGTCACAGTTTTAAAGGGCGAGAAATTTGAATTCTTCTTTTTTTATGTATTATGTAAAATTATGATTCTGCAATCATGCCTCTGGTTAAATAAATGTTGTTGTATCATGCTGGCTGGGAACACAAACAAACAGAGCAATATTATGATTGTGCCAAAGTGTTCACACTTCTGGGAAATTAACTTATATGGCTTACTTATTGTTGTCAATGCATATTAAGGTTAAATAGGAAAAAGATTGAATTACACACTTGGCAAACTAGTAAAATTATATTATTCCTAACAAATAGATTATGCAAAATTTATGAGACTTAAGAACTGCATTAACAATTTTTTTTTTTCAATTTGTCAAGTAATGTACAGTATGTTGAGTATAATTTTAAAAGCAATTTTTATAGAAAGAAATCAATATTTTGACTATGCACTAGTTAATTCACTGACATTTTACTGCTTAAAATTAACAATGCTTAAACATTGTAGTGCCTGTTCTGTCTGTTAATTTGTAATATTGTTCTTATTTAATTTCCCATGCAATACATCTCAACTGTTATTTATTATTAGTAAACTATAAGAACATTTGCTTGTGGCTGGTCTACAACTGGTCTGCTCTATGACCTTGCATAAAAACATTCTTTATCTCTCACTGAGTGCTCTTCATCATCTATCTATCACTCAGGCCCACAATGATGCTTATAATTGTTATGATTTATATGTTGTCTTGGTACCACAAGTCCATGAGTGTGGGCATGGACTCCATCTAGTGATGGCTGAGTCACTATCGCACCTGTTACACACACACACACACACACACACACACACACACACACACACACACACACACACACACACACACACACACACACACACACAAGGTGCAGCTATCCTTATGAAGACTCTCCACAGACATAATTATTTTTATACTGTACAAACTATAGACTCTATGTACTAACACTAGCCCTATACCTAATCCTCACAAAGAATATTCTACATTGTTACATTTAAAAAAATTTGGAATGCCCAATTACCAATGTGCTCTAAGTCCTCGTGGTGGCATAGTTGACTCACCTCAATTGGGGTGGCGGAGGAAGAATCTCAGTTATCTCCATGTCTGAGACCATCGGGTCCCGACTGAGCCCAACATGCTGAGTCGATTCGGGTTGGGCTCAGGCTATTGTTTTTGAATAGATAGGGCTCGGGTCGGACTCGGGCTCCTTTAACTTCTCTCCATTCATTGTGCCCATATTCGCGCACTAAAATAATACAAGTGGGAGTTGGAAGGTGATCAAAATCCAACTTTGAACCTTGTTGTGTTGTGGCACAAGAAGCTGATGCTTCATTCCCAGCCATTAAGCACTGACATGCCTTATAAAGCCACCAGCGCCTCTTATCCGCCAGCGCCTCTTTTGCCGTGGATTGCAAGTTGGTCCAGATTCAGCCACTCCATAAACTGGCAATATTCCTGTGGCCAAAGCTCAACCAGTTGCAGATGTTCTGTGCTACTGTTACGACCGCTCGGCTCAAGGAGTAGTAACATGAATGGAGAGGCCATGCAACGTAATCAAATTCGCACAAAAATATATTTAATCAAGAAAAACAACCATAACTACATTAAAGTATAAGATAAACCATAAAAACACAAAAACAGCCACATCAAGCCTTGGACTGGAGAGGGTGAGAGAGTCAGCATGACAAACAAACAGCAAGACCAAGCTTCAACCTCTCGTTCAGCTATCCTCCAGCTTCTTATAAGCAGCATGGTTAAACAGTAAATTCTCCACACCTGTCTCACAGCAATCAACCTGAGGACACAAATAGTGTTACCCAAAGACACCTACTGGACAAAATACAATACTCCACCCTGTGGTCCATCACAGCTACTGAGTAGAGCTGGGCGATTTTTTTTTTTTCCCCTAAAAAAATCTTCGATCTTCGATTTTTTTCATAAAAAACTCTATTTACGATTCGATTCGATTTTTTTTTCCCCCTCTTCCATTTAAAACAAAATAACTGCAAACTGTAAATATATTTTAAATATATATATTTATTGTATTTAATTAAAGTGCATCAACATAAACAAAATTACTGAAAAGTCACTGTGCAGTGTGCAACAAAGATTGTTAAACATCCAAATTATGTACACTGTATTTGGATTAAGCTAATAAAACAACAAAAAACCCTGAGGTAACTCTTAGTTGAACATGTAAACAGTAACACTACTTGCCATAAAAAATGTAATTGCAAGGAAAATGAGCCTGTCAACAACAGCAGGCTTGAGGCAAGCTCGGTGACAGGTGACAATACCCCCACCCACACTAAAGACCCTCTCAGATGGGGCGCTAGTTGCTGGAATGGCCAGGTATTTTCTTGCCGGACGACTGAGCCTTGTGAAGTTGGGCTGATGCTGCTTCCACCACTCAAGTGGGTCAGTGTCAGGATCCACCTGAGGAACCAATAAGTAGGAGGTGAGCTCTGCTTCGATTTTGTCCTTTACTGACTGGTGGGACAGTGATGCAGGTGCTGCTTTCTTAAAGAAGGCAGCTAAAGTTTTCTTCTTTGGTGGGCTCTCTTCTTCTTGGCACATTTGTACAGCAGGACCTTCTTCCTCTGAGCAGAGGGCAGAAAGCTCAGTGACAGCTCTTTTCTTAATAATGTCCAACTTGTCCGGGGTAATGTAGGTGGTACGGAACCGTGGATCCATTAGTGAAGCCATGTCCAGGAGCTCGTCATTCTCAGGGTCACTGTATTTCTGTTCAAGGTAGCACATAATATTTCTTTTTATTGTAGTGGTGAGATCTACATCTTTCTCCTCTCGCTGAAGGAGACTTGTTTTAAACAAATGCAGCACAGGTTTAATGTATGAAACGCTTACATAAGATTCTCCGGACAGTGCGTCAGTAAAGTCCTGAAGTGGTTTGATAGCTTTATTTGTGGCATCTAAAACCTCCAGATCTTGCCACGTAGGAACAAGATGGCGGGCTTTCTTGTCAGCACCCAGAACACGGACGATGGCTCTCTCTTGTTCAAGAAATCGATCAATAATTTTTTGCCGCGAACCCCATCTTGTCAGTGACTCTGTTACCAGTTGATGAGGAGGAAGACCCAGCTCTGCCTGAACCTCTGCCATGTCCCGTCTTTTTTTCCAACTATATGAAAAGGCAGAAACTGCCTTTTTACACACTCCAATGGCACGGTCAATCCGTTCATCTTTCACACCATTCACTGTAATAAAGAAAACAACAACAACAACAATATTTAGTTTCAGTAAGTGTAAATTTTTTGAGCACATGCCCTTCACACACAGCTTAGGTACAAAGTATTTTTATCTTTACTTTAGAAATTTATTTTTCCCATATTTATTGTAATGCCATATTCATACCTTAGTCTTAAATGGTAAGAGATAAATCTGTCTGTGTAGTACTAGTAGTAGTTTTGACACACAAAAAAAACAAACTATAAAATAGTCAGGGGAAATACATATAACAATGTTGAGTTGAAAAAAATATAAACTTAACTGACAAAGAAAAAAAATCTAATTTACTTCAAAGTGTAATTTAGGTTATAAAACCAGTACTACACTTTTTTGTTATATCACACACACCTTTCTAATTTATTTTCACACAAACTTACCAACAGCATTGTGCAGTCGATGTCCAAAGCACTTGAGATTTGGCCAATTATTGTCCTTCATAGCTCTGATTACATTGGAGCCACTGTTGGTCATCATACAGGTAAGGCGCTCCTCTGAAAGGCCCCAAGAGTTCAGAGCATCCTTTAACTCTAGTGCAATAGTTTGGCCCGTATGGTCCTGGGGGAAATATGAAGTTTGGAGACAGACGCTTCGCATGTCCCAGCACTCGCTGACATAATGAACCGTAAGACACATGTAAGGCTGCATGGTTCGGCTCGACCACAGGTCAGTAGTGGCAGCGTAAAAGTCAATTCCCTTCAACTTGCTTATTATCTTTTGCCGAGTGTTGTTATACAGCTGAGGAAGAGCAACGTCAGATATACTTGCGGCTAGGTACTGTATATCGAGCGTCCAAAACGTTCAGCATGTTGTTAAACCCTCTCTTCTCAACAGAGTAAACTGGCAGCATATCCGTAGCTATGTAGAGGGTAATTGCCTCCGTTATAGCTTTCCACCTTGCCCCGCTCTTCTCATACGGTACACTGTTTGAAAAGCTTTTTTGAAGAGTTGTTTGCTTTGCAAACGCGGTGCTAGCACTAACGCCACTAGAGTTGTTTTCTTTTCGAAGAAGGCAACACTTCTCCCACTCAGCCGCATGTCTTCGCTTTAAATGCTGAAACAGATTTGTCATACTGCTACCAGCAACAACAACAGCCTTAAGACATAGTTTGCATCGAGGTGTTTTCTGTTCCTCATCAGATGCCGTAAATCCAAACCAACTCCACACGACTGAAGTCGAAGAGCATTTCTTTGGAAGGAGCTGTTCTCTTTCGCCGGCTGTTTCTGCCATGTTGTTTGTGTATGCATGTGCTTCCCTCAGGTGAGGGGAGGGGCAGAGAAGGCTGAGCCGCAGGGAGCGTGCTACGGAAACCCTGAAGGAATATTTGGCGAATGCAAAATGAATGTTCGCTATCCTGAAAAGGGGGAGAAAAAAAATCTAAAAAATCAATTTGAAATATGAATCGATTTGACCTACCAACTCGATTTTTAAATCAAATCAATTTTTTTCCCAGCCCTACTACTGAGAGAGATACCATCCTGCAAGATGTGAAGATTTGGATCGCAAGCTATCGAGCAACTGGTGGAAATGCGACTGAGGAGCCAGCTAGCTGCCCACCACCACCGGCAGCAAAAAAAAGAACACTGTCAGACTTAGAATTGGAGTGGGAGAATGTCGCCCAGGGTGATGACACAACCTTAACCCCAGCACAGAATATGATGACCAAGATTTGCTGGGTTGGTGGAGTGAACATGAGAAGACCCTTCCTTTGTTGTCAAGTCATGTGTTGAGCATACCTGCAAGCAGTAGGGAGGATGCTGGAGGAGAGGAGAACAGCTCTGAAGCCTTCAATGGTGGATGAGATCCTTTTTCTCCACAACACCGCCAATAAACTGTGACAATTCAGCCTGTCTGTACACAGTTCAACTGATTATTATTTATTATTTACGTTAGCCAGTTGGCAAAGAGTTCTTTTGAAACATTGTTCTGCAGTTTCTTTTAAGTTACTTCACATCAAAGAAAGGTAGGACGTACACCTTTATTTACTTATTTGCTGCTGGATCACGTAGCTTGGCTATTATCTACTGCATGCTTATGCTTCTCTGTAATGGATAGTCGGTAATAATATTTGTGGGCATGATTGCCGGTGACACTGTAAATTTATATTTGAGGCCTATAATAACTTTACCACTTATCATGTGTTTGCGTGTATAAGAGAGAACGTGCATTAGAGAGATCGTGCATCAGAGAGCTTAAATATTGGCATCGGGCTTGGGCTGAATAATTGCAGATGTGGTCGGGCTGGGGCCAGGCTAGGGCTTGAACACAACGGGCCGGGCTAGGGCTGGAGTTTTTGGCCCATGCAGGATTCTACTCAGCATGCCCTGGATTCGAACTCACGACTCCAGAGGTGGTAGTCAGCATCTTTACTCGCTGAGCTACACAGGCCCTCCGTTTAGGATGGTTTTTAAGCGATTTCACAAACCACATTTATAGCACAATACCCTTGTAATTACCAGTTTGTAACCTAAAACCACACACATCACACAAGATAATTTTTATGACCTTTTTTTATGTCTAGATGAAACTACATTGTTTGCCTGTTCTGTCCTCAGGGAGCAACAGTGTATTCAAATCTAACAACTGTGATAAAGTGGCTAAAAGATATTTAAATCAGTTCTCCTCTACCTTACCTGATCACTCTTCATCCAAACTGTCAGGCAGAAAAAGCTTCACTTTGCCAGAGTTTGAATTTATTTGCTTGTGGTTTTTAGAGTAATCGTGGGTGAGTGTTTGTGGAAATAACTCTTGCATTGCTGACAGGGTAAATTAGCAGTTTGCAACGTGATCCTTCTCATCCTTTGGCTGAACAAGGATGTATTTATCATTATGGGTAATATCAGGACACTCTACATTTAAAGTTATATTAATCGGTGAGTCTCAAACTCTTGGCAGAAGCTTGTTCGCAGACGTTCAGTTTGGCAACTGTGGAATATAAACTGTTTACGACAGCAAAAGTGTCGATGGTAGGTTCAGACCTCAGCAACGAGAGCATGTGTTTGTCTGTCTAAATCATTCTGTTGTTAGTGGCAAATCCACTCTTCAATCTATCTGTAATGTCTTGTAATTGTGACATAATTTCCCAAATCGCCACACACACATCAATGCATCTTTCCAAAAATGGTCCTCTCATAATTTGGAATATCAATGAGAGTTTGTGATGTTCATATAATCCAGCCATTCACACTGTTAAAGCACATAAACAGTGGCTTACATCACTCTTCCAAAAATATTTCCAGCATACATCATCTAGCCCAACTACTTCCCCAATCTCTCCTGTTCAATAAATTATTAAACTTTTATTCTATATACATTTGGAGGCAAGGGCTTGGATGAGCATTCATCTGGGGAGAAAGGAAGCGGTAAGGGTTTTCACCTGAGATGAATTGCTAGTAATTGCTGTTTCTTGTGTTCGGGTAAGCGGTAGGGATGACTACGTACCACTACCCCTGATGTTGTCTCGATGTGGTGTTTTATGAGATTAGTGCAGCCGGGAGAGGCAGGAACATGTCAGAGAAATTATTTTGCAACCTTGCAACCTCTGTACATTGTGACGGCAAGAGGTGGTTTCCACAATTTCCACAGGTTCACCATGCCAATTCGTTCGAAAGGAACCACGATCAACAGAAGGGAGTGCAATGGCTCTTTTGGAGCAGCAGGTGGATTCAAATATCATCTGATATTCACAGCATGCCGCACACCACAGGTGATCATCCCAATGAATGTCCAGCAAAGAGAAACAGATCACGACTTAGTGTTTTCCCCTGTCCCAAGTGACCTGCCATCAGATTATGATGAGCTGCCTGGAATATAATTTCCCAATGGCTCTTTGGTATCAACAACATTTTCATTTTTCCAAGTGTCCTGTTGCAATCTATACAGCGTTATTTTCTGATTAAAAAATATGTGCGTGTGATGCCCGACTGGAGACACTGACCATCAATCACTTTCACTTGGTCAAACGTGTGCTTCAGGGTTTTGTCTCATGACAGCTCTAGAGGGAAATCCCCTAAGGATGGGAAGAACTCCAGCAGACCGGCCCAAGCATTCCACCCACCCTCGTGGCAGTGGACTCCTGAGACCTGAGATGAAGAAAGGGGAGGTTTGTGGAAGCAGAGAACACCCATGAAAGAGAAACAGAACTGGATGGAAGGAAGGAGAGAAAAGGGGAGGAGATATTAGAGGGGGAAGGGTGTGGATACGCTGCCATATTGTCTTCCTCCAGCTAGATCACTTCATCCAGCAACTCTGGCCGGTGGCACTGGACCCACTCGGCTGTACCCTTCAGCAACTGGGAGACATACTGCTGAAGAAGCGGGAGATAGCAAATTCAATTCAAAGCAACATTTATTTACACACAAATTCCTTCGCCTTGGCGATTTTTGTACGCTACCGCGGTGGTGCTGTCTGACCTGATCAGGACATGTTTGTCTTGAACTAACGGGAGAAACTTACGTAGGGCAAAGAAAACTGTCAGCAACTCCAGGCAGTTGATGTGCCAGCGCAGCGGGGCCCCTTTCCAACGGCCCGCCACTGCGTGCCTGTTGCACATGGCGCCCCAACCCAATCTGGTGGCATCGGTCGTGACCAAGACACGTCGGGACACCTGCTACAAGGGAACTCCTGACCGTACAAAGCAGAGGTCTGTCCAGGGTTTGAATGTTTGGTGGCAGGCGGGGGGTGACCATCACACAATGCATGCCGCGTTGCCATGCTCGTCTCGGGACTCGAGTCTGGAGCCAGTGCTGAAGTGGTCTCATATGCATCAACCCCAGTGGCGCGACCACCGCGGAGGATGCCATATGCCCCAGGAGCCTCTGAAAAAGTTTTAAGGGGACCGCTGGCCCTGCCTGAAGGTGGCGAGGCATTCCAGCACCGACTGTGCACTCTCGTTGGTGAGACGTGCTGACATTGAGACTGAGTCTAACTCCATGCCGAGAAAAGAGGCGCTCTGGACCGGGGTGAGCTTTCTCTTTTCCCAGGTGACCTGAAGCCTCAAATGGCTGAGGTGCTTGAGCACCTGGTCTCTGTGAGCGCATAGTAACTCTCTGGAGTGGGCCAAGATAAGCCAGTCGTCGAGGTAATTGAGTGTGCGAATGCCGGCTTCTCGGAGCGGGTCAAGGGCTGCCTCTGTGACTTTTGTGAAGATGCGAGGGGACAGAGACATGCCGAAGGGGAGGACTTTGTACTGATACACCTGGCCGTAGAATGTGAACCGTAGGAAGGGTCAGTGTCGAGGCAGAATTGAGACGTGGAAGTATGCGTCCTTCAGGTCTACTACTGCGAACCAATCTAGATGCCGGACGCAAGTTAAGATGTGTTTTTGCGTGAGCATTTTGAACGGGAGTTTGTGCAAAGCTTGGTTGAAAACTCGCAAGAACAAGATCGGTCGTAAGCCACCGCCTTTCTTGTGTACGATGAAGTAAGGGCTGTAGAAACTCTTCTTCATCTCGGTTGGAGGGACAGGCTCTATCGCGTCTTTGAGTAAGAGAGCAGCGATTTACGTGCACAGGGATTTGGCATGCTCACGTGTACTGCGGAAAAGCGGATGCCCGTGAAAGGAGGCGGAGGCCTGGCAAACTGAATTGCATAACCAAGTTGGATGGTCCGGGCCAGCTAGCGAGATGGGTTGGGAAGTGAAAGCCACGCATCCGTCTCAGGAGCGCCTGGGAGCCTTGCGGGTCCTCAAGGGAGTCCATGAGACGGGAGGCGTCTGCTTCCTGCGGTGTACTCAACGCTGGGGCTAAGAGCTGGGCCGTGTTGAGGCGGAGCAGGGTATTTTTTAGCCACAGGAGGACGCCCTCGGTGGGCAGACAGGGCATGGCCCATGGCGGCAGGCTTGCGGCAGGGCAGGATGTGAGAGATGGCCTCCGTCTGCTTCTTCACCGCGGAGAACTGCTGGGTGAAGTCCTCGACGGTGACGCCGAAGAGGCCGAACTGGGAGCCAGGGGCATTGAGAAAGCGAACCTTGTCGGTCTCACGCATCTTGAGCAAGTTCAGCCACAGATGACGTTCCTGGACCACGAGTGTGTCCATCGCCTGCCCGAGTGACTGCGCTGTGATCTTCGTGGCTCTGAGGGTGAGGTCAGTTGCTGAGCATAATTCCTGCAACACATCGGGATGAAGTGAAGATCTTTAAGCGCCTTGGCCTGGTGGACCTGCAGGAGGGCCATGGTGTGCAGGGCGGAAGCGGCATGTCCGGCGGCACTGTAGGCTTTGGCAGTGAGTGACAATGTTGTCCTACAGGCCTTAGAAGGGAGTACAGGGCGACCTCGCTAAGTGGTAGGGTTTCCGGGGCATAGGTGGAGCGCAACAGCCCTATCCACCTGGGGAATCGCCGTATATCCGTGGGCCGCTCCGCCGTTGAGGGTAGCAAGAGCAGATGAGCGAGTGTCTTTGTGACGAGTGGAGAGGGGTGTTCACCATGAAGACGTCAGCTCATCGTGCACTTCTGGGAAAAAAGGGAACGGGGGGGGCAAGGCTGTGAGTGGCGCACTGACCCCAGGAATCAGTCATCCAACCGCAATGGCTGTGGGGAGGACGGAGGGTTCCAGTCCAGCCAAACGCTGGCGGCGGCCCGGGAAAGCATGTCGGTCATCTTCGCATCAGCCTGGGCATGCAGGCCCGAAGGTGGCAGCCCAGGGGAGTCATCAGCATCAGACGCCGCGCTCTCAGATGCAGCGGCGAGCTCATCCACCTCGAGCTCCAGAGGATAGGCTTGCTGGCCATAAGGCGATCCGCTGTTGCCTCGAGCATGGACGGGAGTCAACGAGCGTGCTGGGGGGCGGGTGGTCCGAGGGGGCATACCCGGCGGAGCTGCACCCGCTGCCATCCCCAGAACGCCTCCAGCGCCAGCCACATCGTCCTCAATCCCTGGAGTGGCGTGCTTTCTATTGAAAGCAAGCCGCGACCAAAACGTTGCCATGGTCATGCCCTCGCAGTGAGAGCATGAACCATCCACAAACGCTGCCTCGGTGTGATCGTTGCCCAGACTGAAGCGGAGAGCACTCTACCGCATCCAGGAAGTACACAGGGGCAGAATGCCATCTTTATAAAGACGCGTCCTGAAAAGGACGTTCAACGCCACTGTGTATAGCTCTTTTAGAGGAAAATTATCTTTTATAGAGAAAATCACTCTTTTACATAAACTCTTTTAAGCTTTCTGCGCTGCCAAAACGTCCACAATGTCGAAGTGAGCGACAGACGGGGAACAACAGTTAAAACAAAGCAACAAAGTGGCTCAGTGTGGTAAACACTTAACTATAGTTCCAAAGGATGTGGGTTCAATCCCTGCCTCTGCATGTCACACAGTAGAAACATCTGTTGTGCTGGCTATTTTGTATTGTGCTTACTGGTTTGCTGGTGTTTTCCACTATCAAATTATGATTTTGATCTCTGTTGAAAAGTGATATGAATAGGAAGTTGATCATTGTGACTGTTGTGCTTGGCTGTGATTCAGTCTCTGCTTGATATTCAGGGTTGGGAGGGTCTTGTTTTAAGGATTTTTAGATATTTTTTCAGAAATACAATACAAAAATGTTTATCAATAAAGTTTTTTGCCCTTATATCAAATGTACTATTACAACAAAATAAATTTTGATCCAACGAGAATTTTCTTGATAAAAAAATATGATCCTTTACCTTGTGATGCTTTAAACTTACTTCTCTGTCTGCTCGTATGAATGTAACACATCATAAGAAAGTTTTCACTGCTGTTCAAATGTACTTTGGATTGCATCATTTATATGTATAAATGTTTTCCATCTGAAATGACTAAATATTAAATGAAACAAATGACAATAAAATACAAAGTAGTCTCTTCATTAACCAAAATACTTTTTGAATGTAACTGTATTCTAATTACGAATTATTTAAATTGTAACTGTACTGGAATACAGTTACTTATTTTTTGCCTTTTAAATACGTAATCCTGTTACATGTATTCCATTACTCCCCAAATTTATTAATATGTTGTGGCTCTGTTGCGCAGTGGTTAGAGCACTGACTTGTGCAACGTGGAAGGCATACATTTGAATTGTTCCTGAGGTGACTTGAAATGATTTGTGTGTTTGCTCTGTATGTCATATGTGCTCTTTTTGTTGTGCAGTGGTTGTCATGTTGGTGCTTAGCCCTGTGATTGCTGCTTGCAGCTATGTTTTTCTCTGAAATTTTCCACAGACCTCCTAGCACCCCCTTGCGGACCCCAGTTTGACAACCCCTGGATTAGCTAATTACATTATTAGTATTACATACTGTAATGCCAAACCAGCAGAGGGAGCCCTCACCTGAGTACTGACTGTGTTCCACCCCCTCTGCTTCTTCTGCACTCATTTCCTGTTTAACTGCTATTTAACCAGAGACCATTTTTGTACTCATTGCGAAGTATTGCCAGTTTACCTGCCTTACCGAGCGTTATTTCCTGTTGATCCTGCCTGTCTACTGTGTATGATTCTGCCTGGTCATCTGTTTCTCGATTTTCTGGATTACCCCTTTGTTTTGGTTGCCTTATTGGACTGATGTTTTTTGCTTGGACCTTCTGCCTGTCTACTCACTCTTGCCTTTTGGAATTCCCCTTTGTATGTTGAAAGATCTGACTGCTACCTTGGTTTTGACCCTCTGCATGCCTTATCATATTTGTTTGTGGAAACTGTCTTCAATAAACTTCCGCACATGGATTCTCACTCAGCCTCAGCTTCCACGTTACACATACTTAGCGCATGATTAGAGAAAGGTACCTTACTGTTATCCTGCAGGCTACTCAGCCTATAGGATTAATTTGGTTAGGATTAGGGATGGGGGCAGGGTCAAATATAGAAGAAGAAATATATTCTGGCACTTTGGGATCAAACATTATGGTACCTGCAGTAAACAAATTTATTGGAATCATATAATTCCATTTGTAACTTCAAACACATAAAAATTATACTGACTGATTTTAATGGTCATGCTTTTTTTTCCCTGCTTTGGCTTACATTACTACATTATTTGCATTTTGTTTATTCCTGTGAATTCCTGTAAATGTATTTAGCACTCCACACCAATGCATTCTTCCCTCCCAAATGTTGCCATCAATCATTCTGGGACACTTATTGGCACATTGCCAAAACGGTAATAGTTTTCATACAATTTTTCCATTTTTCTACCTTTCTTCATTTTCACTCATTCTGGAACTAATTGTATTTACACAGCACCCTCCCTGATAAGGGTTTGTAATAGTGATATTACCACACCTATCTGGCTTTTCTTTCTATTTTTTGGAGAAACATTCAATGATACGTACAAGTCATCGCTGTGAAGATGCGCAATTAACTTCAGTTTAAACCTTCTATGTTCACCTCTTGCCCAGCATATCCATTCCCTGTCAAACAAAAGGTTATCTCTCTCCTCTTGCACTTATATCCCATATTGTGCCGGGGCAGTGTCACAATTTGAATATTGTAGTGTTGTAAGTAACAGCGGCTCAACAAATTTATTTTCCGCTCGGTTTAGTTATTTCCAGATATATGAGGCCTTTTGATTAGATCTCTGGTTGTTCTTGACAAGCTTTTCTGAGTTGCACTTTTCTTGCTCTCTCTCATCCATATCCTCAAATCGCACAGCACTCAAAGAAATAGGAATATGTGTGAGGCAATGTGAACAGAGAGTCTGGGCTTGTTACATTTTTGCTGTGAGAATGTGTCTCTGTGTGGATAATTCAGACATGAGTTGAATGCTCAGTTTCTCTCTCTCTCTCTCTCTCTCTCTCTCTCTCTCTCTCTCTCTCTCTCTCTCTCTCTCTCTTCTTTGGCACTGTTTGATAAAATCCCTATTTGAGAATAAAGCAGTGGAAGATGACTGCTGCTTACCATAGACCATATGACCAGCAACCCTTTTCACTTTCCTCTGAATACCAGAGGCTACTGGATTTTCAGTGAATGCGCAAGAAAATGAAAATCGGAAAGAGATGGAGGACATCAGATTTCACTCTTTATGTCTATTTCAGAAGCGCCACTTTGGGCTCCCACCTCAAATGAAAACTTCTCTTCTCCTCACCATTTACATAATTCTTGTCAGGAATTTTAATCAAGGGCCTGTGAAGAGCTAATATTAAACTGAAATTATGAAATGAGCCCTGATAAAGGAAACACGATTAAGTGCTTGTCCATACAAGGACATTTAATTAAGCCACCATAGTGCAACATTTAAAAGAAAAGGATTTATTAAGGTAAAGGTTTCTGAAAGCTTTTACACATTTAGCCATTAGCCATTGGAATAATATATAGGGCAGCTGGTGGACATTTTGGTGCCCAACAAGTGGGTTGGTGGACTATGCAGACTGCGTAATACGCGTATAGGGAGCAGTGTCCCTGAAACCAACATAAAGGTTTAATCCATAAATGTAAACATCTACATGCACTCTGTACAGCGCTTTTCGCAAGTATCAGCAAGGAAGAGTGAACAATTAAATCCCTCAAATCGCAACTTCCAGTTAAGCAATGTGAGAGAATTGCTCCTGGATATTCGCTGATTTTGAGTGCTATATTATGTATATTTACTGGCAACCAGACAAATGACATTGCAAACAGAACCTATCCTTGACTTTGACAGAAAATGTCAACATACACGCAAACTTGAAACACAAAAGGTTACAATGCACCTGATCAGCCGAGGTACTCACAATTGGTATTCGTTTTGAGGAACTGATTGGCTGCAGAGCTCAAGACAAACCTGGATACCTCATTGGAGAACTCACTAACACATATTCGATCATCTCTGGTGTAGCGTATCAATGAATCATGTAATTCACATTCTTGCTAAAACCCAAAGAGCTTTTGGCCTCTGAACTCAAAAGGTAAATTACGCCTCAGGCTCCAGCCAGTCTGCAATAGATGGTTCGATGACAACTTCTATGACACCTTGAGTGTGAACAGACAACACCCACCAGATCTTTCCCTGCTGTTGCGAGCTTCAAAGAGATCCTAATCTTACCCTCCCAGGTCTAGGAAGGGAGAATAAGAGACCTCTCCAAGACACACACACACACATAAGAACTTTTCAGGAATTTCCTAATTTAAAGACTTTACTGAGATATATTTGATATGTTTTTACGTTTGTCTGTTTGCCCGTGTCCTATTGGAATATCTATTATGTTATCGTAGTATCAAGTGAATTATAAATACTTGTAATTACGCATTGAGATGTAAACTTGAATTCCTATCATTGTTACATGTCGTGCTTGATGTCTTTGTACTCCTCTTTGTCTGACTGAGCCAGATATATGTATTAGGTTATGATAAAATGTGTCTTGTTATGTTTAATCATCTTCGGAGGAAAAATGACGAATTTCGGCCACGGCCATAACTTATGCAGATGAATCGGCCTGACAAGACAAAGAAACTTTCCCGCTCAAGATTTTCTGAACAACGATTGGACAGTTCGCTTCAGAGAGGCATGGATAAGGTTTTCCTTAAGAGAACTGAACTCCAGTTTACGTTGCTTAGTTTTGTCTTTCGACTGGGTCGTCACCTTCTCTTCTCTTTTTCTTTTGTTTGTTCTAGTTAGTTTTTGTTTTCATTCTTAGATAATTCTCCGTGTTTATTTCCACCGACGAGTGAAAATAACTTAGTCTGAATTATCTCTGTGGTAACGTCATCTAAGGGACCTTTAAACTTGCCGCGACTTCGTTCGCCCCGGAAAGGAACGAAAGAGGACCGACACGCACACACATTCAACACAAGAGAGCTATATACGTATATGCAAGTATTTTATTCCCTCTCGAGATCTAAATGCTGTTACGGTTGTTCGCCCCAAAAGGGTGATTTGTGATTCCTCGGTGTCTCTCGTTTAAGGTTCCATTGTGTGTTTTTGCCATAACTGTTTTCTTACTCCCTCTTTCTATCACCTTCTTTAAGCTTTCACTTTCAGTTTGTGGTTTATTGTGTTTGTAAATACATTTATTCCGTGTAACCGTAGTCACCGATATATACGTAGTTTTCCTGTATTAAATACTATATTCATTGATTAACTCTGCCTATCTGCTCATAATTTAAAGGTCCCTGAGATGTTCAATCTTTAAGCTACGAGCTCTAAAACTGTTGATACTTTAAATAGTATGTTTGTTTAGAAAAGGGAAGCTGTTTTTCGTGGCCAAGAGAAATAGTCTGCCTTTCTAAGTTATACGAATAATTTCTTAAGGGTTAATAAAGATTTTACGGTCAGTTCGCTGGCGAGCAGACTATTAGATGACAAATTATTCCCCTTAGGAGTTATCTCGAGAATCGAACGATTCTAGACAATTGATATATTAATGTTTAATTATAATCCGTTGTGATTGAATGTTGATATATATAATTGCTCTATTTTTGCCTGCCTATATGTGTAACAGTGCAACCCGTTGCGTTTAGTGGCCCATATAAGGACCTTGGCAACGTATTCCCTTTTAGGGATAATTTAAAACTGTAAGTGATAACTCATAACCCGTATGATCAGTTATTGATTATGAATTATTGATTATACTATTCCCCTTTTTTGAGTTTTAACTCCTTACACTGGAGTGGATTAATACAGTTTTATAGTCACATGGTGAGAAATTCATGACTATAGAAACCACACTCTCCAAAAACAGTGATGAGCTGACTGAGCTATCATCAAAGCTTAACACGCTCCAAAAGAAAATGCAGCTCTAGCATCCAAGGTGGATGACCTTGAAAACAGGTCTAGATGTCAAAATCTGAGGATTCTTGGTTTAACAGAGGGTATCGAAGGAAGCCTTCCAACCTCCTATATGTCACTGGTTCTCTGCAAAGTTATGGGAAACAAAGTTTTGCTGAATCTGCCAGGAGTTAGACAGAGTGCCTAGAACACTTGATCCCAAACCTGCAATAGTTGAGCGTTCTCAGGCCATCATTGTCCGGAAAAAGGTTGTGGAGCCTCTACTGTTTCCCTGTGTTTAATTATAGGTTGATCTACAGGCTATTTGCTATTATCATACAATTTATTTCACCAGATATGCATCTGAATACTTCAATCGGAGGCAAAGGCTGTGTATTTTAATTTTCATATGCAGTCTAGCATCTAACAGCTATCATAGATCATGCTGCTGTAACATCAAATGTAAAATACTCAGTTAAGTTGCACTTACTTGAAAAATTGTTTTGGTTCACCTTAATGGGGGGGCTCTCTTCCTTGAACGTATGAGTAGTTTTGGACTCACTTCTAAGGTTGGGCTTATGATCTCCATGTTTATGGACATTGTTTGTATGTTGTTGCTTTTTGCAATAAACAACATAAGAAGACACAAGAGGAGTTGACTAAAGAAATTGATCAAAAATATTCTACAGCTCCTTCACCAGACCTCTATCAGCAAAGGATTAAGCTTCAAGCTCAGTTCAGTCTTATCTCCACAGGTACAGCAGAACAATTAATATTAAGATCTAAAGGAAAGTTTTATGAATATGACGAGAAAGCAAGTTGCCCTCAGGCCTTTCAGCTAAAAGGGTAGTCAGTATCACAACATACTATAAGTTTATAACACTGTGTAACATTTTTGTTAAATTTTTGGGGGTTTCTGGGTAGTAAGTGCTATTTCCTAATTGCTAATGCCTCAAAAGTATAGAAAAGGCTATTTGTCATGTTTATTCTGTTGGTTCATGTTTTTTCATGTCTTTTATTTTCAAGTTTATTTCCTGTCATGTGATTTCATGTTCAAGTATCTTGTTTTCATTGGTTCATTTTTTTATTATTTTGTTATCTGTTCTAGTTTGTCATTGGTTTAGTTTAATAGTCTTGTTATCTTGTTTTTGTTCTGTCTGTTCATTGGCTGTCTTGTTACCCATGTCTGTGTATTTAATCCCTCACGTTTGCTATTGTCTAGTGTCAGGTATTGTTATGTAACTTCAAGGTCAAGTCAAGTCAAACCATAGTCAAGTCATGTTATGTTTAATTTAAGTCTATAGTCAAGACATGTCATGTCAAGCCTAGTTTTTGACAAGTCTAGTTCATGTTTCTGTTCACGTTTTTTGTTAGGGTTTTTGGATAACACATTTGGAAAATAAACTGCACTTGGGTTCTTCATATTATCATCTCTTCACTCAGCATTGTTACACTATTTTTCCCCACAAACTTTGCTTTTGTGACCACAACAGTGATATTTTGAAATGTATCTATTTTCCTGAACATTCCAGATAAATTCAGTGCTGAGTAAACTTAGAGTAACTTCTACATTGCAAAAAATTATTTTCAAGACAAGAATTTTTGTCTTGTTTTCCAGTAAAAATATCTAAACATTCTTAAAATGTGATTTATTTACTTGAAAAGCGAACTTTATACTTAAAATAAGAAAAACAAAATCTGCCAATGGAGTAAGAAAAATAAACTTAATTCAAAGGGAAAACAAGTGTATTTTGCTTACCCCATTTGGCAGATTTTTTTTCTTGTTTTAAGTATAAAGTTCACTTAATTTAATTAGATATCTCTCAAAACAAAAATATTATGTAAAAATGTATCAGCTCAAGGAAAAACTATAAAACACCTGGCCCAGACAGCTTTATTTTGGAATTTTATAAGAAATTCTCAAAGAAGCTAACTGCATTATTTTTTAACTGCATTACATTTGATAATTGTGACCATTGAGTAATTGAGACCTAATTGAGAAGGCATACAACCTGAGCAGTACAAGCATCTATAGTAGCTAAAGAGCACTGATAAGATGAATATGATCGGGGAAGCATACACCCATGCAGCATGGAGCCAAGCATTTAAAAACTGGAGTTTGAATATAATTATTGGCATACAGAAGAGCATTTAGATTAGAGCTATACAATTTGCTCCTGAAGGGTCACCGCCCTGCAAAGTCCAGAGTTTTAAGATCAGAGTGTCTCAGAGGCCATACTTTTTAGCTCCAGAGTTCTCAGAGTTCAATTAAAGTAAGTTTGAAGAACTTCATTAGCTTATTCCAATGTGTTGATTAGAGCCAAGTCAATGTCTGCAGAGTTTCCAGACAGAAAAAAAAAACAGAGCAATAAAACAACTCTTATCCTAAGGGAGAATACCAGATCCAGATCTGAATAATCAGATCCACTGCTTGAACGACTAAATGTCCTTAATTCTGGGATGTCATAACATTGTTGGTATGCAACAGAAAAAAATATTGGCTAAAGGCTTGAAGGCTTTGTAACAGCAGTTGCTGCTGTTGTCACTACACCAATCTGACAGCGAGAGTATGCATGAACAGTAAAGTTGGGCGGAAACCAGGATCCAGACCTCTGGCTTCTCTCCTCTAGGATGAGTATCATCAGGGCATGCAAACATTCGAAAACAAAACAGGACATGGAACCAAAACTAAAAATGTGTATTTGCAGATACATATTTAGCAACTCCTATTTAGTCCAAAACATTTCATCTACCCACATGCATTTAGTCTACCATAAATGTACAAGAAGATTTCTGAAGTGAGGTCATATTAATGCATAAAAAAACCTTATCTGTGTAAAGACAGGTCTTATTAGAGTCCACAAGTGTATTAAAACACCCAACTGAATGGGAGTGTATTGGGAATCCTACAGTATTACCTTGTTGTTTATGCATTCTAGGCACAGACAGTTAGATGGCAGATATGCTGCCGATGGATAATCCAAGCATCTAAAAGATCTGATTGCCTGCCTTACTTAATGGAGGAAGGCAACATTATAAGAGATGAGTGATGATGCTTCTTAAAATGCACATAGGGCCTAATATAAAATTACAGTAAACAAAATGAAAAACAGAACAAAATTCAAGCTGAGCAAATTTAAACATTTGAAAGGAGATTTATCTATGATCGCTGCAATGGACCCTTTCACATAACAATTTGTAATTAGGGAGCAGCATCAGTAATGACAAATGAGGTGCAAAAAGACTCGACTTAATCTTTATAAAATGAAATGTTATTTTATCCAAACATGGATCAAAGCACAGTTGAATATGCTGTCTGAATTAAATTTGAAATCTGTGGCTAGTTAATAAAAGTGATAAATTTAAAAGAAATGGACTAGAAATAGCAAAAGTCCAGTTGATTATCCCCAATAAGGCAAGTCATCACTTTCATTGCTATCCACTTTACCTGGCAGCTGGAGCCTGAGGAAATGTCTTATAGAGGGTAGCATGTAAAAAAGCTCACTCAAGGATTCTGGCACAAGCCCAGTGACAGGACATGATGCTCTAATGGCAGATCAACACAATCGACCCTAGAGTGTCTATTTGCACCCCGGTGTAAAAAGCAACTGCCACACAGTGCAGCTATTTGCACCCCAATAGTCTAGTGGAACCACAAAAATATACGACAAACTAACCAATAGATGTCGCTGCAATGGTGTGGTGTGTAAAGATGGTGTGTGACTGTGAGGTGTTGTCCTAGTGACACTGGTTTGAATCTGACTTTTGTACCACTTTTTTCCCATTCGATTTCCTGTTTCCACTCTTAATATTTCCTTTTATACTACTTAAAGAAATAGATAAAAATGTATATCAATGTTGATTTCCTCACAATTATTTGGTCACAGCAAATGTCGAAGAGTGCAGAGAAGTGTTTGATCCGGAGGCGGGGTCTGTCAATCACACTCCTTCCCGTGTGAAACCATGGTTACTGTAGTAAAACTAAGGCTGTTTTTTCTAAGGTAAGGTTAAGGTTAGGTTTAGCAGTAGAGGTTAATGTAGTGTGTCACTGGGACTCTAAATAAACACAATAAACACAATGCAGTGATGCCAATACTGTAAGTTAGTTTTAAATATGGGTGCAATTAGTATCTGAAACAATTTGCACCAGGTTGCAATTATCTACAATTATTTGCACCAGGGTGCAGTTAGTATCTACCATTATTTGCATTAGGGTTAGGGTGCAAATAATATCTGCCACTATTTGCACTGGGGTGTAAATAGTATATGCCATTATTTACACTCTGGTATATACCTTTATTGCACCTTTAACATAGAGGCTAAATATACATGCTTTGCCAGAAATACTTAGTATTTTCATGAAGCATACTGCTGTAGGTCATGTATAACAAATACAATATCAACCTACCGTATATAGTATGGCTCTTCAATTATCGTCTTTTCCTAATGAAAGCTTGGAAGTGACATCATCAAATCAGTTTGTTCAATGCATTTTGCTAATTCTTATTTTCAGAATAATTATCTGGTTCCTGTGCGCAGGATAAGGAATGTACATTTTGCCCTCATTGAATGAGAGGATAATACAAATATAAAAAAGGAAAAACAGACATAATGCTCTTTTTTCAGTTTCAGGCTACATTTATTTTTTGTAAAAAGACAGTTCTACATTAGATTGCAATTGTTCTCTTATGTGTGTTGATATTGATATAGATACAGACTTTAGCAGATCTAAATATTCTTTCTCAGTCTTCATAAACAATACATCTACTTCGTATGTTTTTATTTTCAAAGTAAAGCTTATCAAACCTTTTTTGTTAGTTGAGGATGTTAGGTTTTTCAGCCAGATGTTAAGAAGGAATGTATGACCAGACCTTGAAAATTTTAGTTAAGTACCTTTTAACATAATTAAATACTATTTTTATGTAAATAAACACATTATTTACCATTTAGTTTTTACATGTTAAAATGTTAGTTACAATAAAAGTGTTAGGTAAGATAAATACGGAAATACGGAAATGTTTGGCCCAAGATTATTTACTTATTTTTAAATAAACATATGTTGCAAACATAAACAGGCTCAGAATATAAATTTGAGATGGCATAAAGATGAGTAAATGAGAGAATTAGCATTTTTGGGGGAAATATTCCTTTAAGAATGTTATTATGCAGAACCGTGTGTGTGTGTGTGTGTGTGTGTGTGTGTGTGTGTGTGGGCATGTTTATGTGGTTTATGAGGACAATTTTATAGGTTACAAACTGGTAATTACAAGGGTATTATACTATAAATGTGGTTTATGATGAAATTTCTAGTGTCCCCATAATTTAAATAGCTTAAAAAACTATTAAACAATGTTTTATTGACAATGTAAAAATGCAGAAAGTTTTCTGTGAGGGTTAGGTTTAGGGGTTGTGTTAGGTTTAGGGGATAGAATATATAGTTTGTACAGTATAAAAATCATTATGTCTATGGAAAGTCCTCATAATGATAGGTAGACCAACATGTGTGTGTGTGTGTGTGTGTGTGTGTGTGTGTGTGTGTGTGTGTGTGTGTGTGTGTGTGTGTGTTAATAATTCAATGATCTCCCTTCTTTTTCAAGAACATTCCTGTCTAAGGCTCACAGTACCACAGGGCAGACAAACACTCGCAGCCCAGCTGCAACAGGAAACTTGCATCGGATATCTGTCCACAGCAATCAGCAACATGCAATGTCATACTTGCACAAAGACACACTGAGACATGCATGCCTTACTGACCAAGGGCCACAATCCATTTTGATATGATTATATAACCTGGGTAGAGTTTTGTGATTATGACAATGTGTATTGTTATCCCGTGGAGCTAAGTGTGTGTTAAAAGTATGTCGTTCCATATACACATTAACTCATTGCATCTATAATGTTTTCCTGTTGTACATTTTTAATATTTAGTTTGTATGAACCCCAAGATGATGAATCACCACTGCTTTGTACATGTTCCCCACTAAAATCAATTAAGAATTAAATTCATAGGTTTGCATTTAAACAGACTAGCCCATTAAAGTTATATTGAAAACTTGAATCTAAATGCAATATTTAAAAACATAGCTACACAATTACAAAGAACAATGCTTGTGAAAAAGAAAATATTTTCCTCTTGAATTTCCTTTAGCATTTTCCACATGCAAAGATGCGTTTCTTGACTTTGAGTACCTACAAGGGCCCAAATTCATTAGTCCCCTTTGCAAGTAATGTGCCCACCCAGCATGCTGCTATCAGAGCCACGGCACTGCTGCTAATAGGATCGTTTGCATATGAGACCAGAGGAGCTTTGAGTTGAGTCACACTAATGAAGTCCGATCTCATTAAAAGATACAGAGCAAATGTTTGTGTGTGGCTGTCCTCATGTGGGTGTGTTTTGGTGTGCATGTCACAAGGAAAACAAGAGGCAAGAGAGAGGTTTGTTTCTGCTGTTAACCTGAGAGAAAGGACTAGAATTGCTGTTGTTTCCTGTTTCAAAGCTACTGTTTTTTTTAAAGATGCACTCATTATTTTTCCTGATTAAAATCAGGTGTAACCATAAATAAATGAATCGTACTTGATCAATAAATCTTACTCTGCAAATACAAATCTTCCTATCATGCTTGTAACTTCATTTTCACTTTTACAAATGTTACTCTAAACATACAAATCTTTTAGGCACTAATTTATCTCCATATGTTCCCTTTACAAAAAGCTTCACATATGATGCAGCGCTGAGAAAAGCGCTTTGAGAACATCTTATACTGGTGCTAGTGTAACGACAGGCAACGGGAGAGGATCTGTGCAGTTTTTTATTAAATCCAAAAACAAGAAAACAAGGAACAAAGAAAACCACGAGGAACTTAGCACAAAACAAGATAAACATGAAATAACAGCCAAATGGACAGGAGGGAAACAAGGGCTTAAATACACAAGGGAAAACTAGTAACACCTGGGGAAACAATCAGGGCATGGGAGACAATCAGGGGAAAACCAATCAAAAAACGGAACTACAAAGGACTACAAAAACCAAACAGGAACTAAACAGGAATTTCAACATAAAAGCACAGAACAAAAGTCAACAGAATGTGACAGAGCCCCCCCTTTAAAAAAAAACATTGTCCATGGAGCACAGTGGAAAACGGGTATAGTTCAGGGGGGCACCAGGGGCAAATAGGCAGTTCAAGGGGGCACAAGGGGAGCAAAGGAACAAGGTAGGGTCAGGGAGTCTGGGAAGTGGCCGTAGGACAGGGACTGGGTCAGGAGAGGGCCACAGGGACGAGAGAGGATAAGGGGGTCTGGGAGGTGGCCACAGGACAGGGACCGGGTCCGGAGGACACAGGACAGGGAACGGGTCAGGGGGCCTGGGAGGAGGCCAAGGAAAAGGCCACAGGACAGGGAACAGGTCAGGAGGCCCGGGAAGAGTCCACAGGACAGGGAACAGGTCAGGAGGCCCGGGAAAAGGAGACAGGACAGGGACAGGGTCAGGAGGCCTGGGAGGAGGCCACAGGACAGGGACAGGGTCAGAAGGCCAGGGAGAAGGCCAAAGGACAGGGACAGGGTCAGGAGGCCAGGGAGAAGGCCACAGGACAGGGACAAGTTCAGAAGGCCTAGGGGAAGGCCACAGGGCAGAGTCAGAAGGCCTGGAAGGAGGCCACAGAAAAGGGAGAGGCTCAGGAGGTGGAGCCAGGGTAGGCGGAGCAATAGGAGGCGGAGCCGTGGAAGGCTCGAGGGGCGGAGCCATCGGAGGCGGAGCCGTGGAGGACTTCTGGGGCAGAGCCGAGGAAAGCGGAGCCGTGGAGGAGGGGCAGAGCCGTAGAAGGCGGAGCCGTGGAAGGCTCAAGGGGCGGAGCCGAGGGAGGCGGAGCCATGGAGGACTTCAAGGGTGGAGCTGTGGAGGACTTCAGGGGCAGAATCGTGGAAGGCTCTGGTGACGTGGGAGGCTCTGGTGACGTGGGAGACTCGGGAGGCGGTTCCATAGAAGGCGGAGTCTTGGAGGGCTCTGGTGACGTGGAAGGCCCGGAAGGCGGAGCCATGGGACGTGGAGCCATAGGAGGCGGAGCCATGGAATGCGGAACCATGGAAGATTCAGGAGGCAGAGCCGACTTCAGAGACGGAGCCATGGTAGGCTCCAGGGGTGGAGCCGCAGAGGGCACTGGAGGCGAGGAAGGCTCCGGAGTAGAAGGCTCAGGAGGCGGAGGACTGGGAAGCTCGGGAGGCGGAGCACTGGGAAGCTCGGGAGGCGGAGTACTGGGAGGCTCGAGAGGCGGAGCCCTGGGAGGCTCAGGAGGCGGAGCACTGGGAAGCCCGGGAGGCGGAGCACTGGGAGGCAGAGCACTGGGAGGCTCGGGAGGCGGAGCACTGGGAAGCTCGGGAGGCGGAACACTGGGAGGCTCGGGAGGCGGAGCCCTGGGAGGCCCGAGAGGCGTAGCACTGGGAGGCGGAGCACTGGGAGGCTCGGGAGGCGGAGCACTGGGAGGCGGAGCACTGGGAAGCTCGGGAGGCGGAGCACTGGGAAGCTCGGGAGGCGGAGCACTGGGAAGCTCGGGAGGCGGAGCACTGGGAGGCGGAGCCCTGGGAGGCTCGAGAGGCGGAGCCCTGGGAGGCTCGAGAGGCAGAGCCCTGGGGGACTTTCTTCTCCTCCTCCTCCGGACGATCGAGGCTAAAGGCGCTGGCTCTGGCTCTGGGACGGTCGAGGCTACAGGCACTGGCTCTGGCCCTGGGACAGTCGAGGCTACAGGCGCTGGCTCTGGCTCTGGAACGGTCGAGGCTACAGGCGCTGGCTCTGGGACGGTCGAGGCTGGCAACGCTGGCTCTGGGACGGACGAGGCTGGCAACGCTGGCTCTGGGACAGATGAGGCTTCCAGCTCGATGGCCGTGGCAGGCGTGGGCGTTGGCCGTGGCAGGTGTGGGCGTTGGCTCGTTGGCCGTGGCAGGCGTGGGCGTTGGCTCGTTGGCCGTGGCAGGCGTGGGCTCATTGGAAGTACCCACAGGAGCAAACGTCTCCAAAACCAAATTCACATACCTCTCCCACGTGTAATCACCAGTCTCTGGCAACTCGATCCATCCATGGGCCAGGAGGCCGAGCTGGAAAATAGACTTGAGATGCCCATCAGAAAAACCAGTGCATCGGGCAACGGTGCTAAACAGACGTGAGTATTCCGTTAAAGGGAGGTTCGCTCGGCTCAGCTGAAGGAAAATTGCTGCTAGATTCATGTTTGTGGTCTGTTATTCTGTAACGACAGGCAACGGGAGAGGATCTATGTGCAGTTTTTTATTAAATCCAAAAACAAGAAAACAAGGAACAAAGAAAACCACGAGGAACTTAGCACAAAACAAGATAAACATGAAATAACAGACAAATGGACAGGAGGGAAACAAGAGCTTAAATACACAAGGGAAAACTAGTAACACCTGGGGAAACAATCAGGGCATGGGAGACAATCAGGGAAAAACCAATCAAAAAATGGAACTACAAAGGACTACAAAAACCAATCAGGAAACAGGAACTAAACAGGAATTTCAACATAAAAGCACAGAACAAAAGTCAACAGAATGTGACAGCTAGTCATATAATTAGAATATCATCAAAAAGTTGATTTATTTCAGTAATTCCATTCAAAAAGTTAAACTTGTATAATATATACATTCATTCCACACAGACTGATATATTTCAAGTGTTCATTGCTTTTAATTTTAATGATTATAACTGACAACTAATGAAAACCCCCAAATCAGTATCTCAGAAAATTAGAATATTGTGAAAAGGTTCAATATTGAAGACACCTGGTGCCACACTCTAATCAGCTAATTAACTCAAAACACCTGCAAATGCCTTTAAATGGTATCTCAGTCTAGTTCTGTAGGCTACACAATCATGGGGAAGACTGCTGACTTGACAGCTGTCCAAAAGACGACCATTGACATCTTGCACAAGGAGGGCAAGACACAAAAGTTCATTGCTAAAGAGGCTGGCTGTTCACAGAGCTCTGTGTCCAAGCATATTAATAGATAGGCGAAGGGAAGAAAAAGATGTGGTAGAAAAAAGTGTACAAGCAATAGGGATAACCGCACCCTGGAGAGGATTGTGAAACAAAACCCATTCAAAAATATGGGGGAGATTCACAAAGAGTGGACTGCAGCTGGAGTCAGTGCTTCAAGAACCACCACGCACAGACGTATGCAAGACATGGGTTTCAGCTGTCGCATTCCTTGTGTCAAGCCACACTTGAACAAGATACCGCGTCAGAAGCGTATCGCCTGGGCTAAAGACAAAAAGGACTGGACTACTGCTGAGTGGTCCAAAGTTATGTTCTCTGATGAAAGTAAATTTTGCATTTCCTTTGGAAATCAAGGTCCCAGAGTCTGGAGGAAGAGAGGAGAGGCACAGAATTCACGTTGCTTGAAGTCCAGTGTAAAGCTTCCACAGTCAGTGATAGTTTGGGGTGCCATGTCATCTGCTGGTGTTGGTCCACTGTGTTTTCTGAGGTCCAAGGTCAACGCAGTCGTCTACCAGGAAGTTTTAGAGCACTTCATGCTTCCTGCTGCTGACCAATTTTATGGAGATGCAGATTTCATTTTCCAACAAGACTTGGCACCTGCACACAGTGCCAAAGCTACCAGTACCTGGTTTAAGGACAATGGTTTAATTGGCCAGCAAACTTGCCTGACCTTAACCCTATAGAAAATCTATGGGGTATTGTGAAGAGGAAGATGCGATACGCCAGACCAAACAATGCAGAAGAGCTGAAGGCCACTATCAGAGCAACCTGGGCTCTCATAACACCTGAGCAGTGCCACAGACTGATCGACTCCATGCCACGCCGCATTGCTGCAGTAATTCAGGCAAAAGGAGCCCCAACTAAGTATTGAGTGCTGTATATGCTCATACTTTTCATGTTCATACTTTTCAGTTGGCCAACATTTCTCAACCTTTTAAAAATCCTTTTTTTTTTTTGGTCTTAAGTAATATTCTAATTTTCGGAGATATTGAATTTGGGATTTTCATTAGTTGTCAGTTTTAATCATCACAATTAAATGAAATAAACATTTGAAATATATCAGTCTGTGTGTAATGAATGAATATAATATCCAAGTTTCTCTTTTTGAATGGAATTACTGAAATAAATCAACTTTTTGATGATATTCTAATTATATGACCAGCACCCTGTAGTTAGTTGTGACCAGCTGAATATGTGTGCATTTCAGATTGTGTGATTACATAATCATTGGAGGCACCTGGGGCAGGCCTATAAATAGATGCGTCACTGGAGCATCAATGATACACGGCAGAGGTTATAAATCCCGGTCAACGTTCATTGACGTGTTGCACACATATTCAGCTGGTCACAACTATAAGATGTTCGCAAAGCGCTTTTCTCAGCGCAGCATCTCGTTCCGCCTTTTTTCAGTGAACAAGGGTTACACTTAATTAAGCCGAGACGTTTTACATGGACCTGGGCATGCCTCAGGATGTGGTCACATGACTTGGTAATATGGTAACTTGGTAATCTTAGGGATATGTAGATGCTTATCACTGCCCTACAATAGGAAAACTGATTAATTCATAGCAAATTAATAGGATGTATATGAAAAGTTATGCTCCAATATTCTGAACGACACAACACTGCTTATGCGCTTCCCGGTTGCAGAATGATGCACTTCAATGTAACCAGAGCACCTCACTCCGCATTAAAAGGTACATAACTTTAAGATTATTGTGAGTGACTGGATAAAGTGGACTATGGTGCCTGGAACTAACATTTATTGTTGAACATGCTTAATTTGTACACAAAGTTTTAAATAAAGAGGATGAATTGAGATGCAACATCTCTAGGTTAACTGCACTGATAGTAACACATTCAAAAGCACAGCGTTCTGTCTGCATGCTTAAATGTTCAGAGACATCACTTCTCTTAATTCTTCCTCTTAAAAGCATCACATCTAAAAATATTAAACTCACTAGTTGGTTGTTGGATGACAAGTGGAACATCCTGTCCCATTTGTAGGATGTGTACATTGATATGACTTCTGTCTGCATACTTGACATCTGTTATCTTCAATAGCTGTCATCTTTAATAACCCTCAGTCACGAGTTCACATTCAGTCTGTGATTCCTGGCCAAGCATCACGCAGACACATGTATTATAGTATATATTTATATAATTATTTTGCCACTTGTAAATACAGCATTATATGTTTTTTAATCATAGATTCTAAACTCATACTGTTAACTTAACCATGACATTTTTAATCACAGTTAATAGTGAAAAGAGTTAATCAAAACAATCAAAATCAAGTTATGTCTAGTAAATGTTTATGTTTTGTTTTTGGTTTCACACTTGGATTTATCACGTTTCGAAATAAAATGCACTTGGGTTCATCTTCACGTCTTCGTCATCATCTTCATAATTTTCCTTGCCAGCATCGTTACATCAGGAATGTTGGTCTGTGTTATCCTTGGGTTCCAGCTAAAACCCTCTTCAATTATTCAGATGCAATTGCCATTAAATTTTCCGCTTGATGAAATCAACCACAGTAATGCTATTTTTTTTTTCACACATTCTCTCTTCTGTAGTTTTCAAATTACAGATTAATGTGGGCCCTCATACTAGCCTCTCTTAAAGGTGATGAAAATCTAGTCAAAGGAAGAATCTGGGCTTTCCAATTCAAATCTGCTTTTGGAACTGTTTCCGGTAACCGGAATACCAACAGATTCTGGAAGGGCATTTAGCATTTTGGTTTAGTGGGAGGAAAAAAAAGAGAGAGAGTGAGAGATAGAAAGAGAAAAAGTACCTGAAGACTTTATACTCAAAATAATGAAGATAATTTTCATTAAAAAGCATTACAATGAGATATAAAATTTAATTAATATGACAAAAACGTCTAGGTTACAGATGGAGGGAACGAGACTTTGTGTCGAAGAATCGACACTAGGGGTCTCTCTTGAGCGCCAAATATACCTCTGATCTATGAAAAAAGGCCAATGAGAAGTTGGCAGACAGAATTTGCATGTCCCGCCCCCCTGACATACAGGTATAAAGGCGGGGAAATACGTCTGTTTCACAACAGTGGCTCGACTCAGTGACGTGGCTGGGAGGACACAACGTCTCGTTCCCTCCAACAAGTAACCTAGATGTTCCCCGTCTGTCGCTCACTTCGACGTTGTGTCGAAGAAGCGACACTAGCGGTCCAATTTAAATCACGCCATGCGCTGAGCCGTGTACGTGTTCTGCTGACACAGGAGCGGGCAGGTACTTGATGTGCCAAAATGACCAGCTGTTTCAGACTGCACATACCCTTCCTCAATGCCCCACAAAGTCATCGGAATCCTTATATTTACCCTAGACAGGGGAAAAAGGCGACGCTTGCCAACCTGGGAACGGGCCTCTTTTCTCTCTGTTTCTCGCATAGAGTCAACGGCATGGGCCCTTACACGAACCCGGGAAGGGGGTCTTACCCAGTTTCCTATTCTTTCAGAGGGAAAAGACCCTGCGGAGACCACACCTGCCCAGAGAGGGGGAGATAAGATTGGTGAATACACCACATGTGCTTTTAGGTCTCGTGTGGGTAGTGGTGCGGTGGTAGATCCCGCCTCTTCGGAGGGAGGAGTTGCTACAGACACAGCGACTGGGGACCACTGGGAACTGCCCATGGGAGACGTGGGTCCGCTCGTAAGGGGACCGTACCGTGGAAAATACACACAGGGGGGAGTCCACATAGGAGTCCTGACCTATGGAGCACCTATTCCAGTACAGGGTAGATTTGAGTACCCGCAGTGGATTGGGTCAGGTGAATTCCTCCACCGAATTGCGGACCCAGAGGGCTAGGGACGAGTCATCCAGGGAGCCGAGTGAGTGGGTTCTCTTGGGAGAAAAAGCGCAAGGGATTACCTCAACCAAGGGAAATGGCACTAGGTGCAAGAGATCCACCCGGCCAGTACGTCAGATTGTTACTGAGTTCTACTGGCTCGGACCTGAGAAAACACGGGACGAAACTGACTCTACCCTGATATTGTAGAATCTTGCAAAGGTATTAGGTGTTGCCCAACCCGCTGCTCTGCATATGTCTTCCAGGGAGGTGCTTCTGGCCAGTGCCTATGAGGACGCAACACTCCTTGTTGTGTGTGCTCGGACCCGCAAAGGTGAGGACACAGCCTGTGTGCGATAGGCCAATGAAATGGAGTTCAACACCCAGTGGGAGAGCCTCTGTTTGGAGAAAGCGTCCCCTTTCCGCTGTCCACCGAAGCAGACAAAGAGCTGCTCAGAACATCTAAAGTTCTGCGTGCAGTCCAAGTCCACTACCTAGTCTCTTTAGGGCGTAGTAGGAACCTTGGGCACTAAGCCCGGCCGCAGTCTTAGGACCACATGTGTATCTGCCGGACCGAACTCCAGGCAAGTGTCGCTGACAGAGAACGCTTGCGGGTCCCCGACCCTCTTGATGGAGGCATCTTTAGAGAGAGGGTCCTTAGTCCAACTGATTCTAGTGGCTCGAATGGGGGTCTCTGAAGGCCCGAGAGGACCACTGAGAGATCCCAGGAGGGGAACAGGCTTGGCCGGGAGGGATTCAACCTCCGGGCGCCTTTTAGGAACCTGATAATCAAATTGTGCTTACCCAAAGACTTGCCGTCTACTGTGTCGTGGTGGGTTGCAATAGCAGCTACATATACCTTCAAGGTGGACGAGGACAACCTCCCTTACAACCTCTCCTGCAGAAATGAGAGCACTGACCTGACTGCACACCTTTGTGGGTCTTCGCCCCGAGAAGAACACTAATTCGCGAACAAGCGCCAATTTAGGATGTAAAGTTGCCTGGTAGAAGGGGCTCTGGCTTGGTTGATCATGTCTATGACAGCAAGTGGTAGATCAGCTAGATCTTCCATGTCCCGTCCAGGGGCCAGACATGGAGGTTCCAGAGGTCTGGGTGCAGATGCCGGAGCGCGCCCCATCACAGAGAAAGAGGGTCTTTCCTGAGGGGAATTTGCCAGGGATCCACTAGAGTGACTTGTTCCTTGTCCTCCCTGACTTTGCACAGCACCTGTGCAAGAAGGCTCACTGGGGAAAATGCAAACTTGCGCAGGCCCGTGGGCCAGCTATGTGCCAGTGCGTCTGCCCCGAGGGGAGCCTCTTTTCAGGCAGTGGGAGGTCTCCTGGGAGGCGAACAGGTGAGCTGTTCCCAAATCAGTGGGACCGGCTGGGGGTGAAGCCTCCATACTCCACTGGGCAAGCATTGTCGTGATAGCACATCCGTGATGGTTGCCGGGGATGACTTGAGTCGCTGCTGGCTCCAAAGGAAGAGACAATGGGCAAGTTGTAACATGTGGCGGGAATGTATGCCGCCTTTGTGATTTATGTACACCACCGTGGTGGTGCTGTCTGATCTGATCAAGACGTGTTTGCCCTGAGCTAGCGGGAGAAACCTCTGCAGGGTGAAAAAGACAGCCAACAACTCTAGGCAGCTGATGTGCCAGCGCAGCGGGGCCCCCTTCCAATGGCCCGCGGCTGTGTACCTGTTGCACACGGCAGGACACCTGCTGCAAGGGGACTACTGCCCACAGAAAGCAGAGGTCTGTCCAGGGTTTGAATGTTTGGTGGCAGGCGGGGTTGACCATCACACGGTGCATGCCATGGTGCTATGCTCGTCTTGGGACTCGAGTCTGGAGCCAGTGCTGAAGCAGTCTCATATGCATTAACCCCAGCGGTGCGACCGCCGCGGAGGACGCCATATGCCCCAGGAGCCTTTGGAAAAGTTTTAAGGGGACCGCAGGTCCTGGCCTGAATGCAGCGAGGCATTCCAGCACTGACTTTGCGCGCTCGTTGGTGAGGCGTGCTGACATTGAGACTGAGTCTAACTCCATACCGAGAAAAGAGATGCTCTGAACCGGGGCAAGCTTGCTCTTTTCCCAGTTGACCTGAAACCCTAAACAGCTGAGGTGCCTGAGCACCTGGTCCTTGTGGGCGCATAGTAACTCTCGAGAGTGGGCCAGGATGAGCCAGTCTTCGAGGTATTTGAGTATGCGGATGCTGGCTTCTCGGAGCTGGGCAAGGGCTGCCTCTGTGACCTTCTTAAAGATGTGAGGGGACAGGGATATGCCAAAGGGGAGGACCTTGTACTGATATGCCTGGCCATCGAACGCGAACCGTAGAAATGGTCGATACCAATCTAGATGACGGACGCAAGTTAAAATGTGCTTTTGCATGAGTATTTTGAATGGGAGTTTGTGCAATGCCCGGTTGAAAACTCGCAAGTCCAAGATTGGTCGTAAGCCGCCGCCTTTCTTGGGTACAATGAATTAAGGGCTATAGAAACCCTTCTTCATCTCGGCTGGAGGAACAGGCTCTATCGTGTCTTTGAGTAAGAGGGTCGCAATTTCCGCACGCAGGGAATTGGCATGTTTGCCGTGTACTGTGGTAAAGTGGATGCCCCCTACGGCATCTATCAGCGGGCCTGGCAAACTGAATTGCGTAACCGAGTCGGATGGTCCTGGCCAGCAGCGTGACGGTTGGGAAGTGAAAGCCACACATCCAAGCTCCGTACTAGGGGCACTAACAGGACAATTATTTTTGACGTACCCGGCGGGGCTTCGCAGAGGGGCGGAACAGGTCGTATGGTGTTAGGAGGCAAAAGTGCGTCCCGAGGCTCTGGTGCTGAGAAAAGACTTGAAGCACTTACCTTGCTCCGCACATCCGGCAAGGGGTGGGTTAGTGACTGAGGAGAAGGTCTGTTGGAGGCGTCCTCTAGACTCATCAGAACCGGCTGGCCGGGGAACAGTCGTGGGGCTGAAGGCGGAGGGTCTGCTTCCGGCATGCCGGGACTGTTGAGGTGTGGCCGCAGAGTGCAGTGAGAACAGCATTTGTGGGCCACGTGACCCAGAGACAAAGGAAATAGCTCTTTTATTGAGAATGTGGGAATGTGGCAAATAAAATAAACTCAAACAAGTATTCTCCTCCCAGCCCTCCAACGGGGGATGGAGTGGTCTGCTTACCAGCTCCGGAGTCGATCATCTCAGGAGTGCCTGGGAGCCTTCCGGGTCCTCAAGGTGTTCCGTGAGATGGGGGGCATGGGGGGCGAGTCCGTGAGACAGATGATGTTCCTGAACCACAAGTGTGGCCATTGCCTGCCCGCCTGCCCGAGTGACTGCGCTGTGGCCTTTATGGCCCTGAGGGCAAGGTCGGTCGCTGAGGGCAGTTCCTGCAGCACGTCGGGATCAGGACTACCCGCGTGCAGATCTCTGAGTGGCTTGGTCTGGTGGACTTGCAGGAGGGTATGCAGGGCGGAAGTGGCCTGTCCGGTGGCGCTGTAGGCTTTAGCGGCCAGTGCTGACATCGTCCTACAGGCCTTGTAGGGGAGCACAGGGTGACCCTGCCAGGTGGCGGCGTTCTCGGGGCATAGGTGGATCGCAACCGCCCTACCCACCTGGGAATCGTTGTGTACCAGTGGGCCGCTCCGCGCCGTCGAGGGTAGTGAGAGCGGATGAGCGAGGGGCTTTTTGACAAGTGGAGAAAGGTGCTCTCCATGCAGTCGTCAGCTCATCATGTACCTCCGGGAAGAAAGGGACCGGGGGGGTTGTGGCTGTGAGCGACACGCAGTCCCAAGGAACCAATCATCCAGCCGCGACGGCTGTGGGGAGGACGGAGTTTTCCTGCGTCAGATGCCGGACCGCTCTCTGATGCAGTGGCAAGTTCATCCAGCTCGAGGGGCTCCAGAGGATAGGCAGGCTGGCTGTGAGGTGAGCCGCTGTTGTCTCGAGCCCAGACGGAAGTCAACGAGCGTGCCGGGTGGCGGGCGGTTCGCGGGGACGTACCCGGCGAAGCCGCGCCCGCTGCCATCCCCAAATCGCCTCCATCGCCAGCCGCATCATCCTCAATCCTGTGGGAAGAATGAACGACGCGCGGGGGGGGGGCTGGAGTGGCGTTCCTTTGGTTGAAGGAAAGCAGCGACCACAACGTTGCCATGGTCATGTTCTCGCAATGAGAACATGAACCATCCACAAACGCTGCGTCAGTATGATCGCAGCCCAGACACACGAGACAGTGCCTGTGGCCATCTGAAGTGGAGAACACTCTACCACATCCAGGAACTACACAGGGGCAGAAAGGCATCTTTATAAAGACTCGTCCTGAAAAGAACGTCAACACCACTGTGTATTGCTATTTTAGAGGAAAATACTCTTAGAGAAAATCACTCTTTTAACAAACACTCTTTTAGTTTGCGCTGTCGAAGCGACCAGGGGCAAACTGCACTGCCATGCAGAGAAGAAGAAAGCCGCTGAAGTGCGCTGTAGATCCAACAGCAGATCACTCAGAGGTAAGAGGAACAGGTGTGTGACTCGCAGCTCGCTGCATACACGACCATCGGCTCTGAAGAAAATTTCTGAATGAAACAGACGTATGCAAATTTGGTCTTCAAACTTCTCATTGGCCTTTTTTCATAGATCAGAGGTATATTCGGCGCTCAAGAGAGACCCCTAGTGTTGCTTCTTCGACACAACGTCGAAGTGAGCAACAGACGGGGAACTACATTTTATTATTGAATGGATAGTTCAGACTCTATATTCTGATTTAATTTAACACAATCCAAGGTTTAAAATACCATAAAATAAGCAATTAACTCTAGACTATATATATAGTACAGTATATACTTACAATGCCAATTCCAAAGAATTTGGACAATATGGAAAATGCTAATACTCAATAATACTAATTTTAAATACCATGCTCCAAAAAAAAAGTTGGAAATGTTGAGTGTTTACCATTGTGTAACATCTCCATTTTTTATCATAACATTTATTAAGCACTTGGACACTTAAGACACAAGTTTAAGTTTAGCAAGTGGAATTTTCCCCCATTCATCATTTATGCAGGTCTTCAGCTTCACAATTTTATACGGCCTTCACTGCCATACTGATGCAGTTTTCAGGCAGGACAAAACATACAGCTGGATTACAAGTGCACAACTGCATGAGCAGAGTGTGCTGGTGCTAGATTGGCCTGCCTGCAGTCCTGACCTCTCTCCAACTGAGAAAATATGGCAATGAAGGCCCCATACAATTGTGCAGCTGAATACCTGCATTATGGATGAATGGAAGAATTCCACTTGCTAAACTTATGACATTATGCATACCTCAGCCACATTTTGTTTTCCCCACCCGTAGTCCGGCAACTCTTGATATATTTGGATGTCAAATGATTGGACGAAAGTTGTCTACACGTCAGTAGGAAAAACTATTTGTGTTTTTCAATGAATCTGTGATTTTTTTTTTTTTGATAAACCAATTTTGCCTGGCTCCCACACCTATGTTTTCATTGTATGCCAAATATAAGAATGTAAAATATAAAGGTAACCACCGCTTCCCATGAGAGAATATGATTTTTTTGCAATTAGCTATTTCAGACTTTTCTGAGAATGCTGTGGAAAAGAAATACATTATTGCGTAGAGATGGAATGTGAAGAAATTCAGTTTTAGATAGAAAGTAGACCGTATGGAAATTTGTATTTACATACATAAAAAAAAAAATAATCAGGTCAAGTGCCTATGTTACACTCACGAAAGTCGCAGAGGCAGCCCTTGCTCCGCTCCGAGAAGCCGGCAATCTCATACTCAATTACCTTGACAACTGGCTTATTCTGGCCCACTCACAAGAGTTACTATGCGCTCACAGAGACCAGGTGCTCAGGCAACTCAGCCGTTTAGGGCTGGGAAAAAGAGCAAGCTCACCCCGGTCCAGAGCATTTCTTTTCTCGGCATGGAGTTAGACTCAGTCTTAATGTCAGCACATCTCACCAACAAGCGTGCGCAGTTAGTGCTGAGATGCCTCGCCACTTTCAGGCTAGGCACAACGGTCCCCTTAAAACTTTTCCAGAGGCTCCTGGGGCATATGGCATCCTCCGTGGCGGTCGCACCGCTGGGGTCGATGGATATGAGACCGCTTCAGCACTGGCTTCAGACTCGAGTCCCAAGACGAGCATGGCATGCACCGTGTGACAATCACCCCTGCCTGCCTCCAAACATTCAAACCCTGGACAGACCTCTGTTTTCTACGGGCATGAGTACCCTTGCAGCAGGTGTCCCGACACATCTTGGACACAACACACGCCTCCAGATTGGGTTGGGGCGCCGTGTGCAAAGGGTGCGCAGTAGCAGGCCGTTGGAAAGGGGCAACTGAGTTGCTGACCTGTTTGCCTCCCAAGAGACCTCCCAGTGCCCGCTCTGGTATGCCCAATCAGAGACTCCCCTCGGGGCAGACACACTGGCACACAGCTGGCCTGCGGGGCTGCGCAAGTACGCATTTCCCCCAGTGAGCCTTCTTGCACAGGTGCTGTCAGGGAGGACAAGAAACAAGTCACCCTTGTGGCTCCTTATTGGCCCACCCGAGCCTGGTTCTCGGATCTCATACTCCTTGCGACAGCCCCTCCCTGGTGAATTCCCCTGAGCGTCTCTCAGCGCTCACCACTCACGGTCGTAGCCACGATCAAGAAAGCCAGAGCCCCTTCTACCAGTCAACTATATGCCCTGAAATGGCGCTTGTTCATGAATTGGTGCTTGAATCCTGTGCTGAAGACCCACAGAGGTGCGCAGTTAGGTCAGTGCTCTTATTTCTGCAAGAGAGGCTGTCCCCTTTCACCCTGAAGGTGTATGTCACCGCTATTGTGGCCCACCACGATGCAGTAGACGGCAAATCCTTAGGTAAGCACGACTTAATCATCAGGTTCCTAAGAGGCGCACGGAGGTTGAACCCCTCCCCGTCAAGCCTGTTCCCCTCCTGGGATCTCTCAGTGGTCCTTGCGGGCCTTCAGAGAGCCCCCTTCGAGCTGGTAGAATCAGTTGGACTCAGGGCCCTCTCTCTAAAGATGGCCCTGCTGTTTGCACTCACTTCCATCAAGAGGGCCGGGGACCTGCAAGCGTTCTCTGTTAGCGACACCTGCCTATAGTTTGGTCCAGCAGACACATATGTTATCTTAATACCACGACCGGGCTACATGCTCAAGGTTCCTACCACACTCTTTAGAGACCAGGTAGTGAACCTGCAAGCGCTGCCCCGGGAGGAGGCAGACCCAGCCCCTTCATTGCTGTGTCTGGTATGTGCTTTGCATACCTATTTGGATCACACACAGAGCTTTAGGTGCTCTGAGCAGCTCTTTTTCTGCTTTGGGGAACAGCGGAAAGGGACTGCTGTCTCCAAACAGAGGCTCTCCCACTGGGTGGTGGATGCCATTTCATTGGTCTATCGCACCCCCCCCCCCCCTTCTTGCCGGTCTGAGCACACTCAACAAGGAGTACTACGTCCTCGTGGGCACTGGCCAGAGGCACCTCCCTAGCAGACATATGTAGAGCAGCGGGTTGGGCAACACCTAATACCTTTGCGAGATTTTACAATCTCAGGGTTGTGTCAGTATCGTCCCGTGTTTCTCAGGTCCGAGCCTGTAGAACTCAGTAACACGCTGACAATCTGGCCAGGTGAATCGCTTGCACCTGGCGCCCTTTCCCTCTGCCGAGGTAAAACTGTGCGCTTTCTCTCCCAGGAGATCCCACCCATCCGGGTCCCTGGTTGAATCCTCCCTAGCCCTTTTGGGTCCGCAGTTCAGCGGAGGAACTTGCCAACCCAGTCCACTACAGGTACTCAATCTACCCTATACTGGAATAGGTGCTCCACAGATCGGGACTCCTACATGGACTCCCCTGTGAGTATTTTCCGCGGTGTGGTCCCCTTACGAAGTGGACCCGCTTCTCCCTTAGGCAGTTCTAGCTGCCCTCCGGTTGCTATGCTGTAGCAACTCCCCCCACCTTGAGGCTGGATCTACCACTGCGCCACGTTCCACATGTTGCCTAAAAAACCCATGTGATGTATTAGCCACCTTTTATATTCACTTTTATACCCGTATGTCCGCAAAGTATGCAAATACTGTCTGCCAACTTCTCATTGGCCTTTTTTCATAGACCAGATGCATATTCGGCGCTCAAGAGAGACCCCTAGTGTAGCTTCTTCGACACAGCGTCTCGTTCCCTCCATCAGGGTACGGAGGTTACATACGTAACCTAGACTTTTACCTTGCTGAATAATTACAGATTAACATTGACATTAACCTGACATTTAGCATAAAGAGAGATCTTTTAAATTATTTGTAAGTTATGAAGCAAGGTAGCTTGCAAATCATAAGCGTTTGCAGGCAAGTTATCTAATATTACACAGATCAATCCTTATGGTACTATATTTCAAATGCTCTGCAGTTATGTAAGCTTACTTGTCCATTAAGAAGAACGCCAAATCAGGGTCGGTTTTGATCACCAAAACCGAATGAAGGTCCCTCCGGGAATCAAATGCCCTGCCAATGTTCACTATAGTTTTCGTTAGACCACAATCACATTCCCGCTTAGCCAAACATGGTTTTTCAGATACATGGTTTTTTACATGGTTTGCGTAGGAGTCAGTTTTGTGCTGTGAGCAGGACGTTTGCTGGATTCCATCTCTAATTTAATGTTACCTAGTGTTGCAGACTGTCTGTTGACGCTGTTGAATAGCGGAAGCACTGAGGCAAGGCTCTCGGGAGCACGCATAAATGTCACATCCTTTGGATTTTTCCGGCAAAAGCAACACGCTCCCTTTGCTGAAAATCAGTCTACAGGATTTAATAGGCAGCCTAGGAAGTCCGGGAAGGGCTCATTTTTTTAAGTTGCGTTACAAGCTGTTCAGTTATTGGCATATAAAATATAATATGAATATTACATGAAAAATTTTACATATTGCACCTTTAAATAAAAGAAGTGACAAATTATGTGAAATATTGTATATTGAGTAAAAATACACACGCATTCATATACTGGAAGCTGCAATGACACATCGCCCCCATTATAACAAATACACACTGCTATACAACAATAAAGGATGCATACCGCTCTGTCCCACATGCAGCTTTGGTCTGATTCATCTTCTTCCGTCCTACAGGCAGAAATTTAAATCAACAAAGCCAGTTGTAAGGACTGTAAAGAGATGGAGTAATGAAGCAGAGCTGGAACTACAAGCCTGCATTGACTGCACTGATTGGAGTGTTTTTGAAGCTGCAGCTACAGAACTGGATGAGCTCACAGATACTGTTACATCATACATCAGTTTCTGCGAGGGCATGTGCATTACTACTATTCTACAATGATAAATCATGGTTCACATGAAAACTCAGACAGCTTCGTCATGCCAAAGAGGATGCTTACAGGGTTGGGAATAAAGTCTTGTATAATCAGGCCAAGAACACACTGAACAGAGAAATCAGAGTGACTAAAAGAAGCTACTCTGAGAAGCTAAAAAACAAGTTTTCAGCTAACAACCCTGCATCAGTGTGGAGTGGCCTGAAACAACTTACTAATTACAGGACTCCTACCCCCAACCCTGTGGTGGACCAATGACTGGCTGACAACCTGAATGTGTTCTACTGCAGATCCGAAAGGCCCAATCTCACACCCCACATGCACTCGGACATTCACTTCAAACAAACATTAAAACCTCCTGGAACCCCCCTCCTCCCCCTCATGCAACACAACCTGCGCTCAAGATCTGTGAAGATGATGTGTGCCATGTCTTTCGGAAGCAAAGGTCAAGGAAAGCTTCAGGCCCAGATGGCGTCTCACCAGCGTGCCTTCGTTCCCGTGCTAACCAACTGGCCCCCATCTTCACACAGATCTTCAATAGATCACTGGAGCAGTGTGAAGTCCCATGCTGCTTCAAATGCTCAATTAGTATCCCTATCCCTAAGAAACCAAAAATCACAGGACTTAATCACTACAGAAATTTCGCCCTGATGTCTGTGGTCATGAAGTCATTTGAGAGACTGGTGTTGGCCCACCTGAAGGACATCACTGGACCCTTTCTATATCCCCTCAATTTGCTTATCGAGCAAACAGGTCTGTGGATGATGCAGTCAACATGGGGTTGCATCATGTCCTGCAACATCTGGACAGACTGGGGACATACGCAAGAATCCTTTTTGTGGACTTTAGCTCGGCTTTCAACACAATCATCCCAGCTATTCTCCGGACTAAGTTAAACCAACTCCCTGTTCCCATGTCTATCTGTCAGTGGATTTCCAGCATTCTGCCGGACAGGCAGCAGCTTGTGAGGCAGGGAAAATTCACTTCCACCACCTGTACCATCAGCACTGGTACCCCCCAGTGATGTGTGCTCTCCCCACTACTCTTCTCCCTCTACACCAATGACTGCACCACCAAGGATCCCTCTATTCAAGCTCCTGAAGTTTGCAGACGACACCACTGTCATTGGCCTCATCTGAGATGACGATGAGTTCTGCATATAGAAAGGAGGTTGAACGGCTGGCTGTCTGGTGCAGTCAAAACAACATGGAGCTGAACACGCTCAAAATGGTGGAGATGATTGTGGACTTTAGGAGGAACACCCCAACATTGTCCCCCCTCACCATTCTAAACAGCACTGTGGCAGCAGTGGAGTCATTCAGGTTCCTGGGCACTACCATCTCACAGGACCTGAAGTGGGAGACACACATTGACTCCATTGTGAAAAAGGCCCAGCAGAGGTTGTACTTCTTTTGCCAGCTGAGTTAGTTCAACCTGCCACAGGTGCTGCTGATACATTTATTCACAGCAGTCATTGATTCTGTCCTCTGGACTTCAATAACTGTCTGGTTTGGTGCAGCTATGAAATCAGACATCAGAAGACTACAGCGGACATTTCGGACTGCTGAGAGGATTATTGGTTGCCTCTTGCCCCCCATCAAGAAATATACAAATTCAGAGTGAGGAAAAAGGCTGGTAAAATCACACTGGACCCCACTCACCCTGCCCACTACCTTTTTGAACTGTTGCTGTCTGACCGACGCTTCAGAGCTCTGAGCACCAGAACTGTCAGGCACAGGAACAGTTTTTTCCCTCAGGCTATCCATCTCATGAACAATTAAATTGCCCCGTTGAGCAATAATTATGTTCAATACACAGTTTAAGTCTATTTATATTATCCAACATATCCACTTCTGCCATTACATACATTGCACTGTACATAATATAGTGTATTTGTGTTCTTTATATAACGAATTTGTTATAGATTTGCACTACTTGTGTATATGTGGGTACGTATGAAGGTGAATGCATGTACGTAGGCCTATATGTATAATTATTTATTTTTATTATTCTTTTTTTTTTATTATTTTTTTTTTTTTTATTATCTAAGTCTTGCTGCTGTTTTTGTATTGTTTTTGTATTGTTGTACACTGGAAGCTCCTGTCACCAAGACAAATTCCTTGTATGTGTAAGCATACTTGGCAATAAAGCTGATTCTAATTTTGATAATAGTAATCGACAAAGCAGTAAACAGCTGATTTAAATGCATGTGATAGTTTTAACTCGTCTATTGTTAACCATTTTTTCTGCAAAATATACAATATGATAGGTGCGTCCCACACTTCTGCAATATTTTAGGTCATTTTGAAGTGTAAGTAATGTTAGTATGTTTACACTGAAAAATCAACAAAAAGTGTACTATGAGTACCTGGATGATGCACTTTTTCAACCATCAAAATTGAGTGTGGAATGTTGGATAAATGGTGATCTGGCAAAACAATTGTAAATAATTGAGAATAAGACAACTAGAGAAACTTCTGTGAAGACAGCACCTTACAAAAGTGAGTTAAATGCTTTACAGTCATACCATGCAGTGTGAATATGTATATTATTGAGATATAAGTGTTGAACTTAGGGTGGATAACGTGCTATAGCTAGTAGCAACACAACACTTGGGTTTGAAACTTCACTTCCGCCATTGAAATTGCAAACGCTTCCATGTAGTAAAAATAATTAAATGTTCCATTTGGGACGACACTACACTTTGAAAATTCATTAATCAATTACGTATCAAGCATAAAACAAATCAATTGACTGCAGAGACTTATTGTAAATAAATAGACTATTACAAAAATATATGGTTTGTCTATTATTTTCATGCAGTCTTTGGTATTTGTGTATGATGACAGTTTTGTAGCTGTAATTCCAGAAGAGATGTACACCTGCTATCATCTTCACCTGCCAATAATCTGCTTTCTGCCTCATTATATGATTGGAATAGACATGGGCTCATTAATATACACTGCTACAACTACTCAGTTATAAATGGATGTAAAATATATGCACAAGACAATGTTTATTTTATAATATTTACTATTCTGTATTTAGGTGCTAATGCTAATCCTATCTGTGGCCAGAATCACAAGACATGGTCTTGGAAAATGATTCATATAACTAAGAGTTTTAAAGTTATCATCCTCAAATTTGAAATAGAACATTATCACCCTTGTGGCTTTGCACCATTATGTTTCTATGCATCAAATCATATGTTATTTCATATTAATATTCATGTAAAAACATGTAGCTGATCACTTCGCAATAAATTTAAGCTTTTCTAACACATTTTTTTTTATGACTTATTCATTTTTTTCTTTTTATCAATAAACTTCCAAGTGTCTACTTTCAAAAGAGACCACAAATATGCCTGTATTTCAATGTGGGGATAAACTACATCTATTGCATTTTAAGTATATCCTTTTAAGCTTGTGCTCAAAACAAGGGGTCTCTCAGAAACAGGTTAACAAACTTGTGTCTTCAGTGCCCATACACTTTATAAGCATTATTAGAAGAAATGGTGATTTTTATATTTTCAAAAAACAGTTAAATTCACAAGGTGGAACAGCAAATAATGTGTTGTTGTAGTGCTTTCAATATAGTACAGGGTGAATAGAATTTACTAATCACTCCTTTTTGTTTTTATTAGCATTTTCCATACTGTCCCAACTTTTATCAGAATTGGGGTTGTAGGTATTATCACCAGTTGCCACACATCTATTAAAATCTATATTTATGTGCCAAATTGCTGCTTTGCTTGTTAGATCTGGGCCTACAAACTATATTACTTGGCAGAAGAATTGCTTATTTTGATAGTTATTACTCATAATTATAATATTTAATTGACCATTGGTGTATTTCAACATTTTGCTGCCATTTTATTAAAGTAGTAAGCCATTCAAGTCTGTGTGTCACAGTGATTTTACCACAGCTAGGAGGTTTTCAGAGGGTTTGGTCAATCTGTTTTGAGCCATGACTAAAAGTCGTCATTTTTATTTATTTCTAGCACTTTTCACAACACAGATTGTTTCAAAGCAGCAAAAAATATCCCCTACTGTGGCAAAATCACTTGCTGGTTTATTCAATTTATTTAATCAAAACGGTGTCTGGAATGTAATATGAGTGAAAACGTCTCAGGTTACTTGTGTAACCCTTGTTCCCTGAAAAAAGCGGAACGAGATGCTGCGCTGCTAAGCGCTATGGGGAAACAATCTTATTGTGAGCTGCTCTGAACATATGTGTAACACGTCAATGAAATTGACTGGAATTTATAGCCTCGGTTGGTGAGATCATTGGACGCACCTGTGGCCAGGCTATAAATAGGAGGCGTCACCAGAGTGTCGTCAGATTATTTTTCTGAAGAGCGGTCCTGGGACGTCCCAGTGCGGCAAAAGAAGTGCAGCATCTCGTTCCGCTTTTTTCAGGGAACAAGGGTTACACAAGTAACCCGAGACGTTCCCTTTGCAAAAAGCTTCACTTTGATGCTGCGCTGCTAAGCGCTATGGGGAACGAAATGCCCACGCCGCTGCACTGGGGCTGTCCGGACCCCTGATCGTTGTGAAGTGTTTTCACAGAACGCGAGAGGTTCCAGACATGAGCTTGAGATGTCGACTCAAGGGCATAAGCCCGGAGTAGCAGAACATCTAACACCATAAAATCCGAAGAGTGTGTGCGGAAAGGACTAGCCTGCTGTATCACAAACCTGGTTAGACATGAGCTTGAGATGTCGACTCAAAGACATAAGAGTCCGGAGTAGCGGAGCATCTAGCCCACAAAGTCAAAGATGAGTTTGAGAAGCCGACCCAAGGGCTCTAACTCAAAAGTTTGTACCATGAACTTGGATTTGGCATGAGCCTGGGATGTCGACCCAAGGACATAGTCCGGGGTAGCAAAAACATCCTAGCCCATGTAGAAAATTGTAGAATGTGTGTGGAGAGGACCAGCCCGCCACGTCACAAGCTTGTTCCTGCATGAGTTTGAGATGTCGACTCGAGGGCGTAAAAACCCGAAGTAGCATGGACATCCAAACTATAGAATCTAATGAATGTGTGCACAAATTTGCTTAGACATTAGCGTAGATGTCGACCCAAGGGCATACCAGGGTAGCAGGAGCATCTAGCCAAACCATAGATCCTGAAGAATATGTGCGGAGGTGACCAGCCTGCCGCATCACAAACTTGCTTAGACATGAGCGTAGATGTCGACCCAAGGGCATAAGAGCCCGGGGTAGCATGAACATCTAGAAACATGAGCATGAAACCAGATGAATGTGTGCGGGGAGGACCAGCCTGCCGCATCACAAACTTGCTGCAGAGAGAGGCCTCTAGCCGAGGCTTTAAAGGAGAACAGCCTTCTGGTAGAGTGCGCCCTAAAACCTACTGGCGAAGCTTGACCGCGCGCCTCGTAGGCCGGGGCAAAAATGTACCTCACCCAAAGTGACATAGTCTGCCAGGAAGTGACCACCCCCCGGTCATGGCTTCCAAGTGAAGAATTGCTGCCCTGACTTTACGCCACTAGCAAAAGCGGTGGACATAAGTCTGAAGGGTACAGACTGGACAGAGTCTGAGAAGTCTTAGCTGCTCCGGCGTTACAAACGGCAGGGAGCAGAAGGCTTAGAAAATAACCGGCCAAGGGACGCTAAAGACACCTTGGGCAGGTAGTTAGGGTGAGGGTGCAAAGAATGCTTTTGGTCATTCTGGGGCAAACTCTAAACAGGCCGGCAAAAGAGACAGAGCCTGTAGGTACCCAAGTCTCCTTAGAGACGTAATTGCCATAAGAAAAACCATCCTGAGAGTCAGAAGTCTACCAAACGCTGACTCTAGAGGTCTAAAAAGGGGTCTTACCCTGTGAAGAGGTCCTAGCAAGGACGCCTCTTAGGGGGCACCCCGCCCACCAAGGCGTGGCAAACCGCAGTGGAAGCCACATAGAACCTGGCAGTGGCGAGGCAAGTGCCCGCTGACAGTTCTTTCTACAGAAAATCCAGAACTGAAGCAAACTGGCAGTTAGCTGGTTCTGTAATATGAACTTAGGGGGGAAACTGGGCGACTCGGGGAGAAGTAGAGGAGACATTGCACTATAAAAAGAGGCGAAGAGGTCCTCTTCTGCCCTGTAAAATCTACCCAGATCAGTTCCAAGTGGAGGGAGCCGTAGCACTTGAAATGTTCTCGGAAACTTCAATAGAAAGCCCTGTGAACCTCAGTTGGTACCCTTAGGGGCCAAGCATGAGAGTTTTCACAATTCGGACCAGTGATGAGAAGGTCCTTCCTGTCCGGAATCGCCCAAGGCGAGCCGTCAAGGAGAGGAATTCGAGAAACATATCCTGTTCGGCCAGCGCAGCGCCATTAAAAGGAGGCAAGACCCTTGCTGGCGAACCTTACCAAGACTCCCGGGAGCAGAAGAACCGGGGGACACGTAAGTGCCTTTGAGCCCAGACCCAAGGGGGCTGGGTGACTTAGGGAGAAGTAGAGGAGACATTGCGCTATCATAGAGGCGAAGAGGTCCTCTTCTACCCTAGATTAGTAAATCTGCTCCCACACACACACTGGCATCCAGGGACGAAACTGCCCTGAGCTGCCCTGGGCCCCAAGGAGGATCGAACGTGCCAGAAATTCAGCTGATGTGAACGTGGATCCCCCGATGGTTTATGTAAGAGGCTACCACTGTATTGCCCACCCGCACCAAGACATGGCAGCCTCAGGAGGAAGTATTTCAGGGCCAGAAATACGGCCATCAGCTCGAGACAGTTACTGTGACAACCGAACTGACGACCCTCCTATCCCTTTAAGCCGGATGACCACTTAAGGCCGCTACCCAGCCCGTCAGGGAGGCGTCTGTCGTTAGCAGCCTGCGACGACAAGACGCACCTAGAGTGGGACCCAAGGTAAGAACCGGGGTCTGAACCACATAGAAAGGGAACGAAGCACTGGGCGCGTAACCCTTATTTGCCTGAGGGGACTGGCCATTGGATGAAACCCCCTGGCTTTTAGCCACAGCTGAAACGGTCTCATATGGAGAAGGCCCAAAGGAATCACTGTGGACGCAGACGCCATGAGACCTAATATTCGTTGATACTGAAGAACAGTGCAACCTTGACCTAGCCTGAGATTGCTCAGGGGGTTCTGAGTGGAGATGACACGAGCGGGAGACAACTGTGCCTGCACCGTGATCAAATTCCATATGACCCCTAAATAGGAAATTTTCTGGGTCGGGGAAAGAACGCTCCTTTGGCGTTGAGTCTCGGACCCAGGGAACCTAGATGAGCCAAGATGATATCCCTGTGCTGAACTGCCAGTTTCTGAGACTGGGCTAGGATCAGCCAGTCGTCTAGATAATTCAGAATGCGGATGCCCTGGAGTCGCAAAGGAGCCAGTGCTGCATCCATGCATTTTTTTTTTTTTTTCTCTGGAAGGGGAACATGTTCTATGGCCCCTTTTTTCCAAGAGATTTTGCAGTTCTACCTGAAGTAGACATGCCTGTTCCGGGCTTACGGTAGTGGAAACCACGCCGTTGAAGCTTGGAGGGCGGCAAGCCTTTTTCTACTGTTTTAGAACCCACATAGAAATACCTGGCAGAAGTTTCCACGCTGCCAGGTTCTCTGAGATGGGAACTAATTTCAAGACTTCCTGTCGAGGGGGGTGACGAATGTTCCGTGTCCTGGATTATGGCAGGGAGCAACGGTACATTCAACATCTTGTTGGAAACCTCTGTCACCCGAAACACCAAGGGTGGCGGGAGTGAAGAGGTTTCGTGAGGGTATCGGGAGGGCCGAAGTGAATGATACATGCGCCCCGTCCCGAAGGGAACTACCCTCACAGGGTTGGATACAGGACCATCAGGGCTTCTATCTCTTGGAGATACAAGCCCTGAGGTCTTGTTTGGGAGGTTGCTGAGGGCGACGAGCCTGTCCCCAATCACTGCGAGGGGGAGCACGACTTGCCACGCTCTGTTTTTGAACCTCCCTCCTAACAGAATCAGGGCGAGACTGGGTGACCGACGGCCTCGCCCCCTGAGTGCGACGAGGAAGAAATTGCCCAAAGGCTTCCTCATGGCTTTTCGCCTCCTGGAATCTGGAGATAACCGAATTCATGGCGTCTCCAAAAAGACCAGAAGGCGAAACTGGGGCATCAAGGAGGAAAACTCTGTCCTTATCCTTGATGCCGGTTAGATTAAGCCATAAGTGCCTCTCAGTGCTGACCAAAGCGGACATAGACCGGCCAATAGCACGGGCTGACTGCTTGGTGGCACGGAGAGACAAATCCGCAGCTCGACGAAGTTCAGAAAAAGCTTCGTTGTCGAGGTCTCTTCCAGCACTCAAGTCTTTTAGTAGGTCAGCCTGGTACGCCTGCAAGACAGCCATGGTGTGCAGCGCAGCACCAGCCTGACCCGCCGCTTGATATGCTTTCCCAACCAGCATGGAGGTTACCCTGCATGGCTTAGAGGGGAGAGCAGATTTCTTAAGCGACGATGCCGAACCCGGCGAGAGATAACCCGCAAGTGTCTCTTCGACCGGTGGCATCTTTAAATACCCTCGCGCCTCAGCGCCCACGATAGTCGAATATACTGACGTGGAGGGCACGTGAATGCGCGAGGTATAAGGTTTATTCCAAGAACGAGAAAGCTCGTCGTGGAGATCATCAAAGAAGGGAAGGGACTGATGAGGTGTTCCCTTCCCTTGGTCACCAGACAGAAATCTGTCTTCTAACTTAGAGTGCTTGGGGGGAACTTGGTCACGTGGCCAATCTATTTTAAGTCTGGCCACCGCGCAAGTAATCACATCGAGCAGCTCCTCCGAAGATTTAGAATCGCGATTGGAGCGCTCAGATGCGGTTAACTCGGAATCTGATCCAAGGGAATGGAGGTCCCCCTCGCGAACTGAAGAGGCGCCGAAGCACGCTTCAGGATCACGCGAGGGACCAGCAGGATCTGGGGAGAGAGCGAGCGAAAGGGGCGAACCCGTCTCTCGCTCCTCAGCCAGATCCATGCGAGAGCCCCACGAATGAAGTGTGGGTGCCGGCTCTTGGAAGTATGCAAGGCGAGCGCGAAGCATCCCGACCGAAAGTAGGTCGCAATGCGCGCACCCGCCCTGTTCCAACGCGAGAGTAGCGTGAGTTTTAAAGTTATCATCCTCAAATTTGAAATAGAACATTATCACCCTTGTGGCTTTGCACCATTATGTTTCTATGCATCAAATCATATGTTATTTCATATTAATATTCATGTAAAAACATGTAGCTGATCACTTCGCAATAAATTTAAGCTTTTCTAACACATTTTTTTTTATGACTTATTCATTTTTTTCTTTTTATCAATAAACTTCCAAGTGTCTACTTTCAAAAGAGACCACAAATATGCCTGTATTTCAATGTGGGGATAAACTACATCTATTGCATTTTAAGTATATCCTTTTAAGCTTGTGCTCAAAACAAGGGGTCTCTCAGAAACAGGTTAACAAACTTGTGTCTTCAGTGCCCATACACTTTATAAGCATTATTAGAAGAAATGGTGATTTTTATATTTTCAAAAAACAGTTAAATTCACAAGGTGGAACAGCAAATAATGTGTTGTTGTAGTGCTTTCAATATAGTACAGGGTGAATAGAATTTACTAATCACTCCTTTTTGTTTTTATTAGCATTTTCCATACTGTCCCAACTTTTATCAGAATTGGGGTTGTAGGTATTATCACCAGTTGCCACACATCTATTAAAATCTATATTTATGTGCCAAATTGCTGCTTTGCTTGTTAGATCTGGGCCTACAAACTATATTACTTGGCAGAAGAATTGCTTATTTTGATAGTTATTACTCATAATTATAATATTTAATTGACCATTGGTGTATTTCAACATTTTGCTGCCATTTTATTAAAGTAGTAAGCCATTCAAGTCTGTGTGTCACAGTGATTTTACCACAGCTAGGAGGTTTTCAGAGGGTTTGGTCAATCTGTTTTGAGCCATGACTAAAAGTCGTCATTTTTATTTATTTCTAGCACTTTTCACAACACAGATTGTTTCAAAGCAGCAAAAAATATCCCCTACTGTGGCAAAATCACTTGCTGGTTTATTCAATTTATTTAATCAAAACGGTGTCTGGAATGTAATATGAGTGAAAACGTCTCAGGTTACTTGTGTAACCCTTGTTCCCTGAAAAAAGCGGAACGAGATGCTGCGCTGCTAAGCGCTATGGGGAAACAATCTTATTGTGAGCTGCTCTGAACATATGTGTAACACGTCAATGAAATTGACTGGAATTTATAGCCTCGGTTGGTGAGATCATTGGACGCACCTGTGGCCAGGCTATAAATAGGAGGCGTCACCAGAGTGTCGTCAGATTATTTTTCTGAAGAGCGGTCCTGGGACGTCCCAGTGCGGCAAAAGAAGTGCAGCATCTCGTTCCGCTTTTTTCAGGGAACAAGGGTTACACAAGTAACCCGAGACGTTCCCTTTGCAAAAAGCTTCACTTTGATGCTGCGCTGCTAAGCGCTATGGGGAACGAAATGCCCACGCCGCTGCACTGGGGCTGTCCGGACCCCTGATCGTTGTGAAGTGTTTTCACAGAACGCGAGAGGTTCCAGACATGAGCTTGAGATGTCGACTCAAGGGCATAAGCCCGGAGTAGCAGAACATCTAACACCATAAAATCCGAAGAGTGTGTGCGGAAAGGACTAGCCTGCTGTATCACAAACCTGGTTAGACATGAGCTTGAGATGTCGACTCAAAGACATAAGAGTCCGGAGTAGCGGAGCATCTAGCCCACAAAGTCAAAGATGAGTTTGAGAAGCCGACCCAAGGGCTCTAACTCAAAAGTTTGTACCATGAACTTGGATTTGGCATGAGCCTGGGATGTCGACCCAAGGACATAGTCCGGGGTAGCAAAAACATCCTAGCCCATGTAGAAAATTGTAGAATGTGTGTGGAGAGGACCAGCCCGCCACGTCACAAGCTTGTTCCTGCATGAGTTTGAGATGTCGACTCGAGGGCGTAAAAACCCGAAGTAGCATGGACATCCAAACTATAGAATCTAATGAATGTGTGCACAAATTTGCTTAGACATTAGCGTAGATGTCGACCCAAGGGCATACCAGGGTAGCAGGAGCATCTAGCCAAACCATAGATCCTGAAGAATATGTGCGGAGGTGACCAGCCTGCCGCATCACAAACTTGCTTAGACATGAGCGTAGATGTCGACCCAAGGGCATAAGAGCCCGGGGTAGCATGAACATCTAGAAACATGAGCATGAAACCAGATGAATGTGTGCGGGGAGGACCAGCCTGCCGCATCACAAACTTGCTGCAGAGAGAGGCCTCTAGCCGAGGCTTTAAAGGAGAACAGCCTTCTGGTAGAGTGCGCCCTAAAACCTACTGGCGAAGCTTGACCGCGCGCCTCGTAGGCCGGGGCAAAAATGTACCTCACCCAAAGTGACATAGTCTGCCAGGAAGTGACCACCCCCCGGTCATGGCTTCCAAGTGAAGAATTGCTGCCCTGACTTTACGCCACTAGCAAAAGCGGTGGACATAAGTCTGAAGGGTACAGACTGGACAGAGTCTGAGAAGTCTTAGCTGCTCCGGCGTTACAAACGGCAGGGAGCAGAAGGCTTAGAAAATAACCGGCCAAGGGACGCTAAAGACACCTTGGGCAGGTAGTTAGGGTGAGGGTGCAAAGAATGCTTTTGGTCATTCTGGGGCAAACTCTAAACAGGCCGGCAAAAGAGACAGAGCCTGTAGGTACCCAAGTCTCCTTAGAGACGTAATTGCCATAAGAAAAACCATCCTGAGAGTCAGAAGTCTACCAAACGCTGACTCTAGAGGTCTAAAAAGGGGTCTTACCCTGTGAAGAGGTCCTAGCAAGGACGCCTCTTAGGGGGCACCCCGCCCACCAAGGCGTGGCAAACCGCAGTGGAAGCCACATAGAACCTGGCAGTGGCGAGGCAAGTGCCCGCTGACAGTTCTTTCTACAGAAAATCCAGAACTGAAGCAAACTGGCAGTTAGCTGGTTCTGTAATATGAACTTAGGGGGGAAACTGGGCGACTCGGGGAGAAGTAGAGGAGACATTGCACTATCAAAAGAGGCGAAGAGGTCCTCTTCTGCCCTGTAAAATCTACCCAGATCAGTTCCAAGTGGAGGGAGCCGTAGCACTTGAAATGTTCTCGGAAACTTCAATAGAAAGCCCTGTGAACCTCAGTTGGTACCCTTAGGGGCCAAGCATGAGAGTTTTCACAATTCGGACCAGTGATGAGAAGGTCCTTCCTGTCCGGAATCGCCCAAGGCGAGCCGTCAAGGAGAGGAATTCGAGAAACATATCCTGTTCGGCCAGCGCAGCGCCATTAAAAGGAGGCAAGACCCTTGCTGGCGAACCTTACCAAGACTCCCGGGAGCAGAAGAACCGGGGGACACGTAAGTGCCTTTGAGCCCAGACCCAAGGGGGCTGGGTGACTTAGGGAGAAGTAGAGGAGACATTGCGCTATCATAGAGGCGAAGAGGTCCTCTTCTACCCTAGATTAGTAAATCTGCTCCCACACACACACGGGCATCCAGGGACGAAACTGCCCTGAGCTGCCCTGGGCCCCAAGGAGGATCGAACGTGCCAGAAATTCAGCTGATGTGAACGTGGATCCCCCGATGGTTTATGTAAGAGGCTACCACTGTATTGCCCACCCGCACCAAGACATGGCAGCCTCAGGAGGAAGTATTTCAGGGCCAGAAATACGGCCATCAGCTCGAGACAGTTACTGTGACAACCGAACTGACGACCCTCCTATCCCTTTAAGCCGGATGACCACTTAAGGCCGCTACCCAGCCCGTCAGGGAGGCGTCTGTCGTTAGCAGCCTGCGACGACAAGACGCACCTAGAGTGGGACCCAAGGTAAGAACCGGGGTCTGAACCACATAGAAAGGGAACGAAGCACTGGGCGCGTAACCCTTATTTGCCTGAGGGGACTGGCCATTGGATGAAACCCCCTGGCTTTTAGCCACAGCTGAAACGGTCTCATATGGAGAAGGCCCAAAGGAATCACTGTGGACGCAGACGCCATGAGACCTAATATTCGTTGATACTGAAGAACAGTGCAACCTTGACCTAGCCTGAGATTGCTCAGGGGGTTCTGAGTGGAGATGACACGAGCGGGAGACAACTGTGCCTGCACCGTGATCAAATTCCATATGACCCCTAAATAGGAAATTTTCTGGGTCGGGGAAAGAACGCTCCTTTGGCGTTGAGTCTCGGACCCAGGGAACCTAGATGAGCCAAGATGATATCCCTGTGCTGAACTGCCAGTTTCTGAGACTGGGCTAGGATCAGCCAGTCGTCTAGATAATTCAGAATGCGGATGCCCTGGAGTCGCAAAGGAGCCAGTGCTGCATCCATGCATTTTTTTTTTTTTTTCTCTGGAAGGGGGACATGTTCTATGGCCCCTTTTTTCCAAGAGATTTTGCAGTTCTACCTGAAGTAGACATGCCTGTTCCGGGCTTACGGTAGTGGAAACCACGCCGTTGAAGCTTGGAGGGCGGCAAGCCTTTTTCTACTGTTTTAGAACCCACATAGAAATACCTGGCAGAAGTTTCCACGCTGCCAGGTTCTCTGAGATGGGAACTAATTTCAAGACTTCCTGTCGAGGGGGGTGACGAATGTTCCGTGTCCTGGATTATGGCAGGGAGCAACGGTACATTCAACATCTTGTTGGAAACCTCTGTCACCCGAAACACCAAGGGTGGCGGGAGTGAAGAGGTTTCGTGAGGGTATCGGGAGGGCCGAAGTGAATGATACATGCGCCCCGTCCCGAAGGGAACTACCCTCACAGGGTTGGATACAGGACCATCAGGGCTTCTATCTCTTGGAGATACAAGCCCTGAGGTCTTGTTTGGGAGGTTGCTGAGGGCGACGAGCCTGTCCCCAATCACTGCGAGGGGGAGCACGACTTGCCACGCTCTGTTTTTGAACCTCCCTCCTAACAGAATCAGGGCGAGACTGGGTGACCGACGGCCTCGCCCCCTGAGTGCGACGAGGAAGAAATTGCCCAAAGGCTTCCTCATGGCTTTTCGCCTCCTGGAATCTGGAGATAACCGAATTCATGGCGTCTCCAAAAAGACCAGAAGGCGAAACTGGGGCATCAAGGAGGAAAACTCTGTCCTTATCCTTGATGCCGGTTAGATTAAGCCATAAGTGCCTCTCAGTGCTGACCAAAGCGGACATAGACCGGCCAATAGCACGGGCTGACTGCTTGGTGGCACGGAGAGACAAATCCGCAGCTCGACGAAGTTCAGAAAAAGCTTCGTTGTCGAGGTCTCTTCCAGCACTCAAGTCTTTTAGTAGGTCAGCCTGGTACGCCTGCAAGACAGCCATGGTGTGCAGCGCAGCACCAGCCTGACCCGCCGCTTGATATGCTTTCCCAACCAGCATGGAGGTTACCCTGCATGGCTTAGAGGGGAGAGCAGATTTCTTAAGCGACGATGCCGAACCCGGCGAGAGATAACCCGCAAGTGTCTCTTCGACCGGTGGCATCTTTAAATACCCTCGCGCCTCAGCGCCCACGATAGTCGAATATACTGACGTGGAGGGCACGTGAATGCGCGAGGTATAAGGTTTATTCCAAGAACGAGAAAGCTCGTCGTGGAGATCATCAAAGAAGGGAAGGGACTGATGAGGTGTTCCCTTCCCTTGGTCACCAGACAGAAATCTGTCTTCTAACTTAGAGTGCTTGGGGGGAACTTGGTCACGTGGCCAATCTATTTTAAGTCTGGCCACCGCGCAAGTAATCACATCGAGCAGCTCCTCCGAAGATTTAGAATCGCGATTGGAGCGCTCAGATGCGGTTAACTCGGAATCTGATCCAAGGGAATGGAGGTCCCCCTCGCGAACTGAAGAGGCGCCGAAGCACGCTTCAGGATCACGCGAGGGACCAGCAGGATCTGGGGAGAGAGCGAGCGAAAGGGGCGAACCCGTCTCTCGCTCCTCAGCCAGATCCATGCGAGAGCCCCACGAATGAAGTGTGGGTGCCGGCTCTTGGAAGTATGCAAGGCGAGCGCGAAGCATCCCGACCGAAAGTAGGTCGCAATGCGCGCACCCGCCCTGTTCCAACGCGAGAGTAGCGTGCTCTTCCCCCAAGCAAACAAAGCAAAATTGATGCGTGTCCTTGTCAGACATAGAACGCTGACAAGGAAACACGCATTTTTGCCCTGTTTTTCCGCCATTTTCCCCTTTCTTTTTCTTTTTTTTTTTATATATATATATAAAAGAGAGAAGGAAGGAAAAGACTTAGATTTTTTAACAAATTTCTAACAAGAGTTTTGTGAAAACACACAGAGAGAAAGCTCTGAAGAAAAATGTCTGACGACACTCTGGTGACGCCTCCTATTTATAGCCTGGCCACAGGTGCGTCTAATGATCTCACCAACCGAGGATATAAATTCCAGTCAATTTCATTGACGTGTTACACATATGTTCAGAGCAGCTCACAATAAGATTGTTTCCCCATAGCGCTTAGCAGCGCAGCATCAAAGTGAAGCTTTTTGTAAAGGGAACTAAATATAATGTAATTTATGTGGCATTATTTAAGGCACGTGTAACCAAAACTTTCAGAAGACCGCAAATAGAATATCAAAGCTATGAATGTGTAATATAATATTTGTAACAGCAACTAAACCCATGAACTAAGTCAGTTTCGAGCATGCACAGACATATGTAATATGCATGCTGTCTCACAGCTGTTGACATATGACCTCTGTCTTATGGCCCCCATAAAGATCAGTACCACTGTACCATGTATCCTGCATTTTTCCATCGTCCTATGACAGCGGCTGTCACCACTTAACAACCTCTCCTGTCTTTACCTCTCACATTCTCACACATTCTGACTTTCTATGATAGAAAGATAGAAGTTAGATAGAACTTATATCCTTCACATGTCAACGCTGTGACACAGGATCCTAATTGGATGCTGAAGTAGTTTAGCCATTTGTGGTTATACTGTGACACCAAAAAACATCAGAGGCCAAAACTACAGTGGCCTCAAAGTATTTGGACACATAAGTCATACTTCATATATGAATGACATTGCATTAGATTGCAAAATTTAAATACAAATGCCATTTGTTTTAAAGAACAACATTACAAGCACACTTTTAAACCCTTTTTAGCTGTTTAAAATCAAAACAAAATGTAATTGGATAATAAATGTCAAACATTAGTCGAACGTGCCCATAGATAATGTGATAAACTACACATATGGTCACTTTGCTAGGACATCTGTGTGAACTTCAGAGAAATTAAGTTAATATATCCACTAAAATTACTTTGTCACTAGTTGGTTTAGTCATTGCAAAAATGGTTCAGAAAATTAATGGCAGATTTCACTTTGTGTGATAGTGTCCAAATACTTTTTGTAAATACAGATTTTTTTTTTTTTTTCTGTCTCTATTGATTTAACATTTAAAACCTAAAAACAAAAATTGTGCTATGTTTCTTTTAAATAAATGCCACTTGGCTTGATATTTTGTTCTCTCATTCAATGACATTCATACATTTTAAAGTGTGGCTTAAATGTTCTAATACTTTCCAGCATTTGAAGCAGTTTTTGAGGGTTGAAGTTTCCTTTTTACTGCTGGTCTTGGAACTGTTTTTATTATTCAGCCTAGAACAACCAGAGACACACCAAAGCCAGTTCCAGGTCAGTGCTGTCATCGCTCCAGACCAGCACCCTGTACAAATAACCTCTCAGATCTCAGTGTCACTCTCAGAGTGCTTGTGTCCATACTTGTCTGGAAAGGAAACTCCATTCCAGCTCTTCAAAGGAGGAGATGTTTGGCTCTTCAGAAGAAGACCTCCATTTTTATTTTTGTGTTGTTTTTTTTTGTTTTTTTTTTTCAAAGAAGAGAGTCCACATTACCCATCAAAGTGCAACAGGGTCCACAGTGGGTCTCATCACAAACATACTCTATTTCCTTCTCTGGAAATTCCTCTCATCAGTTGCTCGGCTCATCAAAGTGAGTGGACTGCTATGAGTGGACTCTGTGTTGACAGTTCTTATTAGTTGGGCAGCAAATGCAGCGCTGACAAATGTCTTGGAGTTTCTCTGCTATCACTCACTGCACAGCTGCAAGGGACGTATGGTTGCTGGAAGAGAGAGCAAGTCACTGTTTTTGATTGGCCCATTTTCACTTCACTTGACGTTTTTCTGAGTTTTCACTGTCTGTTATTCTGATTAAATGGTAGTAAAAAAAAAAATCAATAACTAACTTTGCATTGCTTACTGACGCATAACATTATCATCTAATTAACAGCTTAAATGAATAGTGAAGTTTCCCTGCTACTGTTTCTTACAGAGCCATACACTTCAACTTTACCCAGGTGTGTGTGCATGAAACTTGGAATAAAGACTTATTCCAGAATAAAGTGCTTGAATGGCCAGCTGTTATAAATTAATTCCCTAACTCTGAAGTGCAGGTTCTTGTTATACCCTCTGGCATTTAATACCATTTTATACCATCTTTGTTCAGATTAGCAGGTGTGTGCTTGTGCAAAACATGGTCAACCTAACTTCAAAAATAAGCTTCATTAAGGAAGTAAAAAATGGTTTTGGTCATATCTAGAAAGTTTAATTAAAGCCAAATGTTGAGTGGTAGTGCTAGGATTGGTGTTAGTTTTTACAGTAATTATTATCTTCACATTTTAAGAAAAAAATGTTCTTGTCTATACATGTTCTTCTCTGTGATTTTACAGCATTGCTCTGAGGTTGCTAGAGAGCTCTGGGTCATTGTTACAGTATGTGGTTGCTAGAGTGTTTGCTGGATGGTTGCTCACTGAAACAAGTCTAATGAGCCAACCCCTAAGTGTTCTAGATAAGTTCTCTAGAAACTGTATGACTTGAGTTGCTTGTTCAATACAAGTATATGTGATTTTTGTTCAACTACATTATTTCTGCCAGGCAAGAAATGCAATCTGTTTGGTTATTATGGTAAAGGCTCGGTCTACCTTCATCTCAATGGTAATCCACACAACTGAAATTTTACCTGATGGACTTCTAGTGGCGAAGAAGTTTCCCAATGCAAATTTTGCATGGGGTTTAAGTTTGGTGAAATTTGACTCACAAATTTGCAGTGTTGACCAATAGTAAGTTGCTTGGTTTGGCAGTGACCTCAATGTGGGCAGTTCTTTGTAAGTAGATAAACTAAATATTTACAATGGATGAGAAAATCATTCACTTTCCCAGAGTATAAAACACAGTATAAAAAATATGCTGCTTGACAATTAAATTTTAGGGGTTTCAAATTTTTTCTCTCTTTTTCCCCCCAATTTGGAATGCCCAATTGCCAATGCACTTTAAGTCCCCGTGGTAGTGTTGTGACTTGCCTAAATCCGGGTAGCAGAGGAAGCATCTCAGTTGCCTCCGCGTCTGAGACCATCAATACGCGCATCTTATCACATGGCTGATTGAGTGCGTTATCGCAGAGACAAAGCGCATGTGGAGGCTTTACATTATTCTCCGCGGCATCCAAGCACAACTCACCACACGCCCAACTGAGAGCGAACCACATTATAGTGACCGTGAGGAGGTTACCCCTGTGTAATGTGGCTCTACCCTACCTAGCAACTGGGCCAATTTGGTTGCTTAGGAGACCTGGCTGGAGTCCTGGGTTTCAAACTCACGACTCCAGGGGTGGTAGTCAGTATCTTTACTCGCTGAGCTACCCAGGTCCCCTTGCCCATGCCTTCTTTGCCTGCAGAATTTTTCAGTGCAAAGGGTAAATGTGATTGAGCCTTAATAGCACATCTCTCCTCAAGAAGCCACATGATTTGAGGTATCATTCATGTCCATAGCATAAATGGTATAGGATGAGTTACACATTTAATACTGTGGGTTATGGGTGTAGAAACCTAAGTATGAGCAATAGTAATTATCTTTTTTTCAAAACAATACTGTAAATATACAGTGGAAGTCCCCACAAGGATACATACAAGGTTATGTGTGTGTAAGGGAGGGAAAGAAGGAATTTGTGAAAGAACAGTTCACATATGCAACACTGGCCTTGCTGTTGGGCTTTTGTTGCAGTAAGGAACAGGCAGTCATAAATTACAGATGTTCACTATTTTAATTACCACTCACACAAAAACGGCTGTTGTGCACAGAAAACAAAACAGCAGGATCAGGCACATTGGAGAAACCATCAGAGCCCATTTAACCAATGAGATGCGCATAAAGACTCCATGACAGGCGGCAAAGATGATATGAAAGGATAAGGACAACAACCCTGACAGTGCATCTTTTTTCTTGTGAATCACCTGTGTTTTAACAGGGCAAGTGCAGTTATTTTAAGATTTTTGCACCCTTTTCAAAATTACTACCTGGGCTCTTTCCTTGCTCGTCACTCCGTCTCTGTCTCTCTGTCCATTAAGCCGTTTGTGTCTGTCATTTATTATGGCATGTCTTTCTACCTCTCCAACCCTCTATCTGTCACTCATTCAGATTCAGGGTGACATGAATGGATTAAGAATGCAAGCTAATGGAAAGAGTGCAGCAAATAAATGCCCTACTGCATGGAAGGGGGCAATTCAATTTAGCCGAAATTAAGATTGCTCAACTCACAGACTTTTTAAAGGGTCACGATACTGTACCATGGCAATACTTAGTAAGCAATCATTTACAGTCAGCCAGATGTTATTGCACAATAAACCCTGAGAGGTTGATCTGGGTGATCCTGATGCAAAGCGGAGGAGTCTTGTATTTCCCTGAAAGGGGTTTATTTTGCGATAACAACTGGCTGACTGTACATTATCCCGCTAATTACATGGCTACTAACAAATAAATAAAGACATGGACATAAAATATTGATTTGCATTGAAATTATGTAATTTGACAAGAAAGTAATTGCTGAACAGTTTGCGTCAAAGTTCTGTAGGTGTTTATTTTAGGGGGGATGCAAGGTCTCGTGACCCATCAACATTAAAAAAATAAATACAAAATGTTTATATATGCTTAAATATGTGGGCCCCATAGCCTAGACAAGGCCCCCAGTCATCTTATAGGGCCTTACATGTTTCTAATTATTATTATATTTTTAAGCACTTTAACAGCACTCAGATAATTTTTAATGCATGAGTTATAAAGCCTCTACATCATCAACATGGTCAAAACTTGGCTGAAAAAACCTGTTGTATGCAATGTACTAGATGTCTACTGCCTTCTGGTGAAAGTTTCTGTGCTCTTCTGGAAGTAGAAGACCTTGACATTTAATTTCCAATATGGCTGCCTTCATGTTCTGATGCACTAATCTTTTGATTTGATATTTTCTGATTTTGATAGAGTAAAAGTAACAATAACGTTTATATTGCTACTGATATTTTTAATTGAGTATTTACTGAATGGAAGGAATGTGTTGTAACTTTTATTGTTTACATGGTGTCCTGATTAATTAATCACGATTAATCGCATATACAAATATTTGCTGAGAAAGCCCCTCATGTAACAATAATTCAATATATAATGATTAAATAATTATACATAATTATCTTTAAATATTATATATATATATATATATATATATATATATATATATATATAAAATATTCAGATAATTAAAATGCATTACATTCTTGTAGCAGAAGAGTTTATCTTTGTTAAAACCATTCAAAAAGCGGCTTCATGTAGAAAATATGTATATATATAAAATGTGATACAACAAGTTATTGAGGTATATCTCTTAATCATAATTACATTACATCTATGCCCACCACAAAAAAAAAACAAAAAAAACATTGAAAATACTGACATAGAATTGCATAAGATTAAAGTGTGGACAGCTAGTTATTCTACAAGTGCAGCTTTCTCTGTCATTATAAAGATATCATGGTTGTACATTATTATGCCATTTTGATGCCAGAGTAAACATTAACATAGTTTTGACTGTATAAAAAATATGATAATAACATATGTGATGTGCTGAACTGTAATGTCATAAATTTCAATAGAGCAAGGAGAGGAAGTTATCATGGACAAACTTACTAATATTTGGTATCACTGAAAATTGTGGTGTTATAATCTTAGTCAGTATATATGTGTGTGACAAATCTTAAACAATGTACAGTATGCCTACTAACAAATGATGAATGATGTGTGCAACTAACTAGAAAATATACGTTAAAACCAAAAACACTAAATATGAAGTGTGATAAACTATAGCTACATTTCTGACACAGGAAATGAGGGGAACCTAGAAACAGGTCTAAATTGGCAATTCTTTAGGCAGGGAACTGATAAGAATCAACCAATAGAAGGCAAAACCAGTAATCCCACTGTGGCAAAAACTAACCAACGGGATGATTGAAACTTATCTCTTAAAATATTGGAGATGCTCCTGCGGCAAAAATAAGCCAATCAAAAGTTAAAAAAAAATGAGAACAAAGGAACACACCCTGGGTCAGAAAAATAGAAATGGAGGGAACACAGGAGAAATGGGGTCTTTCTGAGCAGAGCTTATGGGTGAAGCAGACTAGATCCCCAGCTGGCTGAATGATTTTTGTACTTGTTCTTTCTTGTTAATAAATATATTTTTTACCTTGAAAACTTGACTTTGTCTCCTCAAAAAAGAACACAACAAAATCCCAGGGCATGGTCTGAGATCATTTTATGGGGCTTTACTTTTACTGTATATCATCAACTGACTCATTAGACTTTTATCTTCCCTAAAAGGAGAAACATCTAAGACAATGTTGATACTTATATTAGTCATCTTTGTTAGGATATATGCATGTGTAACTTGGGACAACCTAACCAAAGTCAGCACATAGACAGGTTGTGACATGCCCTCATTCTTGAAAACTATGGGGAAAAAACTATGCAAGGTAAAAGAATATATGCCCCAGATAACATTAAATACAGGTTAATACATTTAAGGTTTGTGCTGACCACAATGTGTTTTGTGCGGTGAAGTGTTGGACTAAAACCAGTTGAGAACCACTGGTCAGTTGTATATAATGGTATCCAATTTTCAAATTGCTCAGATGGTCGCACCTAAAGCCTGGAGAACAGCTAGTGTTTGTAAACCTATAGCCACAGTTGTGATGCTTCAAAGCAATTTGTATGCACTACCCGACAGCTTCAGTAAAATTATTTTTTTTAAGCACATCTGACCCTGTATCAAAGGTGAACAGTTAATATGACATATCTTTATTTAAAGCATTTTCTCAATAACACTTCTTTGAAGTCTTGAAAGTCACACATAGCCAAACCCCCTTTGGCTCTATACTATATATTTGCATGACATGTTTTAAATGAGGGCAGAGGAAGGTAAATTTACATGACTATTTATTTGTGCTTTGGAATTTATTTTCAGGTACTATTTGCTGTGCTTAATGGATCACAGCACCTTGCCGAAACCCCTAATGTTTCTATTCACAGCTACACATCCACATGCTCCTCTGAGCTAGGTTACGATGTTTTAACTAGAGGTGGTTTCTATATTAATACCTTTTCCTAAATTCACCCGCTCGTAAATTATGCAGTATAAGAGTGGATAAATTATTAAGTAATGTGTCCTGGTTTGGGCTTTGAAATCTGGGCTTGTGCCAGGCTCGCAACTTTGAGTGACTTTATGTGTGTGTATTTGTAGACTCTGTAGTCAGGCTTTACTTGGGGCAGGGGGTTACTTTCCAGGCACAGAACCAATGACTCTCCCTGAAGATGTTAGGAATGTGTTTTAGTGTCTGTAAGGTAGTACCCCTCCTGAGAAGACTAGAATTTCTGGTCACCATTACATGGTGTGTTTTGGATGTTGGTACACAGCATGGTATGCTTTATGTTTTATATGGTAAGGGTTTTTTTTTTTAACCTAACCCAACACCAACACTAAACTTGACAATCAGTGGAGTACAAATATAATTTTAGTTTACAAATGCAACTTCCAAATTGTGCTGATCATTGTTTATGTGATTATTTTTACTTATTGGTTCCCATAGGACAAGAACCCATGTCATGTCATCAGTACCTTACAGGAAAAGTTAAATGTATTTGAATTGATGCAAAACATGTCTGATGGGGATGACTCTTGTCACTAATTCAGCATATCATGATGATTATGATATCTTTTCATCAGAAAAGTCTTGGGGTTTGGATGTCAGAAGGTTGTCCTTAAAATTTCAATAAGCTGCAAGTTTAGATGAGATAATCAAAATCAAAATCTTGTTGCATTTAGTGGACTTTTGTTGTTTTAGATTTTTTTAATGTATATGTTTGATACAAAAGAGTTCATCAGCATATTTTGTGCTATGTGCATGAAAAGAATTGAAATGCTATTATTTTTTGTGAAACAGAGATTACATTCATCTTAAAATGTGAAGACTTTCAAGACTATTTCAAGAATATTTTTTATTGATGTACTCACTGAAGAGAATAACACTGTTTCATTTTTCTTTAAAATTTGAATGTCTTTTGAGATTTCTCTTTTTGATGAACACCCTTGACTATTGTTGAGGAAAATGAATATGTGCTACATACAGTATAAGGGAGAAATTAGTTATCTGAATGGCAAGCTAGTCGTTTTGTAAGTGATATTAACTGCCAACATGTATATTGTTAGGCAGCTATATGGAATAGGTCACTTCATAACCAGGACATAACTACAGACAAATAGGCAAATGGTGAGCAAAAATTGTGTTCACATCAATAAAAGCACAGACTTGACTCAATGTCCTGCCTTCATGCTCAAACTGAGTAACCTAAATTCACTGTGTCACATTATAAGTGGCGTTCCTGTCAAAATGGAGCAGTTTCTGTCTTTGCTCTCTATATTTAATCCAGGTGAATATTGAAAAGTTATTTCCTATGATGCAGCCTCAAGGTCATCTCAATAACTACACCTGGCAAAAAATAAATTAAAAATGGATGCATATTTACCTCTCAATATCTACTCTTTATTTTTCACAAATGTTCTGATTCAGGAGGGAAATGCGATTAGAACTGGAACAGTGAATTGGGTCAAGCTTTTCTTTCTGATCCAACACATAAGTTATTTAACAAAGATCTGATTCACAAGAGAAGCACTTGACGTGCCTATACGAAGTCCAAGAACTTGCAGTTCTTGCCAATTACAGACTGAGCTAAATATTTAGGACTGGGTAAAAATATAATTTTTCCGATGCATCGCAATCTTCATTTGACCGATCATAATATCGACTCTTAATGAAATATTTGAACTAGTGTTACTCCCAGAGGTTCATAGACATCTCTGACATGTTCAGTTAGGTTTAATGCTCTTTCTTTCTCACTTCCGTATTGTAAGCTAACAAATGTCTTGCACTGCTTCTCTATTACAGGTTTGCTGTCATCCCTCTCTCCGTGGTTTGCCATGAACACCATGTATTTAGACGGCTCTGTCAAACTATCAGGTGAAAGGCACAATAAAAAAATAAAAAACAATCTGCAGTTTAATCTAACCCACAGGTGACTGTCAGCAATATTATTTAAATTTTGTGAAATGTTATGAGACATGAGAGGTGGTACAGCGGGTTTGGGAATTGGAAGTGTTGATTGGTGTACTGAATGGAAACACAACAATGTGGCTGTTTTCACACCTGAGAGCTTGCTAGAAATAGAAAATATTTCGAAAGGCATCCACTGGTGTGACTTTGTAAATTTGTTTGAGTAACCTGAATTTGTTTCTCACAATGTGATGAAATTCCAAACAATAGGCAAAGAAGGAAAATGAGGAGACAGAAAAGGTTGAAACAGTGTTGGAAATAGTTTTTAAGCCCAGTATATATACTTTAAAAGTGACTGAGATTTTGCAAAGTAAGACTTTGTTTCTTGGTCAACATCCTTTGTTGGTCCTGGAACAACATTCCTCTAATAAATCACAGTCCTAACCCTAAATAATTTAGTACCTCAAAAATCAGATGGAAATGCTATTGATAAGACCTAACCTCAGCCATAACCCCAATATAGTCAGGACTTTTTAATATAACAAGGAGGAACATAAAGGAATAATCTTTATTGAAATCACATAAATTCCCTCCAGAACTGGTGTTGATTGAGTGCACTTGAGATTAATGTGAATAAAACCAAAGAATTAGTTATTACTAGCAAGAAGCAGGGAATCTCTGAACAAGTAAAACCTTTACTACTTGGTGTGCTCCCTGTTGAAATAGTTTATAGTTTTAAATATCTGCTAACATTTATAGATCTTAATTTTACTGAGAATACAAATTGTGTTTTTAAAAAAGCAATACAGAGCATATACAGTATATATATATATATATATATATATATATATATACATGTATATATATATATATATATATATATATATATATATATATATATATATATATTAGGGCTGTCGATTTAACGCATTAATAACGTGCAATTCATTTTACAAAAAAGTTTTCGTTTTTTATACATAAGTGAAAATTTATGTCTATAAAGCCCCTGTTTGCACTGTTTTGTAAAGACTTGAAATATTATTTAAATACTCCTTGTACCTCCAACAACTCCAAAGCATTGAAAACCATTGCACTATGTAATGAATATAATGTCTTGGCATTATTGTAAAATATATCTGTAGTATTGTGTACTATGTATATCCCTGGCTTGTTTCTAAAAAAACAAAAAAACAATTGTCTGATGCAGGTGTACATTGACGGGTCCTTATAATAAATCTGCAACTGATTGATATATTCACTAGTCACCTGTATGCCAATGATTGTCTTATGATCAATAATATGGTAGTAAACAATATATTGTATTCTAAAGTCGCTTTTTGAATGGTCTTATCAATGATTAACTGTTCTGCTACAAGAATGTAATGCATTTTAATTATCTGAATATTTTATATATATATATATATATATATATATATATATATATATATATACATTTTGGATGTGGTTTACAAGAATCATGTGGAAAACACTGTCTTTCAATATGACCATGTGGTATGGAAACCTGAGTGTAAAACACAAAGCGAAGTTGTCTTAAGTTGTTAATGTAAACAGCAAGTAACATTTTTGGTAAGACACAGAGGCAACTAAACAATATACAGTATATCAAAAGTAAAACAAACAGCTTTGGTGATTATAGAGGATCTTTCCCTATCCTCTACACAGATGGGGGGAACAAAGCGACGTGCAAAGCGTGGGAGCAGGCCGCACCAGCCACGCCTTTTCTCTTCTCTATGTTTCTCGCATAGAGTTAAAGCGGATGGGGCCATCTTAACACTATAACACGCATCGGGGAAAGCATTCTTCTTTTCCAGCTCCTATTCTTTCAGGGGGAAAAGACCCTGTGGAGACCACCACCTGCCCAGGCTGGGGGGAGGTAAAGAGTGGCGAAATACGTCACATGGGTTTTCAGGACACATGTGGGAATGGCGCAGAGGTAGATCCTACCTGCTGAGAGGGAGGAGTTGCTACAAACACAGCGACCGGTGGGCAGTGGGGACTGCCAAGGGAGACGCAGGTGCGACCATAGTGGGACCGTACCGTGGAAAATACACACAGGGTGATTAATCCACACAGGGGCCCAACCTGTAGAGCACCTATTCCAATTAAGAGTCATTTCATTACACGTAGTGGGTCTGGTCAGGGAATTCCTCCGCTGAATTCGCGGACCAGTGGGCTAGGGACAAAGAACATCCAGGCTTTGCGAACCTAGTGGACTCTCCTGGGTGAAAGAGCACCTCAGTGGAGGAGAAAGTCGCTATGTGCAAGCGGAACACCCGGTCAGACGTTCTACAGGCTCAGACCTGAGATTGTAAAATCTCATAAAGGTATTGGGTGTTGCCCAGCCCGCTGCTCTGCATATGTCTGCTAGGGAGGTGTGGTTGGCAAGCGGCCAGCAAAGGGGTGGGCACAGCTTGGGTGTGATATGCCAATGCGATGGCATCAAAGCTCCAGTGGGAAAGCCTCTGTTTGGAGACAGCGTTCCCTCTCAGCTGTCCACCAAAGCAGACAAAGAGCTGCTCAGAACATCTAAAGCTCTGCGTGCGGTCCACATAGGTACGCAACAGTACCGGACACAGCAACGAAAAGCCTGAGTCTGCCTCCTCCCTGGGCAGCACTTGCAGGTTCACTATTTGGTCCCTGAAGGGGGTCGTAGGATCCTTGGGCAAGTAGCCTGGTACGACATGGGTGTCTGCCAGACCGAACTCCAGGCAGGAAGCGAGTGCAATCAGGAGGGCCATCTTCAAGGAGAGGGCTTTGAGCTCGACAGATTCTAGTGGCTCGAAGATGGGTCTCTGAAGGCCCGAAAGGACCACGGAGAGACCCCATAAGAGGAACAGGCATGACCTGGGAGGGTTCAACCTCCGGACACCTCTAAGGAACCTGATAATCAGATCGTGCTTCCCTAGGGACTTACCGATCACTGCGTCGTGAATCAGGCAGGGTAGCAGGACTGCTGGAGTATGGCACCAGGTTGCCGTGAGAATGGCATTTTCGACCCAGGGAAAGAGGAAATTGCTGTATTAATGAGAATGTGGGTACTGCAGACCAAAGGGGGTGCGGCAAAGAAAATACCTTTAACACAAGAACTACCACAGTGGTCATTTTGACCATTTTTAAATTTTGCAAATTAATAACTTTGTTGAAATAAAACCCATATAAACATAGGATCATGACTTTTCTTAAATGTGTGTATATTTTATTCTAACAAACAAAAAAGAGTTCTGAGTGTTTCTACCTTGAATGGCCATAACGGTCATTTTGACCACATGCATTTCAGCGTTTGCTACGTAAAGGAACAAAGGGCGCTGTTCACCACAGAGGTGCTGAGAAGTGACAATGCAAAGCTCACAGTCTATCAGTGCAAAAGAAGGAAAGCACTGTCCACACAGCTGTTGCCATCACAAGTGGCCAAAAGACTAGAGACACATGCTACAACAGAACCAAGTTCGGAGTAGATGTGCTAGATCAAATGGCGAGGAAATACTCTGTGAAAGCACCCACAAGTAGATGGCCAGTGGCTGTATTTTATAATATCCTTGACCTGGCACAAATGAGAGAATGTCACGGAGGAACTTCATAATGCGACTGGCAAATGAACTTTGCTACGGCCATATGAGAGCAAAAGCCACACAGCTGATGGTGCGAGGACCCAGGCAGGAGCAGCTGCAGATGGAGAGGGGAAGGAAGTGCCAAGTGTGGAGAAACTGCAAGAAAAACAAAACTAAGGACACTTTTGACAAATGTCAAAAAGTAGTGTGTGGGAGCTGCACATGGAAGGTAGAGAGTACCTGTGTTGACTGTGAGTAATCGATCCACAAGCATCAGTGAATGATGTGCGGTGTTTGCCCCCAAAACAAACAAAAATTTGTTCATAATGATTTTACAGCATAATATTTTCATTATAGTTTTACAGCATGATATTTTTGCTCACTGTAAAACAAATCAGTTAGTTTTCCCACAGTTTAGCGAATGTTCATATTCTTTATTAACCATTTTGGTCATTTTGGGTTAGGCCTATATGTGTTTCATACATGTCTAAGTTTTTTACTATGCCTTGAAATACACATTGGTGATGTTTTTATAAGCTATCGTATTGATTTGTTTTTATTTTAGAAACAAAATAATAGAATATAAATAATCAAATTTGTATCTGTAATTAGCTACAATAGCAGGTTCTGAGGTTGTCGATGAACTAATACATTTTCACATTCATTAGAATTTAAATTTCATGTCCTGGTGTTTATTATTAATATAACAGATTAATTTATGAATGGATTATGATTCCAGTGATGGCTGCATAGCATTGTTTCTGATTCGTGTTCAAACATTTCCAATAACTTCAGAGCATTGTAAAGTCCAAAAGTCAACATGTTTTGAAAAAAGATAGATGTAATAATTTCCAAAATTCACAACATGTTTTTATCTAATGAAATATTCTGCCTCAATCCATGTATGTTTTGCATTTAGACTTTTAAAAACATTTTCACTGTGGTGGAAAAACTTGCTGGACAGAAAGCGAGGCACGCACCTTCCGGGGCATTCTAGCAGCTAATATATATATATATATATATATATATATATATATATATATATATATATATATATATATATATATATATATATATATTGACTAGTATATATATTTTTTGTATAGTCTAGCACTATTATATATTACAAAATGATCGTATTCTGTAGGCCTATCTGCGTTCGCTTGGCGCTCCATGCTCGATTTAGTCCATATTATTCTATTTTATTCAAATTGAGGATTTTGTTCGAGGATTTTTACATTTTTTAGGGTGATGACGTCATAAAATATCACAACAGACATTAGAAGCTTCATTCTAAAACCTCAATAGAAGTTTTGAATGTAAATATGACATGAAAAAAACGGTCAGAATGACCGCTATGGCCATTCTAGTAGTTATAGAATTCCGGTAGTTCTAGTGTTAAATTAAGATTCTCCTCCCGGCCCTCCACAGATGGACGGAGTGGTCTGTCTACCAGCTCCAGAGCAAACGTCTCGTTCCCTCGGTTGTCCATCTCATAAACGCTTGGGACCCTTCTGGGTACTTGAGAAGCGATCTATCTACAGGAGTCTGCAGTTGTATGAAAGTGTGTTTATTTCATTGATTTTAACGTCGTTAGAGTGGTATTGATTGCTAGATCAGATGCTGTTTGTTTACTGTCTTGAACGCGGGTCGCTTAAACGTGTGTTTGTGTTTGTGTGCTATATTTGTGTTGACTTGTCCCATAGTATTCGCTGCTAGATCTGTTTTGACCTGTCCCGTAGTATTCGCTGCTAGAGTTGTTTTGACTTGTCCCATAGTATTCGCTCCTAGGTTTGTTTTGACTTGTCCCATAATATTCGCTGCTAGATTTACGGGTGGTTATCAAGTGTGTGTAAAACTATCGTTGTTTTAGTGTCTGCAAACAGTGTTTCACTTGTTTTAGAGTATTATTTATTGCTAACGTGCAGCATAATTTATTTGCGGTGTACGGAAGTCGCGTTTGTTCCCACGCTACCCTCAGTTTCGGTTTTGGTTGACCACGTGACTAGCTTTGTTGTGCTAAGTAACATTAAGGCGTGGCTACTTTTTCCACTGAACGGCTCATTAAAGTGTGTATTTATTGGACTGAATGCTGATGCGGAAGTGGCAGTGGAAGTGGTAGCCCTCGTGTTAAGCCCTCCTCGTGTGAAGACCTACTTGGGTAAAGACCAGCGAGTCTGCCTGTGCGAGTCCATCGAGCAAGGACACTGACAAGGCTCCACTCACCAAAGCACTTAAGTATTTATTTATATTTATTTTATCTATTTTATTATTTTTACTTATACATACATACTAACATGTATAGTTCACTGATAACACATGCCTTCAAGCAAATCCCTATTATCTGTTGTAGCCGTTCACAAGATACAGATGCAAGATCAAACGCAACCCACACAACCTATGGCCACTTTGCACTTCAACACCTACTCCACTCTCGTTCTCAGTGGGACTCTGGAACTGCCAGTCTGCTGTGAACAAAGCTGCCTTCATTCCAGCTTTCGCCACACAGTCCATCCTCAGCATCCTGGCACTGACGGAGACATGGATACGTCCTGAGGATACAGCAACACCTGGTGCTCTCTCAGACAACTTCTTCTAACTGAACTTTTTCACCACAGGCTTCACTATGTAACAATACATCCTTTGAATTCCATGCCATTACTACAATGCAACCCACAAAAATACATTTTGTTGTCATTTATCGCCCTCCAAGTCAGCTGACAAGCTTTCATGAGGAGTTGGATGTCTTGCTGTCCTCCTTGCCAGAGGATGGCAGGCCACTTGTGGTTTTTGGTGATTTCAACATACACCAAGACAAGCCCCAGGCCATTGAACTGAATACTCTTCTGGCCTCATTTGACCTGGAAAGACTACACACCACAGCAACTCACAGATTGGGAAACCAGCTGGACCTAATTTTTACATGTAGTTGTACCACCTCAAATATTCTTGTTACACCTTTACATGTCTCTGATCACTACTTTGTTCAATTTAACATGATTCTCCCATCCATAGTAAAACCGACTCCACCTTTGGTTTACTTTCGCCGTAACCTCTGTTCCCTCTCACCCTCTCACCTTTCCACTGATGCCTCTGCCTCTCTTCTCACAATAAATGTATTTCCCACGTTCGATGTAAACACTGCCACAGACACACTTAGCTCTACTTTAACAACCTGTCTAGACAACATCTGTCCTCTCTCCTCTAGACCAGCACGTACTACACCACCCAGCCCCCGGCTGTCTGACGTCCTTTGTGAACATCGGACTGATCTCTGGGCAGCTGAGATTTGATAGCGGACATCTAAAGATCCAGCCGATCTAGGTAAATATCAGCTTCTGCTTGCAACTTTTTCAGATAACGTTAAAGCTGCAAAAACTTCATATTACCAGACCAAGATCAAAAGCACAACAGACACTCGTAGTTTGTTTAGAACATTCAACACACTTCTCTGACCTCCCCATCCACCACCTGACACATAATTGACAGCAGATATCTTTGCCACATTTTTTACTAATAAGGTTACAGCCATCAGACAACCCTCTCAAACACCCACCTCCTGTATGCAACTCTTCTTTCTCTATGTTCTCTCCTTTAACTGATACTGAGGTCTTTAAACTCCTCCTCTCCAACCACCCCACCACCTGTTCCCTTGACCCCATTCCATCACACCTTCTCCAGGCCATCTCTCCGTCCATCCTACCTGCATTTACACACATAATTAACACATCTCTTCTTGCAGGCACTTTTCCCACTACATTTAAGCAGGCTCGAGTAAACCCGCAGTTGAAAAACCCTGCACTTAACCCAACACTGATAAAACACTACAGACCAGTCTCTCTCATCCCATTCATGGCAAAAACACTTGAAAGGGAAGTTTTCAATCAGATCTCTGCCTATCTCTCACAGAACAAGCTGCTGGATGACAATCAGTCAGGCTTCAAAAGTGGACACTCCACTGAGACTGCCCTGCTGTCTGTCACTGAGACAGGTGAAAGCTGAATCCAGATCATCCGTTCTGATTCTGCTGGACCTTTCTGCAGCCTTTGACACTGTCAACCATCAGATCCTACTCTCCACCCTTTCTAAACTGGGCATCCCTGGAATTGTGTTTGTCTGTTCCTTTCAGATAGGTCCTTTGAGGTAGCCTGGAGAGAGAAGGTATCCAAGCCACATCAGTTACTTACTGGGGTACCTCAGGGATCAGTGCTTGGGCCACTTCTCTTCTCCATATACAGGGTACATAACGTCATTAGGACCCATTATCCAGTCACATGGTTTCTCTTACTACTGCTACGCTGATGACACGCAACTCTACTTGTCTTTCCAGCCCAACGACACCACAGTGACCGCTTGAATCGCTGCCTGTCTGTCCTTGTCTTTCCAGCCAACCCTGCTGTTGAACACAACATCACCGTGCAGCTGGGTCCAACTACAGTGTCGCCTTCCTAAACGGTCAGAAATCTAGGGGTAGCCATTGATGACAAGCTAAATTTCACAGACCACATCTCAAAGACTGCAAGATCATGTAGATTTACACTCTACAATATCAGGAAGATAAGACCTTTCCTCTCTGAACATGCCACACAACTGCTTGTTCAGTCACTTGTCATAACTAGACTGGACTACTGTAACGCTCTCATTGCAGGCCTTCCTGCATGTGCTTAGACCTCTGCAAATGATCAAGAATGCAGCAGCACGTCTGGTCTTTAATGAACCAAAGAGAGCACATGTTACACCACTCTTTGTCTCTCTCCACTGGCTGCCGGTTCATGCACGTATTAAATTCAAGGCCCTGATGCTGGCATACAAAACAGTCACTGGGTCTGCTCCAGCATACCTAAAAACATTTATGCAGAGCTACGTTCCCACCAGAAGCCTGCGGTCGGCTAAGGAATGTCGACTTGTCGTACCAAAACAAAGAGGCACCAAAACACTTTCCTGGACTTTCAGTTTCATCATATCACGTTGGTGGAATGACCTTCCCAAATCAATCCGTGAAGCTGACTCACTCTCTATCTTCAAAAAATGGCTAAAAACACATCTTTTCCAAGAGCACTTAACCAGTCACTAAAAAAAAAAATTCTTGTTGCACTTAAATCTGTTTTGTATACTATTCTGATGATAGTGAAACTTTGTTGTATGGCACTTTTTGTAACACTGTCTCCTTAAGATGATTTGCTTATGTTTTCCTCGTTTGTAAGTCCCTTTGGATAAAAGCATCTGCCAAATGAATAAATGTAAATGTAAATAAATGTTGAGGATGTTTGGGAGATGGGGGGCGTGCGCTTCCTTTGGGGTGCTCGACGCTAGGGCTGAGAGCTGGGCCCAGGATGGGGCGGAGCTGCCTGTCTTTTGGAAGACGCAGGAGGATGCCCTTGGCAAGGAGACAGAGCACGGCCCGCACTGGTGCGGCGGCAGAGCATGATGTGGGAAATGGCCTCCGTCTGTTCCTTCACCACTTAGAACTGCAGGGCAAAATCCTCCACGGTGTCACCGAATAGACCGAACTGGGAGACAGGGGCATTGAGGAAGCGTGCGCTGTCCATATCCCGCATCTCGACCAGGTTCAGCCACAGATGACGCTCCTGGACCACAAGGGTGGCCATCGCTTGCCCGAGTGTCCAGCTGTGACCTTCATCTGGGCGTCAACCTCATACTGGGCGTGCTGACCCAAAGGCGGCAGTCCAGTCGAGTCTTCTGCATTAGATGACTGAACGCTCTCCGATGCAGCGGCGAACTCATCATCCAGCTCGGGGGGCTCGAGGGAGTAAGTAGGCTGGCCGTAAGGCAAGCCACTCTCACCTCAAGCCTCGACGGAAGTCAACGAGCGTGCCGGGAGGCAGGTGGTTCATGGGGATCTACCTGGCAAAACCGAGCCCGCTTCCATCCCCAAATCACCTCCATTGCCAGAAGGGTCTTCCTCAATCCCGTATGAAGAAGGAGCGACACGGGGGGCTGCTGGAGTGGCGTTCCTCCTTAAGAAGGACAGTCGCGACGGCAACGTTGCCATGGTAAGGTTCTCGCAGTGAGAACATGAACCATCCACAAACGCTGCCTCAGTTTGATTGCTGTCCAGACACACGAGGCAACGTCTGTGACCATCAGGAGTGGAGAGAAATCGACCACATCCAGGAACTACACGGGCAGAAGGGCATTTTATGAAGACGCATCCTGAAAAGGACGTTCAACGCCAGCTGTGTATTGCGCTTTTAGAGAAAATAAACTCTTTTACAGAAAATACTCTCTTTTTAGAATCACTGTTGTAAGGTGACAGCGAGTCCGGGCTCCCCCTCAGGAGAACAAAAGGCTCTCATGAGAATCAACATTTGAACTGTCTCTTGCATATGTAACAGCAACATCCGAGACACAGCCAGCAGGGGCTCGCACCTCAATTCTACGTCTGATTATCTTCCTCGACTACCCCCTCTACTCCTCACACAGAACTCACTAAAAACCTATACAATGTCAAGTGTGTACAAAAAAGAAACTATAACATGTTTGATATCATTTTAAGTGTCTCAGTGCGCCTGGTAAACTGGTCTCATCCTCCCAGCTATAATGAAAAGCTAAAAGAAGTTATAGAATATGAGAGATGTAGTGTGCCTCTTAAAGGTGTGCCCTCCCCCAGATCCTGTATATGTAAATGTACAGGAACCTACTCAATGGGGAGCCAAATCTAATTAGAAGGACAGACACCACCATTTGGTTAGCCTATTGAATTATCTGGGTATTTAAGGAGATATGGCACATCGTTCGTGGCTCTCTGTAGTCAGACGATCCCGCACAGTTTACTGTGTGTAGTTTATATCAGGCTGGGAGTCTGTAGGTTGACTTCCCACATGATCGCTGTGTGTAGTTTTTCGTTGTCAGGTAATATTTCTACAAATTCCTCAATTTCCGTATTGTTGTGATTATATTGATTGTTTGATGATTTTGCCTTATGAATTGGATTTTGAATTATTCTTCTATTACCTGGTCAATAAATTGTAAACGTTTGATTTTATTCTGACTGACTCTGAAATTGTTTTCCCAAACAGATTGAGTGATTCGTATGTTACCGCAAGTCTGCGTCAGATTAGTGACGACTAATATTTGGCATCAGTTCAAGTGTACTTGGTTTGCAAAGACAGAAAGTGTTTTTCCGTTTAGAACAGCTAAATGCTGCTTGACCAATCTAAACTCGGGTGTGTCTTACCTCTGTTTTGACTTGAGGTTTCTTCAGATAAGTGTACGTGGGAAACCACGCATGGCCAATCCAAAGCTATTATAAGAGAAGTTATGTCGGTCAACTTACATCTGTAATAGTGGTCGTGACCTCTACTGAAGAAAACGTTAAGTTACATTCAAGTGTATGCAATTCCATGGGGGCTATACTGAAGTATCTTTGATTGTGTATACGTGAACGTGACCGATCTCAGGTATATAGCAATTACCTCTGTTTGATGATCCAATACTGGCCGCTTGTGATCGTGAGACCCGCAGTGTATAGAGAAAACACGCGAGGACCTCAAAGCGACATAGTTTCCTAATCTGAACGGGTAAAATATAATTAAAGGAGTTAAAAGAATAATCAAACATTCGCTCACTTTTAATGATGCTCAGATATCATTAAAACCTTTTTCATTTATGGAGTCAGATGAAATAACGAGGTAATACATAAGAGAAATTGTATTTTATTGAATCTTGTTGTGTTGCGTAAAAGAAAGACAGTAACGCGCAGAGACCTTCACCCGTATTATTGGAGACCGCCATTGGACCGATAAACGGGCTTACAAAGTGGTGACAGCCCTTCCGTGATCTCACAACCAGACGAGAAACGTCTTTCCAGCGCGACATTCAACTTGATCCCTGCCCGGGACATGAGGTTTGATCTTCTCATCCATCTCCAGCTGCTGTGGTAAGTCGATCTTTTTGCCTTTTGAAAGTGTTGAGGGAAAGATTGTTTGCACCTCAAATACAGACACATTTTTAGTACGGGTCGGAATACCCTCTGTTTAGACCGGAACCGAAAAGTCGTCCGGTGGGCTTAAGAATTAGACAGGAAACATGTCTCTCCAGGGACAGCACAGCAGCCGTGTAGATGAGGAAATAATGGAGATTCTAGGTGTGCAATAAAAAACCTCCTTGTCCGGTTAAGCTACAAGGGACTGAAATTAAAGTGGAGCAACAACGAAATAATATCCTGGTATTCTGCTGAGGGTGCGAAATTGAAATCACAACCAAAATACAAGAAAATTCCCGCTGCAATTGTTTATTTACTTCGTCGTAATGACCTCAACACCATAACCGCGAATGAACGAACAATAGCAAATATCAAAGAAATCGAAAGATTGCGATCTGACGAATTACAAAAGTTAAGAACACAAGCCGAAGGGTTCGAGTACGAGCAACGGGGGTGGGCTAGACAACGCAAAGAAATGGCAATAAAAATTGATCAACTTCAAAGAAAACTTCAAACCGGCAGTGATTACATATCTGCTCTTGAAGATTGCTGCGATAAATCCGGGTTTCCAGTAGCTGCAGTTAAACGAGCAGCACTGGATGAAACCTTTCAGCTAGAGACTCAAAATGATGATGACGATGCCGCGTTAGGACACAGACCACAGAGAGAAACTCGTAAACGAGCTCCTGTGAACCTGTGGCCTGAAGAACCAAGCCTGCAAAGCCCAGTAAAGACTCGAACAAAATCGAATGACTTGCCAAAGAAATCAGCTAAAGTCGCTGTGCTTAAAACCATGACGAAAGCGGATGATGAAATCACAACAATCAGCCGCCCGTTAACATGCGAAGAATGCTCTAGCCATATACAGGTCATAGGAATTATGCCGAGAAAAGGGCCGTTTCAGCCCTACTGGGAAGCATTAATGTTACAGGCCACGGTGTACAAATTAGAAATTAGAGATGTTTGGCAAATAGCTCTCCTCACTATACCTGAGGAGCTCAGACCGAAACTAACCACAGAGATGAAATCTGGCAACATAATGAACCGACACAATAACGAAACTGACGAGAGTATCTACGAGCGTCTAAAACAGGCATTATTAGACATGAGGGGGCCGACACATGCAGATTGGAGAAAAATAATAGAAATCAAACAAGTGAGTAATGAGTCATTTGAAACGTACGCTGAACGGTTATGGGTAGCATACAGAGAACACTCAGGCCTAGAAAATGCAAACCGCGACCATGACGCATTACTACAACTTGTTAAGAACAATGCTGGCATCCCAGTTCAAAATGCTTTATCCAATGGTGTCGACCCGGTCGAAAACACGTTCAGAGCAATAGTAGAATGGGGTTCAAGAATAGAAAAAAGGTGGAGATCAAAACCCCGTAGTGTTGCGTCCGCAAAATGGTTAACAGAACGGAACGGCCCAGACAAATTTAACCAAAGATCTCAAAGCAAAATGCAATGCCATTATTGCAAAAAATCTAACCATCTCATGAGAGATTGCCAAAAAAGAGATTTAAGAAAACAATCAAAGCATTGTCAAAAAACGCCCTATAGCAACCTGTTGAAACTATTAACGAATTTCATCACTGAGTTTAAAAAACAAAACAACCAAAATGGCTCGCCCACAACACGAACGGAATTACGGGAGAATACCATCCGCAATAGAGATGCGTGGCCTCCATCGCCGTAGGGAGCATAATTAAGAGTGGAAACCGAATCAGAATAAGGGCTAATTTAGGAGGCTGGTTAGCTGTACTTATTGATTCTGGTCCATCTTGCTCCTCCACATACATTCCATTACCCTTAACCAACGAAACTATTACCAAAATCGAACGGTAAATGGCGGCAGGAGATTAAAACACTCTGTCGTCAAAGTGCGCGCGCACATTAACAAAAATCCAGATGAGAACAAGAAAAACAACAACAACGCAGATAAATTAGCTAAATTAGCAGCACAAAAGGGAGATGAACGGCAGCCTGACGGGCTGGTTGTTCCTGATGTGAGTGTGGTTCAGACTATTCCTGTTGACTTAAAACAGTACCAACAAGAACTGTGGAGTTCTGATGGAGAGCTGACACCGCACCTGCAGCAGGACCAACCAGTCAAGGTCGCTGAAGGCGTGATTTTAAGAGACGATAAACACATCGTTCCAGAAGCCCTCCAGAAACCAGTGATAAAGTTGTACCACAATTATGCACAGGTATCAGCTCCCAAAACACAACCGCTGATACAAAAGTACTTCTGGTGGCCACAAATGGCATCAGACATTCAAAGATGGTGCGACACATGCATCGTATGTGCCACCATTAACCAAGGTAAGCCTGGCCGTACAAAACTGTGTAGACCAGAGCCACCCAAAGGACCTTTGGAGTCACTCAAATTGGATTTTATAGGCCCACTACCCAGTGCCAGAGGGGGGTATCTTTATTGCCTGGTAATAATTGACATTTTCCAAATGGTTCAAAGCGATTCCTACTCGCAATGGCAATGCAAACTCAGTGGCACGTGTGGTAGCGACCCAAATCCTCCCACTCTGGGGAGCACCAATCCAAATTGAATCTGACCAGGGTACACACTTCACTGGTCAGGTGATGAGACACATATGCCAGATGCTGAATATCAAACTAAAACTTCATAACCCTGACAGACCACTGAGATCATAGATGATAAAACGTGTGAATAGCACCCTTAAAAAATGCTAAGCAGAAAACACATCACCAGAAATGTGAACTGATTCTTTGACCACAGAGTTGTGTTGGGAGCAATAAAACAAAGCTCAGAAAGTTCCCCAGCAGAACTGGGGCCTATATTGCTTACAACAGCAGACTGTGCAGACTCAACTGCGAGAGCAGCTTAAAGTGCTTCACACTTCAAACTGCACTAAAATATCAGCAGTTATTCAGATCTCACCAAAGATGCCCAGTCTAATTTGATCTCTGAAATAAAATTTGCATTAGACATTGTAATGGTACATGTTTTTTAAACAAAACGCTTCTTCCCCCTGATGACACAAACCATACAGTAAGAGACTAAAAGCTGTCTGTAACAGTTTGGCTTTGACCATCAGAGGAAAATAAAGTACCACATGTCTATATGCAAATTAATTAAAGGTTCAACATTAACTGTTTTCTCTCTCTGTGGTTGTTCCCATTTCAGGTTGTAATCTCGCGAGGGACAGATGCCAAAAGGTTTCTGATCCCCCTGCTTCAAGTCAGGACATCAATTTGGCCATGCTGGAGATGGGTGGGAAAGCAAATCTAATGGGCCATTCACACCTCACAGCTCTACAAAAACAAAAAATAGCTGTATGGCCTCCCGGTTTAGCACCGGAACCAAAATTGTGCAACACCAATTGCTCTAGATCAGGTTCCACCCATCTCCTAAACATACAGAGCACACACTTTTATTACTACTAACAAAATAATGGCCAAGATTCTGAAAGTACTAATCCACTGAAGATCTGGCCTGCCTCTCACATACACATAGCCTCTCACACATAGGACATTAAAATCCTGTTTCCATAAAACAGTATTTACAACTTCCCCTTTAAATACTGTAATATACATGGGACATATGCATGGCTACAGTCACACATCGATGATTTAATTACTAATTGCAAGCAAACTTGCCACCCAAATTTCAACATTTCCACCTGCATATAAATCAAACCAACTGATTGTTGTTGGAATGGTTGCAGACCAGAGGGCCCCTGGTTTTCAACACATCGCTAATAACAATATAAAAATAGAAGTTGACGATGTGAAATGCAGACACTTCTATCGATCCACTACACATTTTGAAAGTAGGCATATATCATCGATTGTGACAGCCACTAAATCACACACATTAGATAATTTTGAATTAGCTCTGCTATTATTATATATGTCTGTAACTGTGATTCTACAACCATAGAATTATGATTATATGTTTAATGATGCATGCCACTGGTGAAGATACTAGTTATACTGAATTTGTGGTATGTTTCCTTTAATCTATTATCCACTGTAATAATGTATATCGATGATATGTTCAAATTGCCTTGAACTCTGTGCCACCTTTGCTTTAATTAATTCAGATTCTAAATTCCACTACCACAAATCACAATGGTAGTAAATAAAAATCAGATTAATTAGACCCCTTTGCATTTTCAAAGACACACTTGAGACCTGGATTACCACTCGCACTTGTGACATTGATTCATTTTTTGTCTTTTCATCATGTATTTATGTATTACTCAACCCTTTTCTCATGTCAGTATAACATTAAGTTCTTCAGAGTTTCATCTCTACATGGTCATCTAAGAAGCTGTTCAGGTGTATATGCATTCCCAGTGAGAACTCCTTCACCTAATTGAGGTCTGCCCAGAAGACCACCACTGGAGGTGGCAGAGAATTCTTCAAAGAGTCAGATCGTCATTAAAGGGAAGGTGCAACCAGAAGCAGATGTTTCTCCATGATGGAATGACATGTCCACTGAACAAGCCACAAAAGCCTTGATGGACTCTATGAACGGAACACATGTGCTAACCTCAACCAGACACAGTGTTGCGACTTCTTCAGATGCCTCCTCAGGTCTTTCCGGACATCAACTGACATTGCGCTAACTCTCAGCCTCTTACAGCTGCCCACCTTACAAAGACTGATGTGACACCGCAGGAAACCCTGTGAGTGGCCCACGGTGCCAAAGCGGGGAAAACTGTAAGGTGACAGCGAGTCTGGGCTCCCCCTCAGGAGAACAAAAGGCTCTCATGAGAATCAACATTTGAACTGTCTCTTGCATATGTAACAGCAACATCCGAGACACAGCCAGCAGGGGCTCGCACCTCAATTCTACGTCTGATTATCTTCCTCGACTACCCCCTCTACTCCTCACTCAGAACTCACTAAAAACCTATACAATGTCAAGTGTGTACAAAAAAGAAACTATAACATGTTTGATATCATTTTAAGTGTCTCAGTGCGCCTGGTAAACTGGTCTCATCCTCCCAGCTATAATGAAAAGCTAAAAGAAGTTATAGAATATGAGAGATGTAGTGTGCCTCTTAAAGGTGTGCCCTCCCCCAGATCCTGTATATGTAAATGTACAGGAACCTACTCAATGGGGAGCCAAATCTAATTAGAAGGACAGACACCACCATTTGGTTAGCCTATTGAATTATCTGGGTATTTAAGGAGATGTGGCACATCGTTCGTGGCTCTCTGTAGTCAGACGATCCCGCACAGTTTACTGTGTGTAGTTTATATCAGGCTGGGAGTCTGTAGGTTGACTTCCCACATGATCGCTGTGTGTAGTTTTTCGTTGTCAGGTAATATTTCTACAAATTCCTCAATTTCCGTATTGTTGTGATTATATTGATTGTTTGATGATTTTGCCTTATGAATTGGATTTTGAATTATTCTTCTATTACCTGGTCAATAAATTGTAAACGTTTGATTTTATTCTGACTGACTCTGAAATTGTTTTCCCAAACAGATTGAGCGATTCGTATGTTACCGCAAGTCTGCGTCAGATTAGTGACGACTAATATTTGGCATCAGTTCAAGTGTACTTGGTTTGCAAAGACAGAAAGTGTTTTTCCGTTTAGAACAGCTAAATGCTGCTTGACCAATCTAAACTCGGGTGTGTCTTACCTCTGTTTTGACTTGAGGTTTCTTCAGATAAGTGTACGTGGGAAACCACGCATGGCCAATCCAAAGCTATTATAAGAGAAGTTATGTCGGTCAACTTACATCTGTAATAGTGGTCGTGACCTCTACTGAAGAAAACGTTAAGTTACATTCAAGTGTATGCAATTCCATGGGGGCTATACTGAAGTATCTTTGATTGTGTATACGTGAACGTGACCGATCTCAGGTATATAGCAATTACCTCTGTTTGATGATCCAGTACTGGCCGCTTGTGATCGTGAGACCCGCGGTGTAGAGAAAACACGCGAGGACCTCAAAGCGACATAGTTTCCTAATCTGAACGGGTAAAATATAATTAAAGGAGTTAAAAGAATAATCAAACATTCGCTCACTTTTAATGATGCTCAGATATCATTAAAACCTTTTTCATTTATGGAGTCAGATGAAATAACGAGGTAATACATAAGAGAAATTGTATTTTATTGAATCTTGTTGTGTTGCGTAAAAGAAAGACAGTAACGCGCAGAGACCTTCACCCGTATTATTGGAGACCGCCATTGGACCGATAAACGGGCTTACACTGTCGAAGTGCCCAGGGGCAAAGCTGCACTGCCATAAAGAGAGGGAGAAAGCTGCTAATATGTGCCATAGATCCAACAGCATGCACTCTACAGAGGTGAGTGGAACAGTAAGCTCGCTGATCGCACAACCGCTCGGCTCCAAAGAAGTCTCCAAATCTGAATGGACAGACGCATGATTCCCTCCTTTTATACCCGTAAAAAGGGGGGAGGGACATGCAAACTCTGTCTGCCAATTTCTCATTGGCCTTTTCTCAAGTTCAGAGGTAACCGAGGCCTTCAAAGAAGTCCACTAGTGTCGCTTCATTCGACACAACTTCGAAGTGAGCGACAGACGGGGAACAAAACTCAAAACTCTTCAAAGATTTAGACGCTAATCTGCAAAACTTATAGTCTATTTTTCTGAAACTGTACATTTGTTTTAATAAAAAAAGAAAAAAAAACAGTTTTCCAATCTGATTGGAATTGGTGATGTCATCCAGCTCTTCCTATTTGGGTGTGCAATAAGTCTTAGATGGACAGTAAACATACAAACTATGAGTGGTCTGAGGCTTAGCCTATCATACTCTATCCCTAAATTCCAATTGATTGGTGTTAATCCAGAAACATGTCCTTCACAACAAAATCATGTTAAGACCTACTCATAAACATGTTCACAGGCAGGTACATTGAGGTTAAACCTCAGCCTTTATTTCTCATTAATTACCTCGACGCATCTTTGAGGATGTCATCAAACGGCTGCAGCATTACTCATTAAACCCCTATGGTGTACAGAAAAATAGCTCTTCAAAGGCTCTGCGCACATTGTATGTGATAAATGAATCTATTTAATCTTAATGGTAAATGTGCACTAATGTTGGGAGAATGTTTGGGTTATTACCCACAATTAAGAACATGAAGCATTTGAGCTCAAATGAGGTAGAAACTATTAAAGCAGTCGATAGAGCACTGTAGAGGACAAGTGAGCATTTAATGCAATGATGACAGCATGGCCTGGCTGGAACAAAATGGGTTAATGCGTAACCTCACTATAACACACACCTCAAGAGAGGTATAAAAAAAACGATTACTTATTGCCACTCTGAATGTGACATGTGGTAAATGTCTTTGCTCTAGTGCTGCATGGATGCCCACTCAGTTACACTTACAGTTAATGCTGGAGTCATTAGGCCCCAGGGAATATAAACTGACTTCAAGCAAAGCACAGAGATAAGATCGCTAACTGATGGATTTAAGCACCTGAAGGACAAAACAGTCTGGGGGCCAATGTGACAAGCTGAAATTAAAAGTTCCAAGTCAAAACATTTGGTACATTTTTCCTTGATTCCAGTTCACACAGGAATGTCCCTGTTAAATGACTGGTATTACTGGTCACCAGTGTTGTGTTTTGGTTTCACCAATTAAATACAGGACGTTTTCATTTCAGTCACAATTTGGGACTATATGTAATAATATTTAGTATATATACTGTAATTCTGTCATCATTTACTTACCCGCATGTTGATCTAAACCCATATTACTTCCTTACATTGAATGGGGTAAAAAAAGGTGTAATGAAAGTGTGTGGTGACTGAGGCAAAAATTCTGACCAACATTTCTTTTATTCAAGGGAAAAGACAAAGTCTTACAGGTTTGGAACATATTGGGGGTAAGTAAATGATGACAGAATTTCCATTTTGTGATAAAATATAATTTTATTTCACTCCAGCAAGGCCAGCATCAAGCCAGCAATATACAGTCTTGATCAGCATGGAAATGTATGCTGGTCTTAACTGGTCTTTTCAGATGGGGTTCATATGATCCCATTATATTTAACATCTACTGCTGAAACCTCAAGATCAGTCACCTCCGCACATCCACTTCCTGTCCTCTATTCCAACGTCTGTCTGATTACCAGTCAGTTCATGAAATACAGCTAATGTCTCAAGCAAAGCAGGAAGACGTAAAACACTTTAGCCGGCTCTTATGTGCACTCTGACATTGCGTAACCGGATCGGCTGTTTGTACAGGACTAACGGCAGCCACGGGAATCAGTAGGCCTGATATTTAATTGAGTGGAAATGCTTTTAGAGGGAAAAGAAGTGGGAAGAATGGAAGAAAAGTATTTAAGCGGTTTGCTCGATGTTAGCCCATAACAAGTTTTAAGCCACAGAAGTCTGAAGGGCTAGATAGAATAAGTGGTATTTATTCAATGGCTTTTTAAAGACAGTGATTATTTTTTATGATAAAATATTATTCAAACCATATTAAACATGTTTTACAACATTGACCCATTTTATTATTTAAATAAGTGTTCAGGGTTGTGCATGTTTTTATTTGTGACTCATGGTAACACTAGATTCCCTTAAAATCATTATTGTAATAAATATTGCTTCAGCTGATGATTACATGAATTGAGTCTTCAAATCATGCTGATTTAAAGCAGAAGCATGTAACTTTTAACAATGTTCAAATACTTTCTCATATCCCAGCTTAATATGCACAGACAATTACCGCAATTCATTTGTAGTCTTATTTCCTCAAAAATGGTTAACATTGAGTCCCTGTTGCACTATAAATATACTGATCTGTATGAGCATCCCGCCTGCCTGACATGGCAATGTTGAATCAACCAATGGCCTGAGTTTGGGGCCGGCAGTCTGTGTGTTCAGCCAATGGAAATCAGGGGAAATATTCATGAAAGCTGTTTGTAAACAATGCAGAAATTACTCTCTTCAGCTTTAAAAGTGTAAAGGGAGTTTGATGGGCAAGGAGGAGACAAGAACCGGCTTGACAATGTAAATAATAGTTTAATGAGAAACTTAAACAAAAGACACAAACACACACATGACGGACATGTCCGTAAACGATCTCTCTCTCTCTCATACCACAATCGGCCTTTATTCCGAGGCTCAATTAGCCTGATAAGGGACCGGGTGTGTATAATCACAACCCGGCTCCGCCCTCCACCCTGTCACAAATAGTTAACCCAAAAGTTATAATTCTGTAATAATTTACTTACCCTCATGTTGTTTCAAACCAACTTTGTTTCTTCAGCGGAACACAAAAGGAGGAATTTTGTGGTTGCTCTTTGCCATGCAATTGCAATGAATGGGGCCTAAATCTTTAAAACTTCAAAATATTTAAAAAATCAACAAATATGCCAAAGCACCATAAAAGTAGTCCACATGTCTTCCTTGTATTTTAAGTCTTCTGAAGCTGTAAAACTGTACTGGGTGAGAAATGGACTGCAATTGTTTTTTCCTATAACTTTTTATTTAATTTTATTATAAAACTATGCTAAACATGCTGTCATTCTTAAGTCTTCTTACAGTCGCATAGGGGGTTAGTCTTTGTCTTTGAACATTGATGACAGGTGACTGCATATATACACAGACAGGTACAATTTAAACTGTCCTATCCACTTGTTCAGGCCAAGATTCGACCCTCACTGTTCCTTGGATAACGTCAGTCTCTCCCTTTCTCCAAACTCTGTATCGATTCAATCTCCAAGCATGCAATTAAAGCTACATTGGCGATATGGGCAAAGTGTCAGCCTCGATAAGGCCCAATGCATGTCAACATGAGGGCCTTTTCAACTTCCTTTTAATGTACCTTTCAAAAGAGCTATGAAATCTAAAAGAAAGGCTGAGGGAGAAAAGGCAGAGCAAAAGACAGATAAATGAGCTCCTTGACTGGAGGAGATAGACAGGGAGGTCAGTAGGCTGAAAAAAGATGGTGTTGCACATCAATTTAGAGCAAATTGTCCAGAAAGGAGGACAGAGATGCATCAATCGTCTTCCAAGAGGCCTGCACAGGAGAGCTTCTGCAGCTCTGGGAAACACTTTCCAAGGTCTTCCCTGCCGATTCTAACCATTATAGTGCTGGATTTACTGAAGGTGCATATTTCACACTTGATCTAACATTTCCTTCATAGTTTGTGTTCACGTGCAGATTTGTTTGGAGACGATCATAATAATCTTAATGGCTGGTATTCTATTTTAAGTTTTTATCAAGGAATGTGGTTAGGCTTACTCTGGGGCAAAATTTGGGATTCCAGAATGCTTTTATAGATGTTCCAAATAAATTGTATTTAATTAATTTAATTCTAGTCATTGCCTACTTGAAGTGCTAGTGTAGTGTAATTTGGGGTAAGGATTTTTGGCAGTTTATCTATACACTAGCATAATGTACAATGATTTGGCTTCAGGTTACATGTCTTGACAGCTTTAATAATTTAGTATGTTTACCTGCATAGTTTTAATCAAGCCACAGTGGGTTATTGCATAGACTCTTTACAGTCTTCTATTAATATGTTTGGATCATTGGAAACCCATTGAAAACAATTTCAGGGAATAAAAATAATGTTGAAAAAAATCACTATTAAAAGAATAGGCAGTCTCTGCAGTCTGCACATGTGATGTGATAGGCCTAAATTTACAAGACAAGTAAAACAGTATAACATTATATGCCTATTAGTCTTCTTTGATACGCATAATTCTAATGGCAGTAGATAGACAATATTTTCTTATTAAATAGATTATTTAAGAAGACATATGTGAGTAATGTGACCATGCAGTTTAAAACTGAAATTAATATGCCTAAATAAATAAACTATTGTTAATAAAGGAGATTGTAATTGTGTGTAATGAGCGATTCTCTCTTTCTCTCTTCATCCTCCTCCTCTTCTTACTTCCTTCAATGGCTGGTTGAAATCGGATCGCCTTTAGTCTTTTTACAAGGCAGTAACAAATTGCATGTTGCGTAACAGCACCTACACAGTGCCTTGAACACCAACCAGATGATCTATTAATATTTACATAGTGGTGTAGAGTAGGTCAATACTGATTCCCATCATTTTATCCTGTTTGTGTGCATATGTTCAGTTTCCAGCCAATGTACCAAACTTTAGGAAACTTATGATTCACATTGCTTACATTCACGTTACATTCATTTCTTGCATCACTTTCATTAATCCCTATGAAGTTGAGCATCAATACATCTGAAACCCCTTCTAACAAAGGCCATCATTATTTCTTTAATTAAATTCTGTATTAGTTAATAAAGTTCTGTCCCTCGACAATGTTACAAACATATTCCATGTTTGTTAATATTTCCACATTATTTTCTTGTTGATAAGACAAACTCCTGGACGTACTTTCAGCACCTTTGGACCAACATCCATAACAAAGCACTTAAGTTCATCTTCATAACAAGTGCATACTGGTTTGGGAAACATGCAATACTCCATCATAAAATAACGAGCAACGTTAGTTAAGATGATCGTAAAAGCTTGTTTGTGGAAAACCCAGCCTTCGTCTGTGTTTCCAATTATGCATCACAATGTGTAATCGTATATTTGAAGAAAGAACATCGGCTGAGTAATTATTCAATATACTTTATCTCTGTCTTTCAGAGCACACACACAACACCTAGGCCAGTTGAGGTCATATAAAATTTGATAACACCTAATAACTTTCATTAATATATCATTAACATGCATTATGTAAAGCTTTAAGAAATAGTTCACCCACAAATGAAAATCCTTGTATCATTTACTCACCCTCATGACCTTCCAGATGTGACTTTCTTTATTCTGATGAACACAAACAAAGATTTTTAGAAGAATATTTCAGCTCTGTAGGTCCATTCAATGTAGGTGAATGATGGCCAGAACTCTGAAGATCCAAAAAGCACATAAAAGTCACATAAAGTAATCCATACTTAAATCCATATTTTTGAAGTGATATGAGGTGTGGGTGACAAACAAATAAATATTTTTTTCATAGGTTTTTACTGAAAAACTACACGTTCACTTCCACATTCTGGTGTGGAAGTGGCTTTCACTTTCACATTAAGCTGCCTACTGGTCAGGGCAGGTCAAAGGCGGATATTGATAGTAAAAAAAGGACTTAGATATTGATCTGTTTCTCACCCAAACCTATTATTTTGAATATGGATTTAATCACTTGAGTCAAGCAATGTATGCTGCCTTTATGTCCTTTTTGGACCTTCTGAGTTCTGGTCACCATTCACTTGCCTTGTAAGGACCAACAGAGCTGAAATATTCTTCTAAAATTTTGCATTTGTGTTCTACAGTAGAAAGAAAGTCATACACATCTGGGATGGCATGAGGGTGAGTAAATGATGAGTGAATCTTCATTTTAGGATGAACTATCCCTTTAACAAGCATCGTATGTCATATTTCTAGCAATTTTAATATACATTAACTAACTAATGTCCTGTTAAGCATTATATAAAGCTTGCATGATTTAATAATGAAAGTTATTATAAAGTGTTACCAAAACATTTGGATGAAGCCAAGTAACAACTGCATATTAACAACTCTGTTAGTCTGTTAGAATTAGACTGGCATGATTTTAGAATGACTTAAGCTTATACATGACATTTAAAAAAAAAAAAAGAATTATCGTTTTAGTCCGTAAATAAATAAATGGATTGTATTGTTTGAAAATAACCCAACAAACTGCATACATGTAGTTGTCTCTGCATATTAAGATGGGATAGGAGAAGGTATTTTAACACCAAAATTCACAACACAGTTCAGCATTAAACTTTCAGAGTGAACTATTTTCTATTAGAATAGACACAGACAGAAGAATCTGGACAGCAGAAAACACATAGAACAGTCATAGTGAAAATGTGTCTTCTGTTGCTTGCCACCAGAAAATAATTTCCACAAAACTCTTCTCGCTACCTATCCCTCTCACACTCTCTCACACAGTCTTTCTCTCTCTGTGTTGACAGCAGCCCTGGCAGAATTATTAATGTGAGAAATGGTGGGGAGGGTGATGCCAGACCCTCTTGTACACTGAAAAGTTTCTTACAATTGCAGACTGTGGCACGGTGGAGGGCAGGACCGGCGCGTGATTACGCACGCCCGGTCCCGTATTAGGCTAATTAAGCCGTCAAGAGGGATAAAGGCCACTCGCAGACGGCGATCGAGAGAGAGAGCTCAATTACGGACGTCCGTTATCTTATGTGTTTATCTTTTGAGTTTTCCATTAAACCTTTAGTTTATTTGTCAAGCCGGTTTCTCGCCTCTTCCTTGCCCATGAACTTGAACTGTTTTACATTGGGCGCCGGTCCCGCCCTCCACCGTGCCACACAGACAAACACACTTTTGTGCCTGAGCACTCTCAAACTCACACACTCATGTTCATACTTACATGCATTCACACAAACACACACACACACACATGTGCATGGCGCTGAGTTACCGTAATCAACCGGGAGAGGGATAAAGAGGAGCTGGAGACACCAGTTCGAAAGAGAGGGAGGTGCACACAGCCGCCAAACATGTGTGCATTCCACCTGTTGGACTGAAAATTTTGCAGAATGAGAGAGCACACAGAGCTGTGTGTGCATTATGGTTTTGTTATGATGAAAAGCAGTTTTATGTTAAGTTGAATTAATTGTCTTTTGTTTTTAAACCCGGTTCCCGCTTCCTCCTTTATGATGAGCAAGAGACCAGTCTGCCATACATAGATTTCCATTTTTATATAACTTTGATTGTAATTACTATAGATTAACCCTAACCCACACTCTAAGTGTGCCTCTCAAAGAAGCTTATTTGCATTTTTTGAAAAAATATATATAAAAAATAAAACAGATTTATATTGATTTATGAATCGATTTTCCAATTGATGACATCCCTGAATGTCAATGAAGGACAATTTTGGTTAAGTACGTTCAAAATAGCCAAGTACGTTCTTACACACACCTACCTGGACACTGCATACCCTCTTAAACCCCGTTTCTCATAGTCTCACTCTAGTTCTCTCTCTTTCTTTCTCTCTCTCTTGAATGGGATGTGTTCACCTGCAGGACTGCCTGCAGAGGGGAGGAAAAGCTTGACCTTTCCTCCCTCATTCTTTCTCTTTCTCTCCATGCACTCACTCTCTCCATCTCTCAGTGCACAGAGGAGCCCAGAGGGAAACTGGCGGACAATGGCAAGGCATCAGCTCATGCCTTAAAATTATGATAAATGATGAATCTCTAGAGAGAACACAGAATAAAAGAATGAAAAATTCTAAAATCCACTTTGAAAACTTCTGTCTGTGTAAGTGTTTTAACAGATGTGTGTGCAGCTGCTTGGCAAATTAGCCTTTCTCTTCTCTTGTCTTTTTTGTTGCCATAAAGGAGTTTTAAGGTGAGAAAATGTGTAGCCTTTATTTGAAGAGAAGCTTGCCCATTTAGTTGAGCATGGTGCTCTCTGCTGAAATGAATAGCTTAGCGCTGACTAATCAAAGTAAATCACTTCCTTTTCTTCCTTAACCTGAATTAATGGTGATTACTCACTATAATGAATGAGTGGAGGTGGACAAGTCACAGAGAAATATGTCAGTACAAAGAGACCTACTCAGAGCTTGACCTGTTGTTTACTCCAGACAGGATTCTTGTTACCTAGCGCAAATTTTTCAGCCTCATTTAGAGATCATTTAAGATTAATTCAGCTTGAGTTCTAGAATTTTAGAAATGCTGCTTACAAAGTCATTTTGAAGTACTTGAGTAGCATGTGGGATGCACGTGTGATGGTACCCGGGCAGCAAAGAGTTGATCCAATCAGAAGATAACTAGGGTATGTGAAGTAGATAAAAGATACACATACACACTCAACTAACTTTAGTGAAATAACTGATTTTTATTGATAACTTGAACAACAAACTTCACAGATAAAACAATAGACAATACAACAAATAAATCTTAAATAAAATACAGTAAACACAAGTAGATATTTAAATTAAATGTTCTTTCTCTTCATCTTCTGTTAATTTAATCTAATTATGCCTATTTAGTTTATTTGAAGCTAATAAAATGTTTATTATCTATTATCTATTATCTATTATAATCTATTATCAAATTTAACTCTTGTAACTTTTTCCCAATTAAACTCAATGAAATGTAATTAAAACCAAACAAATCAAGCCTTTTAAATCTTCCTATTAATTACATATACAATTCAAATAAACAATTATACAATTAAACAAACAAGAATCAATCAACTGAATTAGCAAATGTACTATATACAGAGTTCTTCAAGAATAAACATTCAATAAATGTCCAGATTCACAAATACCTTGACCTTTTCGTCATTGAATGAATTCAAAGTAGAGATGAATTGAAGATTATTCAGAAATCCACGAACAAAAGATATTCACATTACAGATAAGACTCTTGGGTTTTTGTCCCTCCATCAAACTTTCCAGAAACTTTGTGCAGAAACATCCACGATGAAAAGTCCACGATCCTTGTTGAAAACATGGTCCAACTCAAACAAAACACATATATGCAAAAACTGGCCTGCACAAAGCTGGAAAACATTCTCAGAAAAATGTTCCTAACATTTCAGACAATTATTTAAACTTTCTTAACTCTTAATACATTCTTTAACTTTAGCTCTAAATGATATGTCTCGTGGTAGCATTTATACAACACTGTTCTTTCCAGACTCTTACTAGTCAAGTTTATCTGCAATATGTTTTACACATATTTACAAGTATTAATAATAAATATAACATTTTTGCATAATTTTCTGCCTCTTTGGTTTTCATTCTGTTTCTAGTTACTTGTCTTTTGTTTCTTCAAATATTTTAGATAAATATGCACTTTTTAGTTAGTTTTAAGCTTACAACTTGGAATGCTATTTATTCTGATTTTACATCTGGGTTACACTTGTCTTCACCCAGTGTTTTTCACCTATGTTAAATGATATTAATTTTAAATAATATTTTTGAAATAACAAATTGAAATAACACATTTGATTGCAACGTCTGGTCTCTTACCATATCTGAGCACAGTTTGAGATATTGTTGAGATCCCTTCTGAAACTCTCCATTTTACGTCTCCATTTGCTCTCCATTTAATCGCATTGCTGTCTAGGGGAAACAATTTAAATATTTTTTTTCTAATGGGATGGCATTGTCTGTGAAGTGTTCATGTGTTCAGTTAAGTGTTATGTAGATGCACATTGTGGACAATGTAAAGAGTAGCAAACAGCAGGAGATAATATGTGTTAGATACTACATGTGTGTTTTACAGGTGAACAGAACATTATGTCATATATTTACAGTACACATGCTTGTTGAAGGGAGGACTTCTGTCAGCTGTGTTCAGCACCACATCTGGGGTCTTTCTGAGGTCCTCCAGATGTGCTCCTTTCAATGCTGCTTGAGCCCCGAGGGCCCAGTCGGTTTCCAGCAGTGAAGGCTCATCGTCCGACCTGCTGAATCCTCCTGTTCCTCTCATCCTGGATAGATCCAGCCATGATTAACAGGGAAAGATCTGTCCCTCATCCATCTTAATCCACACCTCCCTTCCTCCTGTTCTAATGGTCCTGTGTCTCACCATTTCTCTCCCTGACATTGGATACTCACTGTTTTTACTCATCTTTATTTGGCTAAAGAGAGAAAAAAATGTGATGGATAAATCTATCACAATTCAGTTTCACATGCATTTCATTTTATTATATTCTGTAATTAATTTAACATGGTATAATTCTATATTTAAAGGTGAAGTGTACAATTGATGTGCCACTTGTGGCACCAAACAGAATTGTATTAGTAATGACAGGTTCCTTGAAAATGGAAACATGCTCAGACCTCCCCAAACTGACATCATTGATTGAGACATTGTAGCTGTGTTGGGCTGGCTTGGATGTTCTAACAAACAGAGCTATGTTTTCATGTGCAAAACTTTTCAGGAAATCAACCAACAGATATCATACTTAAGTACAGTATAGTTTGCATATTAAATAGGTATAGGAGAACATTTATCAACCAAAATAATTCTACACTTCACCTGTAAGTCTACAGCCTAAACAAGGGAGAATTGGAGTCTTGATGGTTTGATCTTGGACTTGAGATCTCTTAAGGGGTCTGTGTTTTGGTCCAGGTCTTGGTCATGGCTTAAGGTCTCAGTCTGCAGTTTATTTTCAGTGTTCTAAAGATGCCAGGCACTAATCAGTGCAGTATTGTTATGAGCAGAAAGTTTTGAAAAGGTTTGTTGATGTTCTAAGAGAAAAGAAAGCAACTTCTACAGCGGGAAAACAAATCAGCAAATTTTGATGCAAAGTTACCACTTATTTACTGAATTTAACAGATTGGAAAAAAAAGTTATTGGCTTGTGCAAAAGTCTGGGCACCCTGCAGTTGATCTACTGGTGTTCATTTTTTGTAAGATCTCAGAACTGAACAGTGGCATAACAAAAGGCAGTGTAGTGTGTGCAACCACACTGGGACCCAGGGTCAAACAGGGCCTGTGCTGGCTGCCCAAAATGGAATGCTGAGAGCATTCACTGTCCTAATGGCGAAAACAACCAAGGGTGTTATTGTTTAAACCTCTTAGGGTGTTTTGCATAGTCTGAACAAATGTGTTTTTATAAACAGTTGACTGAAGATCAGAAAATGTTAATGAACCCTTACAAACTGAATAATTCATGACCTTAAATAGTCTTAAATGTAGGGTGTACATTAATATGAAGACAAAGCCAAATCCCAGACATTTTTAACCAGTTTTGAAATCCGGGCCAGATGCTTTTTTCCATGTCGGAAAAGAGGACATGTCCTGAAAAACAAAGAATGTATGATCACCCTGTGTAACCATTTATCAGTACTGAAAAGATGTTAGTGGCACATTTCACTACAAGGGTAGAGGGGCTCGCAGTCTTCATGAATTGCCACACTCTGACAAATTAAATTAAAAAATACAATCCTTTCATGCAGCGCCCCTGCTTTATCGGGTATTATTTGTGACTATGCCTTTTTATTTTTATTTTCTGGTTGTACAGTTGTGTGTTTGTAGCAGCAGGTGTTGAGAATGTGTAAGAAAGCTCACAGATCACCACACACACAGAGAGGACATGTTCAGCCTTGTCATTCTGTGAAACCAGGGGAGTTTCTATGGTAACCGTATCATGACATGCACAGGGTAATTTTTGAGACCAGCCCACCATCAAAGGTCTGTTCACTCTATTTCTTTCTTTCTGTATATTTCTGAGAGCACTTAAGTCAGTTATTACTGCCCTAACAGAAAGACACAAACACACACACAAAATGTTCTCTGAAAGAGAAAACACAGAAGAATGGAGTTTCACAGAGTGGCTGCAGGAGAGGAAAATTAAAGTTTTATTGAAGAAGGCATCCTTTAATATTCCTGTGCTTTCTTCATAATCCATGTCTTTCATCTGTTGAATACATTTAAAGAGGGTTTATCTGCTCTTTGCATTAGCAATTAATTAGTAGAGAGGAATATCACAAGACAGGAAGAGTGCGAGAGGGAAAAAGTTAAAAGCTCTCCCGCCTTTTGTTCACAGCTCAGCTGGGGTAACTCTGAGCTCAGAGAGCTCTAAAATAGTTTTTAAACTACCTTTCTCATCTCCTATACAAAGGGATATTCTTGTTGTTCTTTTCACAATCTAATGTTTTTTATTAAAAAAAAATATGGCATCATTTACTCACCCTCATATTGAGTGTTTATTGAAGGATGTGAAGGACGTTGTGTCGAATGAAGCGACACTAGGGTACTTTCTTGAAGGCCTTGTTTACCTCTTAACTTGAGAAAAGGCCAATGAAAATTTGGCAGACAGAATTTGCATGTCCCTCCCCAGGACATACGGGTATAAAAGGAGGGAATCGTGCATCTGCTCATTCAGGTTTTACACTGAGGAGCCGAGAATAACATTCGGCCGTTACAGTGGCTCGATTCACCGTCGTGGCCGGGGGGACACAACATCTCGTTTCCTCCATCAGGGAACAGAGGTTACAAAAGTAACCTAGATGTTCCCCACCTGTCACTCACTCGATGTTGTGTTGAATGAAGCGACACTAGGGGTCCCTATTCAATCATGCCATGCGCTGAACCATGTACTTGAGCTTCTAACGCAGTTGCGGATAACCTCTGTTTGGAGACAGCATTCCCTTTCAGCTGTCCACTAAAGCAGACAAAGACTTGCTCAGAACATCTAAAGCTCTGTGTGCGGTCCACATAGGTACGCAAAGCACACACTGGACATAGCAATGAAAAGGCTGGGTCTCCCTCCTCCTGGGGCAGCGCTTGCAGGTTCACTACCTGGACCCTGAAGGTGGTTGTAGGAACCTTTGGACACAAGGGATCTCTCGAGCGCCTTTTGTATCTCTGATCTATGAGAAAAGGCTAATGAGAAAATGGCAGACAGAATTTGCATGTGCCGCCCCCGGACATACGAGTATAAAGGGAAGGAAATGCGTCTGTTTCATTCAGGATTTTTCTGAGGAGCCAACAATGAGGTTCGGCCGCAACAGTGGCTCGGTTCAGCAACGTGGCCGGGAGGACACAACGTCTAATTCCCTCCATCAGGGATCAGAGGTAACATCCGTAACTTAGACTTTCCCCGTCTGTTGACTCTAGGGGTCAAATTGAAATTACGCCATGTTCTGAGCCGTGTACGTGTACTTCTGACACAGGAGCAGGCAGGTATTTTACATGTTAAATCGACCGGTTGTGTCAGGCTGCACATACCCTTCCCCAACGCCCCATAAAATCGTCAAAGCCTTCTGGTTCCTTACCCCCGACAGGGGGGAACAAGGCAACATGCCAAGCATGGGAGCAGGCTGCGCCAGCCGCGCCTTTTCTCTCTCTATGTTTCTTGCATATAGTTAAAGCAGCTGGGGCCATCTTAATGCTATCATATGCATCGGGGAAGGCGCTCTTTCTCAGTTTTCCTATTTTTTCAGGGAGGAAAGACCCTGCAGAGACCACAACTGCCCAGACTGGGGGAGGTAAAGAGTGGTGAAATACATCACATGGGCTTTTAGGTCACATGTGGAGAATGGCACGGTGGTAGGATCCTACCTCATTGGGAGGGAGGAGTTGCTACAGACACGGCTACCAGGGGCCAGTGGGAACTGCCCAAGGGAGGGGTCCGCTCGCAATGGGACCGTACCGCGGAAAAGTTCACATAGGAGCCCGACCTGGGGAGCACCTGGATTGGATTTAGTCAGCGAATTCCTCCCTACATATACCTTCAAGGTGGAGGGGGACAGCCTCCCCTCCAACCTCTCCTGCAGGAATGAGAGCACTGATTAACTGCGCACCTCTGTGGGTCTTCAGCCCGGGAAGAACACCAATTCATGAACAAGCGCCACTTCAGGGCGTAAATTTGCCAGGTAGAGGGGGGCTCTGGCTTGGTTGATCATGTCTACCATGGCAGGTGGTAGATCAGCTAGATTTTCCACATCCCGTCCAGGGGCCAGACGTAGTTCCAGAGGTCTGGGAGTGGATGCCAGAGCATGCCCTGTCCCTGAGAAAGAAGGTCCTTCCTCAGGGGAATTCGCCAGGGAGGGGTTGACACGAGGAGTACGATATCCGAGAACCAAGTCCGAGTGGGCCAATATCGGGCCACTAGAGTGACTTGTTCCTCATCCTCCCTGCCCTTGCACAGCCCTGTGGGCCAGCTGTGTGCCAGATGTCTGCCCCGAGGGGAGCCTCCGTTCAGGCGTACCAGAGTGGGCAGTGTGAGGTCTCACGGGAGGCGAACAGGTCTACCTGAGCTTTGCCGAAATGTTCCCAAATCAGCTGGACCGTCTGGGGTGAAGCCTGCACTCTCCGCTGGGCAAGCGTTGTCGTGAAAGCGTGCCCGCCACCACGTTGAGGTTGCCTGGGATGTGACTTGAGTCACTGCTGGCTCCAAAGGAGGAGATGATGGGCGAGTTGTGACATGTGGCGGGAGCGTATGCCGCCTTGGTGATTTATGTTTGCTACCGTGGTGGTGCTGTCTGATTGGATCAAGACGTGTTTGCCCTGAATTAGCGGGAGAAACCTCTGCAGGGCAAAAAGTACAGCCAACAACTCTAGTCAGTTGATGTGCCAGTGCAGCTGGGCCCCTTTCCAATGGCCCGTGGCCAATTTGGAGGCATCAGTAGTGACCAGGACACATCGGGACACCTGCTGCAAGGGGACTCCTGTCCGCAGAAAGCAGAGGACTGTCCAGGGTTTGAACGTTTGGTGGCAGGCGGGGGTGATGATCACACTGTGCATGCCGTGGCACCATGCTCATCTCGGGACTCGAGTCTGGAGCCAGTGCTGAAGCGGTCTCATATGCATGAACCCCAGCGGCGCGACCGCCGTGGAGGACTCCATATGCCTCAGGAGCCTCTGGAAAAGTTTTAAAGGGACCGCTGTGCCTGCCCTGAAGGCGGTGAGTCATTTCAGTACTGACTGCGCGCGCTCGTTGGTGAGGTGCGCTGACTCCATGCCGAGAAAAGAGATGCTCTGAACCGGGGCGAGCTTGCTCTTTTCCCAGTTGACCTGAAGCCCTAAACGGCGTGGGCCAGGATGAGCCAGTCATCAAGGTAGTTGAGTATGCGGATGCCTGCTTCCCGAAGCGGGGCAAGGGCTGCCTCTGCGACCTTCGTAAATTCACGAGGGGACAGTGACATGCCGAAGGGGAGGACCTTGTACTGATACGCCTGGCCGAGGGTCGATGTCGAGGCAATATTGAGACGTGGAATTACGCGTCCTTCAGGTCTACTGCTGCAAACCAATCTAGATGCCGGACGCAAGTTAAAATGTGTTTTTGCGTGAGCATTTTGAACGGGAGTTTGTGCAAGGCCCGGTTGAAAACTCGCAAGTCCAAGATTAGTCGTAAGCCGCCGCCTTTCTTGGGTATGATGAAGTAAGGGCTGTAGAAACCCTTCTTCATCTTGGTCGGAGGGACAGGCTCTATTGTGTCTTTGAGTAAGAGAGTCGCGTTTCCATGTGCAGGGATTTGGCATGTTCGCCATGTACTGCGGTAATGTGGACGCCCCCGAAGGGGGGGGCTTGCAAATTGAATTGCATAACCAAGTCGAATGGTCCTGTCGGATTGGGAAGTGAGAGCCACGCTCCAAGCTAGGGCCTCTAAGGGGACGCTTCGCAGCATCGGGAGGTAAGGGTACATCCTGAGGCTCTGGTGCTGAGAGAAAACTCAAAGGGGGTGGGTTAGTGACTGAGGAGGAGGTCCCGTGGAGCCATCCTCTGTACTCATCAGAACCGGCCGGCCGGGGAACAGTCGTGGGGCTGAAGGCGACAGGTCTGCATCCAGTGTGCTGGGACTGTTGAGGTGTGGTTGCAGAGTACCGTGAGAACGGCATTTGGGGGCCAGGTGACCCAGAGACAAAGGAAATAGCTCTTTTATTGAGAATGTGGGTACCGCAGCCCGAAGGGGGTGCAGCAAATGAAATAAATTCAACAAAGGATTCTCCTCCCAGCCCTCCACCGTGGGACAGAGTGGTCTTCTTACCAGCTCCGGAGTGAACGTCTTGGTCTCTGGGTTGGGCGTCTCAGGACCGCTTGGGAGCCTTCTGGGTCCTTGAAGGGGTCCACGAGATGGGAGGCGTGTGCTTCCTGTGGGGCGCTCAACGCAGGGGCTTAGAGCTGGGCCTGTGTTGAGGCGGAGCAGCACGTTTCTTAGCCGTAGGAGGACGCCCTCGGCGAGGAGACGGAGCATGGCCCGTGGCGGCAGGTTTGCGGTGGGGCAGGATGTGTGATATGGTCTCCGTCTGCTTCTTCACCGTGGAGAACTGCTGGACAAAGTCCTCGACGGTGTCTCCGAAAAGACCGAACTGGGAGACAGGTGGGTCGAGGAAATGTGTCTTGTCCATTTCGCGCATCTCGACCAAGTTCAGCCACAGATGACAATCCTGAACCACGAGAGTGGCCATCGCCTGCCCGTGTGACCGCGCTGTGACCTTCGTGGCCCTGAGGGTGAGGTCAATCGCTGAGCACAGTTCATGCAGCATGTCAGGATTAGGACTACTCAAGTGCAGATCTTTAAGTGCCTTGGCCTGTTGGACATGCAGGAGTGCCATGGCATGCAGGGCAGAAGCGGCCTGTCCGGTGGCGCTGTAGGCTTTGGAAGTCAGTGAAGGTGTCATCCTACAGGCCTTGGAGGGGAGCACAGGGCGACACTGGGGGTCCGCAGCTCTGTCAACCTGGGGGTCCGCAGTGTACCTGTGGGCCACTCCGCCATTGAGGGTAGTGAGAGCGGATGAGTGAGAGGCCTTGTGATGGGTGGAGAAGGTTGTCCTCCATGAACTTGTTAGCTCATCATGCACTTCCGGAAAGAAAGGGACCGGGGGGGGCGCGGCTGTGAGACCCGAGGAACCAATCATCCAGCCGCGAAGGCTGTGGGGAGGACAGAGGGTTCCAGTCCATCCCCACGCTGACGCCGGTCCGGGCAAGAATGTCGGACATCTGGGCATCAGCCTCGGACTGGGCGTGCTGGCCCGAAGGTGATAGCCCAGTCGAATCATCCGCGTCAGACGCCGGACCGCTCTCCGATGCAGCGGCGAGCTCATCCGGCTCGGGGGGCTCAAGAGGATAGGCAGGCTGGCTGTGAGGCGAGCCGCTGTTGCCTCGAGCCCGAACGGAAGTGGTTCGCGGGGACGTACCCTGCGAAACTGAGCCCGCTGCCATCCCCAAATTGCCTCCATCACCAGCCACATTGTCCTCAATCCCGTGGGAAGAAGGAGCGATGCGGGGGTCGACTAGAGTGGCGTTCCTTCTGAGGAAGGATAGCCGCGACCGCAACGTTTCCATGGTCATGTTCTCACAGTGAGAACATGAGCCATCCACAAACGCTGCCTCAGTGTGATCTTTATAAAGACGCGTCCTGAAAAGGACGTTCAATGCCAGCTGTGCATTTGCTCTTTTAGAGGAAATAACTATTTTGGAGTAATAAACTCTTTTAACTGCGCTGTCGAAGCGCTCGGGGGCAAAGCTGCACTGCCGTGCAGAGAAGGGAGAAAGCCGCTGATATGCGGCATAGATCCAACAGCAATCGCACTCAGAGATGGGAGGAACAGAGTGTGACTCGCAGCTCGCTGCATACATAACCAGTCGGCTCTGAAGAAAAGTTCTGAATGAAACGCATTTCCCTCCCTTTATATCTGTATGTCCGGGGACAGGACATGCAAATTCTGTCTTTCAATTTAAAAAGTATTTGCATATGGTGACAAACTTTTCCCTATTGTTGTTGCCCTAAGCTGGGGGGCATGGTTTTACAGTAATTCAAACAAACTTCTTATACCATTTCTTTTTACACAAATATGTTGTTCTATCATATTTAAATATATATTTCAGTTTTCAATATATATATATATATATATATATATATATATATATATACACTCACCTAAAGGATTATTAGGAACACCATACTAATACTGTGTTTGACCCCCTTTCGCCTTCAGAACTGCCTTAATTCTACGTGGCATTGATTCAACAAGGTGCTGAAAGCATTCTTTAGAAATGTTGGCCCATATTGATAGGATAGCATCTTGCAGTTGATGGAGATTTGGGTTGAGATCTGGTGACTGTGGGGGCCATTTTAGTACAGTGAACTCATTGTCATGTTCAAGAAACCAATTTGAAATGATTCGAGCTTTGTGACATGGTGCATTATCCTGCTGGAAGTAGCCATCAGAGGATGGGTACATGGTGGCCATAAAGGGATGGACATGGTCAGAAACAATGCTCAGGTAGGCCGTGGCATTTAAACGATGCCCAATTGGCACTAAGGGGCCTAAAGTGTGCCAAGAAAACATCCCCCACACCATTACACCACCACCACCAGCCAAATTGAACAGGTGTTCCTAATAATCCTTTAGGTGAGTGTATATATATATAGTTTATTTATTTATTTGTTTTTTCAATTGATAAAGGGTTCTGTAGTAGCAACTTACATTGATGCCTTACTAGTTTGAGCATAGTGATGTTTTCAAAATTTATGATATATATATATCTATATATATATATGCCTAAGTTTGCACAAAGTGATGCAGCCACAGAAGGATAGAAGCTGGAGACAGAGACAAAAAACTGAATGTGAGTTAATGTGAGCAGTCACCTGAGGCATCAGGAAGGACAGGTCATTTCAGGCTGATGATTACCGCAGTCTGACTCTGATAAGGCGTGTGTTGTTTTACATCAGTGTTGTTTTACATCACTGACATCAAGTTTTAAAAAAAAAAACAAAGGATAGCGTGTGTATGTGTGTGTGTGCGTGCATATGAGCGTGCGTGCGAGTGAGTGAGATATAAAGGGGGTAATCTTCATGTGTTGCAAAGATTTAAGAGGGAGTGTTTAAGAAAAGGTCACTTTGCCAATGAACACATGAGGGTATCCACTCTGCAAAGCTTGCCTGCTAACACATCAGCCAGACATTTCTGTTGGGGGTTTCCACAGGCCTCTCAGGGGCCAGTACAATCAAAACACAAGCAGCCCTGAAAAGTTTAACATTATAGCAACCTCCAGTGTCCTTTAGAGCAGAACTATGCTTTGATCAAAACAGCCTAAACACAAGATCTTATTATTGAATAAGTCATTGATTAGGTATTAAATGTTACTTATTCAGTGGGCTTATGTACAGTTTAGCTGATTTTCTCATGCAGATGGATCACATGAGACTGAAGTGATGACAGTGTATTGTGCATTGTTGATGGAAAGCGTGCAGTTCACAAAATCACATTTGTAAAAAGGAACCAACCACAGAAGGGCTGTAAGTGTTTATAATAGCTGTGTCTAGTTTCGAAGGCTGAATGCTAGGTAGGACGCATTTGAATGCTGCAGTAGGCTATACCGAGCATCCTCCTTTAACCTGTTGATAAGCAAAACCCCCGCAAGCGGTAAAGACACATCACTCTGCTTACATTTAATATATAATTTACCATCTATAAATGTAATTAATGTTAACGAATGATACATCTTTTCAAAGGTCTAAGGGTTCAACATTGATATCCGATCTCTGTTTTGCAATAGCAATGCTCCAGAAACAGCTATTTAGTTATTTGTGCAAGGAGTACAAATTAAAACATGCAAAATCAAAACGGGAATTCATACCTTTGTTATGAAAATGCAATCGCCAGATGAATCCAGTTCGCCACACTTTAAATCAATTAATTTCAATCATTTCTCTTTCAATTTTCCATGGCAAGTTTTCATTGAAAAACATCCAATAGTGATAAATCTGAGAAATATTGATATATCTCCATTGTTTACATGAGATATCACCTGAAAGAATTACCCTTCGTCATCATTCTTCAACAAACTATGCAATCTGAGCAGCATTCATGTTGTAAAACTGTATATTATCTTATATATTAGAGTCCCGAAAACGTCTCGGGTTACGTATGTAACCCTTGTTCCCTGAAAAAGCGGAACAAGATGCTGCGCTGAAAAGCGCTTTGGGAACACGTCTCAGTTGTGACCAGCTGTGAATATGTGTGCAACATGTCAATGAATATTGACCGGAATTTATAGCCTCTGCCGGTGTAATCATTGGACGCACCTGGCACAGTGGCTATAAATAGATGCATCACCGGAGCATCATCAGGTATTTTGTCTGAAGAGCAGTCCCGGGGCATCCCAGTGCACTGAAAAGCGAAGTGGAAGGTACACACGCCCCGTCTGAGGGGAGCTACCCCCACAGTGTGCAAGACCATCAGGGTTTTTTCCTTTAAGAGATAAATGCCCTGAAGTCTTGCTTTTGAGGCTGTCGAGGGTGACGAGCCTGTCCCCAGTCATCACGAGGGGGAGCATGACTCGCCACGCTCTGTTTCTGAGCCTACCTTCTAGCAGGACCGGGATGGGGCTGGGTGGCTGACAGCCCCTCCCCCTGAGTGTGGCGAGGAAGAAATTGCCCGAAGGTTTCCTTGTGACTTTTTGCCTCCTGGAACCTGGTGATAGCTACATTCATATCATCACCAAATAAGCCAGAAGGAAAAACTGTGGCATCGAGAAGTAAAGTTTTGTCCTTGTCTCTGATGCCTGACAGATTAAGCCACAAGTGTCTCTTCGCCTTCCCCACAAGAGTAGAGGTGGACCTGCACAGCTTTGTGGGGAGAGTGGGTCTCTTTAGCGATGACGCCTAGCCAGGCAAGAGATAACCTGCAAGTGTCTCTTCTACCAACCAAATCACCGAATATTCAACAGATTAGCTTAGTACGCCTGTAACACTGCCATAGTGTGCAGGACAGCACCAGTCTGACCTGCTGTCTGATAATCCTTCCCCACAAGTGTGGAGGTGGTCCTGCACAGCTTTGTGGGGAGAGTGGGTCTCTTTAGCGGTGATGCCAAGCCAGGTGAGAGATAACCTGCAAGTGTCTCTTCTACCAGCGGCATCACCGAATACCCCCAAGCCTCAGCACCCACGATTAGTTGAATATTTCAATGCCGAGGGCATGAAGACATGGGAAGTATAAGGATTCCTCCATGGATGAGAATACTCATTATGGAGGTCATAGAAGAAAGGAAGGGACTAATATAGCGTTCCCTTCCCCCTTTTTTTATTTATTTCAATTTTATTTATTTATTTATTTTGGCCACCGGACAGAACTCTGTCTTCTAGTTTGAAGCATTTGGGGGGGTGTCTCTTAATTCCACAGCCACTTTATTATTATGGGCGGGATTTACAGAGGTTCAGTGTGAACCGAAGAGGCGCCGAGGCATGCTTCAGGCTTACGAGGATCAGCTGGATCTGGGGAGAGAGCGAGCGAAAGGGACAAACCTGTCTCTCGATCCTCAGCCAGATCCATACGAGAGCCCCACAAATGAAGTGCAAGGCGAGCACAAAGCATTTTCCCCGAAAGCAGATCGCAATGCTCGCACCTGCCCCGCCCCAACGCAAAAGCAGCATGCTCTTCCCCCAAACAAACAAAGCAAAACTGATGCTTGTCCCTCTCGGCCATAGAGCGAAGACAGGGGAACACGCATCGTTTGCCCTGATTTTCAGTCTTTTTTTTTCAAGAGAAAAGAGAAAGTATAAAAGGTTCACTGCGCACTGCCTAACAGATTCTAACTCCTAACAGAGGAAAGAAAGATTGACAGGCTCGTGATAGCACACAACACAGAATGGCTCTGAAGACAAAAGATCTGATGATGCTCTGGTGACGCATCTATTCATAGCCACTGCGCCAGGTGCGTCCAATGATTACATCGGCAGAGGCTATAAATTCCGGTCAATGTTCATTGACGTGTTGCACACATATTCATAGCTGGTCACAACTGAGATGTGTTCCCAAAGCGCTTTTCAGCGCAGCATAATAGTGAAGCTTTTTGTAAAGGGAACAAAATTAGCCTGTCTCCAAAATCTATTTTTAAAAATGCAGCGTAGTTTTATTCATAAAGCCAGGCAGTGCAGTCAGATTTTGTGTCGTCTTGAAAGGCGGAGCCTTAATTTTACTCTGTATGCTTCCAGCGATTTTACAAAGAAAAAATCTTGCAGGAACCTCATTTTTTCATCAGTATCAATCATCATCTTCAAATTTGAAACATAACTTCTTTAGACTTATGGCTTTGAGAAATTGGCTTTTTGTATTTCTGGGTTGTCTTGGCACTTTTATTATTGTTTTTTAGATTATAAAAACATGTTCAGCACAAAATGTTTCCATTATTATAAACTTCAGCTTCTCTAACTTTACAAATAACAACATATATTAATTCTTGGGAAATAAAGCCCAACATGTCTTCTTTCAAAATATACTACAACTGTGTCCATACTCAAAAGGGTCCAGTAAATACAACCATTTAAGTTCAGGTATGTCATTTTCATGGTTTGTACTCCAAAAGGGTGTTCGTATCAACAGGTTAAACAAGTCTTGTTTAAATGAGATGGAAAAGAAAATGTAATGGTTGCTATTACAGCATGCCACTCTTTAACAAGTGTGAGCACTTTGAGTGAGAGTAATATATTAATATAATTATACATATTATATACTCTGCACCCATCTACTGTGGTATTTCAACTTGAAAATTAACATTACATGCATTTGAACATAATATTTATGGGCAAATTGGTGTTATTTTTTTTTTTTAGACATTTCAGTTGAAGCAAAGCAGTGTGGGTTGTGAGTGCCACAGAAGGATACACCTTATATATCCTCTGAATTCCCATGAAAGAAGGTTGCATTCAAAGGCTGCATTTGAAGTGCCCTACTCACTTTTATGAAATGAGACAGCCTCGATGACATACAGTATGTGGCCGACAAATGAGACCTCCATAGGACGCAGCCTTCCAAACGAGACCCAGCCACTGTCTCCCTAAGATATCTTTTCTGAAAGTTTATCCAGCTCACACCTGTTTAAACACACGAACAAACACATATCCACACACTCCCACTGTTTGTTGTTGATCGGAGGGTGTGTAGCAGTCAAAATGTACGTCTTTGAAGCTCTCAGCACCTGCAGTGTTTGCCTTTGGGTTCACTGAGACACACTAAGACGCATTGAGATTACATTAGCACAGCAATGGACTAAAACTAAACAATGTGAGTGGTTAACCTTAATTTATCATTTGTGTCTGTGCTGAATTAGACATTATAGCCAATGTTGTTTAAACTTGGACATGGAACTCTAGACCATGTTTAATGGGTTTTGACGGTGCTAAATGCATTGCTCTTATGCATAATATATGTCATAAAAAGGTTGCTAGCACACTATTTTTGCAGCTGTGCTTTTGGAGCAGAAGCACTAGCACCTGGATAATTATTTATGCAAATTGAAAGTTCAGGATCAGACAGCACTCATCCAGAAGGCATCAATCTGTCAAATAAATGTTCTCCATATTCCCTTTTACAGAAAGTTTGACAAAAATTATCAAAACATTTTTACAATTAGCTCCAATTCTTTTCTCAGCAATATAATGGAATAATGGTAAATGTCTATTCTGTTCCAATTTTATTCCTTTCTCTTTCTCATCCTTTATTTCTCTAATTATTTGTATAGTTAGTGAGTTCTGTATTGTCACACTCACATAAATTATTAACTGTTTAAATATAAAATTAAATGATTGTCCAGACTCCATCTAAATCCAAACTAACTCTATAGCCCTCAAGAGTAACTTCTTTGAGATTAATAATCGCTGTTATGGCATTCTGATTTATTTACTTTCATATGGTAGAGAGAGAGAAAATTACAAATAATAATGAGCACTGCTAGGAGACATAGTAGCACTACAGGATTGAAGTGAAAATCCGTCACAGCTTTTCATTTCCGTTTTTGCCGCCATTCAAAATACTGAATAACCCAAGAAAAAAAAAGGTCTTCTCTTTCAACAGGAAAAAAATATGTAGGAACGGAGGGGGTGGTCTCTAGGGGTAAAAGTTATTGAAACCTATTGAGAGAGGTTTCAAGTGCTTTCAAACACCCCTGCTAAAAGAGAACATGGAAGGTTTCATCAAACAACTATATGCAGAGAGAGGTGGCAAAGAAGCATATTTTTTAATATTAGGCGGTTATGAAGACAAGGAAGGTTTCCAAAAAACATCCAACACACCCATGAAGTTTATTTTCTGCCAAGCACACATTCACTCACATTTGATTTAATATGCTACTCCTCTCGCCCCAAGACTGTCTTTTCTGAAAAGACCATCTATCCTCCTTGACTGGCACTAACCACCATCTTTTTTCTTTTCATTTCTCTTAATCCATGTCAAAGTTCCTTACAGGGTTTCTTCTCAATTACCACTTGTTCTTTATTGTCATTCTTGAAAGGTGGTTTACACCTCGCTGAACAAGCTCAATGCCTTTCGCCCCCATGGCTGCCATTTTGTTTGCCCCATAGACCTGTGTGAATGAAATGCCTTTTCCTATTGCCATGTGAAAGAGAGTGCTAAACCTCACTCGCCTAATCAAGGCACTGCAGTGGGGATGGAAGAAACTGGGGCCGTCCCCGTCTTTGTTTGTGGCCTTGACCATCTTGATACGACCAGCATTTTCTGGCACAGTTTAAAGCCCAGGGGCTTTTTCATTTGCTCTCTATTGAATCACCATTAATTGGGCTTGTTGGCAGCATCCAGGACTCGCTTGCAAGTTCAGAGATGTTCAACCCATATTGTATTCGCAGATGCCACAAAAGTATGTCGCCACCCCAACTGGGCAAAGCCTGAAAGCCCCCTGGGAGAAATGCTAACGGAAAGGATTGGGGAAGAACAGTGATAAAAGAGATGGCGAAAGGGGGATGTTGAAAAGATGTGAATCTTACAGGAATTTAAAGCAATTAACTGACTCATGTTTTTTTGTTTTTTTATGTTCATGTCCTTGAAAGCCTTTGCTGTTTGTTTTCATGTGTGCTTTGGTGATTTCCATTAGTAGGCCTATACAGCAACATTATGAAAGGTTCAGCTTGAAAAATGAACATATTTACTGGAAGTAATTCCAATAAATTGGAAGAACATATTATTATTACTCAGTAAGGATGTTCATACAGGATACGTTCTTGCATTCTGATCTTGCAGTAGGTACATGTGTCAAAGGAACTGTTTGGCTGTTGTGTTTTATCTCAATCGGTACCTGTGCATGCAATTTAACAGTTTGATTTAAGTCAGACTAAAAAAAAATGTTTTGTCTTTTTAAAATGTCATGTAAAAGTTTCCGTTTGACCTAAATCGTACCAGTCTGATTTTTGCAAAGATGGACTAACAGACCTAGATAATGCAATTGTACCTCAGATTTTTCCAGCATGTATACACCTCAGTTTCCTCTGTGTTGAGTGCATGCATGGTACAAAAGATAGAGATGATGACGCAAATTGTATTTAACCCTTCCTTCAAATATTCAATTACACATTGTGTCTTGTATGCTTATACAGACAAATGAGCACTGTAGCTTGACTATGCAAAAACCCACTGTAGCTCGTTTATAAATGCGCATGTTAACATAACGACTGTATATTCACTGGAACATCGCACACCGTTAGAATTTTTAAGACTGCACGGAAATATATATAATAGATCAAAAACACTTCTTGAGACCCTGGCCTATTCCATTCCACTCTTTCTCTTTCTGAATGCAAGAAAGTGACCTGTGTGAACATGGATGAAAATGTATGCATGACATCATTATGAGGTCACTCAACATTAACACATTTCAAGGTCAAAGATGAAGTCTGAAGAGAAACATATGGTTACATTTGTCCCTCCTCCTTCCTACTATCAACACATTTGATGGAGTAGGTGATGACATCTACTGTAAAGGTGGTGTATAAATGGATTTTTCTGCCAATAACTCCAGGGAAATCCAAGGTCTAGAAGTTTCCTCAGCTCTGTGCAGGTTTTAGTGGCTGCAATAGCTCCTTCTTTCCCTAACATAATCTGTCTCCCACACACACACACACACACACACTCACTTAGCCACACGCAGTGCAGGGACAGAGACCCAGTGCTAGGTAATTCAATAAATCCTGCCAATGCAGGCGTTATATTAGGAATCTGATTAAATGGTGCTATTCACATCAGTGCCACTGTCTCAGCTACACAGTTCAAAATGTGTGTGTATGTGTTTCGTGCTATGGTGTTTCTGCCTGGATAACACTATTGGTTTCACATCAGCACAAGAGCAGGAGGAGAACAGTGGATTAGCTCACAGAGCAACCCTTTTCTATTACATTCTTTTTTTCCAGCAATCCCTCTCCCTTGCTGTTCTTCTTTCACTCCTCCAGATTTTCTCTACACCTTTTTCTCTACAATACGTCACACCCATTTCCCATTGTTGCATTCCTCTCTCTCTTTCTCTCTCAAGTTCTCTGTCTCTCTTTCTCTATATATGGCCCAGCAATTATGCTTTAAGCTCATCTCACCCATGCAGACAAAATTAAATTGATTTGCCATTATGTGAGTTCAGGTTTCTCGGCCAGCCCATTATATCACAGCTCTGGTGGTTGAGAGCAGTTTGGGTGTTTGCTGGGGCACTTGAAGACAAACTAAGTGAAATAAAACCATAGCCAAAGATTACAGTTTTAAGGTTCTCAGAGTTATGTCACTGAGGTCTTTTACATTTGTAGAAACATCCAGTTGACTCTGGAAACATCTCACAGTTCTAAAACCTAGTAAGCTTACTGTCCACTGCATACTAAGGCATGATCTTAAAAAAACATGAAACCACAAGTGCTGAATCTGAAATGTTTTACATAGGTGCGGGTCACTCACACGTGCCACATCAATAGCACTCCTCATGGGGGGGGGGGGGGGGGGCACGGCCTGGGTGTGATAGGCCAATGAAATGGTGTCCACCACCATCTAAAGTTCAGCATGCAGCCCAAGTAGGTATGCAAAGCACCAGACACAGCAACGAAGGGACTGGGTCTGCCTCCTCCCAGGGCAGCGCTTGCAGGTTCACTACCTGGTCTCTGAAGGGTGTGGTAGGAACCTTGGTCACATAGCCCGATCGCGGTCTTTGTTGGATGACACCAGGCAAGTGTTGCTGACAGAGAACACTTGGAGGTCCACGACCCTCTTGATGGAAGCAAGCGCGATCAGCAGGGCCGTATTTAAAGAGAGGGTCCTGAGTCCAACTGATTCTAGCGGCTCGAAGGGGGGTCTATGAAGGCCCGAGAGGACCACTGAGAGATCTCAGGAGGTGAACAGGCTTGGCTGGGAGGGATTCAACCTCTGGGTGCCTTTTAGGAACCTTATAATCAAATCATGCTTACCCAAAGACTTGCCGTCTACTGCGGTGTGGTGGGCTGCAATAGCAGCTACATACACCTTCAAGGTGGACGGAGACAGCCTCCCCTCCAACCTCTCCTGCAGAAATGAGAGCACTGACCTGACTGTGCACCTTTGTGGGTCTTCGCCCCGAGAAGAACACCAATTTGCAAACAAGCTTCACTCTAGGGTGTAAAGTTGCCTGGTAAAAGAGGCTCTGGCTTGGTTGATCGTGTCTACGACAGCAGGTGGTAGATCATCCAGATCTTCTGCGTCCCATCCAGGGGCCAGACGTGGAGGTACCAGAGGTCTGGGTGCGGATGCCAAAGTGTGGCCCATCCCTGAGAAAGAAGGTCTTTCCTCAGGGGAATTTGCCAGGGAGGGGCTGTTGCGAGGAGTACGAGGTCCGAGATAGGGAGTCACCAGAGTGACTTGTTCCTCGTCCTCCCTGACCTTGCACAGCACCTGTGCAAGAAGGCTTACTGGGGGAAATGTGTACTTGTGCAGCCCTGAGGGGAGCCTCTGTTTGGGAATACCAGTGCGGGCCCAGCCCAAACACACGAGACAGCGCCTGTGACCGTCTGAAGAGGAGAGCACACTACAGCATCCAGGAACTACACAGGGGTGGAAGGGCATCTTTAAAAAAATGCATCCTGAAAAGTATGTTCAACGCCGCTGTGTATTGCTCTTTCATAGAAAAATACTCTTTTAGAGAAAATCACTCTTTTACTACAACTCTTTTAGTTGTGCTGTCGAAGCACCCAGGGTCAAACTGCACTGCCATGCAGAGAAGGAGAAAGCCACTGAAGTGCGCCATAGCTCCAACAGCAGATCACCAAAGGTAAGAGGAACAGGTGTGTGTGACTCGCAGCTCGCTGCATACACGACCATCGGCTCCGAAGAAAATTTCTGCATGAAACAGACTAATTTCCCCGCCTTTATGTTGCCAACTTCTCATTGGCCTTTTTTCATAGATCAGAGGGATAATCGGCGCTCAAGAGAGACCCCTAGTGTCGCTTCTTCGACACAACATCGAAGTGAGTGACAGATGGGGAACTAAATGGACTTAAACTAATGAAAAGACAAGACTGATAACAAAGTAATCAAACAATGAACGAATGAAAACAAGACACATGAACAGGGGAAACACATGACAAGATCACATGAGGGAACAGGAAATCACATGACAACAGGAACTAGATTTTCAAAATAAAAGACCTGAAAAACTTGAACCGACATGACAATATACAAGAGCAAATATATATATATATATATATATATATATATATATACACACACACACACACACACACACACACACATGGAATCAACATTTAAACACCACAACCACCCCTCCCCCCTCCAAAAAACATCCCTGTGGTCATATATGAGTGTATACACATGATTATAGACACACACAAAAAAAATATATTAAAATAATAATAATAATAATAATACAAATTATAACACGTCCAGCAACGTCAGATATTCACCCCATTTCTCCATAAACAAATTAAATTTCCTTCTCTCTTCTAAAAGACCCTTCTTCAATGGCTGCCACCCTCCCCATCTCTGAGCACCACTCCTGAAATAAGGGCACACCAGCCGACCTCCAACCCCTTAAAAGAATCTGTCTGGCAATCATGATGCTGGTTAGGATCCAAATCTTTATGTGTTTATTCTCAATGTTGATGACTGCCCCATTGCCCAAAATACAGAGTCTGGGGCAAAAAGAAACCAGAGTTCCCAATATATCACACACAAGACTCTGAACCTTCAACCAAAACTCCTGGATCTTAAAACACCCCCAACAGACATGGATTTGTCTCCATTTTCTGATTGGCATCGCCAGCAGGTGGATTTTATTTATAACCAAGCCAATACAACCTAGAGGGGGTTCAACAAAATAAATGGAAATCTTGAATTACATAAGACACACCCTTGCATCTCTAGATGCATATTTGATGTTTTTTAGAATCCCAGCCCACTCTCCCTCCTCCAATACCAAGTTTAAGTCTTTCTCCTATAATCTCTTGATAGAAGTAAAAGCTCCGTCCCCCAGACTCTGAATTAGCAGGGAGTAATACACTGATGCCTCATGACCTTTTCCAAAAGCAGCCATCACCACTCCCAGAGTATCTGCCGCTTTTGGGGGGTGTATGCTACTCCCATAAGTAAAAGAGTGCTAAATATAAAAAAACTGTGATCTGGGAATCCCAAAATGTTGAAGCAGATTTTCAAAGGATCTCAACACTCTCTCATATAGGTCATATATACTAATTCTGGCCATCAGAAAGGGGACTTTATACATAATTAATTAATTAATAATTTTGGTTTAAGCTATAAGCTCAAAGCAACATTTAACTGAATTAAACACTGGACACTTTTGTCTATACCAAGTGTAAATGAGAGATAATGGGGTGTAATTTAACTTCTCCGGTTAGTTTGATAGAACTACAATGAAAATAGCTTTACAATGGCGAAATAGGGGCAATGGTAAATGGTCTGCACTTATATAGCACCTTTTTAACCTTAGCGGAATTCAACACGCTTTACACTGCATCTTTTTAACCCATTCACACACCAATGACTGCAGAGCTGCCATTGGGAGCAACTTGGGGTCCAGTGTCTTGCCAAAGGACACTTCGGCATGTGGAGTCGTGTGGGCTCGGAATCAAACCACCAACCCTGCGATTAGTGGACAACCCGCTCTACCACCTGAGCCACAGCCACCCACAAAAACCAGGGAGGGGCTCTCTCAGGTGGAAGTGACCAATGAGCCAAATATTTGAGACCGAACGCATAATAATAAAACTAAATTTGGGTAGGCCTATCCCACTTTTATCAATCTGCCTATGCAGCTTACTGAAATGTAATCTGGGATGTTTCTCATTCCAAATGAAGGACATCGCTATGCTATCAAATTGCTTGAAATAAGAAAGGGGGAATCTCTAGGGAGTGACTGTAGCAGGTAGTTGAATTTTGGAATACAATTTATTTTAATAACATTAACCATCCCAATCCTCAATAAATGTAATGAAGCCCACCTGCCCACTTTGCTCGAAAACCTTTTTATTAAAGGGTCAAAATTAACTCTAAATCTAAACTAAATCACACAAATTTGTTGGGAATAAAATACCCAAATACTTAATGCCCTGTTTTGGCCACTGAAATGCACCCGACTGAAAAGCTGTTATCGGGCAGTATGCTGTAAGAGCTAATGCTTCGGTTTTAGACCAATTAACTCTATATCCCGAGGACTTAGAAAAGGAATTAATAATTCTGTGGAGGCAAGGCATATATATAGAAGGGTCAGAGACTAATAATAAAATGTATTCTGTGTAAAGCAGAAGCTTATGCACCACACTTCCATACCCTTACCTCCTGCCATACCCTCTGGAAAATAATCAACCTTTCATATCGTGGCTGCTAATGGTTCCAGAGCAAAACAGAACAATAATAGGGAAAGAGGGCAACCCTGCCAGGTGCCTTATCGAGAGTAAATAATCTGAAATTAATCAATTTGTTTGTACCGCTGCTTCTGGGTTTCTGTAAACTAATTTAAGACATCCAAGAAAAGTATTCCTGAACCCGTATATTTCAAAAATCTTAAAAAGATAATCCCATTCTACCATATCAAACGACTTTTCTGCATCAAGTGAGATGGCCAAAGCCAGAGTCTGATCATTAAACACTGACCACATGATATTGATGAAATGTGTAATTTTATCAGAAGAGCTGCAGCCCTGAATAAACCACACCAGATCTATATGTATAAGAGATGTCATAAATTTACTAATCGGTTAGCCAGAATTTTTGATAATATTTTTACTTCTAGCTGGATCAGGGAAATTGGATGATAACTCTTACACTCACTTGGATCTTTGTCCTTTTTAAGAATCAGACTGATCCGGGCTTGCGTCATGGTTGCCAGAAGCTTTCCATTCTTTAATGATTCCGTATACACATCAAACAAAAGTGGAACCAGTTCTGTAGCATAAGATTTTAAAAAATCAGTGGCAAAACCATCTGGGCCTGGAAAATTGCCTGTAGGCAAGGCCTTAATTACCTAAGGCCTTAAGCTCCTTCAAGTTTATCTTCAAGTTTATCTCAGAATCAATATATTTTTTTTCTCAGTCATCAGCTTAGGGAGTTCTTATGGTTCCACAAAGTTTCTAATAACACAAAGACATGAAGATTCATCCACAACCATCCATTCATCCATTTTATCAGGTCTTTCTGCTCTCCTGATCTGGAATATCTCATGCTTCTGTGTCGACCATTCTGGCTACCGAGGGAATTCACAGCGGTCATTATCACTGCTGTGTACATCCCCCCACAAGCCGACACAGACCGGGCACTCAAGGAACTGTATGGCAGTATAAGTGAGCAGGAAACCGCGCACCCTAAGGCTGCGTTCATTGTTGCCGGGGACTTCAACAAAGCCAACTTTAAAACAATAGCACCAAAATACCACCAACATATCAGCTTCAACACACGAGGGGACCGGGTTTTGGATCATTGCTAATCTCCTTTCCGGGATGGCTACAAATCCCTCCCCCACCCACCATTTGGCAAATCTGACCACTCCTCCGTTCTGCTTCTGCCCGCTTACAGGCAGAAACTGAAACGAGAAGCACCCGCCCTCAGAACGATCCAGTGCTGGTCGGACCAATCAGACTCTATGCTACAGGACTGTTTTGATCACGCGGACTGGGAGATGTTCCGGTCTGCCTCCGATGACGACATCGAGGTTTACGCTGATAGCGTAACGTGTTTCATCAGGAAGTGCGTAGAGGACGTTGTTCCGACAAAAACTATACGGATCTACCCCAACCAGAAACCCTGGGTTAACGGCGATGTTCGCGCGGCACTTACTGCGCGGACCACCGCTTTTAATTCCGGGAACGCGGAGGAGTGTAAACAAGCCAGTTATGCCCTCCGTAACTCCATCAGTACAGCCAAACGCCAGCACAGGCACAAAATTGAAGGACAGTTCAACACCACTGACTCCAGAAGTATGTGGCAAGGAATTAACACCATCACGGACTATAAACGGAATAAAAACTCCGCCATGAACACCGTTGCCTCTCTCCCGGACGAGCTTAATACTTTTTATGCTCGTTTCGAGGACAACAACAACACCGCCCTCGCGGAGAGAGCACTCGCGGCCGATACTACAGAGGTTGGTTCACTCTCCATCTCTGTTGCGGATGTAACCCGATCCTTTCGACGGGTGAATATCCACAAAGCTGCGGGTCTAGACGGCATTCCGGGCCTCGTCATCAGAGCATGCGCGAACCAACTGGCTGGTGTTTTTACGGACATTTTCAACCTGTCCCTCTCCCTGTCTGTAGTCCCCACATGCTTCAAAACATCAACCATTGTGCCTGTACCGAAGCAATCAAAAATCACTTGCTTAAATGACTGGCGTCCTGTTGCCCTCACCCCCATCATCAGCAAATGCTTTGAGAGGTTGATCAGAGATCACATCTGCTCTGTTCTGCCCACCTCTTTGGACCCATTGCAGTTTGCCTACCGTAACAACCGCTCCACTGATGATGCTATTGCATCTACAATACACACTGCTCTATCCCACCTGGAAAAAAGGAACACGTATGTGAGAATGCTGTTTGTAGACTACAGCTCAGCATTTAACACCATAATGCCCTCCAAGCTTGATGTGAAACTCCGGGCTCTGGGCTTAAACAGCTCGCTGTGCAGCTGGATCCTGGATTTCCTGTCAGGCAGACGTCAAGTGGTTAGAATGGGCAGCAACATCTCATCACTGACCCTCAACACTGGAGCCCCGCAGGGCTGTGTTCTCAGCCCACTCCTGTATTTCCTTTACACACATGACTGTGTGGCGACACATAGCTCCAATGCCATCATTAAGTTTGCTGATGATACGACGGTTGTAGGTCTGATCACTGACAATGATGAAACAGCCTACAGAGAGGAGGTGCACACTCTGACGCGCTGGTGTCAGAAGCACAACCTCTCCCTCAATGTCAGTAAAACCAAGGAGCTTGTGGTGGACTTCAGGAAGAAAACAGCCCCATCACCATTAGAACACAGCCCCATCACCATTAATGGATCACCGGTGGAGAGAGTGAGCAGCTTCAAGTTCCTCGGTGTCCACATTACTGAGGAACTCACATGGTCCGTCCACACTGAGGCCGTTGTGAAGAAGGCTCACCAGTGCCTCTTCTTCCTGAGACGGCTGAGGAAGTTTGGAATGAACCAACACATCCTCACACGGTTCTACACCAGCACTGTAGAGAGCATCCTGACTGGCTGCATCACCGCCTGGTATGGCAATAGCACCGCCCACAACAGCAAAGACCTGCAAAGGGTGGTGCGAACTGCCAGAAACATTATCGGAGGTGAGCTTCCCTCCCTCCAGGATATATATAACAGACGGTGTGTGAATAAAGCTCGGAGGATTATCAAAGACTCCAGCCACCCGAGTCATGGGCTGCTCTCACTGCTTCCATCAGGCAGGCGGTATCGCAGCATCAGGACCCGCACCACCCGACTACATGACAGCTTCTTCCCACAAGCAATAAGACTTTTGAACACATGATCTCTCACGATCTACAATCAGCACTGCACTTTATTAATCCTCATTCTGTCAAATATATTCTCGCTCCCAATTCAGTTAGTGTATATATATATTTATACCCTTATCTAGTGTTTGTGTATTCTACATTGTGTGTATTGTGTACATTTGATATGTAAATTGTTGTGTAGGTATGTGTACATTTGTTATGTAAATTGTGTTGTGTAAATATGTTGTTATTGTAAAGTGGTTTATGTCTCGTCACTGTCGTTACTGCAATGTTGCTCGGAACTGCACACAAGACTTTCACCTACTGTTGCACTCGTGTACACAGTAGTGTGACAATAAAGTGATTTGATTGATTTGATTTGATTTGACAACTGTTCAAAAGGTGTGTTCCTCCACAAACCAAACTCCAGCCGCTAGGCGGAACCAGCACAAAAAGAAACAAAAAAGGCACTGTTTCCTCGGACAGTCAAGTGAATATTCAGTGAGTCAGGCTCACTTGGCTGATAAAAGAGAGCAACAAGAGCCTTAATCACTCCAATGATTGCAAAAAATATTCCAGAAAACAAACTCCAAACAATAGGAGGCATAAGAACAAATAAAGTGCAGATTCATCCACAAACTGTTCCGAAAGAGTGCTTTTCCACAAAACAATCTCCAGCCGCTACGTGGAACCAGCACAAAAAGAAACAAAGAAGGTGCCCAGTTTCCTCGGATAGTCAAGTGAACTTTCATTGAGTCAGTTCCACTCGGCTGCATAGACAATAACTTACTCATTCCAGTGACTTTATAAAGGACATCGCTTGTTGTGGGCATGTAAATATTTTGAGGCCATCCTTAGTATCTATTCTCAATTTGGCCGGGAACATCAGTGCAAAAGCGACCTTCCATTGTTAGAGTTTCTTGCATTCCTTGAATCGATCATGTTTCTCTCTTGTTGAATTTGCAAAGTCTGGGAACATGAAAATGCTGTGGTTCTTCCAAGGAAGCCTTCCTTTTCTCCTTGCCTTGTGTAACACAAGATCTTTATCTGATGATTTCAGAAATGTGGCCAAAAATGATCGGGCCTGTCCTCCTGAGCAGATAACCGAGCCGGGTCTCTGTGAGCTCGCTCGATTTCCAGCTTATGGCCTATTACTATGTTGAGCAGACTTGGGAAGAGCTCGTCTAGGAATTTCACCTTATCTCGGCGTTCTTCGTCCTCAGGAATTCCAACAATTCTGATGTTGTTTTGCTGGCTATGATTCTCAAAATCGTCTAACTTATCCCAAATGTGTTGCAAGTCTGTATTGTTCGCTAGTGGGTTAGCATCTCTAATGACTCCAGATAATCGATCCATTTCTTGACGTCTGCAATTCTCAGTGAATTATGTCTCCATGGCCATTATCGATCAACATGTTACAGCAAGATCTTCAAAGTCCACAACAACCTTCACCAGTATTGCTGACATACTCGATAGCTGACGCTGAATCTCTCCCGCCGCACTGTCCAAACTGAGTCCCTGGTCTGAGGCCCTGTCTGGGGTATCAGCTTGAGGACGGAAGTGTCTTTTAATATCTCCAGAGCCCGAGGATTTTGAATTCTCTGACATTGTCTTCATAGAACATTTATGGATCAGGGTGTATAGAATCTCACTGGTTTAGGACATAAAAATAATTAAAAACTAGCTAAGTGCACAGAGCTCGCCGTTCACACATCCAACCCTCACATGGCACCATGCGACTTTCCCTATAAGCATAATGATATTAACATTTTCCTCTTCACTATCATGGATTAATTTTTTCACCATACTGTATGTGCATACTGAGCTTGTCTTATCCGTAAAGGTTAGATGGGATGATTCTTTACATTTTGGCCTGAATGAGGGAACTTTAATGCCTGCATAATTTTGCTGTTTACCGATTGGGACAGCCTTTGTGTTGTGAGCGCACCTGATGCCTAGGTTTTGTAACAGATTCATAGTAGTCTGTAACGAATTAGGAGCTTTGTATTTTACTCAAAAGTGTTTCTTTTTTATGCCCTGTATTGATTGGCAGACTGTCCTGATTGGCAAGATACTTTCTTTCACACGAATGTTAAAAGAAATTAAATGAGTCGACAGGAAACAGAGAGGAAGAGTATAAGAGATCAGAGGTCACATAGCATGCAGCAGTGACCACATAGATATTTCAGAATTAACGCAGTTCTGATTACAGAAATTAAAAACAGGCTGCGTACTGTAAAAACAATGACTGATGCACTGACATTTTGCCCTCTCGCTCTCCCTTTCCACCATCTACATTTACACAAACAACTATAACATAAAAACTTGGCCTGATGTAAACATATGTGTGTGTATGTGCTGTATTATTATTCCATAACAAAATTAGCAAGATGTTATCTTTCTCTGTCTAAATTCTCTAGAGTAACTTCTGGCCCAGTTAGTTGAGAATAATCATGCTGTAGCACCTGAGGGTACATCAGGTCAAAGGTCAAACTAATGGATATGACCTTCACCACTCAACAGATATACAGCTAAAAGTTTCATCCCAATCTATCTGAGAAAAAAAATCTGAATTATTTATAATTTAAGCAAGTGTATATGAATATTCAGTGTTTTGCACAACAAATAGATGATGTTAAGCTAACAGTGGCTATAGATAAACATGGTGTTTTGTGATGCCAATGAGCACTGTCAGTCATAGTGGCCGATTTTGTCAGACATTCACCTGGTTTCCATCAATGTGCCTATCAGTCTCTTCAAGCCCAGACTCAGGTTTTAGCTAGTGATTTTAGGAGCTCATTACACTGCTGTGTTTGTGAACATGAGTCTCTTTCCAATGTGAGATGTTGCTGAAGGCAAACAAAACAAGTTGAGATACTTGAAGTCACTGAACACTGGGCTGTAAGCACAGCTGGAAAAAAAATAATACAATGCAGAACTGCATACTGATGTTTAGAAACGAAGAATACATGTAGGCCTCCAAAACATTTTCAGACACAAAATAACTGTATAAAAAATAGCGGATGCATTAATTAGCAATTGATTTTAATGACACTTTGTGGAAATATGTGCTTTTCTGTGTTTTACCTGGGAATTACAATCCAAGATAAATCCAAAAACACAATATGTGGACTTTGTGCTCAGTGGAACTTCCTCAGGCATCCATTGAAAATAAACGTTATGTTTGTCTTAATATTCAGCATCAAGTACCGAAAAGTATGGTGATTTTGGTTGCTTTGGACGTGAGACCATGGTATTACCATGATTTATTTCATATGCACAATGGTAGTCAATGGTATTCTTAAAAGTAACTTGGAGTACCAAGTAAATATCACTGCAAATAAACATAATTGTGTTTCAGTACCATGGTATGTATCAAAGTACTAAGTTTTTACCATCTGATGCAATACTGCACCATTATATCACCACAATACTTTTTTGTAAGCATTTTGTGAATAGCGTTGGTCTTTGCAACTCTTCTACTGTACAGGTGTACTAGGTTTTTTTTTAATTCTGTATGTCCATAGCAGAGATCTGTATGTCAAACTTTTATGTATTTATTTTTTTTATTTTTACCTTCTTTCAAAATTTTGACATCAATTTAAATTCTTTTTAACTCCTTCCATAAAACTTGTAATCTTTTGGGCTCTATTTTCATGAGTGTGCAAAATGCAGCACTCCGCGCAACCATACACTACTTCTTATCAAATGTTCGTGAGGGCGCAAATTCTAAGCGCATATGGTTAGCTCAAAATGCAGGTGGGCATGGGTGTTTGTATGTGTGTAAACTGTGTGTGGGTGTATGCGTGCAAACTTTGGGTGTATTATATTTTGAGGAGGTGGCAAAAAAGGTCATTCCACTAAGATGTTTCAAAAGCAGGTCTGTTTTCAGCGCAAAGTTGTAATTCAGTTCATACATTTGCAGTATGGAGATTCCACCAGCAGGTGGTAATAAAGTTCATGTCCAAACTCTAAAAATATTGTGGAACATCAAATTATGTCCCTGATGACTGAGTTGTAGCGTCTTATGAAACAAAATTTGTATTAAACTATCTATGGGTCATGGTTTATTTTTTAATTATTATTATTACATTTATATTTTCAATTGTATTTATGATTTCATTTTTACTGGTATTTTCCACCTATTGTCATAGAGTGACTTAAAAGTCACTGCAAAAGGGGCCGGTGAAATAATCTTTGGATTTGGTATGTTTTTTTTTTGTTTTTTTTTACCACTTTGTTATTTTTAATTATATTTTCATTTCATTTGAAGTGTAATTTTAATTTAAAAATATTTTGGTTTAATTTTTCCCTGTTGCAATAAGTTAATTTTATTGTTCAAAATTGACCATTAGAATTTAAGTGCATGCTAATAAAATCACTATAAATACTAGCCATGATTTGTGTGTCATTCCTTATAATTTAATGGTGCATACATCCAAATACTGATGAGAATAACATTTTATTAGCATATAAAATAAGCATCTCCATACTGTATTTCTATTATTCTAATTGATTGATAGATGGCACCGCGGAAGTCACAGATGTCACTGCGGATGACCGCCTCGGTGTGTATCTTTTCATTTCTTTAGTTGTTTTTGTTTGTTTGTCCTGTGTTTAATAATATTTTCCAGTCAGTTTTACCAGGGACAAACTGCTGAACATTCGTCAGCATATACCAAACACCTTTTCCCTGTTTTTGAATATTCAAACGTTTTGCTGGACATTTTAGTCAGAGGCACAGCTGTGTTGTTTAAATGTGCTATGAGACGCAGGGGAGGGAGACAAGCCGACTCTTTGATCACTATCTGGTTCATCTTCTTCCAACAAACAGGCAGAAATTAAAATCAACCAAGCCTGTAGTAAGGACTATAAAGAGATGGACCATTGAAGCAGAGAGGGAACTACAAACCTGCTTCAATTGCACAGATTGGAGTGTTTTTGAGGCTGCTGCCACAGACCTAGATGAGCTCACAGATACTGTTACATCATAAAATCAGTTTCTGTGAGGATCTGTACATTCCTACTGGGACTGATTTAAAGTTCAACAATGACAAACCGTGGTTTACAGAAGAGCTCAGGCAGCTTCGTCAGGCCAAAGAGGATGCTTAACAGGGGTGAGGATAAAGTCTTGTACAATCAGGCCAGGAACACACTGAATAAGGAAATCAGAGTGGCTAAAAGAAGTTCCCCATCTGTCGCTCGCTCAATGTTGTGTCGAATGAAGCTCTTTCTTGAAGGCCTCGGTTACTTCTGAACTTGACAAAAGGCCAATGAGAAATTGGCAGACAGAATTTGCATGTCCCTCCCCCGGACATACGGGTATAAAAGGAGGGAATCGTGCATCTGTCCATTCAGATTTTTTCTTCGGAGCTGAGCAGTTGTGCGATTAGCGAGCTGAGAGTACTTCTGTTGAAAAGACTTATTTTCCGAAAAGAGTTTAATTTCTCTAAAAGAGCACACACAGCAGGCATTGAATGATTGAATTTTAAAGATCCCCTTCTGACTGTTAGCGGGCATTTGTGGATGGTTCTTGTTCTAACTGCGAGAACTTAACCATGGCAGCTCCTAAAAAGGAACGCCACTCCAGCCGCCCCCCGCGTCGCTCCTTATTCCCACAGGATTGAGGATGACCTGGCTTGAGATGGAGGTGATTTGGGGATGGCAGCGGGCTCAGTTTCATCTGGGTAAATCCACACGATCCACCCGGCACGCTCGTTGACTTCTGTCCAGGCTCGAGGTGAGAGCGGCTCGCCTCACGGCCAGTCTGACTACTCCCTCACACCTGCCGAGCTGGATGAGGAATTCGCCGCTGCATTGAGAGTGTCCTGGCGTCTGACACGGAAGACTCGACTGGGCTGCCGCCTTCTGGTTGGTCCGTCCAGTCTGAGGCTAACGCCCAGATGGCCATCATGCTTGCCCGAGCCGCCGTGAGCACGGGGTTGGACTGGAACCCTCCATCCTCCCCACAGCCCTCATGGGTAGATGATTGGTTCCTCGGGTCTGGGCGCCACTCACAGCCACAACAACCACCCCCCTCAGTTCCTTTCTTCCCGGAGGTGCACGATGAGCTGACAAGGTCATGGAGGGCACCTTTCACTGCCCGCAACTGACCTCCTCGCTCATCCACTCTCACTACCCTCAATGGTGGGGCGGCCCACAGGTACTCGGAGGTCCCCCAGGTGGACAGAGTGGTTGCAATCCACCTTGTACTCCCCTCCCTGGCCTGTAGGATGACGTCGTCACTGACTGCCAAAGCCTAGAGCACCACCGGACAGGCCATGGCCCTCCTGCAAGTCGACCAGGCCAAGGCACTTAAAGATCTGCACTTGGGTAGTCCTCACCCTGACGTGCTGCAGGAACTGCGCTCTGCAACTGACCTCTTCCTCCAGGCCACGAAGGTCACAGCGCATGGGAGGTCGACAAAGCCCGCTTTCTCAATGTCCCCGTCTCCCAGCTCGTCCTATTCGGTGACACCGTCAACGAATTTGCCCAACAGTTTCCAGCGGTGAAGAAACAGATGGAGGCCATCTCTCACATCATGGCTCGCCATCGTTCCAGTGCGAGCCGTGCTGTGTCTACTCGCTGAGGGCGTCCCCCTGTGGCTTCCAAACATCAGGCAGTTCAGATACATCAGTACAAGGTCCTGGGCTTCGGCCTGTACCTGTCCCCTCACATCTTCATGAAGGTCACAGAGGCAGCACTTGTCCTGCTAAGGGAAGTGGGCATCCACATACTCAACAGCCTCGATGACTGGCTCATCCTAGCCCACTCTCGAAAGTTACTGCCCACAGGGACCAGGTGCTCAGGCACCTCAGCAGTCTAGGGCTTCGGGTCAACTGGGAAAAGACCGGAATGGAGTTGGACTCCAATGACAATGTGCCCCACCAAGAGCGTGCGCAGTTGGTGCTGAAATGCCTCACCTTGTTCAAGCTAGGCAAAGTGGTTCCTCTAAAACAATTCCAGAGGCTCCTGGGGCACCCTCCGCGGCAGTCGCTCTGCTGGGGTTGATGTATATGTAACTGCTTCAGCACTGTTTCAGACTCGAGTTCCGATATGGGCATGGTGTCGAGGCACATACCTTGTGTTCATCACCCCCTCCTGCTGCCAGACTTTCAACCCCTGGACAGACCTCTGTTTTCTGCGGACAACAGTCCCCCTACAGCAGGTGTCCCGACGTGTTCTGGTCACCACAGATGCCTCCAAATGGGGGCAGGCAACGGGCAAGCAGCCGCCAGCACCTGGACAGGGCCCCGGCTGGGTTGGCACATCAACTGCCTAGAGTTGCTGGTTGTAATTCTTACCCTGCGGAGGTTTCTCCTGCTACTTCGGGGCAAGCATGTCTTGATCTGTTCAGACAGCACCAGGAAGCTTTATGCCCTGAAGTGGCGTTTGTTTGCAAATTGGTGTTCTTCCTGATCTGAAGACCAGCAGGGAAGCGCAGTCGGGTTAGTGCTCTCATTTTTGCAGGAGAGGCTGGAGGCTGTCCCCCTCCACCTTGAAGGGTTATATAGACGCAATATCGACTCACCACAACGCAGTGGATGGTAAGTCCTTAGGGAAGCATGACCTGATCATCAGGTTCCTTAGAGGGGCCCGGTGGCTGAACCCTCCCAGGCCATGCCTGTACCTCTCATGGAAGCTCTCCGTGATCCATTCAGGCCAGAGACCCCCCTTCAAGCTGCTAGAATCAGTCGAGCTCAGAGCCCTCTCCTTGAAGATGGCCCTCCTGATCGTGCACGCTTCCATCAAGAGGGTTGGTTCCTATGACCCCCTTCAGGGACCAGGTAGTGAACCTGCAAGCACTGCCCCGGGAGGAGGCAGACCCAGCCTTATCGTGGCTGTGTCCGGTGCGTGCTTTGCGTACCTATGTGAACCGCACACAGCGCTTTAGATGTTCTGATAAGCTCTTTGTCTGCTTTGGTGGACAGCAGAAAGGGAAAACTGTATCCAAACAGAGGCTATCCCACTGGGTCGTCAACATGCCATCGTTTGGCCTATAAGACCTAGGCCTTGTCCGCCCCCTTGCAGGTTCGATCACACTCGACGAGAAGTGTGGCATCCTCGTGGGCACTGGCCAACAACACCTCCCTAGCAGACATCTGCAGAGTGGCGGGCTGGGCAACACCCAATACATTTACGAGATTCTACAATCTCAGGGTTGAGACAGTTTCGTCCCACAGGAACGTCTGACCAGGTGTTCCGCTTGCACATAGCACCCTTCCCCTCCAGTGAGGCGATCACGTGCACTATTTCTCCCAGGAGAGTCCACTAAGGAATTCCCAATGCAAATTCTGTCTGCCAGTTTCTCATTGGCCTATTCTCAAGTTCAGAGGTAACTGAGGCCTTCAAGAATGACCCCTAGTGTCGCTTCATTCGACACAAAGTCTCATTCCCTCCACCAGGGAACATAGGTTACAACAGTACAAAAACCCTGCATCAGTGTGGAGTGGCATGAAAGAACTCACAAATTACAGGACTCCTACCTCCAACACTGTGGTGGACCAACAACTGTTTTACGACATGAATGTGTTCTACTGCAGATTTGAAAGGCCCGATCTTACACCCCACACCCACTCTGACCTTCACTTCACACAAATACCAACACCTCCTGCAATCCCCCTCCTCCCCCCTCCTGCTTCTCAACCTACATTTAAGATCTGTGAAAATGATGTGAGCCCCATCTTTCTGAAACAAAAGAACAGGAAAGCTTCAGGCCCAGATGGCGTCTCACCAGCGATCCTATGCTAACCAGCTAGCCCCCATCTTCACACAGATCTTCAATAGATCACTGGAGCAGTGTGAAGTCCCATGCTGCTTCAAACACTCAATCATTATTACTGTCCCAAAGAAACTAAAAATCACAGGACTTAATGACAACAGACATGTCGCCCTAATATCTGTGGTCATGAAATAATTTGAGAGACTGGTATTGGCCCACATGAAGAACATCACTAGACCCTTTCTAGATCTCTTTCAATTTGCTTATCGAGCAAACAGGTGTGTGAATGATGCAGTCAACATGGGGTTGCATTATGTCCTGCAACATCTGGACAGACCAGGGGCATACGCAATGATCCTTTTTGTGGACTTCAGTTCAGTTCACAATCATCCCAGCTATACTCCAGAATAAATTAAACCAACTCTCTGTTCCCATGTCTATCTGTCAGTGGATTACCAGCTTTCTGAAGGACAGGCAGTAGCTTGTGAGACAGGGGAAACTCACTTCCAGCACCTGTACAATCAGCACTGGTGCCCCCGAGGGATATGTGCTCTTTCCACTACTCTTCTCCCTTTACACCAACACAATAGAGATGACAATGAGTCCGCATACAGAAGGGAGGTTGAAAAGAAGGCTGTCTGGTGCAGTCAAAACAACCTTGAGATGAACACGCTCAAAACAGTGGAGATGATTGTGGACTTTAGAAGGAACACCCCAATACTGACCCCCCTCACCATTCTAAACAGCACTATGGCAGCATACACTTCCAGAGTTAAAAATCACTCTAGAACCAACTCACCCTGCCATTACCTTTTTGAACTGTTGCCTTCTGGCCAACGTTTCAGAGCTCTGAGCACCAGAACCATCAGGCATAGCAACAGTTTTTTTTAGATTTGCACTATGTATTTGTATGTGTGTCTGTGTGTGTGTATGTATTGTGTCATCGTGAGAGGTAGGGTATCACCAAAAGTGTGGGTTGCTTCACAAACGGAAACCAGGAAGAGCTCCAGCAACTGGTTTCTTTTTAATCATCAACTCAAATCTCAAACTTCCAACAGAAAAACACACTTTCAGTTTCTCTCTCAAGTCTTTCTAAAAGAACTGACACATTTTGTCTCCTAGATCATCAGTCTTCGTGACTGGCCTGGGCCAGTCTTGTATGGCATGGATTTTGGCCTCCTGGGGTTGAACTAGGTCTCGTCCTATTGTGTATCCCAGGTATTTTGTCTCACTGTAGGCTAGTTTGCATTTTTTTCGGGATAGCAGTGAGGCCTGCCTCTCTTACTGAATCCAATGCTTTCTAAATTGCATTAAGTGGGTTTCCCAATCCCGGCTATACACCACTACATCATCTTAATAAGCCACAGAATACCTTTGGTGAGGTCGGAGGATACGGTCCATCAGCCTCTGAAAAGTTGCTGGTGCGCTGTGCAGGCCAAAGGGTTGACGAACATAATGGTATAGCCCATCTCTGGTAGCAAATGCTGTCTTTTCCTTGGATGCTGGGGAAAGAGGAACTTGCCAATACCCTTTGGTTAAATCAAGGGTGGTAATAAATCTAGCAGTAATCATTACAGAACCTCACTGTTCTATCTGGCTTGGGGACCAGCAAAATAGGGCTCGACCAGGCACTCTGAGACTCCTCAATGACCCCTAGTTTCAACATTTTTCTTACCTCCTCTCTAATAGTTTCTTGCTGGGCTTCAGGGACTCTGTATGGGTGCTGGTTTATGACTTTGCCAGGTAAGGTGTGAATTTCATGTTGGATCACTTGGGTGTGACTGACTTCAGAAAAGGGTCTGTGCTTAATAGGACTTCTTCTCTTGACCCACTAACCTTCTCTATAGGGTGGCTTCCCCCAAACAGTGCATCTCTTGCATGCCACCTTTTAGAAGGTTTACATGGTAAATCTGTTGTGACTTCCTTTTACCTGGCTGATTCACTCTATAGTTCACTTCTCCAATTATCTCCGCTACTTCAAATGGCCCTTGCCAGGTGGCGAGGAACTTCTACTTTATACTGTGGGTATGAGGACTACCACTTTATCTCCTATCTTGAACTCCCTGGGCTGTGCGGGCCGGTTGTATGTGGCTTGTTGTTCCCGTTGGGCCTTTTCCATATGCTCTCTGACAATAGGGAACACTGCTGCCATCCTATCTCTCATCATTTTCACATGTTCAATTAGGGTTCTATGTGGACAGCGCTGTTCTTCCGAAGATTCTTTTGCAATGACTAAGAGCCCTCTTGGCTTGTGTGGGAACTGAAATTCAAAAGGAGACAATCCTGTAGAACCCTGGTGTAACTCTCTCATTGAAAAAAGAAGGTAGGGTAGAAGCTGGTCCCAGTTTCATCCATCTTTATCAACGGCTTTGCGAAGCATATGCTTGAGTGTTCTATTAAAGTGCTCAACAAGTCCATCTGTTTGGGGACGGTGAGCTGAGGTTCTGATTTTTAACAAGTTACTCGTCTCCTTGACAACCCTTGACATAAAGGGGTTCCCCTGATCTGCTAGGATCTCCTTTGGGATTCCTACTCTACTACTGAGGAGGAAAAGCTTTTTGGCCACCTGCTTGGTTGTGGCTTTTTGCAAGGGAATGGACTCAGGATATCGGGTAGCATAATCAAGCATCAAGCATCCCTATCTCTCTTGGGAAGGGGCCCCACAATATCCATTCCAATTCTTTCAAACAGGATCTCAATGATTGGCAGGGGAATTTGGTGCCACTTTCTTCATCACTTTTGTAAAAAAGTAGGCCATTTTTTACTGCAAAGTAAGGATATATTAGGTGTCCCTGCTTCTTATTCACCCCCTCCACCACTCTTACATTTCTCAGTGCATTAGTCAATGTGGGGTCATTTAGCTGTGCCATACCATATTGTCCTGTTAATTGCATGGCCTGTGCTATGATTCTGGTTTCAACTACACTGTCCTGTGATGATTCCCTCTCCAAAGCTGTCTCAGTCTCCTCTGGAACACCCCTTGGATTTGCGAGTCTGAACTGGGAAACAATATTTGGTTATGTACTGTACATCCTGATCCCCTTGGAAAATATCTATGGGTTTCTCTCATCTTTTTCCCCAATATGTCTTGCCATAATACATGGAATATTGGGCAGTCCCTTTCAATGAGCACATTCACCAGCAATGTGTCCACTACACCTGCATTTACCTCACATTTTCCTTTGGTGGTGATGAGGGTTAGTGCAGCCGTTGGGTACCTCTGGGTGTCTCCAGGCACACAAGACACCGGCAGGGTATTTTCCTCAGAGATCACTACTGGGTTGATTAGTGACTTGTGGACCAAGGTAATCATGCTCCCTGAGTCTAATAAGGCCTCCACATCCTGTCTATTTATCGTTACAGGACAGGCCATGGCTGGGAAGTTTGTGGTTCCCACCAATGCAGCAAAGAGATTAGTTTGCTGGCCTCCTGATGAATCCGCTGTCGGCATAGGTTAATCTGGTTTGTCACACTGCCAAGAGATATGAACCAGTTCTCCACATTTGTAACATGTTCTAGGGCTGTAGTCTGACAATCCCTTTTGTTGTTCATATGGACTACAGTTTCCCTTTCTCTGGTTAAACCATTGTGCCACCTGGCTTTTGGGATTCTCCCTTGTCGTGAATGAGGGCTAATTTGTGTATGGTCATTTAGTATACTTACATTAGCTTGATACCTTTCAACTGCCTATATTCATTCCTGTGCTGTTGTTGGATTACTCTGGCTGACTACTTTTTTGCTTCATATGGTAGGGCTCCTAAATACTTATCCACCACCACCTTCTCCACAATTGCTGCCGTGTTCTTGTCTGGTTTTAGCCATTTCATTGTCAGGTGCATCAGTTCATGAATCTGGGCCCGAGGATGTTGGTCTTTCTGAAAGCATCATGCATCCCTTGCTTTCATTTCATTTGCATGTCTTTGTTCTTCTACAAGTGCTGCATTATTTTGTTGTTGGATTTTGTTAGTTTCTAGAATTGCTTTCAACAACTCCATTGTAATGTTGTGCTCTTTTGTACTTAACTTTGCAAATTTCACCATCAGGTCTTCCCAGTCTTCTCCTTTGGACATTAGTACTCACCATTGGAACTGCATTCTCCACCATGTGTGGCTTCGTGAGAGGTAGGGTATCACCAAAATAGTCCAGGCAGAGCTCAAGCAACTGGTTTCTTTTTAATAATTTTTAGTTCATTTAAACAAAACTCAAACTTCCAACAGAAAAACACACTTTCAGCTTCTCTCTCAAGTCTTCCTAACAGAAATGACACTTTTTGTCTCCTAGATCATCAACAGCTCCTTTTCATTCACAACAGCTTTGTTTCCCTTCCCGCTGAGGAACAGGGGAACTGTAATTTAGGTCCAGGCAGCCATCTTGGTTTGTAGTCTCTGTGCTGCAGCCACCCAGATGGAACATACATCCCTTCTATGACACACTCTCTCACGATGCCACAGTACGTAATTGTATAATTATATTTTATTATTATTATCTATGTCTTGCTGCTGTTTTTGTATTGTTGTGCACTGGAAACTCCTGTCACCAAGACAAATTCCTTATAAAGCTGATTCTGATTGCAAGTACATTTACACTGCCAAATTCTTTCAAATGTGATATCTTTGTTTACAGTATATTTCTGGTGACTGACAGGGAATGGACTATATATGATGATCTTTGACCTCTGCTAAGTAACTAGTTTTTTAATATTTAGCATGGGTCTTTGCTACCCAACAAAATGTGACTTTTATCATGTATTTAGAACTTAAAATTACAGACCTCACTGTCTGTAATCTAAGTATCAATGTAAAAGCATATGTGCTTCACAAATAACACAGACACTTCCAAATGGATGAAAATAAAATGCTTAAAATGAAAGAATATGCAAGCTTTAAATTAATACACTGAATACAATGTCAGTACTCTGCAGAAATGAAAAAGAATCAAAAGTGTTCTGCATCAAGTTGTACTGACTCATTCCAAGAGCAGAGCTTGGATTGTGTTGGCATTCATTGATCTGACGGACTGAAAAGTAATTTGAATGAAACCTGCACAAATCTTCCTTCCTGTGCCATAATGCTGTCTTTTCCTACTTAAATCTGTGTATGTACTAATATATATATATATATATATATATATATATATATATATATATATAAATGTGGCGAAGGGGGCATTGAGGTGGACTCTTATATATGGAGTTGGGCGGAGCAATTAATTATGCTCACACTCTCAAAAACTCCATTTGGTATTATTTCCGACTACGCCACCTGAGGAATTTCACCCCAAGAATTTAACAACCTCTAACTGAAAGGCACACGCAGATCCTAATCATGGATGGATTCAGTGATGTATGGTAATCATACAAAAGTTTATTAATAGTTAAAAGACACAATAAGTATAAAAGGCATTGACCAGCAATCACTCTCATCTAGTTGTTAGATTCTATCGTTGGCAGCAGAGAAACCTGGGCTTACCAACAGGGGCAGTCTCAAGATATCACCCTTTATGAAAATCACTCTATTCACAGTGCACACACTCTCGCACACACTCAGCAACTCATGTCAGAGAAGACCACGACACACAGTGAGGATGCCACCACCAAAAGGTCATTCATCTGCCCTCCGAGCGCCCAGGTCCTGCCAACAAACGAAAGAAAAAGACATTAAAGAGAGCATTGATATACAAAGAAAACAAAATACAATTATATAAGGAATTAACTAATACAATTCCAAGAAGGAGCCAACCACTTGGTCCCAACCCAGTCGTCACAAATCAAAAAAATAACCAAAGAAAATAAGTCATTAAACAAAATGATCACATAAATTCGGCAGCATAGCTCAATCAAATAACATTTTGATGAAGATAATGCATAAACTCACTAAGCGCAATTAAATTAAGAACAAAAGTACACATTCAAAACTGGCTTAAACATTGAAATCAATTAAAGAAACAAACAAAAAGAAACTAAGCAGATCACTGAATCACGGAGCCTAAGCACTGAGAATTCACTTTAAAGCAACATGAGAGCTCGTAGAAAGCACATCAGTCCCGTGATAAACCACGGGATAATCAGTGGAAACAGAACAGCAGTCTATGATGAAGCACGAAGCAAACGGCACTTTATGATGAAGCACCAGGCGTTGAAGCAATCAGCACTTTATGAGGAGCACAGAGCATATAATACTCATTCGGAATGCCACTATTACCCTCAGCGAGTGCCTAAAAATAAAACAGAAAGTGTTACCCCGCGATTCATTCACCCTTGGCTTCATGCTCGAGCAATATACTCACAGCAACACATGCTGTCCCAGGATCACTATCCCAAACTACGTGGTGGATGGAGGCAATTGTCTCCAACAAACCTCGTTGGCAGGAAACGCAGATAGATCTTACACTACCTGAAGCATACAGATTAGTCAAATACCCACTAAAAATGACTCAAAAGCGCCGTCGCACACAAACGCTTCTCTTACCTGTCTCAATTGTCCACATTCAACTCCCCAGGAAGCACACACTCAGTAGACAGCACAGCCAGTGGATAAGCAGCTTCAGCAATCTATTACGAGCCACACATTCAACCCTGCACTCCAGCAGAGAAAGCAGCAGGGCGCGCGGGTGACGTCACGGCCCCAGAAAATGACGCACATCAATGAACTGGTAGCCCGTGCTCTTATACGCAACAGGTGCCAGGCCATTGGCCAAACCTCAAACAAGTGGGAGGGGTGCTAACCCATCCTGCCACATATATATATATATATATATATATATATATATATATATATATATATAGTTTGCTTTCCTTACACTAAGGCTATCATTAAAGCTGATGGTGGATGGTAGCATGGCCTGTAGCGCCGATCATTTCCTCAACACAGGGTGCCAAGCCATAATAAACAAGATGCCACGAGAATACAAGCCTGCTGTATAAGAGAGCACACAGACTGACTGATGAGAAAAAGGAAAAGACAGACAAAATGATCGGTAAACCAGAATTGAGTATGTATCCATTTAATTTAATTTAAGATAAAGTGTATTTTTTTTTGTTTAATTAATTAATGTAATTATATTTTTTTTCATCGATTTTCAAAAGTGAAGTCTCAAGATTTTTTTCCCCAAGCGAGAGTGAAATATAATGTGATGTAGGAAGTTGACACAAACTGGTTGAAACCATTAATTTATTAAACCATGTTAAACGCCAGTAGAAAAGCTTCATGGGTCCCAGTGTGGTTTAGTCTGGGCAGTGACTTTGGCATTGGGCAGTACAGCCTTTACTTCAGTGACCGCTTTTCTTAGAATTTGAATTTATTATCAATGCTAAAAATATCACAGAGATGTACCTAAAGGAATAGTTCACCCAAAAATGAAAATTATAACATCATCATCATAAGGAAATGTTTTATTATGTCCTGGTTGCTTTTTTCCATGCAATTACAAAGAATGAGAACTGGAGCCTTTAACCTTCAAAAAATATAAAAAAAAGCTCCTTTCACTATTTATTGCAATTACATGGAAAAGAGCAATCTTCTTCAAAAAATTTCCCTTTGTGTTTCCTGGATGGAAGAAGCCATATGACATGAGTGTTTGTTAATTACGTTACGTTTTTATTTTTGGGTGATTTATTTTTGTAGACCTTTCATAACGAGACCAAACCCTTAAAAAAGAATGACATGAATTCATCCAAATGGAAGGCATTAGTGAGTGACTTCTATTGCAGAGTTTTTGCTCATCATAATCAAATCGAGCGAATGTTCTGCGTTTGATTGAAGTCGGTGATGCATTAAATGTCAGCCAATGTTTCCTTTTGGATCTGTGTAGAAAATTATTAAATATAAATGCACTGACATATTTTGGGATCTTATAAGCCAGCAAGGTGTCTCGTGCTTGATGGGCCAGATTTTGAAGGACTTGACTGGATTTTTCTTCATACTGTTGTCCTCACACTCCTTCACACAGTCAGAGTTTCTAACGAGAGCCTCAGTCTTTTAGCCTTATTAATATTTTAGGGCATGCTGCCGTTGTTGCTCTCTGTATATGTCTAGAATTTAACACTGTGTAACTCTCTCTCTCTCTCTCTCTCTCTCTCTCTCTCTCTCTCTCTCTCTCTCTCTCTCTCTGCATACCGTCTTGGTTACTGTCGTAACCTCCATTCCCTGATGGAGGGAATGAGATGGTGTGTCGATATGGTGACACTAGGGGTCACTCTTGAGAGCTCTGAACACCTCTATTCTTTTGAGAAAAGGCCAATGAGAATTGGCGAGTGGAATTTTGATGCCACTCCCTCAGACATACGGGTATAAAAGTAATAGGAATGCCCACTCTCATTCAGGTTTTGTGCTGAGGAGCGGCTAATACAGCGTTGTGGCAAGAGGGACACAATGTCTCGTTCCCTCCATCAGGGAACGGAGGTTACGACAGTAAAAACTGTCCTCATGTAGTTGCCCACATCCCTGGGGGGGGGGGGGGGGGGGGGTAACGTAACTAGAATGGGAGCATCAGCCAGCAGTGGCCTTTTCTCTCTATGTTTTCTCTCCACAGAGTATGGCTGGGACCATCTAACGTTATTGTATGCATCGAGGAAGGTGTTTTTTTTGTTCCTATTCTTTCAGGGGGAAAAGATCACGGAAACCACATCCTGGTCACCAGCCGCACATGGAAGGGGCGCAGTGGTAGGTCCTGCCTCGAAGGGGAGGAGCTCTACAAACATGGCGCCAAGGGGGCAGAGAGGGCTCTGCCCAAGGGAGAAGCGGGTCTGCAGACAGGGAGAATGTACCACGGAAAATACATCACAATGGGTTACCTGAGTAATGGAGGGGTGTAACGTAACTAGAATGGGAGCATCAGCCAGCAGTGGCCTTTTCTCTCTATGTTTTCTCTCCACAGAGTATGGCTAGGACCATCTAACGTTATTGTATGCATCGAGGAAGGTGTTTTTTTTGTTCCTATTATTTCAGGGGGAAAAGATCACGGAAACCACATCCTGCCCAAAGGGCAGGTCAACGTTTGGGCTCACCAGCCGCACATGGAAGGGGCGCAGTGGTAGGTCCTTCCTCGAAGGGGAGGAGCTCTACAAACATGGCGGCAAGGGGGCAGAGAGGGCTCTGCCCAAGGGAGAAGCGGGTCTGCAGACAGGGAGAACGTACCACGGAAAATACATCACAATGGGTTACCTGAGTAATCGGCACATGTGGAGCACCTATCCCAGTACAGGCATATTAGTACCTGTAGTGGGTCTGGCTGCGAACTCCTCTACCGAATTAGCGAGCCACAGGACTAAGGAGGAAGGACATCAAGGGTCCATGACTTTGTGAACTTGACTGGGGGTAAAAGCACATGCTTTAGCCTCAGGGGAGGGGAAGGGATGTATACACAAGCGATACACCTGGCCAGTTGTTCCGTATTACCAAACTATACCTGATTATACCTGAAAAAACACGAGATGAAACCGGCTCAACACGGAGATTGTAAAATCTTGCAAAGGTATTGGGTGTAGCCCAGCCTGCTGCTCTACAGATTTCTGCTTGAGAGGTACCATGGGCCAGTGCCCACGAGGATGCCACACTCCTAGTAGAGTGTGCTTGTATACCCAAAGGGGTGGGCATGGCATGGGCCTGGTATGCCAGAGCGATGGCATCCACAATCCAGTGGGCAAGCCTCTGTTTGGAGACAGTGTTCCTTTTCCACTGTCTGCCAAAGCAGACAAAGAGCTGCTCAGACGTCTAAAGCTCTGTGTGCGATCCAAGTAGGCAACAATGAACACAGCAACAACAGGTTTGGGTCTGCCTCCTCCCAGGGCAGCTCTTGCAGGCTCACCACCCATAGGGAACTTATGGCACATAGCCCGGCCGCGGTCTCAGGATCAAATGAGAATCAGTGTTGCCGACAGAAAATGCTTGCAGGTCCCCAACCCTCTTGATGGAGGTGAGTGCAATCAGGAGGGCCATCTTCAAGAAGAGGGCTTTCAGCTCGAATGACTCTAGCGGCACAAAGGGGGCTACCTGAAGGCCTAGGATGACTGCAAAGAGATCCCATGAGGGGAAGAGGCGTGGCCTTGGTGGAATCAGCCATCAGGTGCATCTGAGGAACCTGATGATCAGGTCGTGCTTCCCAATGGACCATCCACTGTGTTGTGGTGGGCCGCTATAGTGGGTCTTCAGCTCGGGAAGAACACCAATTTGTAAACAAGCACCACTTCAGGGCATAAAGCTGCCTCATAGAGGGAGCTCTGGCCAGAGTAATCGTGTCTACCACTGCTGGCCAGATGTGGAGGTTCCAGAGGTCTCCAGAGGCCGGGAAGTGAACAGGTCTACCTGTGCTTTGCTGAATTGACTCCAAATTAGCTGGACAACCTGTGGGTGGAGTCTCCACACTCCGCTGAGCATCGCCTGCTGTGACAATGCTTCCTGTGTAACATTGAGGCTGCCCGGGATGTGAGTGGCCTACAGCAACCCTACAGCAACAGGCGAGCTGCAACATGCAAGGAGAATGTATGCCACCTTGGTGATTTATGTACGCTACTGTTGCTGTGTTGTCCAACCGGACCAACACATGCTTGCCCCTGATCAAAGGCAATAGCCTCCATTGCCATATGGCACACGAGCCTCTGAAAATGTTTCAGTGGAACTGCTGTCCTCCACCTGTATGACTTCAGGCAGTACAGCACTGACTGCGCACGCTCACTTGTGAGGCACGCTATCATTGTGACCAAGTCTAACTCCATGCCGAGAAAAGAGATGCTCTGAACTGGGGAGAGCTTGCTCTTTTCCCAGTTGACCCGAAGCCCTAGACGGCTGAGGTGCCTGTGCACCAGGTCCCTGTGCACGCACAGCAACTCTCGAGAGTGTGCTAAAATCAGCCAGTCGTCGAGGTTGTTGAGTATGCAGAAGCCCATTTCCCTTAATGGGGCAAGAGCTGCCTCTGCGACTTTCATGAAGATGCAAGGGGACAGGGAGAGGCCGAAGGGGAGGGCTTTGCACTGATACGCCCACTCACTAGGAAGGGTCTGTGTCGAGGTAAAACTGAGACTGGAATGTATGCATCCTTCTGGTCTACCCCTGCGAACCAATTCTTGATGCTGGACGCATGTCAAAATGTGTTTCTGGGTTAGCATCTTTAACGGGAGTATGTGCAAGGCCCGGTTCAGAACTCACAGGTCCAAGATTGGCCACAACCCACAGTCTGTCTTTGGTACAATGAAGTATGTGCTGTAGAACCCTTCCCCCATCTCGGCTGGAGGGACAGGCTCTATTGCGCCCTTGAAAAGAAGGGTTGCGATATCTGCACGCAGGGTGGTGGCGTTCTCGACCTGCACTGAAGTGAAGCGGATCCGCTGATCATGAGCGGGCACCTTGCGAACTGACTAGCCGAGTTGGATGGTCATGGCCAGCCACCGTGACAGGTTGGAAAGCGTTAGCCACAGGACATCCGTTTACCCATTTATATGTTGCACCTAGCACTGCATCTCCTCACAACTCCTTGTCAATAGAATCGGACTGATCAGCGTCACTTCATTGCTCACTCTCTCTCCCTTTATCGGGATAAAGTTCTAATACTTGACAATGTTCACATCAGTTGTTAAGTTCCATTTAAAAATTGTTAATTTTTTTTTCTCTCGGCCATCAAGTGTAGTGAGAGCAGACAAACCTCTCAGTATTAATCAGTGTGTATGTTTATGTAGTGTGATCTTCATTTTGACTAATGAGTCACAGATGCGAGCCCATTCACTGTTGTTGGGTGACATTTGCAACAACAGCATGGCCGATTGAAATACATATCCCATGTATTTCCCATGAAAAGGGCACTTCAGGAGTATTTGGCCGGGGTGTAGGAATTATTTTAAAAGTGGAAAAACTGATAAAGGCAGAAGTATTAATTATCCCAAAAAGAAGGGTGGAGGTGGGGGAGGCGCAGATCTTTTTTTTTTTGCATATAATGCTACAATGGTATTTACACCTTTCAATTTATATTAAATTTACATTTTTACATTTTTATATATATATATATATATATATATATATATATATATATATATATATATATAATTGAAACATAAATAAGCATATATTTACAACTATAGATGAGGACTAGTTTGCAAATGCATTTTACATTACGTGGATCTGGATAAATTGTGTCCTTTTTTGTAACAGCTCCATTATTCTTTAGAAACTGCATACTGTATTTTCACAGAAGAGACAGATTCACAAAACTGTATGGAAACTGTGATTTTATTTAAATATCCTATAATAAAACAGAAATTTTATACAATAAATCTTGTCATTCCATACAGATGGCTGTGTGACAATTTTAACATAGGCTACTGAAGAGTCTTCATCTTTATTCTTAGTATGGGACTTTGCCAACATCTCTGTGACAGGTTAACATGCACATCTGAGCTGACGTAGGCAGTTGTCTTGTAAATGTTATTTCCAGGTTAAATTGATTGTTATTGTTAATTGATTGCAAAACAACATGTAGAAATCCATGTGCAGTAGGCCTATGTCCAGTTTGCTCTACTTGACATAATGATAATGAATGGAGAGTCTTGCTCTGTATGTCTATGATGGTGTCTGGTTACTAGGAGGCTTGGTCATCATGGAAACCATGCTATATGACAAGTTTACGTAAACCATTGTGAATATCTTGACACATATTAAACATAGTGAATTTCCATGCTTTCCATATTGGTTTAGTTAGGAATTGGGGTTCAGTGCTAAACAGTGCAACAGAATCAAACAAAAGTCTGTCACATATCATGCAGCTGCTACACCTTTGATTGGCAGTGTTCTTCAGTTTTCAAACAGTTAAACTAGTGTTTAAACACCTGGCGAAATTGAAATGATCTTTACTAATGAATGACCTAATGCTGCCATGTGTAAGTTGTCCTTTCCCCCCTAAAGTCATCATTTGTCTCTTAACCGATTTGATATGGTAGAAAATGTAAAGACATCGCTCAAGGTACATAGCCTTAGGAATAGAAGGATGTAGTAAACCGAAACAGTATTTCTCCTGATACAGAGATGAAAGAGGACACTAGGGATTTGTGAGGTGCTCTAACTATCAGTTGTCATCTTTGACAAGCTCATTTAAATGATGGCACTGGCTGAAAAAACCTGTCTTCTCTAGCTAGCATTCCTCCTCTTTTATGTCAACACAGAGACAGCTGGCCAGGCAAAGCTCTCTTCTTACTTCAAGTTAACTACCTGATGTAGAGCTAACTACATGATGCATGCATGAGTCGGCTACTGACTGTTACGAGTCAACCTGCAACTGGTTATGACCATCCTGTACCAGCTTGCAAGCCAAATCAGACAGTTTGAGTTCCACGCAAGTGCTCAAGCTGTGAGCAGTTCCTACAGCCTCCTGCGTTAAGACTATATTACATATATTACATTGTCCTTTTTCCACTCCCCACCATCTGTTTTCCTAATGGAGCTGTCCAAGGCTTGTCATTCACTCTTACAGCAAACCACTAGACCAAACCACTCACAAATCCAGCCTGGGGGGTTCTGGTAATCTTTGAAAGAACTATTTTACCTCAGCCTCAGTTTTAAATGTGTGGACTGATTTCTGCATATGGCTTTCAATAGTATCACGATACTGTGCTGAAATTAAGTAAACAGAGACAGATCTGCAGGGAATGCGGAAAATCGTTTATTGAAGGAGAAGTATGTAACTCTTAGAAAATGTCAAGAATAATATTAGCAAAGGCGGGAGTAATGACACACTTCACATTATTATCATCACAATGAAACAGGGTGGAACAAAAGCCCAGTTCCCCCTGATGATGTCACAGACATCAGTCACATGACAGAATCAATCAAATCAAATCAAATCAAATCACTTTATTGTCACACTACTGTGTACACGAGTGCAACAGTAGGTGAAATTCTTGTGTGCAGTTCCGAGTAACATAGCAGTCATGACAGTGACGAGACATAAACCACTTTACAATAAACAACATATTTACACAAAACAATTTACATAACAAATGTACACATACCTACACAACAATTTACATAACAAATGTACACAATACACACAATGTAGAATACACATACACTAGATACGGGTATAAATATATATAAACACTAATTGAATTGGGAGAATATATTGACAGAGTGATGATTAATAAAGTGCAGTGCTGATTGTTGATCGTGAGAGATCATGTGTTCAAAAGTCTTATTGCTTGTGGGAAGAAGCTGTCATGTAGTCGGGTGGTGCGGGTCCTGATGCTGCAATACCGCCTGCCTGATGGAAGCAGTGAAAGCAGCCCATGACTCGGGTGACTGGAGTCTCTGATGATCCTCCGAGCTTTATTCACACACCGTCTGTTATATATATCCTGGAGGGAGGGAAGCTCACCTCCAATGATGTTTCTGGCAGTTCGCACCACCCTTTGCAGGTCTTTGCGGTTGTGGGTGGTGCTATTGCCGTACCAGGCGGTGATGCAGCCAGTCAGGATGCTCTCTACAGTACTGGTGTAGAACCGTGTGAGGATGTGGTGGTTCATTCCGAACTTCCTCAGCCGTCTCAGGAAGAAGAGGCGCTGGTGAGCCTTCTTCACAACGGCCTCAGTGTGGACGGACCATGTGAGTTCCTCAGTAATGTGGACACCGAGGAACTTGAAGCTGCTGACTCTCTCCACCGGTGCTCCATTAATGGTGATGGGGCTGTGCTCTCTGTCTTTCTTCCTGAAGTCCACCACAAGCTCCTTGGTTTTACTGACGTTGAGGAAGAGGTTGTGCTCCTGACACCACCGTGTCAGAGTGTGCACCTCCTCTCTGTAGGCCGTTTCATCATTGTCAGTGATCAGACCTACAACCGTCGTATCGTCAGCAAACTTAATGATGGCATTGGAGCTATGTGTTGCCACACAGTCATGTGTGTAAAGGAATGGAATGGTAATGGGGCTCTTGAACATTGTCCAGAATGTTACAACAGTAAAATAAATTTACTTAAATAAATGTTCTCATGTAAACAGTCTGTGATTTGTTATTAATCTGACCATGCATTACTTACCCTTGTTACTTACCTTGTGCTATATAGTAAATATAGTGTCTCACAGCTAAAGGGTGCTAAAATACCTTTAAACTATTAATACATGATACAACTTTCTATGTAAAGGGTCAAAATTACATTTGGGGAAATCTCTAATGTCTGGCCACAGCCCCTTACATTTTGCATAAACAATGGTGTTTGTCAAACAAAATAAAGTCATACAGGTTTGGAGCAACATGAGGATGATGATACTGATGACAGGGTTTTCATTTATGAGTGAACTACCCCTTTAAGTATATTAAATTTATAGTCTGACATTTTAGAATATGTATCAACAACTCTTATGAATGCTAGGAGAATGTTTTTTTGTTTATGTTCTTTAGCCCCACCTCACATACAATTTTTTTGGGGTGAGCTCTAAGAGTCAATGCAAGAGGCTCAAAGGCAGTGGTGAAATGTAGAGAAAGTGGGCAGCCCTGTCTGGTTCCATGTGTCCACAGTGATATAAGACCAATGGTTTTTACTGCTGCTTTTAGATTTGTACATAAAACTTTTATGCACTCAAATGGCCCAAAACAATATTTTGTCAATACTGCAGCTAAAAAGTACCATTCCATCTGATTAAAAGCCTTCTCGGCATCAAGCAATAGAGCAGTGAACTAAGCACTCCCTCTGTGTGATTGAGCCTTGTCAAATGTAATAACCTATTCATATTATTTGGTGACACCCAACCCTTCAAACATCCTGTTTTATTAGTATGTAAACACTAATATGTGTGTCTGTCTGTGTGTGTGTATGCCATTTTATATTAACAAACATAACCTTACACAATAATGAGGAGTTTGGAAATGTCCCCCTGTATTCACTAATCTAAAAATAGATGACTTGGTTTGCTAATCTAAAATAAATCTGATAATGAGAATGTGTCATTTGAGAAGTTGCTGAAAAGTTAAGAATGCCACTGGCCAGTAAGCTCTGAGGGTGTTTTTCTTTCTTTCTCTTTTTTTTTTTCTTTTCTTTTATTTGACATTATATACCTCAGGGTGTAAATAAGGTGGTGCCAAAAAACTGCTTTTGTTATGTTGCCAATTATGCCACCTGTAACTAAGTAAAATTTTGTGTTGATATGTCAAAACTATAAAAAGTTGTAGCATTACAACAATAATTTATCCAAGTGTCATAAAATGTCTGCAATTGTCAAAAAGCCTCTCCAAACAAATAAAACAATGATTATACATACAGTATGTTCTAATTACAAATGCAAACACAACAACTAAAGGTTTGCATAGCATGCAGACATGATATTAGTAATGAGATTTCACGAGTTTCATTCTGTGCCATTTGGGTCCTCATTTAGTCTGTGTCATGTACTTTGAGCCATCTACTGGTGGCCACATGTAATTACAGGGAATGATTACATGACTCTCTACCCAAATATGGAGAATTATCCCACTGGCTAGAGCGACCTGAACCAAATCCAATTGGTTTAGCTACAGCATTTCCGATTATTTCATCTGATCCAGGAAAGCTAATATGTGTTTAGCTTGCTTGCAAGATGCCAGACAGCCAGATGCTGTGTGCACATTGTGCTTCGTGCTAATCATATAATGATTGTGGTAAGGAACTTCCTACCTTGTGTGTAGTGTAGGGCTCACAGTTTAGGAGCGGGTTTGGTTATTAGCAATAATTAACAATTATCATAAATAACTATCAATTATTAAAATCAATAGAACATTGATTAGAGTCAATGTTAGCTTTTTAATCCTTTAAATCAACAATCATCAACTCTATTAGAATATTAATTATTATCCAAGATAATAATGAATTATTATTTTGGATATATTATCTTAGAATATTAATTAGGATTAATGTCGACAGGGCACCACCCTGGAATCAGGGACTAATAACCAGACAGTATAACAGTCTCAATATTAGATTGTTCTCTTACGAAAATTGATGTCCGTAGATCATCAAGATTAAAACTCATGGAGAGTACGTCACGTGAGATTTACGGCCAGAGAGTATGGCCGCGAATGTGGGCAGAGAGAAGCCGGTTAATGGCGTCTGCCCATTTCCAGTGTGTCTCCGCTTGCCCGATAACCTGGGGACAAAGCTGAGCTTTATCCCAAAGTTATCTACTAGCAAATGGTTGCGAGGGGTTGCGCGCACGTGCGTGTGTGTGTGCGTGGTTAGTACGAGAGAGAGAGAGAATAAAGTGGCGGCATTGAAGCCGGTTTTGCGATCGTGGGAGAGAAGGCAACTGTTAGTTTACCACTCAGAGACGCGGTGAATGGCTCGTAACCTGTCCTGCGACCTCTGGTCTTTTAATGGATAAACACAGTATGCCGGTCTCATCTGTGATGGCGTAAACACACAACAGTCCAACGTGGTTGGATTACAACACAGCAAACTCTAATTTATGATCACAGTATGTTGCATTAATACCTTGAGTATTATTAGCAACAATGAGTGGACTCTGCGGTCCGTAAACTGTACAAAACAATCAACTTGATCCACAAGAATAACACACCTAAATATTCTATCTCTGCCCAGACGTTAACCTCTTACTTGGATCGCGTGGGGACGCATGTAGAACGTGTGTTCATCCGTCGTTCGACTCCGACTTGGTTCCTCGAGGCTCGGGTGCTAACGGGAGGCCGTTTCCTCGCTCTATTCGTGGGCGGTACGGCTGCTGATTCTCGGCGGGCTGGCGGAGAAATCAGCGACGTCAGTGTCATGATTCACTGTTGTCTCCCCTGTGTTTTACCTCTGTCATCTGTTCCCCATGGACTACACTTCCCATCATCCCCTGCTCTGATCACCTCCAGCTGTTCCCCATTGTTCCTCACCTGTGTTTAATTTTCTCATTAGTTTTTGTGTATATCTTGCCCTGAATTCTGTTAAGTCTTTGTCAGTTGTTGAATGTATTCAGTCCCGTGTCTTGACCCAGATCCTGTTCTTATTCCTGTTTTCCCATCGTGGTTGTTTTATTTTTTCCTGTGTTTTCGTTTATATTCCTAGTTACCTGTTACATCTTTTGTTTTTCTATTAAACGCTGCATTTAGATCCTCATCCCTCGTTACAGTCAACTTGATTGAAGAGGGAAGGGAATTCTTCTTTCTTCACTTCTGCAGGCAAATGGATGAAGACTGCTCGGCGGATTGCTCGGCACTTTCCTTCGGATCCGTTGAAGTGTTCGGTGGAACACAATGTAATCTCAACTCGTCCAGCGAGATAGAGATTGTATTGCCGCAGTTTCAAGTTGCACGTTACTTCCTTGTGCAACGAGGCAACACCACGTCTATGCACGGCGGGCAAAGTCACTGTTGAGTGCCTCATCCAATAGGAGTTGTGAGTTCGATCCTTTGGAATTTCACACTGTTGTAAAGTGAGCAAGGCTTCTTGGGATTTGCAGTTGGTTTTGTACTCCCTTTTTTTTATTTTGGCGTGGTTTTTATCAGCAAGATTTATGACTTTGTTTTTGTGGGCCTCAGTCGGGCTTTTTGACCGTGTTAGGCCTGCCTTTGTCTTGTATCTGAATACATGAGTCCCTACAGTAGGCTTGTTTGAAAGATAATCACCTTCTCTAAATAATGGTATGTGATATGTTATGTTATTTTTATTTTTCGTTAAGTTATAAGTGAAAATGCATCACATGAGCAACACCTGTTCACATGAATCATGTATGTCAAAGACAAATACTTGTCTATTACTCACTTTATTTTTGTCTGAGAGTAAAACAAATAGGCTGGTTGTATTCTACTCTTTGAGAGATTCCCAACAACATATGACACATTTGATGAGTTTTATATTTTTACTGATGACAATAATATGTACAGTGCAAAATTATTAATAAATTATCAAAATGTAACACTTCTGATTTGTCTACAAATTTCAAAGCACTTATTCAGTTTTGGTCATAATGCCTACGTGCATTGAAAAGTAGAGTTTCTTGGCTTTATAATGATTACTATTTTGTGTTCATCAAGACTATAGTTATTCATATTTTGATAATTTATTTTTCTTTATTTTTTTTTCATGTTAATTATTTGTCTGATATGTTTCCCCCATCTGAGCTCAAAGGGTTACAAAATCTCTAGTACTCCTTCCAGATAATAATTTCAGATCATGATTTTCTAGCCAATGTGTCTGTGTCATCTAACCAAAAAAAGTAACAAATCAATATGGCTGTGTTTTAAAAGGATTTGTTTAATCTTTAAAGCATGGGTGCTACTTGAAGAGGGTTTAGCTCTTTCCACTGGCTTGAATTCACAAGGTCTGCTTGAGAAGCTCCAGGTCTTTGCCAGCCATGTGAGTCAGCTCCCCACTGAAGCCAGCAGCTCCTTTTGGCCACCAGGGAACCACCTAGATCCCTTGCTTCCACACAGTCCATCCAAGTCCTCAAAGCATGACACAAGCCTCCTCTATGTACTGCAGGAGAGTGTTTTGCCTAGGAAAGATTTCAAAGACCACAGCAGTCACACTTGGGAAATTGCAATGACGTTTTTGGATAACAAATAGCAATATAGCTTTGGCTACTTTTGGAGTTTATGACTGAGGTTTTGGTTAGGAAGGACAGAGTAAGTTTTATGATTTAAGTTTAGACATTAGATGAATTTAGATATTTCCGAGGTGTTAGCTTCCCACTCCAATCCCACACATACATAGAACTCTGTAGGGAAATAAAAAAAATGTAACAATACCAGCGTTTTGCAGTACCAGTAATACTAATCACTGATTAACACACAACTTTCAATTCCTCACACGCTTATTTACCCTTACAAAAAAGGTAGAGTTCTGGCAAATTTGCCACTAATTGGGAGTCATTGATGAAACTTTTGTAAATATCCTAAATAATTTAAGCATAAAATTAAGCTTCCCGAAAACATTCTGCTGGATACACGAATGCTTCGTATTCCTCAGGTTTGTTCGAAAAATGTGTGTATGTTTGTGAATTCCAAATGTCTGTAAATTGGGCACACATGCACATCCATTCACAATATATTATAGGTGTATAGAGAAGGCTTCAGACTTGCAAAAACATGAGAATAGGAAGCTTTTAACATCTATGGTAACATATATATATAGAAGGAGGTCCACTTCTCTGGTTCAGTTGATTGCATCGCCAGTGTCATTGTAGACATTTCTCAAGTAAATCCAAGACTTACAATGTAAAAAATAAATAAAAATATAAATAAATTAATAGAATGACCGAAAAACTGAAAGATATTACAGAGTGGCAAGCTATTTTAACAGTGTGCAGGCCTTTTCCCTTTTTTCCCCCCATTGTATTGTGTCCGCACCTGCCTGCGATATTTGTGATGGGTTTAACAGCATTACCATTGATCATATGCTATCAACTGAACTTTATTTACCAATGCCTATACTAAATTATGATGATGTAAATAATAGAGCTCATATCAGATAAAAAAATTAAAAAAATAAATGCTCACATGCTCAGTTCCTCCCTTTACATAGAAATGGATAATTAATCAAATTAAAATGGTGGTATTTCCTATTGTGATAATAAAAACCACAAAAGGATGCTATTAAATTAAAGGGGACCTATTATGCAAAATTCACTTTTATGTGGTGTTTGTACATAAATGTGAGTCGGCAGAGTGTGTACACAACCACCCTACAATGTTAAAAGTCCACACACTCTTTCTTATATTTCTATAAATAATAAGCAGTGTATCAAAATGAATGGTTTTCATTTCTGCTTTGACTCCACCATTATCATAGATCCTCCCCTGAGTGGTCTACAAACAGTCTGAAAATGTTTTCTTTTTGAAGGAAATGTGTGTATGTGTTTGCAAATCATTTTACACCGGACTGCTTTGAGAATGAGTGTCAATATAAAGCAGGATTTTCAAAAAAATTGATTCTCAAGCATGTAGCAGTACCAACTGTTCGTGTTCCAGCTTTATATCCTGAAGATAAGTACAGCACTTTATATTATTTGAATGTTTGCAAATCGCCTTTCCAAATGTGCTTGTTAGCTGATTCCACAGCTAATGCAGCTAAAGTTAACATTATCTCTGATTGTATTCACAGAGACCAGAGCTATGTCGTTATTTTAAATTTTTAACCCGAAAACACTTACTGTCAGTTATCATTGTCTCTGAATTTATTCACAGAGATCAGATATACATGTATATTCATACATATAGCCTATGGCTGAACTCTGGTCTTTACACTGTCAGTCATATTGATTCTGATTTGTTGTTGCTGTAGTATCCGAAACACAAGCTGTAAAGGCACAGCCCTCTTCTGGAAAGGAGGCAGGGAGCAGCAGCTCATATGCATTTAAAGAGACACTCACGAAATCAGCGTGTTTTGACTCCACCCAAAAAGAGGGATTTATAACATGGTATAATATATGATCCGTGGGGTATTTTGAGATGAAACTTCACAGACACATTCTGGGGGCATCTGAGACTTATATTACATCTTGTAAAAAGGGACAAATAGGTCTCCTTTAATGTAAAGTCTGCATGTGCTGCGCGCTTCAAAGACTTTGTGTGAAGCAACTAATATGCTGAAAACACCACATTTTAAGACAATTTCTCACTGTGCTTGTTGTAGAAGATGACAGAAGACAGTTCACAAAGCTTTCAGCGCCTGTAAACTATTTATATATAGCACTGGGTCATAGGTGTATAGGTGTGAAACTACCATAGAAATCACAGAAAACAGAAAGGCCTACACATCAATATAAAAGCTTCATTCAAAATAAAAGTTTGACAAATTAAATTGAAGACATTTTGAAATTACTACTGTATTATGTACATTTAATGTAAAAATATTAATAAGAATTATAATCATATGTAAGAAATATCTAAAAAGCACTGTACATACTGAATAGATTTTCCATCAATTTTTTTTATTTATAATGTGATGCTCTGTTGTTCAGCTCTTTATTTGACAAAAATGAGACCAATTTTGTGTTTTAGATTATGCTGTGATGATTGAAGCACTTCATTTGATTTAAAAATCTAATTGTAAATATTGATTAGTTTTCTTAAAAATAGCATCCCTTTGTATATGTTACAACTTTGCACAATCAGGGCATTATCTCATCCAATTTCATGAGGTTCCACTTGGGAAGGAGTTCCCATGTATGCTGTGCAAACATAAGTACAACATTTGTCTACAAAAAAAAAAATCAAATATTTAAGAATAAGATTAATATCTTAAAATAAAAAAATATCTTAGATCTTTTGATGCTGTGGCTCAGGTAGTAGAGCGGGTTGGCCACTAATCGCAGGGTTGGGCTGGGCTCGATTCCCAGCCCACATGACTCCACATGCCAAAGTGTCCTTGGGCAAGACACTTAACCCCAAGTTGCTCCCAATGGCAGGCTAATGCCTTGCATGGCAACTCTGCTGTCACTGGTGTGTGAATGTGTGTGTGAATGGGTGAATGAGATGCAGTATAAAGCGCTTTGAATACCATTAAGGTTAAAAAGGCGCTATATAAGTGCAGACCATTTACTATTTAGATCAAGAGAAACATTCAGTGTTCAAACTTTTTACTTTTGCAACAAACTGCTAACTCTAAGAGTAACATTTTCTCATTAGCTTAATTAGAATTCATCTAGACTACATGTTGATCAGGGGTGGAACGAATAATGTAAGGCCATAAAAAGTCTTAAATAAATTACAAGTCTTAATTTCATTTGCTGAGGTCTTAAATTTGGGGGCGTGAATAGAGGAGACCCTTAAAACAGCAGAATCTTCGTGAGTCAAAATCATCTCTCTCTTGTGCATCCATCATTTAGCAGCTGGCGCTTTAACTTAGTGGTAGCATGTGCAGGGAAGTGCATTTTTACTGAATTTATGATGTTACCAGGAGTGGAAAGAGTACTGAAAAACCTTACTCAAGTAGAAGTTACTTCCCAAAAAATGTAGTGTGAATAGAGTAAAAGTAGCTGTCATAAAAAACTACTCAATTAAGAGTAAAAGAGTAGCTCATTTAAAATACTCATGAGTAGTGAATATTGAGTACCGAGTTGCAAAACCTATTCCCCATTATAATGAACACTGTATGCCAAATTTTTAAATACTTCACTTATCTATGATAAACACTACATGAATCTGATTCCAAAATATAAAAGGGAGACATGATAACAGAAATGAAAAGATTAAAAAGTTATTTTCAATACACTGATCACCATTTTAAATTGTAATGTATGAAACAACTACATTAAAATCAGTTTATGTGTAGGGTCTAAATTTCCCTTAATGCAGACAAAGCGTCATTGTTGTGCATGAAACATGTTCAAACAATGCAAGGAATGCAAAAAAAGCTAAATAAGCAGGATCACTTGGCACATCATCTCCTACACGATAAAGGAGGTAGACCAGGCATGGGAAAAGTTGTTTGGTACAGGGGCTACATCACGCTTAAAAAGGAATAATTCACCCAAAAATTAAAATTCTTTTATCATTTACTCACCCTCATGCCATCCTGGATGTGTATAACTTTCTGCAGAACACAAATTAAGATTTTTAGAAGAATATCTCAGCTGTTTTGGTCCATACAATGAAAGTGAATCGGAGCTAAAATATTGAATATCCACAAATCACATAAATCAGCATAAAAGTAGTCTAATCCATGTGACTCCAGTGTTTAAATTCATGTCTTCAGAAGCAATATGATAGATTTGGTGAGAAACAGATCAATATCAATCTCCGTCAATCTCCACTTTAACTTTCACTTTCTTCTTGTGTTTTTTGTGATTCACATTCTTCATGGATATCGCCACCTACTGGGCAGAGATAATTTCAAGCAAAAATTTACTTAAATATTGATCTGTTTCTCCCCCACACCTGTCATATAAATTCTGAAGTCATGGATTAAACCACTGGAGTGGTATGTATTACTTTTATGCTACTTTTATGTGATTTTTGGAGCACAACATTTTGACACCCCTTCAATTACATTGAATGGACCTACAGAGCTGAAATAGTGTTCTAAAAATCTTAATTTGTGTTCTGAAGAAATAAAGTCATAGATAGATGGCATGAGGGTGAGTAAATAATAAGAGTATTTTCATTTTTGTGTGAATTATTTTTTTAAGTAGCACATGGGGGGCCACATTGTCCTCCTTTTGAGATACAACGTTCAACGTTGATTTAGTTCTTGTATCTTTTAATCCAAGAAATAGTTGTTTTCTTATTCTAATACATGATACACAATTTTCTGAAGTTTGTGACTTTATCCTGAAGTATTGCTCTGCAAATGTTGATACTTTTCTATCTTTATAAAGGATAAGCATAAATATAAATTATTTTATCATCTCTACTTTCCTGGTAATTTATTATACCAATTAACTCACTCTCTACATCAGGGGTCAGTATTATTAAAAAACTAACAATATTTGTAAAAAATATTATTAAAAATGTCACTGTTTTATTATATTGCATTAATACTTTTAAAGCTACTCAAATTATTCAGCCAAAAGTAGTGAGTGGTTTTCTCATTTCCTTGTTATTGTTGTTTGATTAATAGCTTTTTTATGACGTAGCCTACTATACTGTGCTCAATTCAGTTACATGAACACTTCAAGTCCAACAATTTGATGCAAATACGCTTGTTGTCCTACTGTTTAAATTCACTTTAGACATAAACGACTGCATTTACATTAAATCTTCACCAAGACAGGCATTGGCGGAATTCTAAAGAGTACTTGATCATTAAGCACGAACCTGCATTAGCACACAAATATTAATGTTAATCAAACAGCGTGCAGCTACAGACGTCAGGAAATAAAAATTAAATCTTTTATATTTCATCTAGATCAACCAAACAGTGGTGCTCTTGCTATCATGACTTATGTAATGAACATCCCCTGTTCCAGCTGTAGAACGTAGGCTAAATATAGAAAACTACTCAAAAGTTTGATCGAGGACATCTCTTTATTTCATATAAACATCAAGATTTTTTATCACCCAGCCCTATTCATAACATTGCCTCTAACATCAACCCAATAATCTCAGTTATAGATAGTTAAATTACAGGCTACGTTATTTATAGACACACAGAATCTAGTAAGCAGAAATATGCAATTTATCTCGATATGTTTCTTCAAATTAGAGGCAGGATTAATGCTTATATCTGGCTTGAGCAAGTTAAACTCACATGACACAATCAAGCAATTGGCCTGTTTCACTGTGAAAAGCCCTTTCAGGTAAATGGTCTGCACTTATATAGCGCTTTTTTAACTTTAGAGGTTACCAAAGTGCTTTACACTGTGTTCCAATCACCCATTCAATCTCACATTCATTCACTAATGGCGGCAGAGCTGCCATGCAAGGCGCTAGCCTGCCATTGGGAGCAACTTGGGGTTCAGTGTGTTGCCCAAGGACACTCTACCACCTGAGCCACAGCCGCCCTGTCCGGCCATGATGTTCAGCTGTAAACTATCCTCCACAGTTGGTGCCAGATCTGCAGCTGCCATTCAAGTTTTTTATATGTGATTTGATTTGGCGGGAGTCACGAGAATCTCAATAGCCAATCATGTTGATAGATAAAAATAAAATCAAGACAGGGAAGTATTGAACACAGACGGTGGGAAAATAATGCAGTAAAAGTCCAGTTACAGAACTTAAAATGTACTCAAGTCAAAGTAAATGTATATAATTTTTAATCTACTTAAAAAAGTACAATTCTTGGGAAAAAGTAGTTAATTACAGTAACATGAGTATGATGATGTATACTATATTGATGCAGAAGTTCTATACAGGGCAATGCTCAGAATGATACAGTACACATCAGCTCAGCCTCATGTTCACTGTTCTCACGTCAGCTGGGTCTCACTCATGCCAGTCTGATCTGAATTGAGTGCTAAGAACCAACTAATCTGTCATACTCTCTCTCTCTCTCTCTCTCTCTCTCTCTCTCTCTCTCTCTCATAAGAACCCTGCCCTTCCTCCTGTTTTTTCCACAGCCCCTTGCTCCACCACCTCCTCTCTTCTCTCTCGCTCTCTCCAAATCTTTTTCCTGTTCGCTCTCTCATGACATCTGGACTGGACTCAAAAGATAAAGGTTGTAGCCACACATCTCCTGGATCAGAGCAGGTTTACCCTGGCGTGGCTGTGCTTCCCATGGGTCAGAACTGTGGCTTGTGTATGTTCTCAAACCCCAATCCCTCTTTAGCCTCACCTAGGCTCACTGGTGCCAGGAAAGGCAAGGACAAAGCATAGGACAGACCCAGTCAAACCAGAACCACCTACATCTCCAGCACAGGCTATCCCACTTAACATCCCTGTGGCCTCCCCAGGGCTGCAGTGTGGAATTCCCTCACATGCATCTACCCTGACCTGATCTTCTTTTAGAGAGACTCTTAAGAGCTGGATCTGTAGAGCTTTGACACCTCGACTCCAGAGACACTGTTTAATAGCCCCCTCATCCATTCCCATCAGTATTTCATCGTTCTCACCGTGATCTCATTTATCAAATCTCTGCCTCACATTTCCCCCCTCTCTCTCGGGACACTTTCACAGTGTAAACAGATTCTGCAGGACCCATCTGCATACAGTTTCTAGATTTCATCTACGTTGTTTTTAAATATCAAACTACAAACAAAAGAAAAAATTAGGCAGTATTGTAGTCTTAGACACCACTCACATTCATTACATCTTTTTTCCATACAATGAAAGTGAACAGTGAATATGGCAGTCATTCTGCCTAACATCTCCTTTTGTGTTCCATGGAAATAAGGAATTGTTTTTTGGGTGAACTAGCTATTTCAAATATTTAATCCAATATTTAAATTGTAACTAAATCCAAAGACTACTCCTCACCGGTTGTCTTCTGGTCCATTCCCTGGCATTCTCCATTTTAGCACATGACTCAGACTTTACCAGACCTACACGGCTAAATTAAAAAATGATCTCTTTGAATAAAATAAAATTTTATACCCATGTTTCCATTATCTATTGCCAGACACCACTTCCTGGATGGTGTCCATTTTGAGAAATCCTTCCAACTCATTGTTTTAGGGAAGTATGTTCTGTCTGTCCCCATGTTGGGCCTCTGACATTCAGACAGTGCCCTTCTCTACAGAGAAAGGTGAGATTAGCTCTACCACTCTCCCACACGGTCGCTCTATGGCATTCTCTCAAATTGGAAAAGCAAGGCCTTGTTCTGGGAGCAGGCTGGGGTTAAGGAGCGATAGTGAGACATGATTTAGATGGAGGCTTTAGAGGCTCAAGTCTCCTAGGACCACAGACAGTGGAGCCAAATCTAAACTCAGGTTGACTGAGGAAATAAATACAAAGTGTATCCCAAGAGATTCATGGAGTTCTACTGCCCCCCTACTGTGATTAGTCCCATTGATGTTGGCCATATAAAGTGTTGGCTTGGGAAATGCCTTTAGTATTCTGGATGGAGATGTTTGAAGTGGAAATGTGTGGATCTCTACTGCCTCCTGGTGGCTATGACTCCTTTACTGTAATAAGTTTAGAGCAGCAAAAAATAAATACCTCTAAAACTCTCAAATCTCATGCCACGTTTTTGCAGTTTAGCAGGTAAAGATCAAATGCAGGTTTTCCTGGGGGATAAAAGTTACATTCCATTGCAGCAAAATTAATTTGAATTCATCAAAATAATCAAAGGCAGTCTTTGTTTAACTATAGACATATTTGTTATGTTTATTAATGTCTTTTTGGATAAACATCCAACCATCCATTTTGTATTATTAAGTTAGAATTTCTCAATAACTTACATTGCATGTTCTTTAAACCAAATAAATACCTAATCTATGTTTTGTCTGTGCAATCATTCATCTATTTGAGTGCACATGCCATTTGTATTTTTCCTTTTTTCAAATTATCTCACTTATCAAACGTTAGCAAACACCCCTTATTCACACAACTGCAGAGACATAAATGCAAAAGCTGCAGATGGAGAGTACTCACAAATCATTAGTTCATGCTGATTGAGATATTGGCTTGATGTGTGGGGGTTTTATGAACAAAAAGCCCCATCATAAGTCAAGAGATGAATGACCCTCCTATATGCAGAGCAAACAAGATAAATGGTATGAGAAAAGAAAACCATGGTGGGCAGATGGGTTGTGAAGTGAATATGTGTGAGGAAAGAAGGGTGTCTTGTACAGCTTTGCCAGACTACCTTAATCAATCAGGGCTCTTAACAAGACAGCAGCCGCATTTATTACCCATATTTCTATAGGCTTTTGTCACTTTTGGTATTCAAAAGGCTTTAAAGCTGAAGTTCCCTATCTGTAACTCACTCGATGTTGTGTCAATGTAGTGACACTAGGGTTCACTCTTGTGAGCCCCAAACAAAAAAGGCCAATGGGAATTGGTGAGCAGACTTTGCATGCCACTCCCCAGGAAATTGGGCATAAAAGGAGCTGGCTCGCAACCACTCATTCAGATTTTTTCTTCAGAGCCGAGTGGTGTTGAGCAGCTAGTTCCACTTCCGTTCCATTCATCTCACAACGAGAAGCGTATGCTGTTGCATATATGGCACATTTCAGCGTCTTTCTCCCCCTCGTGCATGACTAGTGCAGAGTATGCCCCTGGGCGCTTCGACAGCTAAGAGCGTGTACATTCTTGCAAAAAAAAAAAGAGTATATTTCCTCTAAAAGATTGCACACTGATGGAGAGCATCTTTTTAAAGTGTGTAGTTCCTGGATGTGGTCGCTATCTCTCCACCTCTGACGGCCACGATCGCTGACTCACGTCTGGGCCTTAATCACGTTGAGGCAGTGTTTGTGGATGGTTCATGTTCTCACTGTGAGAACATGATCATGGCAACGTTGTGGTCGTGGCTTTCCTTCTTCTGGGGGAAAGCCACTCCAGTTGCTCCCTGCCCCAGTCCGTCTACCTACGGTTATGTGGCCGGGACGGTTGGTGCTGAGGGAAATTTGGGGACCCCAATGGGAGTGGTTCTGATGGGTAATCCCCCACGGACCTCCAATTCCCCAGTACGCTCAATTTTCCCCGGTCGAGTTCTGGAATGGGACAGTCTCGTTTGGGGATCGCAGCAGCGGAGAGTGGGTTGGTGCAGTAAGATGATGATGACTCGACTGGGCTCACAACTTTGGGTGCGGTCGCCCAGTCTTAGGCCAACACAGAGCTGATGGCCACATTTGCCCAGGCTGCTGCGAGTGTCGGGCTGGAGTGGAACCACTCGGTTGAGTGGCGACCTCAACTGTATAGCAGATGCACTGTCATGGCAGGTGACGCTCAGGGGAGAGTGGAGACTCCACCCCCAGGTGGTCCAGCTGATCTGGAGTCGATTTGGTGAAGCACAGTTAGACCTGTTTGCTTCCTGGGACTCCTCCCACTGCCCACTCTGGTACTCCCTGGCGAGGCGACTCTCAGCACAGACACGCTGGGACACGGCTGGCCCTGAGGACTGCGCAAGCATGCATTCCCTCCAGCAAGCAAGCTTGCACTGACCTTGTGCAAGGTCATGGAGGACAAGGAACAGGTCATCCTGGTGGCGCCGTACTGGACCACCTAGACTTGGTTCTCGGAACTCAAGATCCTCGTGACAGCCCCTTCCTGGTGAGTTCCCCTGAGGGAGGACCTCCTCTCTCAGGGACGGGGCACCATCTGGTACCCGTGCCCAGACCTCTGGAATCTCCACGTCTGACCTGGACGATACACGGAAAATCTAAGTGGCCTACCACCAGTGGTGTTAGACACAATCACTCAGGACAGGGCTCCCTCTACAGGCAGCAGTATGCCTTGAAGTGGCGTTTGTTCCCAAATTGGTGTTCTTTCCTTGGTGAAGACCTCCATAGATGTTCAGTCGGGTCGGTGGTTTTCTTCCTGCAGGAGAGGCTGGAGGGGCGGCTGTCCCCCTCCACCTTGAAGATGTATGTGGCCGCTATAGTAGCGCACCATGATATGGTGGATGGTAAGTCCCTGGATTCCTTAGAGGTGCTTGAAGGTTGAAACCTCCTAGGCCATGCGTCATTCCCTCATGGGATCTCTCCGTGGTCCTGCTGGGCCTGCGGAGAGCCCCATTTGAGCACCTAGAGTCAGTTGAGCTAAAGGCTCTCTCTCATTGAAGACTGCCCTCCTGACTGCGCTCACGTCCATCAAGAGTGTTGGGGACCTACAGGCGTCAGTTTGGTCCAGAGTACTCTCGCGTGGTCTTGAGACCCCAACCGAGCTATGTGCCCAAGGTTCCCACAACCCCTTTTAGGGATCAGGTGGTGAGATTGAAAGCACTGCCCCAGGAGGAGGCAGACCCAGCCTTGTCATTGCTGTGTCTGGAGATGGTGAACCCTGGATGAGCTTCCTCCTTAGCCCTACAGCTGGTGAATTCGGCGGAGGAATTCGTAGCCAGGCCCAGTACATGTGCTAGTTTGCCATGTACTGGGGTATGTGCTTGTTACCTGTGGTAACATGTGATGTATTTTCCATGGTACGGTTTCCCTGAGGGCAAATTCATGTCTCCTTTCAGTAGGGTCCTCCCCTGCCACCTGTCACCATGCTTTAGATTTCATCCCCTCCGGGTAGACCTACAACAGGTCTTCTTCCACATGTGGCTGGTAAGACCAAAAGACGTATTTGCCACATGTTAACCTCCCCTTCGGGCAGGATATGGTCTCCGTGGTATCTTTTCCTCTTGGGAAATAACATCTTCCCTGATGCGGATACATATGGCCCCAGCTGAAAAAAAATTCACTTTGTGAGGAGAGAAAAAAAGAGAGAAAGGTTGTGTTCCCATTGTAAATACGTCTTGTCATCCAGAAGTGTTTGGAGATCCCAAGAACGACTCCTAGTGTCACTACATCGACACAACAACTCGTTCCCTCCATCAGGGAATGGAGGTTACAACAGTAGCCAAGACATTTTTGCTGCTCTAAAACAATGTGTATTGTGAAAGTGCTATACAAATAAAAAAGGGTATTTGCATTAAGTGTAAATGGCAACAAAAAGCATCTTCTTTGCACTAAGTGCAAACATTGTTAGATGCTATTTGCACACTCAATTAAATACTAACATGCAGTATAGGGGGATCACTTCAGCATGTTTATTCTGTTTATTTAGAGTCCAACAAATACCCTACACAACCCCTAAACCTAACCTTCCCTTGCTAAAAATTATCCATGGTTTTCCTACATTAACCGTAGTATCACCATGTTATTTTATAGCAAAATCATAGTAACCAAAAAATTAAACATGAATACTATATTAACACCATATTGCTGTAGAAACATCATCATTAACGGCATTAAAACTATGGCTTCTGCCAATAAAAACATGGTCACTACAATATCACTCTAGTAAAATCAAATTTTTTTTCTCATGTCCCCGACCTTCACTATGATAAAAATCACTGCAAGGAAATCAACCTTTATATATTTTTTATTATTATTATTATTATTATTATTATAAGTAGTATTAAAGGAAATATTAAGAGAGAAGACAGGAAGTAGGATAGGAAAAACAAACTACTCAGACCAGATGACTCGTGAGGTAAATTAATAATTTCTGTTTCCTGTGTGAGCAATGCGTAGCGTATATGGCTGTCATGTGACAAAAGAATGAAAGACTCAAAAGAGCTGAAAGGTGAACAAATAATTTCTGTTTCCTGTACAGCGCCTATGCGGTTTTCATATAACAAACGAATGGAGGTTGTGCAATGTGCATGCGCGGCCAACACAAAATGAACAAATCACTCCCTGAGGCTACTCATTCTTCTCAGTCACATAAAAGTTAAAAATGAACAAATCGTACATGAACGACCCATCACTTTGCACTTAACGAATGAAGACGTGTGTCGTTTCATTGAGATGAAGGTAGATGGGCCCTCTTTACTATAGCTGTGATTACAAAGAAAAGAAAATGACATGTTGCTTTCCAATTGCGTTTGTAAACACAGCTGAAAACTGTCCAATAGTAACATTTGTTGACTATACATGTCATTTTAAAAAGGAAGATTTGATGTGTTTTCTGTAAATTCCACTGATTCTATTCAGGGGGCACCACAATACAGCATTTTTAATTGTGTTAGGTCCGTTTTTATTTCAATGGATATTAAAGTTTTTCAGTATAATTAATCAGGTGTAAATTATTGTTTAGATGCCCGGAAAGCTACCGAAGCAGTGCATAAAAAACAGCGGTATAAACAATTAATAATTCCTTACCTGCCCAGCAAAAAATAAGCAACATTGGCATCACTAAGTTTTTTCTCCATCATCAAATCTTTCCACCTTCCCGTACTGATGTTTACTTGTTTTACTTGACAGTTTTTTTGCCTTTACCGGTCTTTCCATTCTTCTTGCTTCAAACCTGTTTTGCTTCTTTGGCAGAACAGCTACTGGATCTCCTGTTGTATCCGCTGCTAAAGCACAATAAATAAGTATGTTGCATTGTGTTCTTTTTGCTCTTCGCATCACCAAACGACAAAACCGTGTGCTGAATTAGCATAGCTAAGCATATCTACATAGGCGGCAGCCAATGAGCGAGAGGATTCTCTTCTTCAACATTTAGTGAAACACCAGGTGTCATGTGATTTCAACATGGAGAAACACATTGAAGGGGTGACCACACCATGTGTAATAAATATTTTTTTTTATAGAAAACTATTATGAGTACAGTCTTCATCTCATCAACCATTCAGATCACTCTTCACAAAAACACAATTCATTAGTTAATTTGCAAAACTTTGAAAAAAATTGCCTCAATTTACTGAATGTATCTTTCAATTTCTGCTTCTACCAGTTTATTAGAGTGGAAATAGCCGTACTGTGTGATAGGTCCTATTTACATCTAGTGCAAATAGTCACTCAAAAAAAAAAAAAAAAAATAGTTCTGCATTCCTAGAGGCACCAAACTGAATTGCAAATATAGTGATTATTTCCATACAGGTTTCCCAAAAACTCCTAACACCCCTTCTGCGCTCCCACCTCATCATCCATTCTTCTGAAAAACAGGTAACTCCACCCCAAACTCAATCCCATTGGTTGAAACAGAAGTTGCAAAAAAGCAATGTTTTGAAGGTACTTTAACTCCTTGGATTGGATTAAAACAGTAATACGGTCGCTTCTGGAGATAAACAGATCAATATTTAAGTCCTTTTCACTATAATTGTTTACTTCCAGTTGCTCTCCAATGCCCATCCATGAGGGGAATCAGTTCACACTGCCTCTTGCGTGACGTAAGCGCATTGGCATGTTTAAATGAAAGCAAAAACAATGCTTGTGAACTGCATTCTCTTGTAAACAAATCGAGCTGCACTTCCGGTTATTTCGCATCAGTTCTCGCGTGAACATGTCAACCTGCTTACACTTTTGTAAATCATGTACAAATTTCATACACATCTGGGATGGCATGAGGGTGAGTAAATAATGAGAGAATTGTCATTTTTGGGCTAACTAACTAAAATTCTTCTAAACTACTATTTTCTTTATCCCTTGGTCTTTTCAGACCATTTGTAAAATACGGGTCAAAATTTCTTGCAAGATGGGTTAAAAAATTAAGAATATTTTGCATACCTGAATATGGTCCTAAATTTTCTTATCTTACTTCTTAAATTAACAACGTTTATAGCTAGATGCGTTCTTACAAACTTTTTATAGTTCGTATTAAATACTTCTGACCTCTGATTGCAAATTTGTACTTCTCTTTTTAGAACACAAAAAACACTTTTGGAGTCCATATGACTTGAGCCATGCCCTAATATCTAGTCCCTCACACAAAAGCCCCATGCTGAAGCCTGCAGCAGGGGTGAGGCACCACATGTTCCCGTGTCTATTTAACACATTGTTAGTATGCTGGTGTGTTATCAGAGCCAAGAGCTGCACAATGGACAGCAGTGCGGGTTCACATCGCCTCATCTATTGTCAACTCCAACATTTCTGAAATGGCCCACATGGCTTGAAGTATTAGAAATAAAGATGGGTGTTGGTGCAGCAGGGTTTTTGTCCTTCTGAGTGTCCTTGCTGTGTGTTTGTGTGGAAAAACAGAATAGGTTGCAATGGCCACTCCTCCACATCTCTCAGGACAATTTTTGTGACAAAAGACATGCACAACCCCTTTCTGTCTCTCTGTACCTCCATCACTCACCATCGTGTGTCAGTGTGTGTGTGTTCTGGAAGCAGGGTGACTTTGGCATGGGTACAGTCATTTGTGGCTGTAGGCTATTCTCTGACAGCAGTAATTACTGGTCCTCTATCAGTCTCTCTCTCTCTCCGTCTGTCTGTATCTGTCTTTCCTGTTTATAAATCTCTCACACTAAAGCTCATGTCCTATCCCAGACTCAACTCAAGCAACTCTACTTCAGTCCATAATAGGCATACAATTGAAGTCAGAAGTTTACATACACCTTAGTCAAATACATTTAAAATCAATTTTTAACAATTCCTGACATTTAATCGTAGAAAACATTCCGTCTTAGGTCAGTTAGGATCACTGTAGAGAGAATTATTTATTTTAGCTTTTATTTATTTCATCTCATTTCCAGTGGGTCAGAAGTTAACACATACGTTGGTAGTATTTGGTAGCATTGCCTTTAAATTGTTTAACTTGGATCAAATGCCTTCCACAAGCTTCTCACAATAAGTTGCTTGTATTTTGTCCCATTCCTCCAGACATAACTGGTGTAACTGAGACAGGTTTTTAGGCCTCCTTACCCACACATGCTTTTTCAGTTCTGATTGAGGTCAGGGCTTTGTGATGGCCACTCCAATACCTTGACTTTGTTCTCCTTATGCCATTTTGCCTCAACTTTGGAGGTATGCTTGGGGACATTGTCTATTCGACCAAGCTTTTATTTCCTGGCTGATGTCTTGAGCTGATGGCTGATTTTCCTTTCTCATGATGCCATCTATTTTGTGAAGTGCACCAGTCCCTCCTGAAGCAAAGCACCCCCACAACATGATGCTGCTACCCCCATGTTAAATGGTTTGGATGGTGTTCTTCGGCTTGCAAGCCTCACCCCTTTTCCTCAAATCATAACAATGGTCATTATGGCCAAACAGTTAAAATTTTGATTCATTAGACCAGAGGACATGTCTTCAAAAAGTAAGATATTTGTCCTCATGTCCACTTGCAAACTATCATGTGTATTTTGTTGGTTCATGTTTTTCACGTCTTTTATTTTGAAATTCTAGTTCCTGTTTCATGTCATGTGGTTCCCTTGTCATGTGATTTCATGTTTCCCTCCATGTTCATGTGTCTTGTTTTCATTGGTTGATTGTCTTTTTATCTTGATAAGAGTTCTTTGTGTTGATTGGTTATCTTTGTCATGTATTTAACCCTCATGTTTTCCATGGCCCATTGTCAGGTATTGTTTGTTGTTGTAACTTTGGTTGTTAGTTCAAGTTCATGTCAAGACAAGTTCATGTTTTATTTACATTTGTAGTTAGGGTTATGGATCACACTGTTGGAATAAATTTGCATTTGGGTTCTTTACTTCATGATCATTGTCTTTGTCATTGCCAGTGCCATCAACCACGTTACAGAAGTTACAGAGAGAATGTTACACAAACTGTAGTCTGGCTTTTTTATAGTGGTTTTGGAGCAGTGACTTCTTCCTTTTTTAGCAGCCTTTCAGGTTATATTGACATAGGACTCGTTTTACTGTGGATATAGATTCTTGTCTACCTGTTTCCTCCAGCATCTTCACAAGGTTCTTTGCTGTTGCTCTGGGATTGATTTGTCCTTTTTGCACCAAACTACATTAATCTGTAGGAGACAGAGTGCGTCTCCTTCCTGAGCAGTATGATGGCTGCACGGTCCCATGGTGTTTATACTTGCATACTATTGTAGGTACAGATTAATATGGTACCTTCAGGCATTTGAAAATTGCTCCCAAGGATGAAACATATTTGTGGAGGTCCACCATTTTTTTCTGAGGTCTTGGCAGATTTAATTTTGATCTTACCATGTTGTCAAGCAAAGAGGCACTGAGTTTAAAGGTAGACCTTAAAGACTTGGCATAATTTTCTGGAATTTTCTAAGCTGCTTAAAGGCACAGTTAACTTTGTGTATGTAATTTTCTGACCCACTGGAATTGTGAAATTAAAAGTAAAACAATGTGTCTGTAAACCATTGTTGGAAAAATTACTTGTGTCACGCACAAAGTAGATGTCATAAATTACTTGCCAAAACTATAGTTTGCTAATATTAAATATGTGGAGTAGTTAAAAATTTATTTTAATGACTTCAACTGTACATGCATTTGCCATTTTGAGATGATCAACTTAAACTGATTACATGCCTGCTTGCCAATTACACAAACATACATTTTAGCTGCCCCACGAGTTTCAAAAACTCGATGTAAATTTTCATTTTTACAAATATTTTCAGTGAATTGTGTATAACTGTGTATAATAAATATTGAGTAAATATTACATATGTAAAATAATTATTCACCTACTGTCATTTAGGCAATTTTGCGTAAATCTTATTTGATATAATTACACTTGCTCTCTAGGTATTGGCATCGGCATTGACCATTTAGTGTTTCAAACCTTCATGGAAAATCTGGAAATAAAAAGGAATTTTAAAATTGTGTTTACCAGGCCTGGAAAAGTCATGGAAACACACATTCCTTTTATGCAAATGAGGCTCATTAGAATGCAAATGATTCACAAACATCAGCACTATTTCCTGACGCAATTAATGTTGCAGTATTATTGGCCATGGAAAGCTGGAAGGTCACAGCATTTTATTTAAAAGGGACATTTGTGTACATTGTCAAGTGATCATGGCAGCTGTAATTCATCAAATGTGAAGAGCATTTTAACCAGCACCCATCCAGGGATACAGTGAATTCAAGCACACTTGCAACATTTTTAAGAGCTGATGCTTCTGGTGCTTGGACTGCAGTGGTCCAATGGAGCAATCTCATTTTGTAGCATTGCATCGGCCTATTCGCTTGAAGTGTAGACCCCTGCACAGTTTAGGCCTAAATGACTATGCTACTTAAAAACATTTAACTTTTTTTGAAAAAGTAATTTAGGTATTATGATGTCACAGGGCCCTAACCATTGTAGAAATTGAGGGGGCATATCCCCATCCCCAATATTTAAATTTGTGGTCAATAAGCGTTTTGACGATTTACATTTTGAATCCCACCATTTGGTTAAATGTTATGTGGTGTACATTTCAAAAATGCATTATTTCACTCATTACTTCCAAAAAGCAGTAAAACTGTGTGTTACTTGTAATGTGTTAACCCAAACGCTGGTCACATCCACCTCAGGTCAGTATAGATTTACACACTGAACTGACTGTTATTTTTTTTATTTAATCCACATATATTAAAATAACATTTGTTATGTCTCTCACCTCCTGTCCAGCTTCACAGTATTTGTGGTACAGTGTCTTAGTGTTCTTTGGTGCCACTAAATAATTAGTTTTTCTGAGCATTTCCTTTCTGCAGTTTATTTATCAACTCAACCTCCTGCCTCAAGGTCAGTTCTTCTCTCTCTCCAGTTTCCTTTCTCGTTGCAGATCCTGGCACACAGATCCCGATCGATATCCAAACCACTGAGCTCTAATACCCTCTAAACACCACCTGCCACAATATTTATGCTACAATTGGCAATTGCAGGGACGTTGTCAGGTCATGTGTTGAACACTACCATTTGAAATGTTTATTCCATTTCACACACAATTTTATTTGAATTTTAAGCAGTGCATACTGTGCAGTATTACATTTTAGTATTTCATTGCAAACATTGCTAAACTGTAGTAGAGTTTTGAACAAAACCAGGTAGTTATCAGTTTTAGTGCCCTCCCTGTTTCTGCCACTTTATTAAAATACACAACGAGGAAGCAGCGACTGCCTGGAGTGTGAAGAAAGAGTAGAAGTAATCTTTTGTGTATGGTGCATGCATTTATCATATTGACCTGAAGCTTTGTCTTGTGTGGCTTTATATTTCGTGAATCTTTAATCTTTTTGAACGATTGACCATTCTGATTTGTGTGAAGTCATCTGAAATTAACTGCGTATGGCATATTCTTCTCAAACACACACAAACAGAACAAGGGTGAGGCGTTCAGGGTGGCAGGCGTCCCTTTGTGTGAGGTTCACAATGCTGGAGTGAAAGGACGCAGGATGTTTAACATGCAAATGAGACAAGAGAGGAGGAGAGGTAAGGGTGAACATCACTCAATGCCACATTAACAAGTGCTCGTCTCATGATGGAGTATAAAACATTGGAAATGGGTGTGAGTATGGCAGCTGCCTCTTGTTGTCACTTTACTACAAAAACTGCATTACAAAAACTCCACAAATCTGGACTGATTCACTAAGATAATTGTTAAGAGAAAAAATGTATGCTCCTTATTCAGATGTATGAATTCCTATCTGAGTGATGATATGATATTCTCCCATTGACACATTAGCTGATTCATCTACTGATCTTGTGCCTGAAGCTGAATTATGAGAGGTAAAAATGACCTCACTCTCTCTCTACCAATCCTTTCTTTAGGCATCTTTAGAATTACTATTTTTGCAGTATGCAGCATTGTATAATTTAAAAAATATATATTATTAGCCCAATCTGATTTTTTTTTAAATTTTATTTCTTTTTTAATTTTAGGGGAGCATATTTATTTAAATCTAACACAATGTGTTGTCCATTTATGTCAAAGACTTCAACTGAATCAATTAATTGATATGATCACTACGGTGTATAAATACATACATAAATGTCCTAATTGACTAGCAAACTTTATGACAGTTTTACACATAATTGGGTTAATATTGCCCCCCCAAAAAATTCATATATTCTGAGCTGTTTACAGGGTCCCACTTACATAATGTGAGTGAGGTCATCTGACAACAATATAAAATGCACTGTTTGAAACTTTAATCGTTACATTCTGCATACTTTTTTAAATGCTATTTTTAAAATGGTATACAGTGGTTTGTTTATGTGCAGTATTCAGTGAGCAGTATGCTAGTATTCCATTCTGAATGTATCTTTTCTCTCCTATCTCCTTTTTTAATATGCCTTCATCCAAGTCTTTCCATCTTCCATGATTTACTCCTGTGCTAAATTACTAAATCTTTTGACTTCTTGTCATTTCCTTCTATTAGAATTTACATTCATCAATTTTATTTTCACCCTTCACGTCTCTCTTCATCACTGTGACCTGTATGTCTATCCACTGGGTTCAGTGTTAAGTCAATGAAGAGAGGAAATTTGGTTTGTGCCTTCATGGAATGGATAAGTTTAAGTCATCGTTCTTTCATCACTACATTTTACAGATATAACAGTGCCCAGAGATTTATGTTGCTATTCCACTCAAGATTTGTAAAAGAGCTATATAAAGGCAGCTAGGTTAGGTGGCCCATAGTCACTGATTTCATGTCAGTTTGGTGGTTTATGCAGTAATGGCTGACAGTTGGAGGGCAGGTGATTCCAGGATCACTTTTTGACTATAGTCTATTATAAAATAGTATTAAATATTTTTTTTAGGTGTGTGATTTAGAATGCAAGTACGAAATTAGATCTGAAAAAAGTGCTGATTCTAGAGATACTGTACAGGGGCAGCTTTAATGGAGGAACCCTTGTTATGTTTTAACTTTAAGACATTGTATGACTATATTCAGCAGAACAAAAACAAAGGTTTTTTGAAGAATATATCAGCTCTGTGGGTCCATACAATGCAAATAAATGGTGACCAGAGCATGTGAGTAGAGCGGGAAAATTTTAATCTAAGCGGAGAGCGCCTTTTTGAAGATTTCAATCCATTCGCTCAGGCCGCTCAACCCAGAATGCACTTTGTGATATGGAGGTTTGGGAATCTGCGAAATAAGCAATAGGACTGAGGTTATGGAGTTTAAACATTGTTTTAGTGAAATTGCAAACCTTAAACCTTGTTCGGGCTGGTTTGAGTATTTCTGTAACTGCTGATCTCCTGGGATTTTCACACACAACTTTCTCAAACATTTACTCCGAATGTTGGCAAAAACAAAAAAACATCCAGTTAACGGCAGTTCTGCAGATGGAAATGCTTTGTTGATGAGAGAGGTCAACAGAGAATGGTTCGAACTAAAAAATGTATACGGAACTCAGATAACTGCTCTATACAATTGTGGTGAGAAGAATAGCATCTCAGAATGCTATTCTGAGATGCGGGTTGGCACAGTTTTGGTGGCACGAGGGTGGCCTACACAATATAAGGCAGGTGGTTTTAATGTTGTGGCTGATTGGTGTATGTTTTATTACTTGTAGAAGCATGTTTGATGACTTATTTAAAGTAAATAAAGGTAATTAGAACTGATTTTTTTGGCATTATTTGAAGATGTTGTGTGATAAGTGTGCTAACAAAGAAATATCTGACTGATTACAAATGATAAGGAAGTTCTGGTAGACACGATTATCTAACAGCCATTGTAAACCATTACAGAATAAACAGTGAGGTTTTATATACTAAAACACAACATTACAATCACATAATTTTGGATGTGTACTTTACTAAGCATTTCATAATAACTGTTGAATAAATGTTGGCATATAGTATATATTTCACCCAGAGGGGCACCTCAGTCCACGTGGGCAAAGGGGCAGTTGCTCGGGTGTGTGTGCATGCCTGGAAACAAGTATAGCCTACTACAGAGATATTTCATGTTTGAGTCGGATTTGAGCAAATGTTTTTTTTACCAGTGAGCAGTACTTGAGGGGCACGCATGCGCATGTAGCAGATTACTGAGCGGAGTGTCACACTGCTCCGCTTTGCTCACATGCTCTGATGGTGAAAAAACTTTGAAGCTCCAAAAAGCACATAAAAGCAGTATAATAGTAATCCAAATAACTCAAGTGGTTTAATAAATTTCTTCTGAAGTGATCTAATTGGTTTTGGGTGAGAAACTACCTAAATGTAACCAATTGTTTACTGAACATCTTGCCATTACAGTCTCTAGGCATGTTCATGATTTCAGACTTGATTACACTTTCTAGTGCTTGACACATGCACAAAGTGCTTGTAATCGAGTTTGAAATCATGATCACCAAGGATACTGTTGCTGTCAAGATTTATTTTGAAAGGAGTTACATTTTGTCTGTTCTCACAAAATACCAAATGTTTTTTTTTTTTTTACCAGTGAGCACTGATCACTTCAGAAAACATGGATTAAACCACTGCGTCTTACGGATTAATTTTATTCGGGCTTTATGTGATCTTCTAAAAATCTCAATTTGTGTTCTGCAGAAGAAATTCATTCATCTGGGATGGTATGATCGTGAGAAATTGATGAGAAAAGTTTCATTTTTGGGTGAACAATTCCTTTAAATAAACAGGGCATTCTCATTCACTTTCGTTGTTACAGTGGTGACTTTTTTTTTAACCAAGACTTGCCCATAACATAAAATACACTAATTTGTCGCCACCTACTGGCCTGTATATAATCTGGCGAAATGGACACCCTGTAAACACATACAGACCAGGTGGACCGATACAAATTTTGAGGCGCCCGATGCTGAACCCACCCTGTTCCTGAAGTGTTCCATCCCAGCAAACACAGAACGTTCCCAGAACGTTCCCGTATGCTTCCCATTTGGTTATTTTTTTGGGAACCAAACAGGAACGTTCTGGGAATGTTCCCTGTAGGTTATTTTAGGTTCTATTTTTCTTAAACAAATTAAAAGGTTGCAAATGTTTGCTTTAACAGCAGTGATCAAATGCTTAATTACATGACCATTATCAGGCAGTAGAGAGCGCTCATTGATTGGCAAAGTCTTTTTTTACATTCCCATAAAGTTTCCAGAACGTTCCCCTAACCTTAAGGGAACGTTCTATTTACGTTAAGAAAACTTTCCTGGATCACCAATAGGGAACTTTCTGGGAACGTTCTGGGAAACAAAAACTAACGTTCCCAGAACGTTCCCAGAACCTAAAATTGTTTGCTGGGATGATTCATAACAGACACCTGTTTTCATTTTCCGGACTCCAGTATTTTCTCTCGCATCTGCTTATGTTCTAGTCTAGTGGATAATGTGATGTGATATAGTTTAAATTTGCAAAGAAAAAGTTTTTGGCTCCATAGTGCTGATACAATAGAGAGTCGCAATGAGCGTCTTTTTGACGGGTGTTTTTAATGTTCAGAAATAACGTTTTCACAACCTAATGGCAACGTTAAGAAAATGTTCTTAGAACCTAAAATTGTTAGCTGGGTAACTCATCAATGTATGGAGTGGGTGAATGACGTGAAGCTATGAAACAAGTTATCTCTAATCATTAACTACAGTACTTGGATTTGTTATGACAACTGCAAGAGTTGAGCATGAACTTAAATACTCAAACTAACTTTAAAATGGAACGCTCGTATTGGTAGTTAATTATGGAGACCGGAAATAGAAAACAGTCCAGAGCCAATTAATCATCATGGCGCCGTCCAGCGGTTAGTCAGGAAAACTACCAGAGATTCTCCCATACCCCATACATTAACCTCAGCCTTTCAGCATTTTTTATGTATTTATTTAAATATTTTTACATTATATTATTTAATAAGTTTACGCCGTTTTCCTCTAGGGACCGGCTTTTAAAAAAAAAATATTTTACTTTAATTTTGAGGATCTTTGGTTCAATGTCATTCTGTATTATGAATATGTTCTGGCATTGTGAATGCATTAATGTCCTCTCTTGAGACGGACGGTCCAGCTCTCAACTACTTCGCGGAACCTTTGTGCGTGCGAGTGTTTCCTTCAGTTTAATTTTAGCGTAACACGCGCCTACATAGTGTTGTTATCAGTTAAACTGTATTTCTGCACTCCCCGTAATTTATAGTTGATTTTTTTATTATTTATAAATTAAGATCCTTATATTGATACATGTGACTTCAGACTCAGAGACCGCAGAAAACGTAAGTAATGTCATTAAGACAGTCGTCACTTTTAAAGTAAGATTCACTTAAAATGTGTCTAAATATATGTATTTTTGTAAAAGTGTATATAAGCTTATTATATATCTGAATGACCTGCTCTTTTTTTTTTTTTTAAAAGAGTCAAACTACTCAAGATCTCAAATTCCCAATGGATGGATATAGTCATAATGTTAGTGGGCAGATTTAGGCTACATTTTAGACCCCAACTAACAAGCTGATGTGAGTGCATGACACACAAACTTACTTTAGCAAGCAACATTTGCCACCCTGAGTGAACATCTACTACACAATGCTGAGGATAAAGACACTGCCTCCACTCCAGCCACACATATCATGTTGGCCTTTGATCCTGCAGAGAGTTCATCAGCTAGCTTCCATCAAACATGCCTGTCTGCTTCCTGAGAGGAGGCGTCAGGTTCTTCTGTACCCGTTTAGTGGTCTGGAGGAGCACCTGGCCCCACAGGTTGCTCAGACACAATTCAAAATCTTCCATCCCAGCTTGGATGACCTCCGTCGCGCAGAGACACTGTTCACTCCCTCCATTAAACATCACATTGATTACTCAACTTCTGTGGTCCGGATGGACCATGTACCTGTGCTTAAGCAGCCAGAGGTGAGATAAGTTATGTACATTTAAACACATCTGTTTAAATAAGACATTAACCCTATATAATTAAACCCATATAATGTCATTGCATTATATAACATATAAAATCAAGATAATATCAAATCAAGTGCATTTATATTAAAGAAATATACCATACAAAATCGGTCTTATACCAAATGGATGAAATTCATCGCTCAGGAAAGTTAATTTAGCTATGAGTAAAGGTCTAGCATCATTTTGCAGATGCCACTTAGTTTAATATTTTATCAATTCAATGAAATTCTTTTACTTAAGTAAGTGTGATTGAAGTGTCCCCAGCACATTTTGGGGCCACTGTACAACTAGACATTCCACTGTGTTGCATGTTTGCTTTAAGTATGTGTGTGCTTTACAGGTGTGTTTTCTGGGCAGGAGTAATGTAGGAAAATCTTCTCTCATCCGCGCCTTGTTCTCTCTTGCTCCAGAGGTAGACGTGCGGGTCTCTAAAACTCCTGTGAGTTAGTTGTTCTCCTTCATTCACTCTGTGTTTCTCTGTTCCTGTCCTTTATAAATATAAAGTTGAAGGAGTAGGACTTTGTCTCATTTGGTATCCATTTAACCTCATAGCTCTATAGGAGAAACAACTGAGCTATTACATATATCTCATTTGAGATTTTTCTTTCGTATGAGTGTACTCCCATCTTCCTCACTTTGGAACAGGGCCATACCAAAAAGCTGAATTTCTTCACTGTGGGAAAGGCGTTTACTCTAGTGGACATGCCGGGGTATGGACATAAGGCCCCACAGGACTTTGTAGAGATGGTGGAACCGTACCTTCAAGAGCGTCAAAAGTAGGCTAAAGTCGATATTGTTATCATTTATTCTGTCATTTAATCTGTTCTAGAAGACTTACAACTACTAATATGAAGTGTTTCCCACAGGATTTTGTGAGAGTGTTGTGGGTGAACCTTGGATCCTCTAGGGGGGTCTGGGGGCATGCTTCCCCATAAGATTTTTTTTTTCAGTTTAGTGCACATTGAGAGCAAAATTATGAGGCTAGATCTATGAAGAACTTTGTGCTCTTGTAAACAATTTTGTGTTTTAGTATTAATTTAATCATAAACACATTGGTTGTATAGATATGCATGGTGATGATGACCGCAAAAAAGTCACACCCTCAAAGCATAAACGAGACAGAGTTTGATGCAGTTCACAAAAGGTCAATACACATAATCGATTAGAGTATTTGAGCGGGGCTCGACATTAAGCATTGTCATGTGCTTGTCGTCCGGACAAGTAAATTGTCCATTCACTTGTCCTGGTAATAAAGTTACTTGTCCAGAGAGAAAAAAGGACATTTAAGTTGCATGCTTAAGTAACATGTCAAAGTATATGTTGTATGTTTTTTTTTTAATTATGAACTATGCCCAACCTAATAGTGTAACTATGCAATCAACTCAATTCTCTGTGACAGAAATGTAAATTGCATTGGGTTACGTATGGTAGTCAAATACAGAAAAACCTCCATCACCACCATTAACAGCAGGGATGCTCAGAGTTCTATGGAATGAGATCTACTTTTTCATCCTGTTATTCCAGCAAGATCTACCATGTGCAATAAAGTCTATACATTATTACAATACCAACATTTACGTAGTCAGTAGTGAAATTTAATGATTCTCAATACCAGCTTTAATAACACAACAAATAATAACACTAACTAATATGTAAATTATGAAGGAATGGTTTCAAGTTCTTAAGTAATTATTCAAGACTAGTAAACAGTCAGTAATAAAATAACAATTTGTAATTATTAAAACAGCAATGAATAGGAATAGATTAAATATAGAAGAACAAAAAATACAAATTAAGAAAAGTCAACAGTTAACAGCTTTAAACGTTTTTAACAGCAGTATCAAGTAAACATTCAGAATAAAATGCAACATAAATCTACTACTGGTCTTCGCTATATGATTAAACATTAATACTTTTTAAAGCTAATAAAGATACAGTCAAGAGCAGTGAGTGTTTTCTTGTTATTGTTGTTTGATTATTGTAATGACACACTAGACAGTAGCAGGTCTATTAGCTTACATTTATACTTACAAGTCTGACATTTTAATTCAAATCTTTTTTCTCCATTGTTTACATTCACTTTAGACATCACTCTCTGTGTTTACATGAATACCTCACCAAGATGGGCATTTTGGCGGAATTTTGAAATGTATTTTATGGTGCATGAGCATTTTCGGAACATACGCGCATGTTCAGCACACACAAATCACCTACTTTCTTTCACCTACTGTTGCACTCGTGTACACAGTAGTGTGACAATAAAGTGATTTGATTTTTGAAATACATTGTCTGTCAATCAAACTGGGCACCTGTTGCCTCTTCAAAAATCCAAATTGTCCCGAACAAGCATTTATGTCGAGCCCTGTGAGCCATCAAAGATATGAAGCAAAAGAGGTTACCTGTGTTGAACTTGCTTCTCAGATGCTGAAAATAGTTGTGTTTTTAGAGCCAGTGGTAATAACGCTAATGTTAGATAATTGGTTCCAGTGTGTGTGTGTGTGAGCATACGAATGTTTGGGGGGGAAAAATAGCAAAATTAGCGCCTAACTACCTCTCCACTGTAAAGTTATTCAGTATGCTTTTTAATATCACATCATTCCATGCAGAAGGTGTATTAAATGAAAAATAAATACACAATACTAGAAGGAAAGCTACAATGTGCTTTATTAGAACACTAACATTAGCCCAAAACTAAATTACATAATTTTTAGAGCTTACTTTTGAATCATATTGGTAGCATTCTCTGGGTCTGATCAATTCAATAAATTGCTAGATGAATAAAAAAGATACAAAATACTTTCTGAGAAGGTTCTACACTTTTTCTAATCAAAACTAGATAATACTGTCAAAACTATATGTCTAATGCAGAGTTCACTTTTAGAAATACTAGCGTTTTAATTTAAGATTTTAAATCTTCCTCTTCGCATTTTCTGAGCTTCTTCATCTGCAAATGTATAACGCATAAATTAGCCTATGACACTAAAATAAATTTAGTTGGCAATTGGTTAAAGTCAAACTACACAATACTAACATGTTGATTAGATCAGTTGGTGTTTTGCGTCGTTAAAAGTTCAATTCTATTTAATGTGGGACATAATAGCCTACATTTAAGATTGAGATGCATTAGATTAGAATGTTGATATGATTATTAAATATTTAATAGCAATTGATATGATTGAAATATTTAATAGGGGATATCTGTATTTCTGACCTTTTCTCTCCACATGTGAATGGATTATCATCGTGTTTTTTAGACACAACTTTTAGGATTTCACAACAAACCTTTGATCATGGCAATCACCTCCCCTCTCGTGTTCTCCTTCACCATCCCATAATTAATTTTCACTATATGCCAGTTGACGTAAGAATAAAGAGACGAGACACAAGTATGTTGTTAAGTCAAGCTTTACCACAAGCTTAGCTCAATAATAGGGAGCGTGAATACAGAAAGGGAAAGTAACCTTCGCGCTGAGGTTGAACGCTACCTAGTGCTGCTAGATTTTAAATTAGTATTTTTTTTCATTCTGGTTATATCAGAAATTCCATCTTTCCTTCATGCCAATACTGTTTAACACTGCTTAACACGTGGTGAATTATTGCATTAAGGTCCGTGATTGAGCATTACTGGAGCAAGAGAAAACAATGACTCCAATTTTTAAAAACCCGATCCAGGCAAAATCATGCCGCTCTGCTCCCACTCCGCTCCACTCACATACTCTGACTGGGAGTAACAGATGATTTGCCAAAGCAATGGTGCAAAACACAACGTTAAAGATCTTTTATGTTATTATGAGAAGTGTAAAAATATTTTTGGTTTATTATGAATCAGTCTAGGTAATTAATGGGAAACACTGTGTTAGAGATATATGTTATAGACCTTTTTCACAGACCTTGATGAGGTTTTTCCATCTTATTTAGCAGCATAAATTTAGCCATTTTTTTTTTTTTTAAATATTGAGTGTACATTTAAAACATTATTTGAGTTATATTACCATGGAATGCATTTTGAAAAATGAATTACCACAGCTGTGAGGGGGTATCGATTACAGCTGCTGATAGGATGACATTAAATGTTTGCATCTTCTCCCATCTGTCTGTCTTAATCCACCGCTCTCTATTTTTTTCTTCTTCTTCTGGTAAGTCATTCAAGTGAAATATTGAACTTTTCTTTTCCTCTTTGAGCAAATGGGTAAGTTAAAATAATATTTGCTGTGATCTCCAATTCACTCCCATTCAGCACTGTCAAAGTTTACACGGCAAACGTTTACTTCTGCGTTCCAAATCCGGAGTGTGAAAAAGGTCTATTATGAGAAGTGTAAAAATATTTTCGGTTCATTATGAAACTGTGGGGGGACCAACACAGTCTAGGTAATTAATGGGAAATGCTGATATGTCTAATCATTTAACAATTCTTTCTGATTCTATTGAATGCCAAGAGTAGTAGATGAAAGAAACTGATTCATGTTTTTATTTTCGCTTGCCTTTACTACTGTAATGCACTCTATACTGGTTTGCCAAAGAACTGTATGGATAAACTACAAGTAGTACAAAATGCTGGAGGACAGACCACATTGTACCTGTTTTAGTTAATTTACGACTGGCTTTTTTATGGTTTTTGAAGAACTAAACGACTAAGCACCATACATTTGAGTGGCTATAAAAAAATATTTTTATTTTTTAAAATAAAATAGAATTGGCTTGTGGCTCAGCAGTTAAGGCTCTGGGTTACTGACCGAAAGGTCAGGGGTTCAAGCCCCACCACCGTCAAGATACCACTGTTGGGCCCTTGAGCAAGGCCCTTGACCCTACCTGCTCCAGGGGTGCTGTTTCATAGCTGACCCTGCGCTCTGACCCCAGCTTAGTTGGGATATGCAAAAACAACTCAATTTCATTGGCTCCGTACTCTGCACAATGACAATAAAGTTGAATCTTAATCTTTAATGTCCCAAAGATCTAGAACATTCTACCAGTTTGAATAATATGGACTCCAAGCATCCAAAATTGACTAACTTTTAAACTTGATTAACTTTTGTTTTACTTTTTACTATTTTTACTTGTTATTATTTTTTGAATCAAACATTATTTTTTTATTATTATTATTATAGCCTTGATTGTATTATAAATCCTTTTATTTCTTATTTATCTGTCTCTAGTCTGGTGACAACATTCTTACTGCTGGATGGTGGAGCAGGCCTCCAGAAGGCAGATTTAGTTGCCATTGAGATGTGTGATGAATTCAGCTTGCCTTATGTGGTATGTATTTCTCATGCTCTAATCTTGACTGTCCAGCAGAGGACGTGAGAGTACTATAACTTTTTACTGTTATCTTTATCCATGCATCATTTTCAGGGGTTTGAAAACTGGCATCCGGGGACTCCCAGGGGGTCACCAAAGGTTCTAGAGGTCAATGGAAATTTTCAGAAAAAAAGGTGTAATAATAATTATTATAGTTAAATTAATATCTTGTAGCTTTAGTAAAATGACAATATAAAAGCCAAATATTTTATTTGGTCTTTATAATATCATGTTTACAATTTTTCTCATATGGTATAAATGGCTCTTTGTACATAAGAATAAAATACATAAAAAATGTTTAAGGTTTTATTTTTTGTCATTGAGAATGCTATGTTCAGTAATGTCTCTAGCTGTGGCAGAATTCACACTAATTTTAGCTTACTCTTATCCCATATCATAACTATGTGGTATGGCATCCATTATGTAGTGAATGAGTGATTGTGGACACACCAAATACATGAAGGCATAAAAAACAGTAATCACTCATTAGTTTCTGTTGTCTCTGCACCACTAGAGTTCATCTCTAGGGTGAGATGTCATGAGAGATTTGAGCCATGACAAAATTTCCAGTACTCCGTCCTGTTCTTCCATACTGACAGTAACAGTGATAGTTGTTGTTGAAGCAAGTCTCTTAGCATCATGCTGATGTCTCCATCATTACTTTTCATCAGAACTAATGAAAATACATCAGAGATTGACAGCAATGTTTAAACAAACTGATCCAATTCCTAGTCTCTTGCAAATTGACTTTTGGACACTCACTTCTAAAGATACGAAGTGAAACAAATTAGAATTAGGTGTGGTGTGAAAAAAAGCCTAAAAATACTTTTCCTCCACTCAGCTGTAAAGTTTATGCCATTCTTAACTTTTTCCCAAATGCACATTTATTGTCTCTTTATTGGAAAGAATGTGTTATGTAGCCTACACTTAAGCTGCCATAAAAGTAATCCATTTCTCTCTGTGTTGTGTTTTAGCTGGTGGTGACTAAAATAGACAGAACCCGACAGGGCCCTTTGTTGGCCTTTATGCTACAGCTGCAAGACTTCATCAAAAATCAGACCAGCATGTGTTTCCCGCAGCCATTTCTAGTGAGGTGAGCTATACAGTGGCCCCAAAAAGTATTTGGACTTGAGCTTAACTTAAAAATGCATGAATTCCTTTGCATTTGAAAAAAAAAAACAATTTGCATTTATTGTAAGCAAAGATAACATAAGCACAATTTTCAAGGAGAACATTTAACAAAAAGAAGCTTGTTACATTTTAAATGACAACAACAGATATATGGTTTAAAATTAAGACAAATATTTGGACTCTTGATAAAGGCTTCATTAAAGATTACAAGTTCAAGTGCTTTAGTTATAAATTTGCAATTAAACACTTTTTTTTTTTTTTTTTTTTTTTTTTTTTTTTTTTTTTTTTTTTACAACATCTGGGCATAGAATCAACATGTTTCTGTAAAAGCTGTGTGTGATGAGAAGGAGGGTGTGGCCGGGCCGTGAGGATGCACGCCCGGTGATGAATTGTCCTAATCAGCCAGGAGGGGGATAAAGACGACCTGGAGGCGCCAGTTCAAATGAGAGGGAGAGTGTGTGTGTGTGTGTGTGTGTGTGTGTGTGTGTGTGTGTGTGTGTGTGTGTGTGTGTGAGAGAGAGAGAGAGAGAGAGAGAGAGAGAGAGAGAGAGAGAGAGAGAGATGCACGCGTCTGCATGTTTATGTTTAAGTTGATTTATGCCATTACAATTATGCTGACTGTTCTGCTGGTTCCCGCCACCTCCTTGCCCGTCCTGTGAACCCTGTTACTCTGTGGTGAAAGTTTCCTCAAGATTTCAGCTACCAAATATTTCAGCTCATCCACACTAAAACATTGACAATCTGACATTTTCTTCATAGGTGCTCTCGCCAGATAAGCAAAAAACTAAATCTGCCATCCTCCAAGTTTGGGTATATTACAAAAAAGTTCAAAGATGAAGGACTTGTGAATGAGAACAGAACGTGCACAGGGAGACTCAGAAAGACCACCAGCAGTACAAAGGGAGAGTAATGTGACGACAACCATTCATTAGTTTAAAGAATAAGAAAGCCAGAATTAAATTGGCTAAAGAACATGCACAGAAAGACAGCAGATTTTTGGAGTACTGTCTTATTAGAGACCATATTGAACCTGCATGTATCTGATGGCAGAGTATTTGTGTGGAGAAAAGCTAGGGAGGAATTACAGCCACACTGCACTAAGGGTACGGTAAAGCACAGAGGTGGAATCGTCAGAGTCTGGGGCTGTTTCTCATACAGTGGTGTCAGTGAGGAATCATGTACTCTGAAGTGTACTGAGAAATTCTGGATGCAAACTTGCAGAAATCAGTGAAGAAATTATTTAAGTCACAGAAGAGGCTCTTTCAACAGGATAACAATCCAGCCGCCTATTGAAAGAATACTTTGCAAAAAAGAAAATGAAGGTCCAAGAATGGCCCTCCCAGAGTCCTGACCTAAACCCTATTGAGATCTTATGGGATGAAATGGAGCAGAAAATGTCAGATCGTCAATGTTCTTGTGTGGATGAACTGAATGACGTCAGTAAAAGATGATGGTTTAAACCTGGTAGAAACTTGTTGATTCTATGCCCAGACTTTGGCAAGAAGTTATGTGAACGAAAGGATTGCAAACTAAAAACTAAATCTTTTGACACCCAGACTTACATACTGTCTGGAATTCCAGAACACCGACAAGCGGCATGATACAAAAATAGAGCAACATTCCAGTGTTGTTCTAAGAAATATCAGGACTCTAGAAATGCTGTTTATCCAATCATATTAGAGGACTGGCACCAACTGTTGTATAATCTGCATGTATCGGTAACATCAACATTGTGTCCTAATCTCAAGGGCTTAACGTATTAAATCACTGTCATCCTTCTAATGTGTGTATGAGAAGCCACATTCTTCAGGATAATTTAGATAACGATCAGTCATTGATGAGTTGATAAAGCACACTCTCCCCGAGTCTCTTCTTTTGGTGTCATGTTAGTATGCATCTGACATGACCTCAGCACCAGGAACTAGATAAATCCTGTTATAGAAATATATGAATGCCCTTGCAACTGACCTGTAGTTTTATAAGAATGAAGATTCCATTCTGTTAGCTGAAGTATGTCAATCTGATCAGATGATTATCAGCTCACTGATAAGATAAGTCAATACAGGAAGTCACTTTTCAGATAAGATGATAAGGAACATCTCAGCCAGCTTCTTTATATATATATATATATATATATATATATATATATATACTCACACACACACACACTGGTGGCCAAATTGGCATTCAACTGATCACAAAGTATAGTCACTACATTACTGATGTAAAAAAACGTATCGGGTTACTTGACTGTAACTCCTGTTCCCTGATAAAAGTGGAACGAGATGCTGCGCTGAGTTAGCGCTTTGGGAACAACTCTAGGTGTGACCAGATGTAACACGTCAATGAACATTGACCGGAATTTATAGCCTCTGCCGGTGACATCATTGGATGCACCTGTAGCAGGGCTATAAATAGAGGCATCACAGGTGCATCGTCAGGTATTTTGTCTGTAGAGCAGTCCTGGGGCATCCCAGTGCAGTAATGATGCGCAGCATCTCGTTCCGCTTTTATCAGGGAACAAGGGATACAGTCAAGTAATCCGAGACGTTCCCTTTCAAAAAGCTACACTTATGATGCTGCGCTGTGTTAGTGCTTTGGGAACGAGAATACCCACGCCGCCGAACTGTGGATGTCTGGACCCCTTACGGTTGTGTAGTGTGCTCACAAGAGAGCGAGAGGTCTCAGACATGAGCCTGTGATGTCGACTCAAGGACGTAAGAGCCCGGAGTGGCATGAACATCCAAACTATAAAATCTAATGAATGTGTGCGGAGAGGACCAGCCTGCCGCATCACAAACATGCTGCAGAGATATACCTCTAGCCAAGGCTGTAGAGGAGGCGACCCCTCTGGTAGAGTGAGCCCTGATACCTACTGGTGAAGCTTGACCGCGCGCCTCGTAGGCAAGGCCAATAGCATCCTTCACCCAAAGTGACATAGTCTGCTTGGTGGCAAATGAATAGTTGGCTAGTGCGGTGGACATAAGTCTGAAGGGCACAGACTGGACAAAGTCTGTGAAGTCTTTTCTGCTCTGGCGTTGTAAATGGCGGGGAGCAGAAGGCTTCAAGAGGGACAGGATGTAAGGTTGAGAAAGGAACCTTAGGCAGGTAGTCAGGATGAGGGTGCAAAATTTCTTTAGCCATTCCTGGGGCAAAATCTAAGCAGGCTGGCAAGACAGACAGAGCCTGTAGATCCCCAATTCTTTATAGAGAGGTGATTGCCATAAGAAAAACCATTTTGAGAGTCAGAAGTCTGTCAGATGCTGACTCTAGAGGTTTGAAGGGGGTCTCAACCAGACCCTCAAGGACTATTGCTAAGTCCCATGAAGGGGTCCTGGTCCTAGCAGGAGGCCTCAGTCACATTGCTCCATGAATGAAGCGAGCGAGTAGAGGATGGCCCCACAACGGCACCCCGTCAATCAAGGCGTGGCAAGCCGAAATGGCGGCCACATAGACCCTGAGAGTGGATCTGCATTATGTGCACAGCACCATCTTTCAAAGACACCCCATTTATTGGCGTAACTTCTTCTGGTAGAGGGAGCCCTAACACTTAGAATGGTCTCGATAACTTAAGGTGAAAACCCAGTGTGTCCCTCAGTTGGTACCCTTCAGGGGCCAAACGTGAAGGTTCCACAGATCGAGCTGGGGATGAAATATTGTCCCCTGCGCCTGAGACAGAAGGTCCCTCCTGTCCGGAATCGCCCAAGGCGAGCCGTCAAGGAGAGACATTATCTCCGAGAACCATACCCTGTTCGGCCAGCATGGCGCTATCAGTAAGAGGCAGGACCCTTGCTGTTGAACTCTGGCCAAGACTCCCGGGAGCAGAGAAACCGGGGGAAAGCATACAGGCACATTCTGGGCCATATATGTGCCATTGTGTCCAGACCCAGGGGGGCTGAGTGATTCAGAGAGAAGTAGAGGGGACATTGTGCTGTCTGTTGGGAGGCGAAGAGGTCCACTTCTACTCTTGTAAAATCTCAACCAGATTTGTTCCACTACCTCGGGGTGGAGTTTCCACTCCCCCGTCTGTATTTTCTGTCTGGACAGTAAATCTTCTCCCATTCAGGCATCCAGGGATACAATCTGCTCTGATTAACATGAGCTTGCCCTGGGCCCAAAGGAGAATCTGCCATGCCAGTCTGTTCAGCTGGTGTGAACGTAGACCTCCTTGATGGTTTATGTAAGAGATTACTGCTGTGTTGTCCACCCGCACCAAGACATGGCAGCCGGGAGGAAGTATTTCAGGGCCAGAAATACGGCCATCAACTCGACAGTTAATGTGTCAATCGAGCTGACGACCCTCCCATTCCCCTTGAGCTGGACGACCACTTAAGACCGCTACCCAGCCTGTCAGGGAGGCGTCTGTCGTTAGCAACCTGCGACAGCAAGACGCACCTAGCGTGGGACCCAAAGTGAGGAACCGGGGTCTGAACCACATAGAAAGGGTACGTAGCACGCAACGCGTAACCTTTATCAGTCTAGGGTATTGGCCCTTGGATGAAATCCCCTGGCTGAAATGGTCTCATGTGCAAAAAGGCCCAAAGGGATCACCGAGGACGCAGTTGCCATGAGAACTAGTAGTCGTTGATACTGACGAACAGTGCAACCTTGGCCTAGCCTGACTTTGCTCAGGGTGTTATGAATGGACTTGATTAGAGCGGGAGACATTTGTGCCCGTATTGTGATCGAATTCCATACGATCCCCAGATAGGTAGTTTTCTGAGTTGAGAGAGGACACTTTTGTTGGCGTTGAGCCTCAACCCCAGAGAAACTAGATGAGCCAAGACGATATCCCTGTGCTGTAATGCCAGTTCTTGTGACTGTGTTATTATGAGCCAGTCATCTATGTAATTCAACCATGCATTCTGTGGGGGTGATAAGGCTAGACCGAATGGAAGAACGAGATATTGGAAAGCTTCGCCCCCGAAAGCGAACCTCAGGAACTTCCTGTGTTGTGACAGACTTTCTATATGAAAGTACGCATCCACGAGATCGATCGTGACCAATCGTGATGTTGGATTTGAGACACGACCCTCTGAGCGATTCAAGCCTCCTGAAACACCAGAGGCGGCTGGAATGGAGAGGTTTCGTGGGGTACCGGGAGGGTCGAAGTGGATGATACACGCGCCCTGTCCCAAGGGGTGCAAAACCATCAGGGTTTTTTTTCTTTTTAGAAATAACTGGCCTGAGGTCTTTTTTTGGGGGCTGCTGAGGGTGATGAACCGGCCCCCAGTCTTTACGAGGGGGAGCACGATTCGCCACGCTCTGTTTTTGAGCCTCCTATCTAGAAGGGGCGGGGCTGGGTGGCCGACGGCCCCTCCCCCTGAGTGTGGCGAGGAAGGAATTGCCCGAAGGCTTCCTCGTGACATTTTGCCTCCTGGAACCTGGTGATAACTATATTCATAGTGTCACCAAATAAGCCAGAAGGCGAAACCGGGGCATCGAGAAGGGAAGATTTGTCTTTGTCTCTGATGCCCGATAGGTTAAGCCATAAGTGTCTCTTCGTGCTGACTAAAGCAGACATAGACCGGCCAATGGCGCTGGCCGTTGCAGAGAGACAGATCCGTGGCTCGATGAAGCTCAGAGAAAGCCTCTCCGTTGACCGTGGTGCCCACACTCAGGTCCTTCAACAGATTAGCCTAGTACGCCTGTAACACTGCCATAGTGTGCAGGGCAGCACCAGCCTGACCTGCTGCCTGATAAGCCTTCCCCACAAGCGTGGAGGTGCACCTGCACAGCTTTATGGGGAGAGTGGGTCTCTTTAGCGATGAAGCCAAGCCCGGCGAGAGGTAACCCGCAAGTGTCTCTTCTACCAGCGGCATCACCGAATACCCCCGAGCCTCAGCACCCACGATAGTCAAATATTTCAATGTCGAGGGCACGAAGACACGGGACGTATAAGGATTCCTCCATGAATGAGATTGCTCGTTATGGAGGTCATAGAAGAAAGGAAGGGACTGATTTAGCGTTTATTTATTTTTGGCCACCAGACAGAAATCTGTCTTCTAGTTTGGAGCATTTGGGGGGGTCTCTTGTTCACGTGGCCAGTCTAACTATAGTCTGGCCACAGTCAGAGTAACCACCTTGAGTAAATCCTCAGCTGCTTTATTATTGTGCATGGAATGTACAGAGAATCAGCATCCCCCTCGTGAAGTGAAGAGGCACCGAGGCGCACTTCAGGCTTACGAGAAGGATCAGCTGGATCTGGGGAGAGAGCGAGCGATAGGGACGGACCCATTTCTCACTCCTCAGCCAGATCCATGCGAGAGCCCTACGACGAAAGAGTGGGCCCTGGCTCTTGGAAGTAAGCGAGAGGAGTGTGAAGCATTTTGACTGTAAACAGATCGCAATGCCTGCACCCGTCCTGCCGCAACGCAAGTGCAGCATGCTCTTCCCCCAAACACACAAAACAAAACTGGTGTGTGTCCATTTTGCATAAACGTCATAGAGCGCAAACATGAGAACACACATATCAGTAATTATTTTTCTTCTTTTTTCTTTTTTTTTTTTAAAGAAAAGACAAAGGTTTCTGCGCACTGCCTAACAATTCTAACTCCTAACAGAGGAAAGTAAAACGTTTCTGACAGACTCATGAAGCATACAGACACACAGAGTGATCTGAAGACAAAATATCCGACAATGCACCTGTGACGCATCTATTTATAGCCCTGCATCCAATGATGTCACCGGCAGAGGCTATAAATTCCGGTCAATGTTCATTGACGTGTTGCACAAATATTCACAACTGGTTACACCTAAAGTTGTTCTCAAAGCACTAACTCAGCGCAGCATCATAAGTGTAGCTTTTTAAAAGGGAACAGCACCATCACTATTTGAAAAAAAAACTAATTTTTGATCCAATCTAGACAGGCCCCATTTCCAGCAGCCACCACTCCAACACCTTATCCTTGAGTAATCCATGAGGTAAAAAATGGCAAAAAAAAAAAAAAAAAAAAAGTAACAGCTTTCTCTAGAAACTCATCAGTCAATCATTGCTTTGAGGAATGGAGGCTATACAATGCTTGAAATTGAAAAAACGATTTCATACAAAGTTGTGCACTACCGTCTTCAAAGACAAAGGACAACTGGCTCTAACAAGGTCAGAAAGAGTTATGGAAGGCCAGATCTACAACTAAACAAGAGGATAAGTACACCAGAGTCTCTAATTTGAGAAATACAGGTGAAACTCGAAAAATTAGAATATCGTGCAAAAGTTCATTAATTTCAGTAATTCAACTTAAAAGGTGAAACTAATATATTATATAGACTCATTACAAGCAAAGTAAGATATTTCAAGCCTTTATTTGATATGATTTTTATGATTATGGCTTACAGCTTATGAAAACCCCAAATTCAGAATCTCAGAAAATTAGAATATTGTGAAAAGGTTCAGTATTGTAGGCTCAAAGTGTCACACTCTAATCAGCTAATTAATCCAAAACACCTGCAAAGGGTTCCTGAGTCTTTAAATGGTCTCTCAGTCTGGTTCAGTTGAATTCACAATCATGGGGAAGACTGCTGACCTGACAGTTGTGCAGAAAACCATCATTGACACCCTCCACAAGGAGGGAAAGCCTCAAAAGGTAATTGCAAAAGAAGTTGGATGTTCTCAAAGTGCTGTATCAAAGCACATTAATAGAAAGTTAAGTGGAAGGGAAAAGTGTGGAAGAAAAAGGTGCACAAGCAGCAGGGATGACCGTAGCCTGGAGAGGATTGTCAGGAAAAGGCCATTCAAATGTGTGGGGGAGTTTCACAAGGAGTGGACTGAGGCTGGAGTTACTGCATCAAGAGCCACCACACACAGACGGGTCCTGGACATGGGCTTCAAATGTCGTATTCCTCTTGTCAAGCCGCTCCTGAACAACAAACAACGTCAGAAGCGTCTTACCTGGGCTAAAGAAAAAAAGAACTGGTCTGTTGCTCAGTGGTCCAAAGTCCTCTTTTCTGATGAGAGCAAATTTTGCATCTCATTTGGAAACCAAGGTCCCATAATCTGGAGGAAGAATGGAGAGGCACACAATCCAAGATGCTTGAAGTCCAGTGTGAAGTTTCCACAGTCTGTGTTGGTTTGGGGAGCCATGTCATCGGCTGGTGTTGGTCCACTGTGCTTTATTAAGTCCAGAGTCAACACAGCCGTCTACCGGGACATTTTAGAGCACTTCATGCTTCCTTCAGCAGACAAGCTTTATGGAGATGCTGACTTCATTTTCCAGCAGCACTTGGCACCTGCCCACACTGCCAAAAGTACCAAAACCTGGTTCAATGACCATGGTATTACTGTGCTTGATTGGCCAGCAAACTCGCCTGACCTGAACCCCATAGAGAATCTATGGGGCATTCCAAGAGAAAGATGAGAGACATGAGACCAAACAATGCAGAAGAGCTGAAGGCCGCTATTGAAGCATCTTGGTCTTCCATAACACCTCAGCAGTGCCACAGGCTGATAGCATCCATGCCACGCCGCATTGAGGCAGTAATTAATGCAAAAGGGGCCCAAACCAAGTACTGAGTACATATGCATGATTATACTTTTCAGAGGGCCGAAATTTCTGTATTTAAAATCCTTTTTTTTTTATTGATTTCATGTAATATTCTAATTTTCTGAGATTCTGAATTTGGGGTTTTCATAAGCTGTAAGCCATAATCATAAAAATTATATCAAATAAAGGCTTGAAATATCTTACTTTGCTTGTAATGAGTCTATATAATATATTAGTTTCACCTTTTAAGTTGAATTACTGAAATTAATGAACTTTTGCACGATATTCTAATTTTTCGAGTTTCACCTGTAGATGCCTCACATGTCCTCAGCTGACAGCTTCATTGAATTCTACCTGCTCAACACCAGTTTCATATACAACAATAAAGAGAAGACTTGGGGGTGCAGGCCTTATGGGAAGAATTGCAAAGAAAAAGCCACTTTTGAAACAGAAAAACAAAAATAAAAGGTTAGAGTTTGAAACACAGACATTGGACAACAGATAAATGGAAAAGAGTGTTATGGATCTTAACCCGATTTAGCTTTTGTGGGATCAGCTAGACTGTAAGGTGTGTGAGAATTGCCCAACAAGACAGCCACATCTTTGGCAAGTGCTACAGGAAGCGTGGGGTGAAATGTCACCTGAGTATCTGGACAAACTGACAGCTAGAATGCCAAGAATCTGCAAAGCTGTCATTGTTGCACATGGAGGATTTTTTGATGAGAACTCTTTGAAGTAGTTTAAGAAGTTTTTTCAAATTGTTATGGTAATGTTTCACGATATTGATTGAATATCAGTTGAATGCCATTTTGGTAAATAAAAGTACCAATTTCTTTACATAAGATAAAATCTGTACATTATTTAAAACTTTTGGCTGCTATATATATATATATATATATATATATATATATACACACACACACACACACACACACACACACACAGTTGAAGTCAGAAGTTTACATACACTTAGGTTAAAGTCATTAAAACAATTTTTTTTTTAACCACTCCTCAGATTTAATATTAGCAAACTATAGTTTTGGCAAGTTGTTTAGGACATCTACTTTGTGCATGACACAAGTCATTTTTCCAGCAATTGTTTACAGACAGATTGTTTCACTTTGAATGAACTAAATCACAATTCCATTGGGTCAGAATTTTACATACAGTAAGTTAACTATGTCTTTAAGCCGCTTGGAAAATGATGTCAAGACTTTAGGTAATTCGCTTCTAATAGGCTAATTGTAGTCTATTGGAAGTGTACCTGTGGATGTATTTTAAGGCCTACCTTCAAACTCATTGCTTCTTTGCTTGACATCATGGGAAATTTAAAGAAATCAGCCAAGACCTCAGAAAAAATATTGTGGACCTCCTCAAGTCTGGCTCATCCTTGGGAGCAATTTCCAAATGCCTGAAGGTACCACGTTCATCTGTACAAACAATGGTACGCAAGGATAAACACCTTGGCACAATGCAGCCATCGTACCACTCAGAATAGAGATGCATTCTGTCACCTAGAGATGAACGTAGTTTGATACAAAAAGTGCAAATCAATCCCAGAGCAACAGCAAAGGACCTTGTGAAGATGCTGGAGGAAATGGGTAGACAAGTATCTATATCCACAGTAAAACCTATATTGATATATCCTGAAAGGCTGCTCAGCAAGGAAGTAGCCACTGCTCCAAAACCACCATAAAAAGTGGATAACAAGTGCACATGGGGACAAAGATATTACTTTTTGGAGAAATGTCCTAAATAACTGTTTGGCCATAATGTGACCATCGTTATGTTTGGAGGAAAAAGGGTGAGGCTTGCAAGCCAAAGAACAGAATATTGTGATGTTTGGAATGTGATGAAAGAAAAAAGCTGAAATAAATCATATGCTGTACTATTATTCTGACATTTGACATTCTTAAAATAAAGTAGTAATTCTGACTGACCTAAGACAAGGAAAGTTTTCTACAGAAATGTGAAAAATTGTTTGGCTAATATGTATGTGTGTGTGTATATATATATATATATATATATACACAGTCACACAATATAACTGCCTGCATTTCTCACCCCTACCCCTTTCCCCCTTCCTTTCATCTGCAGTTCAGTCCAGTTCTCTGGGATTTACCTCCTCAGATGTTTCATAGCACATGTAACAGGAAATCTACAGCTTGCTGCTAAACAGATTTGAGCATATTGCACTGCCTCTATCTGGAGCCACACAGATGTACATGGGGTCAGGACACAATGTTATCTGGGATGGTGTGACAAAAACAGTTAAAAAAAGACTCATTTAAAATTGTTCCTCTGCTTACTTGCATTATTTTGCACTCACTTGCATGTATACTTTTGAGTTACAACAATGAAAGGTATGTATTATTACTTTCAAATGCAGAGACTGGAATCTCAGCAATAAGTTCCTGTCCATTGATGTAAAGATGAAAATAATATTTTTTCTTTCAAATAAAATGGTAGAAAATCTTGCACTGAATCAGTTGTGAGTGATCAATGTAGAGATAGACAGTTAAATTATTGTCTCCCAGTAAAAAGTGTCACTTTTAAGATGTCTGCTAAATGACTACTTTCCAATTAATTATTAGATTAGTTATACCTACATTGATGAGTCAAAACATTATGACCACTCACAGGTGAATTGAATAACGATGATCATCTCCTAACAAGGCCACATGTCAAGGTCTGGGTTGATTAGATGCTAAGCGAACAGTCAGTTCTCGTAGTCAACGTTGAATGCAGGAGAAATGGTCAGGGGTAAAGAACTTTGACAATGGCCAAATTGTTATGGCCGGACTACTGGGTCAGAGCATCTCTGAAACGGCAAGGCTTGTGGGAGGCTCCCAGTCAGTAGTGGCGAGTACCTACCAACTGTGGTCCGAGGAAGGGAAACTTCGATGTATGGTGCCCATCGATGCATGAGGGTAACGAAGGCTATACCATCTGGTCCGAACCAACTGAAGGTCTACTGATTCACAAATCACACAAAACTTGAATGATGGTTACAGGAGCAGTGTGTCACAACAAACTGTGCATCTCACCTTGCTGCATATGGGGCTGCGTAGCCACAGACTGGTTAGCGTGCCAATGATGACCCCCTGCTCACCATTGAATGTGCCTACAATGCGCACATGAGCATCGGAACTGGATCTTGGAGCAGTGGAAGAAGGTCACCTGGTCCAATGGGTCCTGTTTTCTTTTACATCACGTGGATTGCCGTGTACATGTGCACCGTTTACCTGGGGAAGTGATGGCACCAGGATGCACTGTGGGAAGACGACAAGCCGGTGGAGGCAGTGTGATGCTCTGGACAACTTCAGGGGTCTTGTTGAGTTCATGCCTCTGCGGGTCGGCGCTGTTTTGGTGGCACACGGAGGACCAACAGCATATTAGCTCATACCTAATGTTTGGCGAATACTTAATGTTAAAGTCAGTAAATGGTAACAGATGGGCTTTTCTCACTTCAACTTGTTAACATATTTACATTTTTGACCCTGGTTAAACATTGTTCTATGGTCATACTTCACCTTGAGTTAGTAATTAATTCTGAGTCATGTTTTACACATGCATTTGTACAACATTGAGTTAATCTTCTTTGTAAATTTCATTAACATCAGTTGAATGAGTAGAGTGCACCTGTCTGAAGAAATGCTTTTTGTCTGATCTTTAAGGGAAAGTTCACCCAAATATTAAACTTCTGTCATTATTTACTCACCCTCATGTTCTAAATCTGTATGACATTCCTACTTAACCTGGGGTTAAGGGCTGTTCTAAAAAGAGTTAATGAAGTTTTTGACTTCTTTACCTTAATTTGTATGCATTTATATTTTTACATTCCCTGAATGAACAGTGTGCAGCCAGTTTAGTTCCATAAATGAAGTTTGTGCATTGTTAAAGAAGCTCCAGATTAGTTTTGTTTTTTAAAGTTTAACTTTGTACCATGTGTGTGTCCGTGCATCTTTAATAATTCTTCTCTGACGCTCAAAGCATGGTGTTAGGCATCCTTTCTTCCTCCTGTAATGACAGCTGGGGGGGTGATGGTACAGGGCTGTAACTGGAGATAAACTATAAAATTTAAGTGCCACAATATTATAAAAATGCAAGATGGTGCAATCACATTTATTGTGCCCAAACTTTGACATTTTTTTTTTTTCGCTCACTCACTCTCTTTTATGTGTTTGAACACTGACCCCATAAAATTGTTGCAGCAAGTTAATTTTTTATTTGTAAAAAATTTTCCTCTGAATTTTATAGGCCCTGGGAAAATATTAAAGCACAAGGGAATGAGTTAAAGTTCTCTATGAGTCTCTTGACACACAGGATGTAGGAGAGTGGGAACACAGGAGTGATATAAAGTGCTTAGGAAAATGTAAAGGATATAACTCATTTAACTTAATTTGGGGTCTTAGCAACTTTCTCCAAATCAGCCTCTCAGAAGACAGAGCCATCAACTTCGTGATTGGAATCTACAACTTTCACCTGTTTCTTGATACATTTCCCCTTAGGATCCTACTTTAAATTTTTCCCTTAATTCAAACTCTTTTATTTATTTTTGATTTATTATTTTTTTCAACATGTGCACACCACAGCCCATCTGCCTCGCCAATGCCACCGTCTGCTCGGGTAAGTCCTGCCTGTTGCCCCCTAATAACTTCAATGAGATTCTTGGCGTGGTGATGAGCACTGTTATGACCATCATGCTGGCCATGGTCATGTTTTCAATGGGCTGTACTGTTGAGGCAAAAAAGCTCTGGAGTCACGTCCGCAGGCCCTGGGGCATTTTCATTGGTTTCCTCTGCCAGTTTGGCATTATGCCATTCACAGCCTTTGCTCTTGCACTGGCCTTCAATGTGCTTCCAGTCCAAGCTGTAGTCATCATCATCATGGGCTGTTGCCCTGGAGGTTCCAGCTCAAACGTTATCTGCTATTGGCTTGATGGCGACATGGACCTAAGGTGAGACCATATTTTGTAAACAGTGCAGAAATATCATTCATAACCAATGCTCAAATAATTTTTTGCTATAACTTTGCTTTTGTTGTTGACATGTTTTTTTTTCCCCCTTCATGTAAAACACAAATGTTTTATGTTCCTCGTATTAAGCCAGCATGTTTAATGCCTAGTGGGCGCATTGTGTTATGCATTCTTTCGTTCTTTGTGGACTTTGGGGTTTTTGGACGTTGTCATCCACCGAAAAAAATTAAGAAAAAGGAGTTGGATATGAGATTGTTTAATCTACATATGGCCACATATCTCAAAACCTGCATAGATGCATTCTACATCCCCCTGTGCTTCGCTCCATCAAAGTAGCTAGGCAAGACCGTTTTTTGCAATTTTATACAAGTCCATTATTTTCCTAAAAATACTTAGAAAGAATTATTACCCACAATTTAAGAAGAACCCAATTATTAAGGAAAATTGTGAAATAATTTAATTGTCATGTGGACATTGCCAAATACAATTTTATAGCCATTAAAAAATATTTATGGCCTGTATTTTTCCTTAATTATGAAATGGCAAAAGCCTAAAATTAGACCCTCTGTGAACCTGATATTTTTAATATGTCATCTGCTCAATTTGAAGTGCATGGACTGAATGAACAGTTGTTAAATATACTTTATGATGCCTGTTTCCTGCAGTATCAGCATGACAGCATGTTCTTCTATCCTGGCTCTTGGCATGATGCCTCTTTGTCTACTCATCTACACCTCAGTCTGGACTTCTGCCGATACAATCCAGATCCCTTACGACAGTATTGGTAAAACTTTGTTCTAGCATCAGACTTGGCCTGTGGTTGCTCTTAACATAAATCAGAGTGGAGATTTTCCATTTTATGTACAGGATTTCAACAGATGGATAAATAGACAAACAAGGGGTCTTGTAACTTAAATGTCATTAATTTTCTTTCTAGGCATCACACTTGTGAGTTTACTTGTACCTGTTGGTGTTGGAATGTACGTGAAGTACAGGTGGCCCAAAGCAGCGAAAAAGATCCTCAAAGTGTGTTATTGTTTCTTTGCATTTGTGTCAAGAATTCATATTTCAGGTTCATAAGTGTGGCTTCACATGAGTTATTTCTTCCCATGTAGTTTGGATCAGTAGTGGGAATCATCCTCATCATTATTATCGCCGTGGTAGGTGGTGTGCTGTACCAGTCCTCATGGACCATTTCTCCCTCTCTTTGGATCATCGGAACCATTTATCCCATAGTCGGCTTTGGCCTTGGCTTTCTGCTTGCGCGCTTTGTGGGACAACCTTGGTACAGGTAAAAATCAGTAAATTTCTTCTTCCCACAAAACATGTTTGTATTCCTTCATATTTGAACCATAGTTCAAATGCCTGACTCGAGTTCAATTTCGGTGTGTGTCATCTGCACGTTTATATAAGCTAGATTTTATGCATTAGCAATCTTGGGTCTGGGGCCACAAGGGAGTGCTAGGCAATCTGTAGAAAATTTCAGGGAAACAAAAGTGGTTACATTTACCAAATTTGGTTAATATCATGAAATCATTATTATTGTGTTGTTTTGACAACCATAGATTTTAACAGTAAGAAATAAATAGTGATCTAGGTTTCATAGATAATTATTTATATCCAAGTGTTCATCTCTCCTTCATTGTAACGTATTCGCTTTCAAGAACTGTTTGTATTTGTGTTTCTCGGGATTTTTCTTTGTCACTGTTCCCATTAGCTTGCTCTGTGCAACTCATTTGAAATAGTATTTAATGTGATAATTGCTATATAAATCAATTTGGTTTCTGATGAACTAATAATGAACAATAATTTTTTACAACATTTATTAAATTAAAATGTAAAATTTTAATATACTATTGATCACTGTTAGTTCATGTTGAGATTGCATTAATATTAACATTAAAAATTTATTTGTATATATATGAATGAACATAACCAAGAATAATAAATGCTAAAAGTTTTGTGCATTATTAGACCATGTTAACTAATACATTAATGTTAACATACATTACAAATAAATTATTAATATTTTTAAAATGACTGAAGTGAAACTGTTATGCAGTGAATATATGGTCCTTGATGTCCCAAGTCTTGGTGTCTGTGTTGCTTAATTTCTTGTGAATGTGATTTCAGGTGTCGCACCATTGCTTTGGAAACAGGCATGCAGAACGCTCAGCTATGCAGTACTATTACCCAGCTGTCCTTCACCAAGGCAGAACTTGAAGTCATGTTTGCCTTCCCCTTAATCTACAGTATCTTTCAGCTGGTTGTAGCTGGGATTGCAGTGGGAAGTAAGATGGCACTCTTGTCCATTCTACATTTAAGCATTGGGAATATGATTTGGATTGTGAACAATTGTAGTGTCATTTACAACCATTATGTAACTAGAATCCTACTTTAGTTTATTTTTAATGGTACAATCAATTATATTCAAAGTGTGGGGATAAGCATGCATTTGTATTTTGTATTCACCTTAATTTAAAGTTCTAATTACTCAGTATCATGAACTTCTGTATGTATTTTCAGTTTATTACTCACTGAAGCACTGGTGTCAGAAGAATTCAGCAGAGGAAGATGGGGAAAGAGCACAGAGCACTGTTGAATCGGGCTCTGTTAAGGAAAAGCAGAATTACGCCTTGGAGAATGGTGGCTTTCAGCGTGATGAGAATGATAACACAGAGGAAAAAGGCAAAGGTACACAGTTGTGAGTTAGCATTAAACTCCTCCTCACACTTGCCTGTGTGACTGGACTGGTCAACTGCATGTTCACATATTTCAGTTTATCATTGTGTAAGCTATTAAGTATTGATTATCCTCTACAACCAAAGAGTGTAGAATGTGCCAATTCCAGAACGTAGGTCTCTCAAGACAACTGGACTGACTTTTCCATATTAAAAAAATCATTCAACTCTACAGTATGTTTCTATGATGACTGCCCACAAGTTTACGAACACAAAACTCAACACTAAATTGTGTATGTATGGTATTGACTATAGGCAAGTTTTGTCTTTGTCTACAACATTCAATTTATATTACATTTTACATTCATAGTATACATAAAATAATCAATCGATCAACTGGAATATAGTCACTTTAAAAAGCCCTTCAGTGGGAATATTGATGTGTCCAAAACATGTAAATAATTTCAAACTAAAACAGTGTAGTAAAGAAGAGAAATCAGAGTCTTTATTATAAAATATATATTGTATATATGTTGCATATTTCAAGTAGGTTGAATGCAAACTAATTTATTCAAATGTTTTTGTACTTAATATACACATAATTATAATGGGATTTTTATTGTTTATGTATGATACCACACATTTGGGAACATTTTAACCTTGTTTGAGAACACAAGCAATGAGATGTTTTATTGCATTAATTGCTCCACAGCATTCCATTTAAAAACTGAACTTGTCATTTCAACTAGGCTGCATTTCAAGCAATGTGTTTTCTTTTTTTGTATGTGTTGTATTTGTATGCATCCAACAACATTAATAAACTAATATTTCAAATATGTTTTTTAAAATTTTTCACCTTTCCTTTTCAAGGTTTTATTATTATTACATACAATTTGAAATTTTTGACTTTTAGCTTAAGTCACTTATTATTTTTGGCCTGAATTAAAACATGCATTAGATTGTTGTAAGGCAGCTCTTAAATCAGGTGATTTTCAAATTCCTCATTAGCTGAATCAATAATCAGCTCAGAATGCATGAAAGAACTTTCAACAAGGTTACAATTAAATAACATTCTAGATTGTGGTTCCAAAAAAATGCTCTGTATTAAGTAACTGACTGTAACCCCTTGAAAGTGTGCCTTTGAGATTTTCCAGTATTTATCATTCATTGGATTTAAAAAAAGTTATAATTTTTTACAAGATTTCACTGCTTGAAAAGCCACGTATCAAGATGGTTCCCTCCAACGCTCAAGTCCGTAAACACAAAGTTTTTGTTAGTTTATGGGTAGATGTCCTGCCGTGTCTAGTTTCTATACACTGCCCGAAACTAACCCATCTGCCTTCACAGACATTTATCAGTCGGTACAATTTGACAGAAATGACCAGACACTCTTTTGCTCTTACTCGTAAATGTCTGCGGATTCCAGAGCAAACGCTTAATGCTCTAAGGTGGGGTCAGAGACATCTCTGGAAATATCCACTCCTGTCCTAATAAACATCCCTAAATCTCTGTATACCTACAATTTTTAAATGCTAAAATGCCACTGTGTCCTTCCTAACACAAAATATGTTTTCGATTATAGTATCAAAACTTGGTTTTAAGAATTGCAGACAAAAAATGCAGCAAAGCATTTTACTGTATAATATCAACATTTGGATAATTTTGCTAAATGGTTCAATACCAAACATGAAATTGCTATATATGTTATTTAGAAACACTTTTAAATGGTCTGTTCATAACTGAAATATAAATTTCAAAGGCATAAAGTATAGGATTGAGTTCTTGTCAGTGAACAGAAACACTGAGTGGCTGTAAATAAACAGACAAAACAAATGCAGCAAAGCATTTAACAATAATACGAACATTTGTACAGGTATATGCAGTAGCTTTAAAATGCAAATGTATTAATATAAAGGAGCAAAACTATTATTTTTATTAGCCTATTATTTAAAAACATTTAAAATTCTCTATTCACAGTAAAAACAACTGTAAAAAAACAAACATACAAAATATATTTATAATCACTAACACTAAATGATTTTTTATAAAAATTAACTATAAAAGATACACAAAATATTTAAGAGCATTTTAAGAAGATGTGTAGGAGTCCTCCACCTCAATTATATAGTTCTTGTTCTTGCCAAACCTGTATACTGCTATTTTTCTATGGAGCACAAAAGGAGAAATTCTGAATAATGGTCAAGCACAGGTTGTTTCCAAGTCTTACGATAGCTTTGAGGAACATTGTGGCTGATAGACTGAACACAGTGAAATTATCATTTACTCTAATGGGTCTTAAATGTGAAACACCAGCCAAATAAAACCATTTTCACATAAATGTTCTTACACTGACCCAATTAAAAAAATAAATAAATAAAAAATCTCTCTCTCTCTCTCTCTCTCTCTCTCTCTCTCTATATATATATATATATTCCTTTGTCGGTGTTGGCCTGATCTCTGTTGGCTCACTTTAAGGGACAATTTTGGTACAGGTAAATTCAGACCTGGTTTGAGGAATTTCCCAATAAGGTTCCCTGTCTGTTTCCCATTATTTCCTGTCCTCTCTCGCTCTACTTTATGCATTTTATCAAACTGTGAAGCAGTAAATGCAAGGTCATTGATGACCAATGTTTTGTATCTGTGATGCTTCATTTCTTGTATGATTGCATGTGTTGCACCGTTGCTTTGGAAACGGGCATGCAGAATGCTCAGCTATGCTTTACTACAATCAGCTGTCCTTCATCCCCATGGAGCTTGAGGTTATGTTTGCTTTCCCCTTAATATACAAAATCTTCCAACTGGTTGTGGCTGGGATTGCAGTGGGAAGTAAGATGGCTCTCCTGTCCACTCTACATTTAAATATTGGGAATATGACAGAATTATGAATTACTTTAGTGTTTTCAATGGGAAAATAAATGAGAACTTGCCCAGTTGCTTATATGCAGACTGTAGGGATAAGCATGTAATTTTAAGTGTTGATCACTGATCATGAACCTCTGTATGTATTTGTATAAGTTATAGTCAGAAAGTCACAAGAGCACAATTGAGTCTGGCAACATTAAGGGTAAGCAGAATTACACCTTGGAGAATCATGGCAAATGTACGCAGTTGTGATCGAGCGGTGAACTCATTCTCACTAAAATAATTCAGCACAATCAAAGAGTGTAGGGTTTTAGTCAACAACAAAACGTAAATCCCTAAAGAAAACTGGATTGACTTTCCCACATTATAAAAGTTCTTTATATGATTATTTATTAACACAAACCTATATATTGTCTATGTATTGCCAAGATTTGTTTTTTGTTTTGTACATTCAATTTGTGCATGGAAAGATAAGAATCCATTCTAGCATTGAAATACACTGACTCTTCCACAAAACACTTTGATGAGTTATTGTCATATTACATGTCATTTTAATCCTGTAGCTTTAAGGTTTTATTATAATTCCATATAATTTCATGATTGTGCCTTTAAACTTGACCCATTTAACGCAAGATTGCTTATTTTATTGGGCCTGTGTTGTAACATGCATAAAAGAGATTGTTGAGATATAGTTCTTGAATCAGATTATTTAATTGACCCGAACAATTATGTACTGCATCTGTGACAAATCTCCAATAGTCCTCTGAAAGGACAACAAATGTTTTCGATGAAATTTCTCATTTAGCTGCATCCTTTAGAGATAATGTGTTGAATGAAATTTGTATTCATATCTGCATGTATGCTCTGGTCCCAAAAGTGCTCTGGCTGCATGAATGCATGACCAGGAATCGGTGGTGATAAAGCATAACTTTACTCTTTAGTTCTCTCTATTATATATCATTTATGTGTGAATAAAAAAAAATTATATATTTTTTTTTAAATTAAGTTACACTTTTTGTCTTTACCAGACAACTTTTTTTTAACTTTAAGCCATTATTCATGTTTACCAAAACTACAGAGAAACAGAGCAATGGACTAAAAGTCATGAATCCATGGAATTGGCCACAAAAAAGGGAAGTATATTTCTAATGCAAATATCTGTGGCATGGTTAATTACCTCCAGTGACAGATAGATAACATAATAAATTATCAGAAGATAAAATCATGCCCTCTAAGGATTTATCAGGAATTGAAGATGTGAAGTTTGTGTCGGCAGGCAAATTTGAAATCACTGAAGAGTGATCTTTGTGATCATGAGCAATACAGTCTTGAGTTCCCAAAGTGTTCTTTTTTTCAACACCTCTGATGAATACTTATCCACTGTATACAATATTGAAAAGGTATATTTGGATGTACAATCAGTACAATATGTAGATGTTTCAAAAGTGCTGGGGAATTTGTTTGTCCTGGAATTTTGGTTTAAAGCGGAAATCATTTTTTTAATTGGTGTAAATAAAATCCATTATTTGAAGTTCATGGTGGACGTACTTAACATTGACGAGTTGTGTAGAGCAGCAAAATTTTATTCTTTATATTGAAAATATAGATGTTCATTATGCAGCTATTAACTTGCCATCTACATCTACCAATATCTGTGAACACATTTGGTGCCAATATCCCTATATCTGTGAAGAGATTAAAACCATTGTTCTCAGTAATGTGTCCGAAATAGATGAGATTGTAAACATTTTAGATTTACATTTGATCTTCCAGATTTTTAGCAACCTACCAGTATTTAATCTAATCAGTCATGTGCTCAGACCAAATGATTTCCAATCTATTTGTTCATCCTTTACAGTCAGCCAATCAGCTATCCATTATGATTCTAAACTCAAATATCATAGATAAAGTAATCTCCCTTCAATTTGAGTGTTTCACAAATCTTGAAACTTTGGAGTTAGTCGCAAGTAATATTTCCATCATACATCATTTTGCTTTTATTGTTTAATCAAACTGACACATTTGAACCTCTGTAGCAACATTCAGTGGCACATGGCCTAATGTTCCTAGATCTTCAAGAAAATCTATTAGTTCAAATTGAACCAAAATCTTTTGGACATCTTATTAACCTTTGTACAGCTCTGTTTGGATATCTGAACTTCCCACCTCACATGTCACTGATCAAGCTACATTTATCTGATATATTTTGAATAATTGGAGTGAATAAAATATGGAGTGGTGGTGGCGTAGTGGGCTAAAGCACATAACTGTTAATCAGAAGGTAGCTGGTTCGATCCCCATGGCCACCACCATTGTGTCCTTGAGCAAGGCACTTAACTCCAGGTTGTTCCGGGGGGATTGTTCCTGTGTGCTGTAAGTCGCTTTGGATAAAAGCTTCTGCCAAATGCATAAATGTAAATAATTCCATATAATATATGTCACATGCTAATTGGTTCAGGTCTGTGGACAATTGGCAGCAATACCTCTCTGAATCAGAACTTAGACTTCCACATCAAAGGGCAATATGTGACCGTTGAGGATTGCAACAGTCCTATCTTGACATCTATAGTCACAGTTCAGATAAATGCAGCATATGTAACCTGTGGAAAATAATTCATTGGGAAATATGTTGTAAATCTGGAATTCAAATAAAAGTTTTCAGACAATATTGGAGATTTGGTAGTAATCAATGAGCTTGTTCATTTAAAAACCCTGACTGGAAAACAATGATTTGTCTAAACAGCCAAGCGTGGCATTAATGTTTCACAATCTGACAAAACTATGAACACTGACTCTGATGAACTGCAGAATATTCTTTCTGGATGGAAGTCTGACCAAGGACTTAAATGCACTGACAGATCTAGTGTTGACGCCATGAGAAAATTTTAAAATTATTCAAAACATCTCACTAGTTTAAAGTACTTCCATCGCCTGGGGTTGCATCTGCACTGCAGTTGTGATAATGCATGGCTGGCCTCATGGGTGAAGGACAACAGGCAGGTTCAGGTTGCCATGTTCAAACTCACTATGAAAGAACTGCAGTGCCTGGCTGATAAAGGAATTGACCATCTCAACTTCATTCTTAAGCCAATGAGAATTGTTCATTTGATACTGAATTTTGCTGTTAGTCTCCACTTCTGCTTTTTGTGTTGTTTTATGATTGCAGAACTAGCACATCAATGTGCAGGCATATACATAGTGCCATTCTATCACATAGCCAGTGGATTGTTCCGAGAGGCATTGCATCTAATTGGCAAACAGCGGTACCGCTATGATGTTTTTGTGTCCTATAGCGGTAAGGATGAGCGCTGGGTCATGGAAGAACTTCTGCCAAACTTAGAGCAGCGTGGCCCTCCATTCCTGTCTCTTTGTATCCATAGCCGAGACTTCCAGTTGGGGCAAGACATTGTGGAAAGCATTACAGACACCATTTATGCAAGTCATCAAACTCTTTGCCTTGTCAGCTACAATTACCTCCAAAGTAACTGGTGTTCTTTGGAGATGCAGCTGGCCACCTATCGGCTCCTGGTAGAACACAGGGCCATTCTTATCCTGGTGTTCCTTGAAAAAAATTCCATCTTGCTTGCTATCCTCCCATCAAAAATTGGCCCGGCTGGTCAAAAGTAGGACCTATCTAGACTGGCCACTGGACACTGATATGCATGAGGTATTCTGGCATGGACTGTGGTGTAAACTGAGCTCTAATAAAGATAAGTAGTCTTTGTTATTGTACATTGCATAGTTGCTCATAGCTTTAGGGTACCTTGACTCAGTATTAGAATTTCAAATTAAGAAGGGAAAATTAATCGTAGTTAAGTCATGACAATGTTTGGTATGAATTTAAGGTTTCGAAATGAATATTACAAGTTGGTAGTCTTGGTGGACTAGATCTTCTTACGCTGCTGCTGCAGAAGAGCACGTTAGAAGACTTGCTACTGCTATCTAAATATACACAGTCTTGCAGTGTTCAGGGTTCTTACACCTTTTCCAAAGACAAATTCAAGCACTTTTCAAGATGTATTTTCAAGCTTTTCCAGCATCTTACAGCTGTAGTAAATTACATAATTACATACATATTCATACTTCCTCATCACATTAAATTTGGTTAATGTTAATGTATCAAAATACTATTGTTATTTCATAATGTATTAACTAATATTAACATATACAGTACAACTTTTAAAGTAAAAACAAAAAAGTATTTGTGTAGCTATTAAAGGAAAAGTTCAACGGAAAAAAAAAAAAAAAAAAAAAAAGTTTCTTTCATCTGCTGAACTAAAATGAAGGTTTTTAGAAGAATTTCTCTGCTCTTTTGTTCCATACAATGCAAGTGAATCAAACGTCAGCATGAAAGTAATCCATATGACTCCAGTGGTTAAATCAATATCTTCAGAAGCGATATGATAGGTGTGGGTGAGAAACGGATCAACATTAAAGTACTTATTTTTTTTTTTACTATAAATTCTAATCCCTGCTCATTCAAGCTCCACTTTAACTTTCAATATCACCTTCTTCTTCTTTAGTTTTTGGTGATTGCATATCACCACTTACTAGGCAGGGTGAATGATTTCTACAAAAAAGGATTTAAATATTGATCTGATTCTCACCCACACCTATCAACTCACTTCTAAAGATATGGATTGAAACACTGGAAGCCTTTATGGGCTTTTTGCCACTTGTATTGTATGGACTTACAAAGCTGAGATATTCTTCTAAAAATATATTTTTTTTTTTCTGCAGAAAAAAGTCCTACACATCTGGGATGGTGAATAAATGGGAGAATTTTTATTTGTGGGTGAACTATCACTTTAACATCAACCAAGATTACTAAATGCAGTAAACGTGCTGTTCATGGTAGTATTACCTGTTTGACCACAATCCTCCACTTGAAATTGAGAGTAAACCCGGAACATTTCTTCATCTTCAATTTGCCAGTCTGTCACGTTTGTTCGAATAATTTCAAAAAACCTCTATCCCAACATTTCACTGGCTGCGCTCCTGTGTCAAATGGGACATTTGTTTTTTAATCAATTGGCAAATGGATGAAATGTTTTCTTTTTGGTAAATGCACTTTTAAAAATACAATTTAAAAAGAATTAATAATTTTTATATTAATTACAAAATAAATAAAAGAAATTCAAAAGGCACTGAATAGAAAATATCGGAATCAGAGCACAAAGAATGTCATTTAGATATTTCAAGAAATAGCATTTTCACACAATGATGTCAGTTTTTGTGCTTAAGTTTGGATATAAAAAAAAGAAAAATAATCTATTCTACCAACACAATAAACAGCTAAAATCCAATGGATGCGAAAATATCATCAATGTCATCCTTGGGCATATTATTTAGTTTCTGTAAGACAGAGTCTGTGAGTCCAATTTCCTTCCTCACAATCTTTAAGGGTTGTTTCAGTGGGCTGCAGTACCTCCTTTTTTTCTGTTCTTTTACTGTTCTAGAGCACATCTTGACAAATGCAGATCTGTGTCTGGCAGTTCTGAAGTGTGCCATGGTTGATCTAAGGTAGGTTCTGCATTGCCTTCGGGTTCTCCAAAGAGCAGCGAAGGAACAGGAACGTTTTGGTAGGAAGCATCAATGACTTTCAGGCTTTTAACTTATACTTCTTCAATCTGTTCTCCACCGAAGGGTTAAAAAATATGGAATGATTAGAAATTATTTACACACCTTTTTTAAGCATTGAGCTTTATTTATTTTGGAAAACATGAAGTTACATATTAGTATTATTGTCTTGTTATCCAGTAAAAATATCTAAACATCCTAAAATATCCAGAACAGAACAGAACTATCTGAGAAGCAAAATTTCAAAAGGCTTATTCTCAGATAATTTTACAATTTTACATTGTGCTTGCAATGTTTTACCATGTCCATAATCTCCTGGAAAAGTACTTATCACCTCCTCCCCAAAAATATGTGAATAGTAAAAAAACAAGTACAACACAATATCCAAAATAACCTGGTCATTGCAGTAAAACTGCTGTACCCACTAGGTCCAGACTACAGCCTTCATTGAGACCAGCAGCTAATATGGACATTATCTCTCTCTCGCTTCTACTCCCTGGTCCTCTTCCTCCCTGCTACGGAGAGAAGATTAGATTTTTTTATGTTTCCCTTTTAAGATCTCTAAAGATTCTGTAGTCCTTACTCCATCAGGAGGTCAGGATGTGAGAGGAACAGGATGTCTTTGAGGTCCCCGGGCAGGTTGAAGTTGGTCAGGTAGACCATGGGCTGGGACTGAGCGACCTTCTGGAGGAGTTTACTGGATTTTTTGTACATGGGCCAGTGGGCTCTCAGAATACCTTTGAAAAAAACCCTAAATGAAAAAAACAATGGTTTAATTTAATTAAGGAATAAGCCACAAAATGTAGTGGGCTATTTTGATTTTACCATGAGTAAGGGGTGAGTATGGTCCATAAACTTACCAGAGACAACTGATCATGCTGGTTATCAACACATTCAGCACAATGAATTCAGCCAGTGCAAGGTGCTGTCATATCCATCTAATTGGGATGTGAAGGATCAGAGCCATATGCAGTTCATTTGTTTTTCTATCACAAGAACTTATAAACATTGTCAACCAATTTATTTTATTCCCAGTTTTGGGTAAAAATATAAACCACTTTGTGCTTGCACAAAATCAAAGCCAACACAGTGCTCAACAAAAAGGATTTTCTTCTGACATTTTTATTTTAGTAACATTTTATATACTGTATATATGAGAAAAAAAATATGTTTATAATGAGCATTTTAAGCATGTTAAGTTCTTTACCAAAAAAAAAAACAAACAAACATACAATACTCATTTATTAGGTTTTTCATTTTTCAATAAAACCTGGAAATTACATAGCTGACAGTAATGTAACATGACAGCTATAAATCCATACTCACATTTGCAGGAAATCAATGGCACATGGTGCAAAACTTTTCTAACTAATTCTTCTATTTGCTTCTTGTATAACCTTAGCCGTGTTGGTTAGTGCTTCGTTGCCTACAAATTATGTAATCCGTGCTAATGGAGTGGACCAATATCTTGCCAAACCTCAGTGATCATACAGGACATGGTTGTGAACATTAAGGATACTGAAAAGCATGGGCGCATTGTTAGAAGTTTAGGGCTACAAGGCTGGAGGCGTCAAGTAATTTGAGACAGAACCACTCTAACATGGGCTGACTGGGAACGTCACACTCCCCCAACCTCTGTTCCAGCATCTCTAGAAAGAAAATAAACACAAATTCTCAAAACTATGAATGGGAATGATCAGAAAAATAAAAGAAAGAAATCACAAAACCGGAAAGTGTGTTGTCCACTAAACCCATCTTACCTCTGAAATGTGTTTAGACACAATTCCTTCAGGTCTTTTATTCCTGCTTGTAACTTCATCTCTTTTAAGCAGTATACACATTGTTCAACCTGCAGACAATGCAAATATGAGCCTATAAATTTAAAGTAAATATATCAATGGGCGAACAATTGAACAAACTTCTCCTTGCCCAGACAATCTCCACTTCAGTTTCACTTTCCCATTCGTCTTCCTCTTTGTTTAGTGATTCACAGGCTTAATGCATATCACCCCCTACTGGGCAGAGAGAAGAATTTATAATAAAAATGACTTAAATATTGATCTGTTTCTCACCCATTCCATCATACCATGTTTGAACACATGGATTTAACCACAGGAGTCATATGGATTAATTTATGCTCCCTTTATTACAATTTTGGCACCCATTCTCTTCCATTGTGAGGACCTACAGAGTTGAAATATTCTGCTAAAAATCTTACTTTCTGTTCTCCAGAAAAAATAAAGTCATACACATCTGGGATACCAGGAGTGTAAGTAAATCATGAAATAATTTTCATTTTTGGATGAACTATCCCTTTAATGCAAATTGAGTCCTCCCAGTGTTGTCTGAAGAAAAGGGATGTTCACCCAAAAAAGAAAATTCATTCATGGAAAAATAAATAAATTACACACACACTCATGTTGTTCAAAACCTGTATGACTCTCTTCTGTTGAACACAAAATTATATGTTAGGCTGGATGTTAGCTTCAGTCACCATATAATTTGAATGAATCTTTTTTTTTTTTCTACAGAATTAAAGTCAATGATGACATATAGTGCCTATAACTTATAGACTTATAACTAAAAGCCTCAGTCACCTCCATAGAATGTCATTTTGTGTTTCAAGCAAAAAAGAAAGTCAGGTCATTCCAGAATTGGAAGACAATTAAGGCATCAACACTTTTGAAAAATGTACCCTTTATTTGACCATTTTCTGTGAAGTATTTAAGAAAAACAGGTAATAAACCATCAACTAATTTGATTCGTCCAGCTCAGGCATCAAAGGTACACTTTTTATGAGATGTTTTATTTGTTGTGTGCTATACTTGGCGCAACCATGTTACTAATACTTAGTATTTTAAAAGATACTTTTTTCAGGTTCCTGTTTAATAAACCTTTTACCATTAAGGAAGTCACATTCACATTGAATACTCATTTAATTTCAGATAAGAATATTGACATATTAATTTAAGCAACTTTAATTTAAGTCTTGCCCAACTTTTCAATCACAAATTTTTTCAGTATTTATTTTAAAATATTTGCTCAAATACATTATACATAAAATAATTAAAACTATTAAAAGGACAATAGGTGGGGCCAGGGTAGCTCAGCTGGTATTGATGCTGACTACCACCCCAGGGTGCACTGAGTGACTCCAGCCAGGTCTCTTAAGCAACCAAATTGACCCGGTTACTAGGGAGGGTAGTCACATGGGGTAACCTCTTTGTGGTCCTGATTAGTTGTTCTTGCTATCAGTGAGGCGCTTGGTAAGTTGTGTGTGGATTGTGGAGGGTAGCATGAGCCTCCACATGCTGCGAGTCTCCGCGGTGTCATATACAGCGAGCCACGCGATAAGATGCGCGGATTGACTATCTCAGAAGAGGAGGTAACTGAGACTTGCCCTCCTCCACCCACATTGAGGTGAGTAATCGTGCCACCACGAGGACCTACTAAGTAATGGGAATTGGGCATTCCATATTGAAAAGTTAGAAAAAAGACAATAGGTTAAACCCTCGTGAGCTGAAAAAATAAAGATTATATTAATAAAAATGATATGGTAACAGGGTTGCGCAAAGAAACTGGGCTGAATGGATGCATATTTGATTGTAGCTAGATCATGACAAATATGTGACAAATAAATACTCTGGAGCACAGGAATGTTGTTTATTAATATTTTATATATATTTTCAATGAAGGATCAACAAGATGAGTAGGAATGTTAAAAAAAATAAACATGTCAACAAGACCATAAACTGGATCTGATCTGATCAAATATTCAAATGGACAAACATAAAAAGTCATATTACAGTAGGCTGCTGACAACCTGGCATTAAAATGAATGAGCATATCAAAAACAGTTAAAAACTTTCTGTATTTTTCTGCTCGCTAATCAACTTTCCACAAATGATCCTGTAGTTTCTGCTACTCCACTTTTAATTTTGCTTTGGCAGTCCTCTTTTTATTTTACTGTTCATTGTATAGATACAGTTCCTTTACTTAAATATATCTGTATGATCTGTGCTTACGCTAACTAAGGCCATCAAAAGACATCAGAAGTTACGATTTAAATCCATTATCCGTTAATTTAATCCAAATAAAATCACATGAGCATAATCATGAACCCATAAAGGCCTACGTGTGAGCCATGGGTTCCCATCAGCAGCAGGGAAACTAATTTTTTTTTGGTGCTTGTATCCATTTTCTGTCTGTATGTATGGAAACGTACACGTTGAAGCAGAAAATACAATCCGACTCGAATGAACAGCGCCTGGAAACGGCAACATTCACTTTATTCCAGTGTTCCTGCGCCATATCTTCAGTTGTCTGCCGCAGTGTTGCCAACTATTTTCAATGGAAAGTAGCTAAAGCCTGCTCGAAAAGTAGCTAAATGTCGCCAGATGACGTCATGCGTCATTAGCATATTAATGACGTCATCGCGTCGTATTTGCATTCTGCCTAATTTGTCGGTACTGTAGCCTACTTCAGTTTATAATAACGGTTATCTCCCCTAAACCGTGCTCATACTGTTTTTAATATAAGTATATAGCCGAATGTCCAGTAAAACGGTTCTCAATTACATATTTTCAGCGGGGAAGTAAGACCTCACGCTTGCAGTACTGGCGATATTTGGAATTTGGAAAGTTGCTAAGGTTTGTCCAAAAAGTCGCTAGATTTGTCGCTAGTCGCTTTTTTGAAAAAATGTTGCTAAAGGGGTCTGAAAAGTCGCTAAAAATAGCGACAAAGTCGCTAAGTTGGCAACAGTGGTCTGCCGGGGGAGAAAGCCAGCCAATCATACACATGTTTACATGATTGCGTCATAGTTCTTAAAGGTACACGATTGCAATCGACTTCATTCAATTTCGCATACATTTCTTGGTTTGTCCCACTTTAAAGATCAGTGGTTTGTCCAGAATTTTAGAGGAAACATTACATAACAGTTAACAAGATGCGGTATAGAAAGTTAATAATAATAATAATAATAATAATAATTATTATTATTATTATTATTATAAAAATCTTATTTGTGTATCCATGCAATCATTTGTGAATTGATTTCCTCAGCACAGATTCTTCTGTTCTGCCCTGTGAAGTGAGTCCATGGTTCACATCAGCAGTAGGGCACTCCATTAACTTCATAACATTTCCCAGAAGTTAATAGGGGAAGAAAAAAAAAAAATGTATGAGTATATCAGTATGAGATGTGTTTGACTTTCTTTGATTGCCGAACTCAAATAAAGATTTTTAGAAGAATATATAATCTCTGTAGGTCCATAAAATGCAAGTGAATGGGGCCCAAAATTTTGAAGCTCCAAAATCCACATAAGGGCAACATAAAAGTAATCCAGGTGACTCTGGTGGTTAAATCCATATCTTCTGAAGCAATATGATAGGGGTGGGTGAGAAACAGATCCATAGTTACATACATTACATACATACATATTTACATACATTCTAAATTCTAATCCCTGCTCAGTCAATATCCACTTTACTTTCAAGTTCTCATTCTTCTTCTGTTTTGGAGATTCACATTCTTTGTGTGTTTCACCCCCTACTGGTCAGGGATGATAATTAATTATAGAAAATTACTTATATATTGATCTGTTTCTCACCCACACCTACACATGGATTTAACCACTGGAGTCACATGGATTACTTTTATGGTCCCTTTATTTGGATTTGTGATGTTCAGCATTATAGCACACATTCACTTGCATCGTGAAGACCTACAGACCTTAAATATTCTTCTAAAAATCTTAATTTGTGTTCTGCTGAAGAGAGAAAGTTAAACACATCTGATATGCCAGGAGAGTGAGTAAATCATGAGATAATTTTCATTTTTGGGTGTACTTTCACTTTAAATATATTTGTATTACATAAAATGTAATTGTACCAAATTTTAGCCAGTGTTTGCTCAAGGTATGCATGTTCATGCAAAAAGCTGAGAGCAACTGGCAAGTTTAAATAAAAACATTAATTTAAATAAAATGTAATAAAATATTAAATGATCAACAGGCAAAACTTTAAAGATCACTATTCCCCAGTTTTACTGAAACTCCAGACCAATCTAAAACGAGTTCACCTGTTCACAAGTTAACTGCAGTGCCAGAAACAAACAGCACAGGAGTGTGGCACAGCGCACAGAGGTCTTGACTCTGCTCAGTGTGTGTCTGTCCTGGTGGATGCAGCAGAAAAGACAAACATGCATCCTCATGTTCTACACACGAGTCAAACCACAGGAACAGCTGTACGAGCACCCATAGAAACACACAAAGAGAGAGAGGGAGGGAGAGAGAGAGAGAGAGAGAGAGAGAGAGAGAGAGAATCTCTTTGTGAGAAGGACTTCAGAAATACATTTCACATTAACTGCTACAGTCCCATTTGAAGTGATCTAGGTCAAGGTAAATTCCTTTTTGTCTCAGAAAGTCACTACTTCCTGATGACCTAGCGAAGGACAAAATAATTTGATTTTGCAATGATCTTGCAATGATTATGACTGCAAGGCATGAATTGGCTTTAAAAAAAACTATAATGGGGGGGGGGGGGGGGTAAGACAACTATTCAATGTTGTAAACTTTGAATGTAAAATTGTAAACAGTGAATTTTTAAAAGCTCATACCTTGAACTTGAAGCTGCAATTGTTGATTTTTCAATTACCCCTTTAAAATTAACCACAAGACTAGATGAGAGAGAGAGAGAAACATTTAAGAGAAGGCCAGAGCTACTCGGATGACCAACTATATCTGCTGAGATTCTGAGAGTGAATCACCTGGGCCCGGTTGTTCAAAAGTAATCCACTTGGATTTTGGATAACGGATTGGATCAAATCTTGAAAATGGGTTTTTCAAAAGAAAAAACGGATTACATAATCGGATTAGATCATGTAATCCAATCTTGGTTTTGATCCGGATCAAACCTTTAGTTTGGGTTTTCCAGAACTGTTTTGTAGGATTTGGATCACTTTGATCCAAAACATCTGGATTAAACTGATCCCATCAGAAGGGTGGATTCAGCGTGGATTTCATGCCCAAAATGTAATGAAAACTTTAAAAATGTATCAAATAATACTATATTTGGATCATGAAGTATCTTACAAGATATCCTATTTATTCATAAGGTTTTAATTTTATTTGTTCATCCGTCAGGCTACAGTGATTAGGTAAGCTTTAACGTATTCAGCCTTTCAGTATAGACCTACAGCAAAGTAGAAAGAGTTTGGCCTCATAAAATAATCCCCCAAACAGCTGTCAAAATTGACCAAAAACAATAAATTTTATTCTGTCACTAATTGATATATATATATATTCATCACAATCGAAAATATTTTTGTTTTTAGAATATTTATTAGTGATGCATGCAATGATTACAGAATAACCAAAAAAATGCAAAGAATGGCAATCACTGATTTTTGAAATCCAAAACAAATCCAAATCAGAAATAGTGTCTAACTATTGCGTCCCTTGTTGCACGTCCTGTTTGCTCGTTCTGGCAGAATGCAGGAGGTTGGTTAGGGTCTTCAAGGGGCTCAGGTGCATCATTGTCAGCACAGAGAGGGACATCGCGCTTAGTTGCGATGTTGTGCAGGACAATACAGGCAAGGGTTATGTTGCATGCTTTCTGTGGTTCCGCTCTCAGGTAGTTAAGGCATGCAAAGCACCTCTTAAGAACTCAATTGCACATCTTGCTCTGCAATGAGCAGTGTTAAAGCGTGCCTGCGCTGTATTTGCTGTTAGAAAAGGAGTCATCAGCCATGGTAGGAGTGGGTAGGCACTGTCTTCTAATATTATGCCATCCGGTCGGTTGGTTTGGAGGTCTCTATATAGAGCGCTCTCCCTCAGGATGCGTGCATCATGGACAGACCCAGGCCACTTGACAACGCAGTTGGTGATGAGGTCGCATCACACACAAGTTGGACATTGATGCTGTGCATCCCCTTTCTGTTTATAAACTCCCTTTCATTCTCACGAGGTGCTTGTATATGCACATGTGTGCAGTCGATTGCTCCAATAGTATTGGGCATATTCCCCAAAAGAAAAAAGCTGCGCTTGGCCTGTGCAATCTGGTTGTCCTTTGGAAAAGAAACAAATTCATTGACCAGTCTGGCCAGTGCGATTGACACATCTCTCACCACATCACACACAGCTGATTTCACCACTCCCATATAGTCACCAACAACTTGATAGAAAGTCCCACATGCATAAAATCGGAGAGCAATGAGGATCTGGTCTTCCACAGACAGACCGTGACTCCTTTGGGTTCTGTGTTGAAGTTTTGGCCTGAGAAGGTTCACAAGGTACTCTATATCAGCCTTCCCAAAGCGAAACCAGACATACAGCTCCTCAGTGGTGTATTGCTCCAGTGGCTTGGTACGTTCAACATACACCCTTTGACGGTATCCTCTCCTGGCAAAGTGGTGGTGGCAGTGGACAACACCTGCCATTTCACTGTCTCTCTGTGAATCCTCTGAGAAAGGCTGATTTATATGGCTGTGTAGTTGGTCTTTTCAAACACACCTATTACAACTGATTTGTTTTGGCTTGTGTTCAATTGAGGCAATTGGACCCAAGGCCTATAATTGATGAACAATGTTCACTATAGTAAAGCAATGGAACCATGGACCCAAGAAGCTGTAACTTCACTGCTGCTGAAACCAATACACTACTAGAGGGTGTTCGGTGCCATTATGGAACAATAGTGGGAAGTTTTAATTCTGCTAAGGATACCAACAAAAAGAAAAATTATGTTTGGATTTTAATCACAGAAAATGTGAATGCCATAGGGTCTGGCCAGAGGAGGCCCACAGACCAAATCAAATTGCGGTGGAAGAATCTTAAGGCCAGGGCAACAAAGGACCATGCTGAAGCCAAAAACGCACAAACAGGCAACAAGCCATTTAAGAGGGGAGATTACACAGATGTGGTCCTCGACATCATTGGAGGTGAGAAGTCGCAAGCTCTCCATGGTATTCAAGGTGTTGTAGGGGATGGCGAGCCTTGGATTGAGGAGGAGAATCTGCCAGTTCCTCCTGAGGCTGATCCAGAGAGCGTATTTATATTGAATCTCAGCTCTATTTCTGAGGAAGAAGCTGGATCCTCATTGGTTGAGCCAGTGGTAGTTGCCACAGGATCTCAGAGGAAAGGCTTGAAGCGCCCTTCATCAAACAAAGATGATGATTACAAGGCACTTCTACAAAAAGAGACTGAAAGGGCAGAAGCACAGCTTCGTCTGGCAGAGGAACAACTGACTCTGACCAAACTGCAGCAAACCAAGGCCAGACTTGAGATCCACCTCCTAAAGGCTACGCTCAGACAAGCTGGTCTCTCCACATCAGATGAGGAAGTCTGAAATTATTGTGGAGTATTTGACATTAAGTCTTTTTTTTTAATTCAATACATCTATATTTGAAACTTGTTATAAATATCCTCAATGTACAGTGTTTGTTACTTGTTTTGTCTACTTGTTGCTCTTTACATATCTATAGTTCTACATTGTGATTTCCTATCCTGTTTGAGCACTGGTTATCCAGATTTGGTGATCCTGAAATGTTCCTATCCGGATCAGATTGATCCAATCCGATGTTGCTTTGAAAAACTGGCTCAAAAGTAGGCTGGATTACGTGATCACGGATTGCAAAAAAAAGGATTACTAAATCCGGATCAATTTTATCCGGATTAAACCTTTTGAACAACCGGGCCCTGGTACCAGTATTCAAAAAATGTAATCTGGATCAAATTGATCCGGATTTGGAAATCCCATGTTTTGCTATCCAGGATTACCTGATCCATCTTACATTTATGCCAGTTTTTTAAAGGAGCATTGGATTGGATCACTGTGATCCAAATACCAAATTTCAGGATTACCAAATCCTGTTTACCAGAGCCTTAAATCTTAAGAGTGTAGCCTACTGGCAACAGGTAGGCAAAATACCGGTGGCCACAAATAGCGATTGTTTGTTTTAATTTTAAGAAACAGAAACACTGTAATAAACAGAAACATTTTACATTCCTTAATTTGTTATGATGTTAAATAACAAAACAATACTATCCAATAGTCAAAAAACATTTACAGGACAGATACCAGCTCTTTCCATCTCTGCCTTTAGGAGATGTATCTCCATCTGCACTTTTTTCTGCTGCAGTTGGGTAAGCAAGATTTGTTCTTTACCCAGTTCAATTTGTACTTCTGCTCTTTCGGTTTCCAGTTTCAGAAGCAACTCGTGGTCACCATCCTGGTTTGTAGCTGAGGAACATTTGTGTTTTCTTGTAGGAACGTCTTGGACTGTCTTCATTACATCAAGTGGGGATCTATCTTCCTCTTCAATCACTGTAGTCAAGTCCAGGGCAAACATTTCCTTTGCAGAAGAATTTTGCTTGCATTCTTCTGAAGTCCTAGTCACTGTAATTGAGGCCTCACCATCTGCTTCTATGCCTTCAATGCCATGCAGAGCCTCTGATTTTTCTCCTCCTACGATATCAAGGACCATATCAGTGAAATCACCCCTCTTATATGGCTTGTTACCTGTTTGGGGGGTTCTTGGCTTCAGTAAGGTCTTTTGTTGCCTTGGCCCTAAGGTTCGTCCATCGCAACATAACTTGTTTTATGGTCCTATTTTGGCCAGACCCCATGGCATTGACATGATTGGTATGTCCTCCCAAATGTTGTTTTCCTTTTTTGGTCACTTCTCCACCCTTTGCAGAGCTGAAACCTCCTACTATCGAGGCAAAATTGGCCCGAACACCCTCCAGCAGTGCACAGGTTTCTGCCACAGTGAAATTAGGCCCTTTTGAGTCCATGGTTCCAACTCTTTGGTGTAGCCAACACTGATCTTAAAAGCCTTGAGCATGATTGCTTTGGCTTGTGCTCAATTAGGCTTACACCAATCAGCTCATTGCTGGTTAATGGGTGATACCATTTAAACACATCATGTCTTTGCACCCATTTCTCTTAGCCTACAAAGGCATCCACATGGTGGGTATTGTTCATTGTTACCGTAGGAGAAGGTATCGTCAAAGGGTACATGCTGAGCATGCCAAACCACTTGAGCAATACAAATCAGAAGAACTGTATACACGTGTTCGCTTTGGGAGAGATGACATTAAGTACATTGCAGATCTTGTCAGTCCAACACCAAACCCAAAGGAGTCATGCTTTATCCGTGGAGAAACAGTGCTTTATCGTTCTGCGATTTTACACATGTGGGACTTCCTACCAAGTAACTGGAGACAATATGGGAGTGAGAAAAGAAACCGTGACTAATGTGGTGAAGGCTATGTCAGTAGCACTGGGCAGTCTGATCAATCAATTTGTTTCATTTCCCAAGGATGACCAGACAGCTCAGACTAAGCACAAGTTTTTTCAAATGGGGAACATGCCTAGCACTATTGGTGCTATTGATTGTACTCATGTGCATATCCAAGCAACTTGTGAAAGGGAGTGGGAGTATGTCAATCAAAAGGGGAGGCACAGCATCAACATCCAACTTGTGGGCAACGCCGACCTCATAATAACCAACTGTGTTGTGAAACGGCCAGGGTCTGTTCATGATGCATGTATTCTAAGAGAGAGTGCACTATACAGAGAGCTTCAATCCCACCGACCAAATGGCATAGTATTGGGAGACAGCACGTATCCACTCCTACCATGGCTATAGACCCCTTTTCCAAGTTGCAAACACACCTGAGCAGGCACACTTCAACTCCTCACATTGCAAAACAAGATGAGCCATTGAATGCTTCAATGGAGTCCTGAAGAGACGGTTTGCATGTCTTAACTACTTGCAACTACTACCCAAGGTGGCATGCAACATAATCCTTGCCTGTATTGTTTTGCATAACATCGCCACCAGGCGTCATGTCTCTCTTGATGAAAATTTTGATGGACCTGAGCCTGATGTAGAACCAGAACAGCCTCCAATGTTCTTACCTAATGAAGGACACACTGGACATGCAATTAGAGATGCAATTGTGAGAAATTACTTCTAACTAGGTTACTAAATGACTGAGTATATTTGTTGTCATTGCCATTAATATTCTGTGGAATTATAGAGCTTTGAGCAACAGTGACATTTATTTGACAGCTGATAGCTTTGAGATTTTTTTGGGGGTTTTTTTTGTTTACCATAACAAAAGTTCAAAGTTTTGAAAAACCCAAAGGGCAGGTTTGATTCAGATCAAATGTAAAATCGGATTACATGCTCTGATCTTAGTTCGGAATCCCTCTTTTGCTTTTGAAAAACCCATTTCCAAGATTTGATCCAATCCCTGATCCGAAATCCCACTGGATTACTTTTGAAAAACTGGGTCCTTGACATCTGTATTATATTAAAATGCAACGGGAGCTGAAAAGACATCAGATTCAAAATGTTGCAAAAACAACAACCACCACCAAACTAAAATAGCAGAGTACAGTAAGTCAGACTGCTCGTTTAACTGTAAGTGCTATATTTACAAAGAAAGAGGTTTAACGTGATTTAAACGTACTTGATTAACAAAACCTTGCGGTTGAGGTTACTACATCATAATATATTTGTGTCAAGGGACAATACCCACATTCCCAAATTAAGTAAATCCAGGATATATTCATACTACTCACATGCACACTTAAAACATGTACCTTTTTTTTTTATTATTATTTTTATACCGTTCGAGAAGTGTGTTATTCTTTAAATGCAGTTCATGCTCTGGTAGTATGCGAGTATGTGTGCGAGAGAGAGAGTGGTTGTGTGACCTACCTCCATAGAATACATATCTCACATGCGACTTTAAGTAATCCTGCTAGTAATATTCCAAGGATTATATTTCATTAAAATGAACAGACATGATATATAGACTATAACAGCAACAATAATAATAATATCTCTAACATTGTCATTATTTATTTTTTTGTCATGCATACATTTAAATACAATTATATACTGCAGAGCAACGTCAAGAAGGACACAGGAAAACAGGTTCCTTCAACTCAGGTACGTGAGATTTTATTGGCGTTTCAGGGGCGCCACCACACGCCAGTGTAGCAGATCCAGTACTGCACATAAGAAATTTCAGTCCAGAAACTACAGGATGACTTCCAATACACCTCCATTTATTGACCCTGGAAACATATGGGACAATCGATCAGAGAAACATCCATTGCGCTAACGTCTTCCATGTTAAAACACAGTAATGACTGGAAGAAGAGAAGGGGAAAATGTGCGTCTTGCCTCGCCAGCGTCTATTCGCGGTCTGAGGCTGACGTAACTCACGCACTCCCCAAAAACATAGCGTGCAACACCGATAAGCGTCCCACTTGAACAGAACACCTAAACGATAGATCCTACCAACAAGAACATTGTATATCCCGTATAGATATTTAATACGTAATGAAACCAAACGTCTTTAAAATAGTTTTGGGAAGTTCATTACAAAGAAATACAATTAAATTAATATTTCACTCTTCCCAACAGGCTACATTCACCCCCCTGAACTTCACAAAACTAGTCAAACATTACTGACTAAACGACACTGGGGATACGATCACATTTTGACATAAATCACAGTATCTGCATGCAACATATGTTACCCAACTCACTGGGAGAGCGACAAAAGAAAGTTGGCCAGACTCTCAAGTGTCCACCCGCCAAAAGAAGTGCCACTTCAAAGTGCTACTTCAAAAGATACTCAAAATGATCGCAACTAATATTGTACCCCAGATGAATAACACCAACAGGGGAACTCACAACTCCCCAATTAAGAAGCTTTTGACCTTAGGAGGCTGAGGGAAGGGCTACGCAGTAAGGTAGTCTGAGTCATAATTTGAATCAATCTATTAACTGGTTTTACCAATCTGCCAGCCCTTGATCTTACTGTGTGAGCCATTTTAGATGAAGGCTGAACCAACTCTCCAGGAGCTCTGGATGGTATTGACTCTTCCAAGTCATGTTCAACTTCCTCAACATTCATATCAGAAGGGTCAGGCTCTGAACTCTGAACTCTTTCTCGACTCTCAATTTCAACATCTGTTCCTTCAATGACATGCTCTGATCCTGGTTCAAAACTTAGATCACTGGTTTCCATTTCCATGGATGGACTCGATGGACAACCTGAAGAATTTACTGCTCCATCAATCTCATTACCAGCATCTTCTAATTCATCCAATGTAGTGTCGATCATGGAGTCTTCAGTCTCACAGTCTGACTTAGTCATCAAAAGCAGGTTCTACACAGGTTTCCCTCTCGTCGACAGGCAAGAAACTTGCTCGCAACAGCAAATTCCTGTGAACCACCTTCTCCTGATTGGTCCTGGTGTTCCTTACACGGTAAGTATGACATCTTGTATTCACAGACACAACAACATGCAAGGTTGAGTCCCATTTGTCGGCTAACTTGCGCCGTCCACGCTCTCCTTTGTTGCCGATCAATACATAGTCTCCTTCCTCAATGTCTCGGCCTTTGATGTCTTTGTTGTAATATTCAGCTTGTCGTTGTTGACCTCGCAGTGTTGTTGGCCTGAGCAAGTAACATAGCTTCCTTGAGGACATCCTTCATTTTCTTCACATATTGGTCATAGTCCGTGATGTTGTTATCCCGATCTACACTCTGGAACATCAAATTGACAGGCAATCTGGGAATCCGACCATACATGAGGAAAAACGGGGCAAAGCCGGTTGACTCATGGGCAGTACAATTGTAAGCGAACGTCAAAGTTTGCAGCATTTGCGGCCAGTCCTGTTTGGCTCTTGGAGGTAATGCCCTGATCATATTACCCAAGGTGCGATTGAACCTCTCAACTTGGCCGTTGCCCATTGGGTGATATGCCATGGTTCGTGACTTCCGTATGCCAGCAATAGGTCCTTGATCAACTTGCTTTCGAAGTTCGCTCCTTGGTCTGAGTGGATTCTTTGGGGAAATCCATAGACACAAAAGAACTTGTCCCATAACTGACGAGCGACTTGGGATGCTGACTGGTTCTTGCAGGGAAACGCATTTGCCATTTTCGTGAAGTGGTCCGTTACCACAAGTACATCAATGCTCTTGCCAGAAGAATCCTCGGCAGACCAGAAGTCTATACAGACCAATTCTAATGGCCTGACAGTTTGAATGCTTTCTAAAGGTGCTCTCCCCTCTGGATCAGGGGTTTTGCTGACCACACAACGTTTACAGCGTCTCACATACTCTCGGGTGTCACGCTCCAAGCCAACCCATGAAAATCTCTGTCTAGCCAAGGACAATGTTCTCCCTTGACCATGATGGCCTGCTTCATCGTGGATGCCACGCAAAACTTCACTGACTAATGAATCAGGGACTATGAACTGGAAACGTGTAAACTTAGTCACTGGATCCCGGCAGACGCGGTACAGTATGCCATCCAACAGCTTTAATCGGTCCCATTGTTTCAACAGTTTCAAGGCCTTGTAAGGTTCCTTAGCTCTCTCTCTCCGAGATGGTCTCCTACCTCGGCACACATAGAAGAGAACTCTTGAAAGCACGCGGTCACCTTCTTGCTTTGCGCGAAGCTCTTCCAGCGAGTAAACGGGTAAGGGGTTCTGACCAGCAGTCATCATCTGTTGGGTTTCTTGAGCAAGCCAGGAAATGACTCTCCCCTCTGCTCCCACTTCCCACTTTGCGTGAGCTTCAAAGATAGCAGAGACCTGTTCAGAAGAAAAGGAACTTTTCTCCAATGAATGTCCAACACACTGGATATTTGCACTGAGCCTAAAGGAGTCCTGTATTGTGTCTTCTCTTATCTATTCAGACAGTTCAAGTAAGAGGTCGTAAGGCTCTGCCACTAGTCTCTGACTCAGTCTCTGACTGGGAACAAATGGCTTACAGCTCAGAGCGTTGGCAACCACATTCCTGGGGCCAGGAATGTACTGGATGTCAAAAGAGTATGGGGCCAACTTAGCTACCCACCTCTGTTCGCACGCATCTAGTTTCGGCTTAGTTAAAATATAGGTTAACGGATTATTGTCCGTCCAGACTGTGAAAGGGTGTCCCTTTAGCCAATGACTAAATTTTTCACAGACTGACCATTTCAACGCCAGAAACTCAAGACAGTGCGCTGGGTAGTTGGATTGAGCTCGTGTAAGTGCCTTACTTGCAAAGGCAATGGGTCGTGACTTGGACTCTCCTTCAGGGACTTGCGATAACACAGCCCCTATACAATCCAAAGAAGCATCTGTAGAGAGGATAAAAGGCCGGGAGAAATCAGGGTGCGCCAACACTACAGAGTTCACAAGAGCCAACTTAAGCTGTTCAAAGGAATGAACACATTCTCTTGTCCAATCCGACGGACTGAGTTTCCTGAAAGCAGCACTACCCTTTGAGTAGCCCTTTTTCCCTTTGGTTGTGGCAGTTAGCATGAAGAGTGGTTTGGCGATGCTAGAACAGTTAGGGATGAACCGTTGGTAATACATGACCATACCCAAAAAGGACTTAATTTTTCTGTGGGAAGGTGAGATCCCATCATCCATCATGAGATCCTTTTCAGTGACGGACGTAATGGCTGCAATTTTGTCAGGATCAGTCGCGACTCCATTCTCATTTACAACATGACCGAGGAACCTGACGCTCTGTCTTAGGAAGTAGCATTTCTTAGGCGCCAGCTTCAACCCATGTGTACTCAATCTCTCAAAGACCATCTCCAACCTCTCTAGGGCCTTTTCTTCATTGGGAGCTATTACTAGGAGATCATCCAAGTAACACAACAGAGTAAGGAAGTTTTGGTCGCCAAATATACTCATCATAAGCCGCATGAAACTCGCTGGACTGTTACAGAGTCCCTGCGGAAGACGATTGAACTCGTAGAGCCCTAGAGGTGTGGTAAATGCTGTAAGTTTCTTGTCTTCCTCACACATGGAGATGTTGTAGAAGCCAGATGTGAGGTCCATTGCACTGAATGATGCATTTCCTCCCAGAGCAGCGAGACAATCAGCTTGATGAGGAAGAGGGTGTGCGTCCTTTATAGTGCGTGAATTTAGCCAGCGGTAATCAACACAGATACGGAGGTCGCCACTCTTCTTCCACACAAGAACCAAGGGAGAGGCCCACTCGCTGCTGGATTTACGAATGATGTCACGCTCTTCCATATCTGACAGCACTTGCCGTAACTTCTGATAGTGCCCTGGCGGCACACGCCGATAAGGCAAACGGAAAGGCCGGTTGTCGGACAGATGGATACGATGCACAAAGTCTTTTGCTCTCCCGCAGTCTAGCTTGTGCTTTGAGAAAACCTGTTCATACTTCTGAACCAAGCACAATAACTGGCTTTTCCATTGAAGTGACACTGCACAAGAGTCAATGTCCAAGTCACTCAACCCCATCTTCTGCAAGATGTTATGGAAGTCTGGGCACCTGACCACGACCCCGCTGTCACATATACATAACACATTAAAATATTCAATTTTATATGTATAATTTTATTTTATTATTATATTCGTTTTAAATAATATAAAGGTAATTTAACAATAAATACAATTATAACTTAACAGTTTGATGTGAATAATGTTTTTACAAGATAATAATAATAATAATAATAATAAAAGTGCTTACTACAGCAGCTAAGCTTTGATTCTGTTGGACAGGTTTAGGCCTTTACAGGTGAAGGCACAGAACACTCCAACTGGCGAGAGTGCGCATGAGGGTCTCCAGCTGTGACACGGGCATGTCTCCCCTGCATCATGGGTAATTTTTTTTTATTATTTTGCCTTCCCATGATTTTGAGAAATAAAAAAACAACAAATATTAATACACCAAATAAAGCCAAGGGCACTTAAAATGGATTATCAAGAGAAAAGGTTTCAAGTATTCTATACATTCGTTTTTGCCTTAATTATTTCTTGAATCTTTTTATGGAGCCAGAAATAAGACAAAACAATTTGAATTGTGTAAATTTGAAATTATAGACTTTTGAATTTGAATTATAAGTGTGATTTTGCCAAATTAAATATTACGCTGTATTTTAAATAGGTTTGAATTAGAATGGCGACCTTTTGAATCATGCTCGCGCCAGAGAATTATTGCACCTCGACCTGTAATTGGCCAAAATGCTCGGTTCGACTTTTCCGAGACCCTCTACTGTTCTCTGTGGAACACGGAACCTTGATCTCTGACCCACTTTCTGTAGATCTGAATTTCTGCTGTTTGAATTTTAGAATATTGAATTTAGTGTTCTGAATTTCTTCTTCATCTAGAAAACTTGAAGCTGTATTTTTTAAAACGGGATATTTACGTGTAAGAATTCAGAACCAAAAATGTTCTGTTTGAAAATACATATTTATAAAAATTGTGCCATAAAATAAAACAATTCAATTTGGTTAAATATGAAATGTCCAGGATTGGGGTTTAAAAAATTAAAATTCAAACCTATTTAAAATACAACATAATATTAAATTTGGCAAAATCACACTTATAATTCAAATTCAAAAGTCTATAATTCAAATTTACACAATTCAAATTCAAATTGTTTTGTCGTATTTCTGGCTCCATATCTTTTAGAGTCTCAGTATAATGCATCAGTTCAGTTTTAAACGGTATGATGTTAGGCTTATTGTTTGCCCATTTCTCTTTGTGTATTTTTTTTATATATATATAATTAACAGATTAATCACCAAATTGTATTCCAAACTCGTATTCTTATTCAATACAAATATGTCTTTACCGAAATCAAAGATTCTTTAATCGAATCTTTCATTTTTGTGTGTTAAGTATTAGATATTCAACATCAATCCAAATGCACCATGGGTCATGACCACAGCTGTGCGTCCCGCGGTGACGTCAGCGGGGACAGTAAACACACCGTCCAACTGTTTCTGCTCGAACGGGACTCTCTCACCTTTACCCGAGTTATTCGTATAAAAAAAGTTTCAAAAGTCCAACTCACAAAAATACTGCAAAACAATTCTGAAAGTTTTAACAAAACAAAAAGTGTTATCATATTGTGTATGCTGACTCGGCTACTTTATTACATACTACGCAGTTTAGAACAATGCGAACGGTTTATTTTTTTAGTGTGAGAGAACTACTTCTGAAAACTGAAGGGTATGCGTGGTGTCGTCAATGACACCATGAGGGTCTCTCACACGATGAGCATATACATGTTTTTGTTAACACCACTACCTATTGAAAAGGAGTATCTGCACAACCAAAAATCTGAAAGCATCCTCACAAAACACAGAGGCCACAAAGTATTAGGATACTTACGCCATACTGAAAAATGCATAAATTTCATTGTATTAGACAAGAACGATTCCACAAGTTTAAAGCTCACAAATACATATTTTTCACAAACAAGATTGGGTAACACTTTACAATAAGGTTCCATTTGTTAACATTAGTTACCAACATATGATAACAGGAACTAACAAACGAACAATGTATACAGCATTTGAAATATTGGTTAAAGTCATTTAACATATACATCAATTATCAATTTTTTAAATCAAAGGTGAATATTAATATATTCTGTAAAAACATATTGTTCATGATACCTAATGCATAAACCAAGGTTTATAAAATAAAATCAGAAATGCGTGACCAAAAATGCTGTATACGTAGGCTACATTCTGCCTTCTGAATTCATGTTAGGTACTTTAAATGAAAACATCTACTAAATTACTAAAAGTTAAAAATGCATTCCAGAAGGCCTCTTTGTTCTAAGGATGCAATCCCCAATTTTTCTGAGTGTGAGTTTGTGTGTTTTTGTGTCTAACAGCAAATTAATGTACTATACCTAGAGGTATTATGGTAGATTATTATTATTGTACTTAATGCATATTATTATACTTTAATGTACAAATAACATTTTGCATTATGTAAAGTCTAGTCTGTGTTTTCAAAGTTATAGGCAAGCCCATCTATCATATTTTACAAACAAATACAGCCCTACACCAAACTTTCTGATGCAATACAACAGAATTATGGGGATGCTTGGGAGGTGAAAAACACAGAATACTGGAAGCAAATCAAAGATGGTTTCTAGCAGAAGACACATCTGTTTTATAAAAGATATATAAAAAAAGTTATATAATACAGAATTTATATAAACTAGGCAGACAAGAGGTTAGAAATAATAACCATTTTTAATACAAAAAGAGAAACATACAGTCAAGACATTGCAGTTATACAACAATAAGTATGTGCCCTTAGGAGCATTTTCTGGTGCAAATCCATCAAAATATGATGGCTGCTGTTTTAAAATGAAGTTTGTGGTCTCTCACAGCTCATCTTTGGCCTATGCAAAAACAAAACAAACAATTAGAAGCGTTTAATCTGATCCAAGGCTAGTGTGATATGTTTGTTCTGTGGGTGTGAACCACAAGGAATTCTGCAGTATCATATAATTGTTTTACCAGAATAATTTGAAGTTAAATCCTAGTCATATGATGACGTAATGCCCTCATAAACACAGTTTTTGTGCTTTATAGCCTTGTGTGTCAATTCGAAAAATTGAATAAAGAGGTCCTTAGAGGACAAAAATGTCTGTGTCAAAAAACTGCCATAATAATATTATATATTAATATTATTTTCCACTTTCAATTAGTATTTTTTTTAACCAACATCAGTCCTGATCATAACTACCAACTATTCATTCATTTTAAGGATTTCAACCCTTTAAATGCCAGTTTGTTACATAATGCCACTGTTGTTTTTACACACAAACTTGTCAATACACACATACACACTCTGACATCCATACCAACACACTCACACAATTTTAGCTGCATCATTTATAAACAGCAAACAGAAAATAGGAAAAAAAAAAAAAGCATGTAATTGCTCTATAGGCTAAACATGAGAAAAATGTTTTCATCTAGTGGAAAATATAAACTAAAAATGTTATTTTGAAGCCAGGGCTCCAGAATGGAAGCATAATATTATAGAATTCATGATTTTATGCTTTAACGCCACTGGGATCAAATTTTGCAGTTTAATGCGTTTCAATGGGGATATTTTTGTCCTTAAGGTCCTGAGTGTAACTATTTTGTGTACATAGTGTATTATAGATATATTATAGGAACTGAGGTTGAAAAATCTAAATTCCCCCCAAAATACTCACCTTTGGCAAAAAAAAATATGCCATTGGCATTAACAGTGCCAAAATGATCGAAAAAAAAACTCAAATGAAAAAGCTAAAAATGTCCTAAAGGTTGCACAAGGGTTAAATTATACTAAATCTATAAGATACTGAATTAAATCAAATGTTTGTACTAGTACAGCCTTAGAACATATGGTGGTAAACCCTTTCCTCTAATTTAGAGGGTCAGGTCAGATTTTTATTACTTGCTATCTGGATCTTTCCTGTCATCCAGTACAATTTCATGTCCTCCTCATGTCTTAATTTAATGGTAAAAATAAATATATATATATATATATATTTTCTCTTCTTGAATTAAAATGAAAGGAACAATGACTGACAGCTAAAGATCAAATTTATATGCATTGCTCACGTGTAACACATCTGTTTATCCTTTAATACTTAAGATCCTTTTAAATTAACAACATGACTAAATTCATTTGATGGAATCGGGTACTGTGCTAAAATTAGGGTAAGGTAAAAAATTTGGTTGCACAATTAATATGGACATTCATGCAATTTCATTTAATAACCAAAGCAGACATGCACAAACACCTTATTTCTTGCACAGTAACATGGGAATAGTTCATCCTTTGGCTGCTCCACCAGCTCCATGCCATCTCGAACCTTGGGCTCAGTGACCTGCAGTTCAGCATACCTCTAAACACACAAACAGAGCTGGATTACATTTACATTTATTTATGTGGCAGAGCCTTTTATCCAAAGCAACTTACAAAAGAGGAAAACATAAGCAAATTGTCTTAAGGAGACAGTGCAGAAATTTAAATTAGAATTTTACTGGATAGTAAAATCCTTTTAATAAAACTGAAGTGGAGGCAGACGAAACGTTGCTGTTGTTTTTAAATTAATAAAAGGGAATATTTAAACTGTGTGGATCCACTTTTATTTCAGTGCTTTTTGCCTTGATCCAGCAACTGTTGTAGAACTGATGTGGATGTGCGTGCATTTTCCCCATTTTATTAAAGTCTAAAATATATATTTGCTTCTGAACAATACAAAATAAAAGGTTTTGTTATTTTACTTATATTTCACAATGCTCAACTTATAAACACATGTGCAAATTAAAGTTTACACATACATTTTTACTGTGATGTTTAACTGTGCCACAATTCAAAACACAATTAGCATAACAGTAAACATGTTTCTTTATCTGCAAAAAGAATCAAATAAAATTCAAGTAGCCGCTTGTGGTTTATGGCTGAGAAGTTCTTTAAGGTCAGAGTATGTGTTTAAAGATTAAAATTTGCTGCCTGTAGTTATGAAATATCATAAAAGCACCTAGGTTCATGACCTCAGGGGTACTTGTGATTCATGACAGAAAAGTTACTACAATTTACATCTACATCATACTTAATATTTTTTTTTTTGTATTTGTTTTATTTTGTTAGTTCACAGTTCATAGTGTGTTAAAGCAAAGGAGAAATTAAAACATAGTGCATAGCGCAAAAGCGGCTGTTAGTTAGGAAGTGGTAAAATACATTTACTGAGATTTCTTAGGAACACAGACATTAAAATAACCACTGAGTGTGTGTGTGATGTGCAGATGGTAAGGAATGCATTATCTGATCTTTGCCTCTTGTGTCCTTGAGCACATCACATAAAACTTGGATGAAGATGGAAGATCAAGATAGGATAAGATATACACACTGATAAGAAACACAGAATGTGAACAGAAAAAAAACAAACAAACAAAACAAAAGTTGCGAGCAAAAAACAAAGCCAGAAAACTAAAAATCTATGGCGTCAGAAAAACAGTTTCTGTGGAGTCACCGCCACAATGAACACACCAGAAAACTAAAAATCTATGGCATCAGAAAAACAGTTTCTGTGTAGTCACCGCTACAATGAACACACCAGAAAACTAAACAGAAGAAAGTAACAAAATGTACCTGGAAGAGTTTGAAGTAGTAACAGAAAATACTGTCACCCATCAGATGGGTTCGGGCAAACTGCTGACCTGCCAGGGCGATTTTCTTCACCTAAAAGATGAGAGAGAGAGAGAGTGAGAGGCGGCAGACTCTTGATGTTTTATTGTAACACTATGATGGACCCCTGTGGCATTTGTACCATTTACTGCCTGTCACATTTACAAATGCAAACTCTGCATAATGACCAAGAACTTGTTAACCCAAGCCTCAAAATGCTGAATTACAGCCCCATCATATGCTGTTTTATGAAAGCAATAAGCCACTCACAGGGGTGTTTTACAGTGATTATACCATAATTAAAGGAGTTTGAGGCTCTCATCTTTCTGTCATGCTTAAGAATGAGGTCAAATCATTATAATGCATGTATTGCTTTAATACAATTTAAGTAACACCAAATTACAACATACATACAATATAACAACTGGCAATAACTGGTTAAGGTTTTTTTTTTTTTTTTTACTTTTTGATGCCACCACTTTTACTAAAATATAAAGGCAGGCATATAATTTCATGAATAAATAGCAATATACTCTGTGCTTTTTCTTTCTACCAACTTTTTTAAAGGGTTAGTTCACCCAAAAATGAAAATTCTCCCATCACCCTCTCATCAAACTCACCCTCTTGATATCACCGGTGTGTATGACTTTCTTTCTTCACCAGAACACAAGAACAATAGAAAAATATCTTAGCTCAGTGAGTTAAAATGCAAGTGGACTGTGATTTGACTTTTAAAAGCTACATAAAGAACAGAGTCAGCATAAACGTCATCCATAATACTCCGGAAGCAATGGTTTATAGTTAAAAAGTACTTAATTATTGATCATTTTCGCACCAAAAGTGCTTGCACATCTTTAGAAGACATTAATTTAACCACTGGATTCATATGGATGATGTTTATGCTGACTGTTAGTTCTTTTTTCAGCTTCAAAAGGTCTGATCACAATCCACTTGCATTTTAAGTACCTACAGAGTGGAGATATGTTTCTATTTTTCTTCAAATGTGTGGAATATCATAAGGGTGAGTAAATGATGAGAGAATTTTAGTTTTTGGGTGAACTATCCCTTTAACCTGAAGAAAAAAACAAAACAAATAAAGAACAATACAATTTAAATCTATTTCTTTAGAAAGCAAAATAAATCAGTAGTAATAATACCAAATAATTATTTTATTGATTTCCTCTGAAATTTTCCAAGTACCCTCTAGCAAACCCAGCCGTAGTAATCATATTTTGTGTTTACATGAAAACTTGTGTCCAGTTGAAGTCAGGTGTTTACATACACAATTTACATTTAAACTCAGTTTTTCATAATTCCTGACATTTACATTTACATTTATGCATTTGGCAGCCGCTTTTATCCAAAGCTACTTACAGTGAATTTATTACAGGGACAATCCCCCCGGAGCAACCTGGAGTTAAGTGCCTTGCTCAAGGACACAATGGTGGTGGCTGTGGGGATCGAACCAGCGACCTTCTGAATACATTTAATTGTAGAGAACATTCCCTGTCTTAGATTAGTTAGGATAACTACTTTATTTTAATAATGTTAAAATGTATTACTTTGGGTCAAACGTTGTGGGTAGTCTTCCACAAGCTTCTCACAATAAGTGGTTTGAAATTTGGCCCATTCCTCCAGACAGAACTGATGTTACTGAGTCAGGTTTGTAAGCTTCCTTGCTCGCCCATGCTTTTTCAGTTCTGACCACATCTCAGATTGAGGTCAGGGCTTAGTGATGACCAATCCAATACCTTTACTTTTTTTGCCCTTAAGCCATTTTGACTCAAATTTGGAGGTATGCTTGGGGTCATTGTCCTTTTGTAAAACCTGTTTGCGACCGAGCTTTAACTTCCTGGCTGATGCTGTGAGATGCTTCAAAATCCACATAATTTTCCTTCTTCATGATGGCATCTATTTTGTGAAGTGCACCAGTACCTCCTGCAGCAAAGCACCCCACAGCATGATGCTGCAGCAGTGGCTTCTTCCTATGTTGATTTAGGACTCGTTTTATTGTGGATATAGATAATCGTCTACTTGTTTCCTCCAACATCTTCACAAGGTCCTTTGCTGTTGTTCTGGGATTGATTTGCACATTTTGCACCAAACTACGTTCATCTGTATGATGGCATGGTGTTTATACTTACGTATTATTGTTTGTACAGATTAATTGCTCCCAAGAATGAACCAGACTTGTCCACAATTTTTTTTTCTGAGGTCTTGGCTGATTTTTGGTGATTCTTGGCGGCTTTTATATTCCCATGATGTCAAGTAAAGAAGCACTGAGTTAAAAGGTAGGCCTTAAAATACATCCACAGGTACACCTCCAATTGACTACAATCAGAAGCTAACTGGCTAATTGCCTAAAGGCTTGACATAATTTTCTGAAGTTTTCCAAGCTGCTTAAAGGCACTGTTAACTTAAGTGTATGTAAACTTCTGACCCAAAATAGTCAATTAAAAGTGAAACAATCTGTGTGTAATCAACTGTTGGAAAAAATGTTCGTGTCATCTACTTTGTGTATGTCGTAAACGACTTGCCAAAACTATAGTTTGCTAATATGAAATCTGTGGAGTGGTTAAAAATGAGTTTTTAAGACTTCAACCTAAGAGTATGTAAACTTCTGACTTCAACTGTATGTTTGTGTGCATGTAAGGGGATGTATGTACCTCCTCATCATGGTCCTTAGCCCACTGGACCTTCTCCAGGAGATCACTGAGGTCGGCTCTGAAAGGGATGTAATGCACCCATGGTTGAAGTTTATTGTAAAAATGCTCATAATAAATGGAGTCATGTTTAAACACAACACTGTCTCCAGCGAGCAGATAGGGTAGTCTGTATGCTGCTACAGTCCCATCTACATTTATCTGGTACTTATACTGTAAAAAAACAAAAGAGTAACAATCAGCATTAATCCCATTAAAATGCAATATTATTTTTTGCACTTAAGCTCTACTCCTAAAGAAAAGTTTTATTCTACATAAGGGTGGTTCCCCCTCATCTGAACTAATTTTGTGCAAAAAATTCAACTGTACCTCACCTTAAAAAAGTCAAAAAAGGACACATGTTTGACTAGGGGCCCATAAAGGCTCTCATTGTGTTGGAAAAAGAAGAAGTTGGTAAAGGCAGCATCGAACATGGCAGAGTTCGCCCGAGCCAATTTAACCAGCTCCAGACGCTCTTTCCTGCTGTCTCGCCCCCTCCAGAAAGCTTTACTCCTCTTCTGCTCCCATACTGGACCTGTGTGTCCCTGAACAGACATCATGTCCAGACTCACTCTGCATATTACAAATGATCAAAGTAAGAATGAGTACTAATGTGTTCACATACATAAGAGGACACAATATATTTGAATCAAAAAGTAAACAAAAGTAATAACAAATAATATGTGATTCAGCACATTAGTCAGCGAAAGGCTGTTATGGATAATTTCTTGTTTTTTAATGGACTAAACAAATAATTTATTTGTAAAGACAAATTATTAATACTTTTTTATTAAATAAGTAAATTAATAATTTAAATAAGTATTAATAACTTGTCTTAACAAATCACTGTAAAAAATAAAATACATTTGAGACAATGTTTCTGATCAAGGAGCAAATTATTGCCATTTAAATTGTGTTAATGTTGTCATAGACATCGCAGGCTCTATTTTTGTGAATGTGCAAAGCGCTGCTCAAAAACTATGTGCTACATCTTATCCAATTTTCGTGAGGGGCGCTAATTCTAAGTGCAATTTTCATGCCAGTACAAAACACAAGTGGGTGTGGGAGTGTTTGCACAATATGTCGGTTTATGCATGCATATTGTGAGTGCATTTTATATTAATGAAGTGGTCATTTGCTATTTTCCTGAGAAAGAGGTCATTGCATGAATATGTTTCAAAAGCACGTCTGTAAAGTCTAAATTCAGTTCCTACATTTGCAGTTTGGAGATTCCACCAGCAGGTGGTAAGAATGTCCAAACTCTGAAAATATAGTGGAACATCAAATTATATCCCTGAAAAACACAGTTGTAGCATTTTATGAAACAAAGAGACAAAACTTCATGTGATTTGTGTTAAACTATCTATACAGTAGGTCATGGTTTCATTTATCAACATAAATTGTTATTATCGTTTTCTTTATATTTACGATTGTATTTATTATATAATTTGTACTGGTATTTACTGCAAAAGGTGCTGGTGAAAATTTTTTTTTTACTTCATTATTTTGATGTTTTCTTTCATTTTGTTTGAAGTGTAATTTGAATTTAGAAATATTTCTGATTTACTTTTTTTGGTGTTTCAATAAATGTATACATTTTGTATTAAATCAAAATTGAATGGTAGAAGTGAAGTGCGTGGCAATGAAATCACTGTTAATACTAGCCATGATTTGTGTGTCTGTGGATGAAAATTATTAATAATCCTTAAATTCCCTATAATTCTACATCCAATTCCAGATGAGAACAACATTTTCCATGCATATTAAAGGCGCATGTTATAGAAATATGCCTGACATTCGACAAGTACGCAGTTAATCCACAAAAGAACAAGTCCATTTTCTGTTTTTCTAATTCATTTCATAGACTCCATTTATACTACCGACTTCTTATGAATGTGCCATCTATGTTTATTATTCCCTGATGCTCAACAGGGAATGGATAATATAATAGGATTCAAATGATGCGATAACCGGAGAAGAATCTCTGAATTAAATTACACTTGACACAGCCCATTAGCGATTTGCGCTTGCGATCTTGCCAAACACACTTGTGCCTAGACTTAGCGCATACTTGCACGAAAGTACCAAAAATTAATGGCCATGCAGAATGACTATGCGTTTACCAATTAAAGCACAGCGCTGCGCTTAAGCAGGGCCCTATTTTAAGAGTGCTAGCATTGTGTAAATTGCATGTTGTTTTTATGACCAAGCACTCATTGGTCTATTTTGAATTTCTCAAAAATGATATATTATGTATGACATTAAACATACAAAATTATGTTGCACATTATTATATTATAATAATTATAAACAAATGTATATTACATTCTATGTAAATTCATAAAAATTGTTTTTATATGTTGATTCAGTTCCTTTACCTGCCCATGGTCTCTAAAACAGATTCAGTGAGGTCATAGGTCGGCATGACGATGTCCTGTGTGTCATTGGATCCACACCATGAAAATATCGGGCTGGGATTCCCGGAGGGCCGCCTCTTCTCCAGGGGCCAATCCCCCAAATTCACAAAAAACTCAATGTCTGGAAGCCTAACCTGATCATGCAAATGACAATAAAAACTGTACTTAAATTACTTAATTTAATTGTAATTATTTAATTTGAAGAATTTAATGAGAACTGCTGATCCAACATAACTGAATAACAAACAGTGTTATTTTCAGTAATACTTGTATCACATTTTGCTCTGACTGCTTTGGGAAAATAATGCAAACCAATAAACATAATGGTTCTGTATGAACTGAAAACTTTGTTACTTACTGGTATGTAACTGTTAAACACTCATATCAAATTCAACACAATCAAATCGGATATAATATCGCTGTGTTATAGCGCCATCTTTTGGTTAAAAATGGAACATGACTGGCTCCATACTTGGATTGTTTATTAATAACATTATATTAATCATTATTGCATAAAAAATGCTCAAAAACTTGTAGTGGCTGTGATTTTGGCGAATACTCACTTTTCGTGTGAAAGAGAGAAGAAAGGCATCCATGAAGATCCTGAATCCAACATGTTCTCCATGTGTTTTGATATAGACCTAACAGTGAATACATAATTAATTAACACACATTAGTCTTGCAAACTACATTAAAGTTTTTCCAAGTTTGTATGACTGTGGGACTAAAAATACTGTGCTTGTTAAAGGTGCTCTTTTTAATCATATTCAATCATATACATCAAAAGTACTACATTTTTTAGGTGCAAAACTTTTATATTATTTTTCTCGGTAGAATGTTATGTGTGAACAGAGAGAATGTCTGAGTTAACTGAGAAACAGTGGTGAGGATGCAGAGTTTGTTTGTATACCTGGTTGTTTTTGATGGTGTAGTGGCACAGACTTTGCCTCATCCCGAAGCGCTGAGGGATCTCATGGGCATTACGGTCTGGGTCCACAGTAGGGAAGACAGATAAATCACTCTCTATCTGTGAGAAATAGGCAGGGCAATGCATGTTCTTCTCCCATACTGCACCACTGGGCTCAGGGCAATCACATGATTCATGATAAACTGCACCTGGAAAGTGAGAGACTGGATAGTTATATAAAGGTCTAGGAAGGTCTTCACAGAATGAGGTGAATATCATCCTCCAGTGTTCAGCTGTATTGATCTGAATGATGAAACTGGACTTGGTTCTTCTTACCTCGAAGCACATATGGTGACTTTCCCACAGGTTTGTCATTCAACAGAACCTGAATATGCAGATCTGTGTAACTGGCATACATGCGGTACCGAACGAGAAAAGATCCATCGTTCCGGTCTAAAACCTGTAACCAGATTCTGGCATACAGATCCGTTGGAGAAGTAATCTTCACTTCAAATGTCTTCTCTCCAGGAGAAGTTGTGAAACTGTATATGGGGAGATGAAAATGAAAACAGAATTCATATTAGTCATGTTTGTTTGATAGACAGAGACAGACAGATAGATAAGTCTGATAGACAGATAGATCAATCAATCTTGCCCAGATCAGGTACATGAAAATCATGAATAGCAGAGGGAGAGAGTTTAACAGTTGTGTCAGTGAGTAAACTGATCCCTAAATGTAAACACATGTAATGCAACCTCATAGAACTTATACAGAAATTAGACACTTTTACCGCCTTGAAAATGAAAGAATAACCTGACCGGGGAATTCACCTGGCATGGAATGTAAAGGTATTTTGTTAAAAATAGTTTAATCTATCACAAAAGACGGTGTCTTTTACAATATGCTCAAGAGACAAACACAGAGCTACGAAAGACTGAGAAAATACAGACTAATTACTACTAATGCTTGTGTTCAATGCTTTTAGTCAAGGAAATTATAATACACAATCCCCCTGTATCAACACTCTTAAAAATAAAGGTGCTTCAATGGTTCATAGAAGTACCTTAGTTTCAGCAAAGAACTGTTTTCTGATAAAGAACCATTTTCATTGTATAGGGTTCCTGAACTGGCTATACTGTTCTTGGGGTTGTTCAGATCAGTGTATTGGTTTATAGGTTCTAGCAGCAGCACATAGATAGATAGTTCGTTTTCTGAAGAGCCAGAAAACAAAGTTCTCATATGGCATCAGGTTGCAAAGCCCTTTTTGACACTATTTGGAGACTTTATTTTAAGAATGAACCTGAGGTTATGTGTCTTGATCGTGGGTTTGGATCTGCAACATTTTAGATGCCACGCATCCCTTCACGTTCTTCTAACTGGACTCACTCACTTTTTCCCGGTGGTGTCCACTGTCTGTATGAAGAAGTATCTAGCCGGCAGGACAATGTTTGTCTCCAGTCCAGGACCCCAGATGAGAGTTTTCCCTGCGCTGGGCTCTGACGCTGCCTTTGATCTCCGCGTCAGGACAATGATACAAAGTATCAAGGGCAGCAAAAGTTTTCTCAACATTTCCACAGATGGTGGGCGAACTCTAGAGAACGCTACTCGATATGTTCGTGTGGTTCAAATATTCGGACTGCAGTATGCGTTCACGTCTATTCAACGCATCAGACTGGCAACGCTTTTAAAACCTAAATAAAACATTGCACAAAACATTGATGATACACTTCACCGTATACTCACATTCACTGCAATACCATAGGCCTACTAGTGGTTGAACGTGAACTAATAGTCATAGACCCTTAAGAGAAAAAAATCTCTGCTCCCAAAGCTTATTCACTCCTGTGATAGGTTGCTTGCACAACGTGCGTACTGATGACATGGTGAAGTGAAAGCTGATTGGATGTCTAATGGGAAGAGGAAAGACTGATTGGATGTCTAATGGGAAGAGGAAAGACGCTCATGAATGCTCTGCGCTTCAAGGCAATGAGGGCATTTTGTGCACAGTACAGTCAGCTGATGATAATGAGGTTTAAACCTCACTCATATAATTTCTTTGGTCTCTTGTTTTTTAGGCATCCGCTGTGACTCTTGTAAAGATGTATGTAGGCAGTCGTATTTTTCTCCTGAAAGCTGCCGCGTCTTCTTGTCTATTCTTACAGGCGATACCACTTATTTATACCACCTCTAATGAATTACATTTTTACGAATCCTTTGGATAAAATTAGTAACTTAAATTATTACTTACATTTTTTATATGTTAAATTAAATAATTCAATAAGGTAATATATAATATTATTACCTTATTGTTTACGAATATCAGAGACCCCAGTTATTTAACTAATTTAAATTCGCCAAGAAAATGCTTAGACCAAAACATAAACGAGTCATTTTATTACTAGCTGCTATCAAAGCAACTCTTCCAAATACATGTTTTCAATGTTTATTGTGCACACCTCCCGCAAACTCATGAAATCGCCCATGCACCTGTGACGCTTTCTGCAACTCTTGTCATGTGGAGGGTATATGTGCCACTTGATGCTGGGTTCAGCCTAAAAAAATAGTATTTTTTTGTCATAAAAAGTGTGTCGTGGCAGAAAAATGTTCTGTGGCATGATTGTTGGTGCTAGACGGTATTTCTGTAACTGATTATCTTCTGGGAATTTCACAAACAACAGTCTCTAGATTGTAAAGGGAATGGTGCAAAAAACAAAAAAATATCCAGCGGCAGTTCTGTGGATGAAAACGCCTTGTTGATGAGAGAGGTCAACAAAGAATGGCCAGACTGGTTCGAGCTGACAGAAAGGCAATGCACCGCAGAATGCACAAAATGTCAAATCTTGAAGCGGATGGGCTACAACAGCAGAAGACCATGTTGGGTTCCACATCTGTCAGACAAGAACAGAAACTGAAGCTGCAGTGGGCCTACCATTTGTGTACCTCAGCAGAAATCCAGATTTGTCAGACCAGGTGATGTTTTTTCAGTCATCTACAGTCTCGTTTTTGTGAGCCTGTGCCCACTGCAGCCTTGGTTTCCTGTTCTTACTTGACAGTAGTGGTACACAGAGGGGTCTTCAATGTTTGACGTGTTGTATGTTCAGAAATTATTTTCTGCAAAGCACTGTAGTAACGCATATTTATTTGAGTTACTGTCACCTTCCTGTCAACTTGGACCAGTCTGGCCATTCTCCTCTGACCTCTGTCATTAACAAGCTGTTTCACCCACAGAACTGCCGCTCGCTGGATGTTTTTTGTTTTTCGCACCATTCTCTTTACACTCTAGAGACTGTTGTGTGTGAAAATCCCAGAAGATCAGCAGTTACAGAAATACTAAAACCACCAACAGTCATGCCACAGTCTAAATCACTGAGATACATTTTTAACCATTCTGATGGTTGATGTGAACAATAACTGAAGCTGCTGTCCTATATCTGTATGATTTTATATATTGCACTGGTGCCACACAATTGGCTGATTCGGTAATCGCATGAATTAGTAGATATACAGGTATATCTAATACAGTGGCCAGTGAGTGTACATGCTGTTAGCCCCTCTACTAAATATAGCAAAATGACAGAAAAAATTTGAAAACTTGTTACAAAAGATATCCAATATTATGTATGTTTAATACAGTATGTATTATGGTTTCACAGTAACAATAACTTTAGAAATTTTTTAACTATGGTATATTAGCAGGAAATAATGGCTACTACAATAATGTTTTGTACTTGTAGGGGCATCTGAAATATAAGTTAGACATCATGACAGACAGACAAACAGACACATGATAGATGAATAGTAAATTCTAGATTGGCACTGTTCTTGCTCATCAAAAGAAAAAAAAAATCAGTCTTATAATGTTGTGTAAGTCAATGTTTATTTCAATTTAATTTGCACCAACATGTTTTTCCATTGTACTTTTCAATAACCTTTATAACACTACTAAATATCGATAAGAACGAAGGTGGCATTTTCCATTCGAACAAGACTGACGTTGCTGCCTTCTCTGAAGGTATCAGAGGATCAGAATTGGAGTGGAGGAAACTACAGTAAGACTTACAGAACTTCAGTCAGAATATCAGACATGGTACCATTTTTAAACAGGTACGACGTTCACAGAGGAATATCCAAATCACATTTGTCAATAATTTATTTCAATGACCATGTCACGCTCCCACAGGTTGATCTGTACATTTTTATATAAAAACTGAGAACATACGAACAAAACACCCTGTCTGTGAGAGTCAGTTTTATTCATATTTTGACACTGAAGAAGAATCATAGGAGAATCTGTCAAAACAAATATAATGGTGAACATGAACATAAACTAACAGGTTTCTTCAGCAGGACACTTCTACATGGTTTTGGCTTCAGACAGTCTGAACATTATGGTGAGGCTTGTGTCTAAATACACTTGCTCCACACGTACAATGCCTCCTTAACATCTGTCCAAACTTGAAATTAGTCATAACTATGAGCTATTATTTAAAATGTGAAAGCATGAGAAAAAAAACCTAACATTGTTAAGAGCCCAAGTTTGACTAATGGTTGACAGTGTATATCTGCATGAGCCTTGAGTTTATGTATTTCAATGCACAACGTGTACGTTACTATGTAGCTTGTATTTACAAAGCCAAATGGGCAGAGGCATGGACTACGGAAGAGATGCTGAGTTTGTTACAGTAAAGCACTAGAAGGTCTGAGGTCATCAGAAGACAAATCATAGAAACAACATGAGTCTCAAATACGATTCTGGAAGATTTAGTTTACATGTAACAAGATTTCACACGAGACCTGCCATGAACTGCAGGTGACTCACTCTGTTTATTCTTTCCAGACACATATTCAAAAAACATGAATATTTATCAGTAGCGCCCACTGATCGGTCTAAAACACCATTTACACAGCCCATTGATATCCAGAAGACACAAGTGAACAATTGTCTGACACTACAGTAGTAAGGTATAAAACATAGTTTGACATTATATTGAGAAAAAAGGAAAGAAGAAGAAATAAAAAATTATCCCTTGTACTGGAATGTGAAGGAAATTTCTCCACAAATGCATTCAAACTTTGGCAGAGAAAACAGAGGTCATTCACTCATTCTCAGCAAGGTTCAAAATAATGCACAATCTCTCTTACAGGTGCCCCAAGGTAACCAAAGAGGCTAGAATCAAATGAAATAACAGGCCAGCTTAAATGGTTCCTTTTAAGGAAATCAAACATCATGACAAACTAAAAAAAGAAAAAGAAAAGAAAGAAAAATCAAAGTGTATTTGTACTTTTACAGACACGCTAACACTTCTTCATGAGTTTGGCTGGCTTGTCGTATGTATTGGTAAGAGCCCAGAATATTAACCACAGACGAGAGTTAATTCATCGCTAGTTTATAGTAAAGAAACTTCACCCATCTAGAATATGGCACGTTAATACGCTTTAGAAAGAGAAACACTCTCGAAAATGACCTTACAGACACACACTCGTCACGTGGCGCCAAAAACATTTAACTATTCACACTTCTAAAACCATGTAACATTATACTTTTCTAGGTGAGGGTGAAGTAACTTTTTGAGACTGATTAAAATGTTGGTTGTGGTGTTTTTTTGTGATCTAGCAGCAGATAACGGAAACATTTTGTGTTGTGTTGTAACATTTATGACTGAATGTCGGTGGGTTTGGCCTTGTGTGTTATCATTGGCCTGCACTCTTTGTACGAATCATGGAAACTCGTTTCTCTTCTATCATTTGGAATACAGTACAAGGGTGAATACATTTGTACATTTTCTTGTGAATGACAAGAAAGTGTAGTGAATATTCTGAAAATATACATTGCTGAAAGAGTCATCAAAGAGAAAATATACATCGCTGAATGAGTAATTAAAAAACAAAATAGTTTGGCTTTATAGCAATGCAGAAAAATGTTTTGTTTGTTTATACTGTATGTGTGTATATATATATATATATATATATATATATATATATATATATATATATATATATATATATATGGTTGTGGCTGATCAGTGTGTGTGTGTGTGTATATATATATATATAATCGTGCCATCAAAACAGCGCCAACACATCACTATTTTCTCACCACAATTGTAAGTTATCTGAGTTACCGTAGACTTTGTCAGTTTGAACCAGTATGGCCATTCTCTGTTGACTCATCAACATTTCCATCCGCTCACAGGATGTTTTTTGTTTATGGCACCATTCTGAGTAAATTCCAGAGACTGTTGTGTGTGAAAATCCTAGGAGATCAGCAGTTTAAGAAATACCAAACCAGACTGATTTGGACTGTGGCATGATTGTTGGTGATCAGTGTGTTTGTGTGTGTGTGTGTGTGTGTGTGTGTATGTATGTATATATGTATATATATATATATATATATATATATATATATATAACACACACACACACACACACACACACACACACACAGGCGGCCAAAAGTTTGGAATAATGTACAGATTTTTCTCTTATGAAAAGAAATTGGTACTTTTATTCACCAAAGTGGCATTCAACTGGTCACAATGTATAGTCAGGATATTAATAACGTGAAAAATTACTATTACAATTTGATAAAAATGTTCAGAACTTCTTAAACTACTTCAAAGAGTCTACATCAAAAAAATCCTCCACGTGCAGCAATGACAGTTTTCAGATCCTTGGCATTCTAGCTGTCAGTTTGTCCAGACACTCTGGTGAAATCTCACCCCACGCTTCCTGTAGCACTTGCCATAGATGTCTAGTCAGGCACTTCTCACGCACCTTACATTCTAGCTGATATCACAAAACCTCAATGGGTTTAAGATCCATAACACTCTTATCCAATGATCTGTTGTTCAATGTCTGTGTTTCTTTGCCCATTCTAACCTTTTCTTTTTGTTTTTCTGTTTCAAAAGTGGCTTTTTCTTGGCAATTCTTCCCATAAGACCTATCTGCTGTTGAGTGGGTAGAATTCAATGAAGCTGTCAGCTGAGAACGTTGGCTCAACGTTAGAGCCAGTTGTTCTTTGTCTTTGAAGACTGTAGTGTACACCTTTCTATGAAATCTTCAGTTTTTTGGCAATTTCAAGTATTGTATAAAAAAAAAAGAGTTTCTAGAGAAAACCTAATATTGATCTGAAGACATGCCAGTCTATTGCATACTGTGGCCACTCAAAAACAATCACAAAGACAATGTTAAGCTTCTCTTAACAAACCAAATATCTTTCAGCTGTGTTTGATATAATGGCAAGTGATTTTCTAGTACCAAATTAGCAATTTAGCATTACTCAAGGATAAGGTGTTGGATTGATGGCAGCTGGAAATGGGGCCTGTCTAGATTTGATCAAAAATAACTTTTTTCATATAGTGATGGTGCTGTTTTTTACATCAGTAATGTCCTGACTATATTTTATGATCAGATGAATGCCACTTTGGTGAATTAAAGTAAATTTCCTTCTGTAACAGCAAAATCTGTACATTATTCTAAACTTTTTGCTGCCAGTTTATTTATATATATATATATATATATATATATATATATATATATATATATATATATATATATATATATATATATGCACTTTATATTTTGTATATACATTTTAATATATATAAACTTTATATTTTTTAAATAGCAATCAATATATACAGTATATATTTGTTCGCTATTTAAAATATATTTGTCATAGATTCTATTATCTGCTTATGTTATTAAATAACAGTTTGTTAATATTTTATTTCCCTTTGTTTTAAAGTAACATGCTGCTTTTTAATTGGCAGTTTTACGTTTATAGGTCATCCATTTTGTTTCATGCACTCTTGATGATTTCATAACTTTCAAAGTATCTACACAACTTGAGTCAATTTGCTTCTTGTGAGGAGACCCCAATTAGCCACTGTACATAAATAAATATGTTGTCTGATTCACAATGTAGGAGAGCAGAACACCTCTTACTCGTAAACACTATTGGTACTCATCCATTGCATCGCAATCTGGCTTAGAAATCCTGTACACAGACAGAAGAGAGGCTGACCAGCCTGTAAGTTCCTTTCTGTCCATCCACCTTGCTTGCTCTCTCTTTTTAAGACTGAAAATCCAAGTACCAGAGTAGTGCCCTCTTGAGGCAGCAGAGCCAAACGTGCCCTCATCCAGGACCCTCTAAAACTGATACCACTTCTTGTCTTTGCACTTCAGCATCAGCTGTGTAGGACAACAGTGAGAGAAAGTTTTTATTTGTATGTATTGATATTACAAAACATTAGTATTAAACAGCAATATTTCCCTACATATATTTTCAATCAAACATATTTTGTATAAAAACAGCCATACAGAGCCTTTGGTGAATTGTTTTTTGGGTGAACTATTCATTGAATAATATAAAGTATCTAATCTAATACTTAAAAGGTTCAAAGACTTTATGAAGTGTAACGGCCAATCAAAATAATCACATTGCATCATTTTAGATTGCCAACAGTGTGACCAAGAATATAATGAGAATATTCACATTTCCCAGCCTGTGTTAGTTTATTGTCTCATTCTCTCTATCTTATCTTCTCTCTCCCCTCCATACCTCATGAGCGTGTTTAGAGAAGGTTTCGGCACTGGTCATCATGAGGGCCGTCTTGTCCTCCAGCTCTCCCAGCCTCTGCCCTCTCTCATCCAGGGCGATGCGAGCTCGGGCCAGTTCCCCCACCACCCCGCCTGCTGCCGCCTTCATGCCCTCCATACCACCCTGTCCCGGGATGTGCTGGGCCAGGCTGCGGGATGCCTTACCTGCCGCTGCCTCACCAACTACAGAGAGAGAGAGTGAGAGAGAAGTAGGGAGAGTGTGTGTGTCAATGGGTTTGTAAGAAAGAACAAAGTATAAGGAGAGATGGAGAGAAAGACAGAAGAGAGGAAGATTTAATTCAAATTATCCTGCCTTTTAACATCATGTGAAAAAACTGGGGTTGTAACTATACAGGAGTAAACAATTTAGCAAATGCAATTACAAATATTTTTATATAAATTATCTAATTTTACTATTTTAAAATAGTCTCACTATCTTAGTGGGCATTTCTTCATGCCAATTGTCTTTTTTTTGAGAGAGAGACTAGGCCTGCATGCACACACATATGAGTGATAACTACACTCACACAACTCCTCTCGGTCAAAAGTTTGGGCATTGCCTCCAAAAAAGCCCTTGAGAAAGCCACGGTTCTGGGCCTCAGGAGTTTCGATTGGTATGAAGAGCTCCCCCAACATTTCCTGCAATTAGTGAAGAAAAGTTCATCAAATCATCAAAATAGAAAAAAAAAATAATAAAAGAAAAACAAACAAACAAAAAAAAAAAACATTCAAAAAACAACAACAAAAAAGAAACATCAAATACTGGAGTAAAAGAGAACTAGTGTAAAAAAAAGCAGCACTTTCAAGTGAGAAAGCCACCAGCAGATGTCAGTACAATAACACATTTTATAAATCCAATACTGTATAAAGAAAGAAAGACTATGTTCAAAATTGAATTCTAGCACTACTACACACTGTGCAGTATACACTGAATACCAGCGGCGTTGCTAGATTTCAGTGACATCTGGAGCTTAACCCACAGGGCATATTAAAATATTAAAATATTAAAATAAGAAGAATCCTTCTTTCCATGACTTAAAAAATTACCACTCTACCTGTCAAATAACAATTAGGGCCTACATTAAGCACACAACACTGACACCTTTTCAGAACTTTATATGAGCAAACATCAGGCAACAGGCGCACAATAAATGGATTAAATGTGTTTTTAATTAAAATTGCGGATCAAAGCAAAAATTACAACTTGTCAGCTCATTTGTTCTTTGTGCAGAAAATAACACTTACAATATAATCAAAGTATTTTAACAATATAAATTTGCAATGATCATTTATCATTATATTTTGAGAATTAAGTAAATTACGAGAAGAAATTAGAAACAGTATGAGATTAAAGTCCTAATATTTTGTGAATAAATCGAAAGGAACATGATGTGATGGACAGCAGCAAAGTAGAGCATCCTGGTCTTTATATACAATACCACTAACCAGGGAGCTAACTTGGCTATGCAGCCAAACTGAATTTGTGGGAAGTTGTTATGAGTTCTCTGTTCATAAATGAGGTGTGCATTAGTACAGGAGTTTTCAACATGTGGGAGCCTGTAGGCACGAGATATAGGTTCACACTCAAGTGAAGTGAAAAATAATTGAAACTGTTTTGAATTATATAAGTCCTTATCAAGACATTGTATGTGGTAACATCCCCTCAGTTACAGTATTGTTTAGAGAGGAAAACCCAATAGAAACGCTGAGCTAGACTGCGCAAATCTGTATATTTCTTTCTCCTGAATAAATTACATTGCCTAAATAACCGCTGCAGATACTAATAACTCTGTGCTGATGAGCAAAAAAGACCAAGAATTGTATTATTGCTAAATCCTAAACTAAACATCCTCTACATTTCTTGCATTAGTGAAGCTGCTGGCTCGGTGTCCGTTCTATCATTGTGATAATGATGCTCTGTTTTTTATTCTCACAATGCAACAACTTTATTCTAATAATATTGACTTTATTATGAAACAAAATTAAATATCATAATGCTATGATTTTATTACAAATTTAGTCTCATAAAGCCTCAACTTAATTATCTAAATATTTACTTTATTTGCTAAATATTTACAAGACTTATTATATAAATAAAACCATTATCGAAGTCCTTCTCATTTTTTTACATGGCAATAAAACACCATCGACGGATCACCAAATATAACTTAATGTTTTAAAAAATGTATCTCGAAACACCTGCGTTGGGTTTCATGATTCCTGGATGCTTTTAACAAAGCAAAGTTTCAACGCTTCATAAACGGTAAGACAACGTTTTTTCCCTTTTGCTCTGATGTGCAGACTTAAGTACAATAATAAGAAAAGTTCAATGTCATTTGATTTTAAACCATTTAAAAATAAAGGCACTCCAAAGAGGCTATTTAAACAAAGAAGTTTAATTCCATGCACATGACATTGAAATGTGAACCAGTACGGGCAGAGTGCATATACAGGCAGTGACAGTTCGATCATTTTTGTTTTACTTTAATGTGAGATTTATAATTTTATAACTTTGTATTGTGCTATTTAGGCATATAGCTAACTGTTCTGCTATTCTGAGTTGCGTTTGAGGAAATTCCACTGCAATAAATGGGGCAATGTGGCAGCTGTGGCTCAGTTGGTAAAGTGGGTCAGCCACTAATCACAGGGTTGGTGGTTTGAATCCTGGCCCACACAACTCCACAAGCTGAAGTGTCCTTGGGCAAGATACTGAATCCCAAGTTGCTCCAAATGGCAGGCTAGCGCATTGCATGGCAGCTCTGCCGCTATTGGTGTATTAATGTGTGTGTGAATGGGTGAATGAGTCACAGTGTAAAGCATTTTGAATACCGTTAAGGTTAAAAAGGCGTTATATAAGTGCAGACCATTTAGCGTAAACATTCTTTATTCCTGCGTAGCCTACTGACTCCTGACTAATCCCGGATAAAAGTTGACTGGCGCATGCATTAAAACCTACTAGGTATGCAGATTGTTAAAAACAAGTTAATATTAGAAATGAGGCTTATAGATTATATATTTACAAATAAGGCTTGTGTAATAAAACATCAGTGCCTCTGATACTGAATAGCTGCACCCCTGTGAGAGCTAATAGGAATCTCCCACAAGAGGAGGTGTTCATTACATGTCTGATGAACTTAAACAAGTGCGAACTGTCAGTTAATGCAAGTTGGGCCCACTGATCGGAATTAATTTGCATTTGAAGCCAGAATTGCTTCATGCCTTGTAGCTTTTGTATTTTGGTGTAATGAAAATAATAAAAAAAAACATTCAGGGCTATTAACAATAGTTTCGGAGCTTCGGCCCTATCAGCCAGGGTCTAGCTATGCCACTGCTGAATACGGCCTACTATTTCTTTTTTAAATAGCATGTGAAATGGTACACATTATTATGCAACAATAAACAGTAGTATGTATGCCACATTATTGTCACATGACCTTGAATTTTGAATGTAATTTGGGCTAAAAATTTATTCGTTAATGAAATTATGAGATTTATCCAGTTCACACTGGGAATGGAAGGTCAAATATCTAGCACATTGCATTGCTAAATACAGTATTCAACACAGTGTACTCTGGTTGTATTCTGCACACTTTGGCACATGTTGAAGGTCTATGTATATAATTCATTGCATATACAGTAGAGCATTTGAATTATGTTCATATATACCTCATAGTGAAAAAACAGTTTAAATAGTATGATAGTATGCCATTTTGAGAGAGAAGCAATGACAGAAGGGGGGAGAGGACAGAATGACAGCCTGTGAGCCACAAATTACAGCAGAGATGCAGCAGGGCTCAGCTCAGTAGAGCTCAAAGCATCTATGACAAGCATGACATTTCACTTCAATAGACACCATCAGCACGCATGCACGCTCGCACGCATTCACGCACGCACACACGCACGCACGCACCAAGCCAAACCCAAACCCAAACCCACTTGTAGGTTGTCACACATCTCCTGGCTGTAAGTGATTCTCTGTATCTCTGTAGGGGAGCACAGATACAGCGCCTGTCCTCCGTTGGTAAAGCAGAACGTTCTGGCAATGCGCATGTCCGTTAGTGGCAGGTAGCTGACGTCCAGCAGTGGTCGTAAACTGGGAAGGCTGTACAAAACACATATAAAAAAGGGAAAGATCCCAGGTTTAACTATTGCATTTCCAAAATCTTTTGTCCCCAAAAAATAAATCAGAAATGACAGTGAAAACACATTCGTTTAGAATGAAGAATGAAGAAATGTGCATTAAAATATTATACTGCAGTTAAATTAATGCAAGGTTTGATTTTAAGACAGTTAAAGCACACTGCAGTTCTGCTGACTAGAGGTTTAGAGTTTATTGAGGGATTGAGCAGTTTTCTGTAATCTAGATTAAATTGAGTATCGATACTAAAAAGGTTTCAACTGGTATTATAGGAATGTTCTCGTTTAAATTAATCTCTATTGACAGCAAATATTGCATTTACAGTAATATATTTAGCTATAGCTAGTGTGGTGAAAGGTGGTAACGATTCTAGGAGCCCACAGGTCCAGGAGGACCCCACAACAAATTATAAACTGTATCTTTTTTAATAGAAAAGGGGCCCTGATCAATATACAGTCAGGGGGCCCAGAATACTGTGCTATGGCCCTGCTTACAATGGAAGTCTGTGGGACAAGGCACTCCAAAAGTTTTGAAAGCAGAAATTTAAAGCTTTTTGTGTGTCTCGGGAGCCCCAAACACCTCTGATCTTTGAGAAAAGGCCAATGAAAATTGGCGAGTGGACATTGCATGCCACTCCCCCCGGACGTACAGGTATAAAAGGAGCTAGCTTGCAACCACTCATTCAGATTTTTTCTTCGGACACGAGTGGTTGTGTGTCAGCTAGTTGAATTCCACTGCCGGTCCAAGCGTATGCTGTTGGATATACGGCGCATTCCAGCAGCTTTCTCTCCTTCTGCACGATCAGTGCAGAGTACGACCCTGGGCACTTCAACAGTGCTAAAACATTATATATTCCTGCAAAAGAGAATATCTTCTCTATTAGATCAAAACACATTGACGTGAAAGATGCCTTTCCATCTTTGTGTAGTTCCTGGATGTGGTTGTTATCTCTCCGCCTCCGATTGCCATGGGCGCTGCCTCACGTGTCTGGGCAGCAATCACATTGAGGCAGCGTTCGTGGATGGTTAATGTTCTCATTGTGAGAACATGACCATGGCAATGTTGCGGTCGTGGGTTACCTTCTTCTGGGGGAAAGCCGCTCCAGCTGCCTCCTGTGCTGGGCCTTCTACCTACGCGTATGAGGCCGGCTTGGCTGGTGCTGGAGGCTATTTGGGGACTTACAGTGAGGAAAATAAGTATTTGAACACCCTGCTATTTTGCAAGTTCTCCCACTTAGAAATCATGGAGGGGTCTGAAATTGTCATCGTAGGTGCATGTCCACTGTGAGAGACATAATCTAAAAAAAAAAATCCAGAAATCACAATGTATGATTTTTTAACTATTTATTTGTATGATACAGCTGCAAATAAGTATTTGAACACCTGAGAAAATCAATGTTAATATTTGGTACAGTAGCCTTTGTTTGCAATTACAGAGGTCAAACGTTTCCTGTAGTTTTTCACCAGGGTTGCACACACTGCAGGAGGGATTTTGGCCCACTCCTCCACACAGATCTTCTCTAGATCAGTCAGGTTTCTGGGCTGTCGCTGAGAAACACAGAGTTTGAGCTCCCTCCAAAGATTCTCTATTGGGTTTAGGTCTGGAGACTGGCTAGGCCACGCCAGAACCTTGATATGCTTCTTACAGAGCCACTCCTTGGTTATCCTGGCTGTGTGCTTCGGGACATTGTCATGTTGGAAGACCCACCCTCGACCCATCTTCAATGCTCTTACTGAGGGAAGGAGGTTGTTCCCCAAAATCTCGCAATACATGGCCCCGGTCATCCTCTCCTTAATACAGTGCAGTCGCCCTGTCCCATGTGCAGAAAAACACCCCCAAAGCATGATGCTACCACCCCCATGCTTCAGTAGGGATGGTGTTCTTGGGATGGTACTCATCATTCTTCTTCCTCCAAACACGGTTAGTGGAATTATGACCAAAAAGTTCTATTTTGGTCTCATCTGACCACATGACTTTCTCCCATGACTCCTCTGGATCATCCAAATGGTCATTGGCAAACTTAAGACGGGCCTTGACATGTGCTGGTTTAAGCAGGGGAACCTTCCATGCCATGCATGATTTCAAACCATGACGTCTTAGTGTATTACCAACAGTAACCTTGGAAACGGTGGTCCCAGCTCTTTTCAGGTCATTGACCAGCTCCTCCCGTGTAGTTCTGGGCTGATTTCTCACCTTTCTTAGGATCATTGAGACCCCACGAGGTGAGATCTTGCATGGAGCCCCAGTCCGAGGGACATTGACAGTCATGTTTAGCTTCTTCCATTTTCTAATGATTGCTCCAACAGTGGACCTTTTTTCACCAAGCTGCTTGGCAATTTCCCCGTAGCCCTTTCCAGCCTTGTGGAGGTGTACAATTTTGTCTCTAGTGTCTTTGGACAGCTCTTTGGTCTTGGCCATGTTAGTAGTTGGATTCTTACTGATTGTATGGGGTGGACAGGTGTCTTTATGCAGCTAACGACCTCAAACAGGTGCATCTAATTTAGGATAATAAATGGAGTGGAGGTGGACATTTTAAAGGCAGACTAACAGGTCTTTGAGGGTCAGAATTCTAGCTGATAGACAGGTGTTCAAATACTTATTTGCAGCTGTATCATACAAATAAATAGTTAAAAAATCATATATTGTGATTTCTGGAATTTTTTTTTTAGATTATGTCTCTCACTGTGGACATGCACCTACGATGACAATTTCAGACCCCTCCATGATTTCTAAGTGGGAGAACTTGCAAAATAGCAGGGTGTTCAAATACTTATTTTCCTCACTGTAAATGGGAGCAGCCCACGGGTGAATCCCTGAGGACCTCCCATTCCTCAGCACGCTTGTTTGCCCCCGTTGTGTTCTAAGATGAGACCAGCTCGCATCAGGGCCAGCTTAATGTCTCTTTTGGAGCATGTGAGCAGGATGACTTTTCGATCGCTGCATTGGAGAGCGCGTTGGCGATGTTGGACGCCGAGGACTCGACTGGGCTGCCATCTTTCGGGTCTGCTCGCCCAGTCTGAGGCCGACGCAGAGCTGACTGCCATGCTTGCAATCCAGTTTTGGGCTGGAGTGGAACCTTCCACCCGGCCCTAACCCCTCGAGGCTGGATAATTGGTTCCTGGGTTCAGTGCGCCACTCACGGGAAGACACCTTTTTCTGTCCAAACTCAACTTCCCAGTTCGTCTGCTCTCACTTCCCTCGATGGCAGGGTGGCCAAGGGGTACAGAGAGATCCCTCAGGTGGATAAGGCATTTGCGGTGCACTTGTGCCTGCAAAACACCTGGTGGGATTGCCTGGCACTCCCCTCCAATACCTTCAGGAGCGCCACATATGGTTGAATCTGGTCAAGATGCGGGATGCCGACAAGGTTCGCTTTCTCAACACGCCCATCTCCCAGGTCGGCCTATTTGGCGACACTGTTGAGGACTTTGCACAGCAGTTCTTGGTGGTGAAGAAGCAGACTGAGGCAATACAACACATCTTGCCCCGGCGTGGCTCAAGATCCCGTACCCCCTCTGCTCGCCGAGGGTGTCCAGGCGACTCTGCCACAGCCTGAGCCCAGTTCTCGGCCCCAGTGTAGAGCCCCCCCGCAGGATGCGGCCGCCCCCCTCCTCACGGCCTAGCACTAGGACCCCGATGAAGGCTCTTAAGTGCCACCGAGACAGACGACCCAAGGAGCGAGACATCCGCCGGAACCCTGGAGCTGGTATCAGGACCATTCTGTCCCCCCGGTGGAGGGCCGGGAGGTAAATCTTGTGTTTCCTTTTATTTTGAGTTTGCCGCACCCACATTTTAAAAAAATTAAATAAAAATAGCGTTTTCCTCACTCCTTGCAGAAGTTCATTTTAACGTGTGTCTTGCATCAAGAATGGTTCGCAGCAGTAGACCTGTAGGACGCGTACTTCCACGTCTCGGTTTAAACTTGACACAGACCCATCCTGTGGTTTGCTTTCGAGGGCCTGGCGTATCAGTACAAGGCCCTCCCCTTCAGCTTGTCCTTGTCACCTTGTATCTTAACGAAAGTCGTGGAGGCAGCCCTTGCCCCGCTATGGAAGTGGGCATTCATATCCTCAACTACCCCGACAACTGGCTTATTCTAGCTCACTCTCGAGACCTGTTGTGTGCGCACAGGGACCTGGTGCTCAGGCACCTCACCCGTTTAGGGCTCCGGGTCAACTGGGAAAAGAGCAAGCTCTCCCAGGTTCAGAGCATCTCTTTTCTCAGGAAGGAGTTAGACTCAGTCTCCATGATAGCACACCTCATGAGCGAGTGTGCACAGTCAGTGTTGAACTCCCTGAAGTCATTCAGGCGGTGTACTGGTGGTCCCACTGAAACGGTTTCAGAGGCTCCTGGGGCAAATGACATTGATGCATATGAGACCGCTCCAGCACTGGCTTCAGACTCGAGTCATGAGATGGGCATGGTGCCTTGGCACACATCGCATGGCACTCACACCGATTTGCCGCCACTCCTTTAGCCATTGGACAGACCTTGCAGGGGTTCCCTTATAGCAAGCGTCCATGCGCATCGTGGATACGACAGACACCTCCAAGCTAGGCTGCGACTGAGGTTGCTGTGGATCACTCACGTCCCAGACGGCCCCAACCATAAAGCAGACACGCTGTTGTGACAGGTGACACTCAGGGGAGAGTTGAGACTCCACCCCCAGTTGGGCCAGCTCTTTTTGAGTCGATTAGGCGAAGCACAGGTAGACCTGCTTGCTTCCTGGGAATCCTCACACTGCCCTCAATGGTATTCTCCGACAGGGGCTCCCCTCGACACAGACGCGCTGGCACACAGCTGGCACACAGCTGGCCTGGGGGCTGCACAAATGTCCATTCCCCCTAGTGAGCAAGGTCAGGAAGGACGAGGAACAGGTCACCCTTGTTCGCCGCACTAGCCCAATAAGATTTGGTTCTCGGATCTCACGCTCCTCACGACAGCCCCTACCTGGCAAGTTTCCCTGAGGCAGGACCTCCTCTCAGGGATGGGGCACCATCTGGCACCCTATAGCCAGTTGAGCTGAAAGCCCTCTCTATGAAGACGGCCCTCCTGTTCTCATGAAATCCATCAAGAGGGTTCGGGACCTGCAGGCGTCCTCTGGCAGTGATACCTGCCTGGATTTCAGTCCAGTGTTCTCACGTGGTCTTGAGACCCCAACCGGGCTATGAGCCCAAGGTTCCCACAACCCCTTTAGGGATCAGGTGGTAAGCCTGCAAGCGAAGCTGCCCCAGGAGGAGGCATACCCAGCCTTGTTTTGCTGTGTCCAATGCGTGCTTTGCGCATCTATTTGGATTGCACACAGAGCTCTAGATGCTATGAGCAGCTCTTTGTCTTCTTTGGTGGAAAGCGGAATGGGAACGCTGTCTCCAAACAGACGCTTGCCAACTGGATCGTGGACGACATCATGGCTGTGCCCGCCCCTTTGGAAATATGAGCTCACACTACGAGGAGTCTGGCATCCTCATGGGTACTGGCACCTCTCTAGCAGAAATCTGCAGGGCAGCGGGCTGGGCAACACCCAATACTGTCACAAGATTTTTGATCTCCAGGCCGGGTATACCACTTGCGTACTTTCCCCTCTGTGAGGCGAAGACCTGCACTTCTTCTCCCATGCGAGTTCATGAACCTGTGAACCCTGGATGTATTCCTCCCTAGCCTTGTGACTCACAAATTTGGCAGAGGAATTGGCAGCCAGATCCAGTACATGTGCTAATATGCCCTGTACCTGGTTAGGTTCTCCACAGGTGCTGGTTTCTCCGGTAGCCCCCTGTGATGTATTTTCTGTGGTACGATCTCCCTGTTGGCAGACCTGTATCTCCATTGGACAGAGATCTCTCTGCCCCTGGTCGCTGTGTTTGTAAAGCTCCTCCCCTTTGAGGCAGGACCTCCCACCACGCCTCTTCCATGTACAGCTGGTCAGCCCACGTTACTTATTGCAACATATAACCTCCCTATGGGCAGGATGAGGTCTCCATGGTGTCTTTCCCCCTGAAAGTATAGGAAAGGAAAAGCACACCATCCATGGCATGAATAATAGCGTTAGTTGGCCACAGCCGAATCTAATACTCTATGGAGAGAAAAAACATAGAGAAAAGGCAGAGGCTGGCGAGGTCTGCTCCCAAACTAATTACGTCTTTTCCCCCCTCAGGGATGTGGGGAACTACATGACGTCTTTTGGTAAATGGTCTGCACTTATATAGCACATTTTTCTAACCTCAGAGGTTACCAAAGCGCTTTACACTGTGTCCCAATCACCCATTCACACACACACTCATACACCAATGGCGGCAGAGCTGCCATGCAAGGCGCTAGCCTGCCATCAGGAGCAACTTGGGGTTCAGTGTCTTGCCCAAGGACACTTCGGCACGTGGAGTCGTATGGGCCGGGATTCAAACCACCAACCCTGTGATTAGTGGCCAACCCGCTCTACCACCTGAGCCACAGCCGCCCCATTTATGACGTCTTTTGGGGTGTTGGGGGACCCCAACCAGTGCACCTGCTATTTTGCATGCAGCAGCTTGCTTGCACCTGCATCGGCAGTCCATGTAACACGATTCAGCTAGTTGTGGCGTTTCATATAGGACCTCTAATGTCACTACATCGACATATTGTCGAGTGAGTGACAGAAGGGGAACGTCTCAGTTACTGTTGTAACCTACGTTCCCTGATGAAGGGGAAAAGATGTTGTGTCCCTCTTGCCACTTGCTATACTACCCGCTGGAATGTCCGGGACTCTGTCTCGGCTCCTCAGCAAAAAACCTGAATGAGTGGTTGCGAGCATCTCCTTTTATACCTGTATGTCCAGGGGAGTGGCATGCAAATTCCACTCGCCAATTCTCTTTGGCCTTTTCTCAAAGATCAGAGGTGTTTGGGGCTCCCAAGAGCGATCCCTAGTGTCACTACATCGACACAACTTCTCATTCCCTCCATCAGGGATCAGACGTTTTTTAAGATGTAAGGTTGGGATACATTCAGGGGCATGTAGCATCCATTATATAATTGTATTAACAGTACACAATAGTGGGTATATGATATATTTTTTTGACTCCAAGCGTGAGTCAGGTGAAACCAAGGACTTCTAGGGTGAAAATTCTACCTGTTAATCAACCGCTGTGCTAAAACAAGATTTTAAAACTTAAACTTTATAACACATTGACAAGGACAATATCTCACGGATCTTCTTCAGTATACTGATATCAACATATAGTGACACAGATGAGAAGCACTTCTGAAACTTCACTAAATCAACTCAGAATTCTGCTCTAAATGTTATGTTTGCACTTAGAATAAATCCAAGTATAATTGGCAGAAATAGTGCACCGATTGTGTGTACTTTCTTTTTAAACTTATATGATAGTTACTTATTTTTTGATAGTGTAGTCATGAAATCAGACCTCCCCTCAAAATTTGTCAAATGTCTGAAATTTTTTTAAATATTTATCAGTCAATGTTTAAAATCTGTAAATGATGGAGAGTTTTCAGTTAGCGCAGCCCCTGGCCATACCTGTCTCTTTTTTGTTGTTTCTAAATCGCAAGCTATTACTACCACAAGGACTTAAAATCTCCGGCTTGTTAATAATGATCAATAGCGAGAAAATTCATGTGATTTCTTTGAATTCACAAGGTTGTAAAGTCATGTACCACTGCATCTGATGTGTGCCGGGGCTCTCAACCTCTCAAGAGTCAGAACTCACACCATGTGCACCCAAAAACATGCTGTAGGGGGAATATCAGTATATGATCACTGCTAAATTAGATTGTACATTTTAAATTGGAGATAGAACCAAGAACTTTTGGGTACCAGTAAAGAACTTTAACCTCTACAACACACCATCTCAAATGTAAAACAAAACAAAATGTTGATGTGAACCTCAGAGTCATGATGTGTCCGTTGGCGCAGAAACAGGCCAGACAAACGCTGTTACAAACCGACACCACATCGGCACGTAGCACAAAGGACGACTCTGTGATGCTGTGCACGTACAGACATGCCTGGGAGGGCATGAGGAAGACCTTGGCCTGCCTCTCTGAACACACCAAAGCTAAGTGGCCATCTCCACTGGCCTCCTGAGAGGAGGAGGGCGAGAAGTTGACCAGCTTTCGTTTGCGGGGTCGACCTGGATCCTCTGGAGCATGCTGGTCCCGCCACAACTCATAAGGATTTAGGATCAGAGTTCCCCCACAGTCCAGAAAGCAAAACCGCAGAACAGAGCCCTTCAACATTAATACTGTGGCTGAAATAGAAAACAGGAAGAAGTGAGCGAGAACAAATAATGACACCAAATTCGAACACTGTGTCACACTTGTGTTGTAGTAAATTGTGCACAGACACAAAAAACAGTTCAGTAAGTGGTAGGTTAAAGATAAGAGATAAGATTTTGGAGCTTAAAATTTTGGCACCCATTCACTTGCATTGAATGGACCTACAAAACAGAGATATTCTTCTAAAAATCTTAGTTTGTGTTCTGCAGAAGAAAGAAAGCCATAAACATCTGGGATGTCATGAGGGTGAGTAAATGATGAGATAATTTTCATTTTTGGGTGAACTAACCCTTTAAGTTGCTTTGCTCTTGATGAGCACCAAGTCAAAAATGCTCACTCACGAATAGGCTGCAAATATCACTTTCCAGGACTAAAGTAAGAGCAAAAGCTCCAAGGTATTATTTTATGGCATATGAGGTAATCAATTAAATAACGAAATAAAGAAATTTATAGTTTCGTACCCTAATTTTCTGTCAATGTGGATTTACAATCATAAGAATACTTGTGTATCTCTTCTGCAAGCTTTGAGCATTGGATGTTTTAGATGTTTTATTTCTAAAAAATTTCATTGCATGACACAGTATTTGTTTTTAAATACATTTTTCAACTTGATGAATTTTGAATTCTAATGAATTTACAATCTTTAGTAGATTGTGAGGAGATATTATTACAAATAATGTGGGTTAAAGCATACCAAAATGGATGATGGAGCATGTAGTACATCATCTCTGACCTTTAGATTTCCATTTAACACCTTTGTTAGGTGGTTAAATGGCTAATCAGAACTGTCTGTTAATTATGACAATCATGAGGAAGACAAAAATAAACATACAGACAGGCACCTTTTGCTCACTGCCAAGTAAAGACTGGGGAGGTTGAAATGTTGCTAGCAATACAAATTTGGAAGTACAAATATAAGTGTAAAGACATCTATAATTTTCTTTTTACCCAGCACTTTTGACCAAAATGACCACAAACTTCTCAAGACATGAAAGCATGTGGGTTCTCACCTGTGGGGGCCACAGTAATGGATTCTTCCTGGCGTTCCTCCTCGTCTGTAGGGATAGACATTGGAATGATGAGCACCAGGCCCAGGCTCGTTCCCACCCACAGGCAGGGTGTGGGCAAGGTGTCTGACTTATGCCCATACGACTCCGCAAAATGAAGGGTAGTTATGGCCTCTTTAGTCTCTCTGTCTATGCTGGAAACGCTAGAGCTCCGAGAACGGCTGAACGAGTTTTCTCGACTCTCTGAGAAAGAATGCAGAAGGGGAGAGTGGGAGAAAGAAAGGGTGGGTGGGGAGAAGAGAAATGACAAGAAAGATGGAAAGAGGAGGACAGAGAGATGGAAGTGTAGTAAAAAAAGATAAAGAAGGATTGTAGAGTGAAAAGAATATATATATATATATATATATATATATATATATATATATATATAAATATATATATATATATTCTTTTCACTCTACAATCCTTTCTATATATATATATATATAGAAAAGAGAAAAAGGGGGAAAACTAGTAGTATAATCCTTTTTTCTGTTTAAAAGAAGAGTGAGCTCTTGATTTTAGAGAGTAAAGATAAATAGACAAAAGTGGAGTCACTCCATGTGTGCATTCACACTTACATTTAAACCAGTCATAAAGTGATACAAAGTGTGCAAGTGAAAATACAGCAGTTTTAAGATGACATACATTATATAGATTTGCAGTTTAAGCAAATCAGAATTAATAATGTACATACTGTACAGGCTGACACACATAAAAACACACACAAACATACTGCGTGCACACACGATTCTGAGAATGCATTTCCCCACATGTTTGCTTGCACATGTAGATATTTTACTCACACATTCAAACACAGAGAAAGAATGCACAGCACACAATCTCACAGTTCCAAATGTATTCACACCTGTTATGGCATCTTACAAATATTGCTGGCATTGAATTGCTTTCAGGTTCATATCTACTGCTTACTTAAAAGTTCAAGTTCACACAAACAAAAAAAAGACTATCTGCTTATTCCTGATATATTCTTCATTCATCCATTTAGACAAAACTCTCCCTCCCACTTAAACTGAAGAATGCCAAGTTTATACTGTACTTGTCGTAGAATTAACTTCAGATTGTGGAAAATAAACCAGGCAAAGGTGTTTTTATAATAATAATAATAATAATAATGATGATATATAAGATTTGTTTGTGTCATTATATTATATCTTGTGTGACATCCAGTCTTCTTAATTATTAGTTATCATGTTTTGCATTACCATAAAACATCAATACTAACATAGAAAATCCTAGAATATATTAGAACTTGACTTCCATTGAGATTCCTGTCTAATGAAAGTGATTTGTCAAATCATGAACGTGATTTGTGGAGAGAATGAAAGTTGGTGCAGCTATCCTTATCAGGACTCTCCAAACACATAATGAATTTTATACTGTAAAAACTAAAGATTTAATACCCTAACTCTACCCCTAAACCTAACCCTCACAAAAAAAACAAAACAAACAAAAAAAAAAAAAATCTGCATTATTACATTGTCAATAAAACATAATTTAGTATTTTTTTTTTAAGTGATTTTAATTATGGGGACACTAGCACACACACACACACACAGAAATGGCACCATTCCCTGAGAATGACCCTCCTACTTATCCCTATGACCTCATAACAATCAGCTCTACATTGATGACAACATACATTTTTAATGATACCGACATGTCTGCAGAAACAACAGTTTTCCTGAAACAGGTTAAGCCTTGTCTTGGACTAAACTGCACGGTTAATGGTTTATCACACATAGTCCAGGACTAGATTAAATCTGTGTCCTAGAGATGTCAGAGTGCATGGGATGGACAGACGACTACAAGCCGACAACACAGCAGATTGACAGAGGCTGGTGTGGAACACAAATCAGACATTATTATAATAGTCAGCTGATAGCAGCTATAGTGTAAATCCAAAATCTGAAGATAAAGAGCAAGGTGAAGACTCGAAACAAGATTTAACTTTACGTGAGTGGGGGGGGTCTGACCAAGCGACTGTGAGCCACAGGACGGGACGGAGCGAGACGGGACGCTACAGGGTGAGAGGTCGTTGGGTCATGACCCTGTGACCCTTGTATGCCTCTCCTTACCTCTCTCGTTCCAGGAATAGGTGGTGATGCGTTGTTCATCATGTGAGTACATACTGACTCCGTGTAACTGCTGCAGCATGGCTCGTCGGGACGGATAACCTATCCACCAAACGTACATTCACATGCACACGCGCACAACATGCCAACAGTCATAATCACACATGTAGATATGACCACATGACATATATAATGACACGTAAATACACACAAATATCAGACGCATACCAAAACATAAAAACACGACCAGACCATCACAGACAGTATACAGAGAGTGACAGAGACAGAGAGAAAGAGAAACAGATAAACTGATATGCATAAAAGAAAGAAAGAAAGAAAGACAGAAAGAAAGAACGAAAGACCTTTTGTCTCTTTTGTAGTTTTTGAAACACTGACAGCTTAGTCAATAATCTTAAAATACCTGACCACAGCTCTTCAGTATGTCCAACAGACAACAATAAATTATGTATTGGCAGAATGGAATAATTTATTGGCTGTGAGAGTTGCATCAAAGTTAAGATGCTTGTAGCTCTCTCTCTGTGTGTGTGTGTGTGTGTGTGTGTGTGTGTGTGTGGATCACAAGAATGAAAGGAATAGTAAACCCCAAAATGGAAATTGTATGTTCTCAGAAGACTTGGAATATAGCCCTCTTGGAATTCTCCTTTTGTGTTCCACTGAAAAGAGAAAGCCATATGGGTGTTAAAAAACAAACGTAAATGAGTTTTCATTTTAGGGTGAACTATTCCTTAAAGCAAGGCAATATCAAACAATCCAATCACATTCTCTCACACACACAGTGTCAAATGGTCATAAACAAAATAAAATCCAGGTTTGTATAACGGCACACAAATCAACCTTTTCTATTACCGACAGCACCTGTATCTGCAGAGACAGTGAACATAATTAGTCGTATCCATCCTGTTATGCCTGTTAGTGTGAATATTTCATGATGAAAAGATCTCCTTGCTTGCTTGTCTCTCCCTCTCTCTCTGGGACTCCTTTGCTGAGGTCACTGGCTGTCAATCAGGAGAGCTAAATGACAAACCTTTTATTAGAAACACCAACAATGCACTCACTCTGTGGGACGAGCAAACCCTTTTAATGAAAATCGCTTTTCACCGTCTGCTGGATTTCTCAATTTCTCCTTTTTGATGTTATGTGGCTTTATCAGCACGGCATAGACTATGTGTTTTGAATTTGTGTATGAAAGTTCAGCCACTCAGTGTGCTTGCTGCTATGTAAGCTTCATTCCTATGTGCGTGTCCGTCCACCTGTTCACTACTTGCAGCGTGTGACACATTTCTGTAATTGTGTGTCTTATTTAGAGTCTTTTTTATGCTTGTCTTTCATGCCTAGATCTGTTTTCTAACATTATAGCTTACTCTGCACAAAGTCATTTTCTACATGGTTATCAGTATTTTGTCTTGCTTAACCAATTAAAATGTGAAAACATCCATAAAATAAGATACATTTAGCATTGATCTTATTTAAATGGATGTATTTGTCTTAAGCTTTTATACATAACCAATTTTGTAATTCTTGTTTTAATTCTGCTTATAGGCACAATAACAAGTTAATAATTTATCACTAACCTCTTAAGGTGAACTACTTTATGAAACTTTATGCAAATAATATAGTTTCTACAAAGAATGACTTGAACTCCATTTAGTTGCAACATGCAACATTTTTGTGTTATTGTTAATCAGTTAACTCGATATTGAAGAACTGATAACCGATTAAGTGGGAAAGTGTAAATATCAGTTAAAATATCAGTCAAACCGATTTTCGGTCAGTCTCTACTCATGATCTTGCCTTTGCTTGCGCTCTAACAGCTCCAGGATCTCAGTGAAAATTACATAATATATTAAGTCTTGTTTTCATAGAAATCTAATAAAATTGTAAATATTTGAATACACTTAATTTAAAAGAAAAAACATGATTATTTTTCAAATAGTTTCTTTCTTGTTTTATGCATAACGCCTCCTAAATTTTGTTAGACTGCCGTTAATGTCTTTGTCATTTTGCCTCTACATTTACATTTATGCATTTGGCTGTGGCTTTTCTAAAAACTGACTTACAGTGCATCCAATTTTACATTTTATCTGCGTGTGTGCACTGGGAATTGTACCCATGACTTTTGTGTCTTGCTTCAAATAAATGTATCTGTTTTAAGAGTGTTTAGCAGTACCGCCGCTCCCTATAAGCAGACTACGCAGTCTGCGTAGGGCACCATCATCCTTCGGAACTCTGCGTAGGGCATCAATTTGGCCAGCGGCGGCTCTGGTGTTTAGATATTTTTTTTACTGGAAAAAAAAACAAAAAGTGTGCATGTCTGTCTCTTTTACTCTTCATGCCTGTTTATATGAGACTACGTATCCAAGCCTTCTTGGCTCCTGTGGCTCTCTCTTCCTGTAGCGTGTCTCATTAGCAATGGGTTGGCTCTCCATACTGCTAATTGACCTTTAATTATCTCAGCGGCCCCACTGCGGCACTGCATGCCTGTTACTGTAGCGATATGGACACACTCCATGCCTTGAGACCAAAGAAGTGGTAGGCAGTCCTCTAACTAACAATTACAGTCTTCCAAGGGGAGGGAAAACTAAGTTATGTCTATAACTGGACCAAACAGCGAGAAATTTTTCTGATTAATTTGCATATCAAGACAGTGTTCAATTAAAAATTTCAAGCTGAGTCTGTCTAGAAGGGTTTTAGGGGTGCTTGCAAAACTGTCTAAATATAAAAGATGGAAAAAGAAAAAACGGTGGTTCGAAAAGTGTTTTGACAAGCCTTTGAAAAATAACATCAAATATAGATTAATTGGTTAAAAAGGCAATACACAGCTTGTTGCTCCAATCACCGTGAAAAAACTCTACATTTTCTCAAAAGATTTATAAATTAACCATGTATTCTTTTGAAAGAAATGAGCATGAACTTATAAATAAGAAATATTTTATTATTTTAAAGTTAGATATACACACTTAAAAGTGTGTAATTTACATATTTTCCACATCTCAGAATAGTCAGTCGCCAGTGGAAGTTTTCATACAGCCAGTTAGCATTTGTCAGGACATACTTTTCCAGTGGCTCCAGAATGATAAGTAAAATGGATTTTACAGCAGGTGATTGGCTGAAAAATCCTGGATGTGGAACTGAGTTCCCTTGAGCAAAGATGTCAGATTTAAAATTGTGTCCTTCAGGAGGGGCTGTGTCAGCAAAGCAGCTGCCATTAAGATGAATGAGAATGCTAACAAGCTTTATCCACGTTTTAAAGACATCCTTGGCTTGCATCCTCTTGTAAACAGAATTACAGATAGAGATGACAGTATTGAAAGAGATGCTGCTTATTGCTGCGATTGGATTAGTGAATGACAGTAAGTCAGTGCACAGGATATATAGGACTGACGAGGACAGAGAATTTACATGAGATAAAAGGCGTAGAATGACTCTATTTCTACTGTTTGAACTGTTCATCCAAATGACTAATGAAAAGATGTTTAATCTAGTTATCTGTTTAACAAGTATCTCCATTGGCCTTGAGAAGTGTCCATCAAAAACCGTGTATGTCCCGTCAACTTATTTACCTCAGCTGTCCAGCTGAAATGTAGTGAAGAGATTGCCTACATCACGCTGGCTCTGTGATTCCCCTGACAACCTAAACCATTCATGCACGCACAATGTCAGGTGGCTTTAAAAAGTAGACTACACCAGACATATCCGGTTGACAGATTTACATCTTCACAAAACAGCAAGTGAAAGCTAATTCTTACAGGCAATTTATGCGTTGGACCCTGGAAAATGCATCTCGAAACCGAACTGTCCACTCAACAAATGGACATAAAACTGATTTTGATCTTAAATAGTAATTAAAGCTCAGATTATATCCAAGAATAAATTATCTAGCAATCCATAACCTACCAACTAAGTTCTGTGAACATGAACAGTTAGACTCGAGTCTGTAACTAAAACAAATGCCACCAGAACCCATGATAAGAAAACCATGTATGTCCACGTTCGCTAACAATAATCCATGTTAGTCCAATTGAAATATTGAACAGTCCATTAACAGTTGTGTAATGACAGAATTATATTTATGGTGCTAAAGGTGACTAATTATGTTATTTTTTATAAATTTTGTAAGATTGCTTAATGTTAAGCTTTATTTAATTAACCAAATAGCTTTCAACTGTTTAATATAATGGCAAGTGATTTTCTAGTATCAAATTAGCAATTTAGCATGATTACTCAAGGATAAGGTGTTGGAGAGATGGCTGCTGGAAATGGAGCCTGTCTAGGTTTGATCAAAAATAACTTTTTTCAAATTGTAATGCTGCTGTTTTTTACATCAGTAATGTAGTGACTATACTTTGTGATCAGTTGAAAGCCAGTTTGGTGAATTAAAGAACCAATTTCCTTCCGAAACAGCAAAATCTGTACACTATTCCAATCTTTTGGCAGCCTATACACACACACACACACACACACACACACACACACACACACACACACACACAAACTTGATTGACTTCTGTGTTTGCCTTTATCTCATGTGAATTCTCTGTCCTTGTCTGTCAGATATGTCCCTACAGCCTTTTACATTTTTTTGCTCATATCTGCATTTTCTCGACAACATCAACACCTCACATGGATTATATCCTGTGCTCTGACTTCCTGTGACTTCAATTTATGATGTTAGTAAAGTTTCTTTTTGTTTGTTTTATTTAATTTTTTTCCATACGTTTTCTCTGGCCCTTGGAGTTAAGTCTTTAAGGCTCCTTTGTAATAACGCTCTTCACATGAGAAATTAGATTTGCTGACTCATCCTTCAATAACAGCCTCTTTCCAAAGCCTACATAACATTGACGGATTCACAAAAACATTTAAGCAGCACATTTCAGTGTGAATTGCTAAGATCAGAGACCTTGTTAAAAGGTTCTAACACAGGGATCCTTCAAAAGAATTTGCAGAGCTACGAACAGCACAAGGTTTGACAGATTTCTCACATTTTACTCCTATTTCATTCGTTTTTCTGGTGTTTAGGAATTTATTACTCTATTACCTCACCATGATTTGGGTGGGCCAAGTTGACATGTAGATGTGGGCGGCTGTGGTAATAAGTTACGTGTACTATCTGAAGTTGCAGAGGTTAAGAACAAGTCTTTCTTCAGCTTAGTTTCAATAAATGGTCTTTTTGGACTGGAGATGAAGTTTTGAGTTCTGAAAGTTAAATTGCATTTTCATAGTACAATGAACTTTTGATATGATATGACCCCTTTAAAGTAGGGCTCCTTGTTACTTTCAAGAATGAACATACTGACATGTAACACATACTCACACCAAGACACTTCAAAATTTGAATGTGGCAGTGATATGCATAAACATTTAAAAGTTTGCACACTTTAATTATGCGTTTTGTAGAAAAGCGTCATGTGGCAGCATCCAACTTGCATAATTTAAATTCTCTGCACATTTTCTCTAATAAATTCCAGATTATGCTACAATTGCAACATTTCTCATAGAGAAAAATGGTCAAAGAAAAGAATGAGCCCATAAATTTAATATCTGTTTAAAGTTTAAATCAAAGCGACGTTCCACAAAAATGGCCTACATTCATTTTTCAATTCACATCACCAACCCACCTGTCGAAGGACCCTATGTAGAGGCAGTAATTAAAAGCATTAAAAGCAAAACATATAATTAGGCTCATAGCTGTGTCTGCTTCAGCCTCCATGTTTGAAGCACAGATATGGTCTCAAACATAAAAGGGACCGAAGCTTGAAAAGCCAAATCCTTTTTGTGAGTCACACTTTGAAAGGTTTGTGCTATTTCTTTCTTTCTTCTTTTTGCTTTACTCTTCTTTTTGCAAATTACTTTTAGGTGGATGGTTAATAAAATGCACTTATTAGCAAAATTCATCCCATTTATTCTAATTTGACTTAAGTCAGGATACATAGGATTTAAGTTTAATTACAGTTCATTACACAAAACTATTATGGGATCACAAAAAGCTGTCACCAAAATTTCAGGTTTCAACAGCGAAAATGCAAAATGGAAACTGGTGCTTAAAAAAGGTACACTGTTACCCCTTTTCCAATGACATAGTACCAGCACTGATGCTGGTACCCAATCTGACCTCATTTCCTGCATTTACACTGAAGAAAAGGTTGTTTTGGGCCAGAAAAATACAGTCTCTAGGTCAACCCCTTAAATCTTCTGGTCTTAAACAAGGAACCACTAATGTCAGATACCATGGGACAGGATAATGATATCCCCATGACCGACAAAGATGTTTGAATAAAAACATTGTGGCTAATGTCCCGTAACTAGATTTCTCTCACATATTCGATAATCCTACTGTAACTAGATTTCTCTCAATATAATCAAAAAAGAAGTCAGTGCTGTAAGTGTTTGAAGCTCTACAGTTGATGGACATCCCATTCCCCTACTGTATCTTTATTACACTGCAAAACTACTTCAAGAACTCTATTTTACCTGTTTGAAAAACCCAGTCTTTACCTGTCTTTTTACTGCATTTTCAGTGTTGACATAATACTCACACTACTTACACAACAAAATGGCGTAGAATAGTACAGAAAAGTGCGGCTTGGGACGCACCTTTTGTATCATTCCGCATTTCTTTGTTTGCAGTGTAGCTCGGCAACACACAATGGTTAATCCTGCTTTGACATCGACTGGAGCTATTTTCATTAGCACAGCATAAATAGACAAAATAACTGGCTATACTGGGTCTAAAATGTAAGTATCTTTAGATTAATTTCTTGTTTATAGAGCTGTAGAATAAAAGTTTGCAATCGAGCTGTTGTACTGAATATCAACACAGTTATCATTTGTAACATTAAACCCAACAGCATAAAGATGCTAATTTACGATTTTATTTGGATGTTAAAATTTGTTCTCTAAACTGAGTAGGACTTGTATACCAAGATCACGAAGCACCACGTTTGTGTGAAGGCAGGTTTTGGTATAATGCAGTCAGTAACAGCATTGTTTTTACTCTAAAGTCAATGGAAATGCAGGCTGGTTCTGAGAGATGTCCATGGATCCCCCGTGTGAGAAACAGCACTACTTAGTTGCAAAAGGGGTATGTTTCCTGCATGGCATGTTAAGGCTTTTGAATTTACCGATCTCCCCAACAGAGCAGAAAAAATTTAAATAAACAGTAAGAAAAGGCAATCAAATCAGAGCATCAAAAAACACTGCAATAAAAACCCCACCCTCGTCCTTGTATCATTTGATGAGTGTTAAACATGCAGGATGGGTGAGGGGGTAGTGTAGATATGGGAATAATAGATAAGTGTAATAAAGGGGTAAAGGAGCTGGAGAACAAGCACACACCTTCGGTGAGGGAGGACACAGGCAAAGAGACCTCGATGCATGCGGCAGACTGGGCCTTGCGGAAGGGTGGTCGGCCGGGCCCTCTGCGGGCTAGGCGTGGCCCTTCAGGGCCCCCAGGGACTCTGGCCCTCCCAGACGGACAGGGCTGGGAGGTGGGGCTAGTGCAATGTCCATTCACATGATCTGTAACAATGGGCATAGCATTAGCAAAAAAAAACAAACTGAAATAAGAAACAGAGAGAGAAAGAGAGGTGAACAGGTCTGTGGGATGAAAATAATGCAGCCACAAATGAAAGACAGAACAGTAAAAGTAGGCGGTCTCCTGACAGCAGCAATAATTAGCCCAATTGAATTTTGATGATTCCAAAAGAAAAGATATTAAAAGATTTGAAAAGTAAAAAGAAATGTCAAGTATTTTTTAAAGATTCGAAAAGAAAAAATTCTAAAAGATTTAAAAAAAAAAAAAATATCTGAAAAGAAAGATTCGAGGAGACAGGACAACAGGTAATGACAGAGGTGCTGAAAAGAATCAGGCATTCAGAGAGGCTTTCTCATCCTTTCTCAACTCAGACACAAGACACTGTTTATGCAGAAAGTCGATGGAGGTTTAGTTGATTTTGAGCTGCATCTAAAACAGCACATTTAACAACAGTGCCTTCAACACAACTCACTGATCCATACCTGCGGAAATATCCAGAAACCAGAGCCTCTCGGATATATCTCAGGATTCTGACTGACTCCTGTCTATTTTGAGAATATAGCTTTAAATACTCTCTCCCTTTCTCAATCTTGTATCTTTCAATCAATTTCATGCCAATGCAGCCATCCAAATCCACGGCTGTCTACTGTTATTTCAAGTCCATAGGATTTCTACTTCTACTCAGTGTTTTTGATATTGCACTGAAGACTTGGCAATCAAAACTTTGACACTGACTCATGGGGAAACAAAGCACTGTTGAGAACACCATCTATAGTGAGTCTGTCAAACTTTATCATTTTAAAGACTACATTTTGCTTATTTCCAACTTTTTTACCCACTTTACTTGATAGTCATGTTGTTTGTCATGAAATTATATTTCTATGCTATTACATAATATTAAAGCAGATAAAGCTTAGGAAGTAAAAATCCCATTCATTTCCTCCAAAGAGAAATTGATTTTCAATGATAATATGAACCCCATTCAAGACAAAACTACCATGAGCGCTTTTATATAAGCCACAACTCAGTGGATTTCAACTTCTTACATAGTTCCCTCCCTTACAAAATAATTTAAATACACTGTCTTGTACCTTTTGTCCAGTTTTCAAATACTTTTTTGCTTAATATAAAATGTTGTAAAGTTGTGATTCATATCAGAGCTGGTTGGTCTGGTTCAAGGCTTAGAACTCTTAAGGCCCCTGCACACTTCCCACAAAATCAAAGAAGGGTGTGACATAATTTAGAACAAAATCTGTCCAAAAAGAAGTTGGTGTTCTCCAGATCGCCAGGGCGAACTTTCAGAAATCTTCTTACCGCATGCCGCCTTAATGCCATTGGCCCACATCATTGGTAGGTGTGATGTGGAGCTCCACCTACTTTGAGGCCAAAAGCTAATCCCGGTCAATCAATTAAGATCAGTCATCATGAACACACCAGCATACAGAGTTAATATTAGCAAGCTAGTGCAAATTTAACTACATCTGAATGATCATTCGAGTACAGACATTTTCCAAGAACATGTTATGCAATTTGTTTAATTAGTCTACAAAAGGAATCAAATCTACTCAAATACTCTGAAGTGCCCATTCACTCATGTGCCAACTGCAGCCAAAAGCCATTCACACATCTGCCCAAATCAAGACATCCCTATCAGGATTCTTTTGTCTATTCTACCCTTTAACACTCATTCATACACCCATTTTTGCAGTAGTATCAATGCCATCATAAATTTCAATAACAGAGTGTTATCTGCACATATTATGACTGTGTATAGTGTATTAGCACCATACAGGCATACATCCAAGTTAAACATTAAAAATTTCACATTATCAACTGCAAATACATAAATTAAAATCATCATCGACTTGTTAAAACAGCTTCTTTAGCTGATCTTGTGTAAATTATACATGGAATGAGGCATAAAGTCATTGTAAACACATTTTAATGTCAAATTAGTTGATGTTTTGCATGTACTCTTGAGTGTCCTCATATTTAAATGTACCTCTTAATTCCTCCCAAAGCAGTGTGGTGGGTGTCTAAATGTTTGCAAACAGTATGTCATTGCTCAGGTGTTTCAAACTTCTTTTTGACTCTGAGCAAAGAGCAAAAAAAGCATTTTGCTGTGAGTGTGCTGGGGCCTTTAATTTAATTTTCTTTCATTATGGTGAAAAAGAATGGGAAAAATACTTCTGGAACCAAGGCAGATGAAAAGTAGATGGACAAAGTTGCAAGCATTGCAGAAATATCCAACAATATCTCTAACTTGATATTAGAAGACAGTATTAGTACTGCCCAGGATAAGAATTGGATGAAAGTGACAACTGGAGCATCACATTGAAATACATACAGCTCATACAGTAATTCATACAATTATAAAAGCCTGCTGTGACATTCTGTTACTTGCTGTTGATAACAAGTTAGAGAATGCAGGCTCATATTAGACCACATGAGAGAAGCAGGATGAGAAAGCCCAAAAAATGGAGCCTGTCCGCAAACATCTTTATGCCTGTCTTCCCTGGCATGCACCAGGACAGAGGGTCAATGTATCTAAATGTGCTCAGGGTCATTAAAATATTGCAACTGAGGGTTTAGAATAGCACAACTAGTTGCAATTGCAGCCCTGGCGCATTCAAGGGGAGACAGTTCTACGCCACAACAATAATGTATGTTGTATCACAACATACATGCAGCATGGAAATTCATGCTGGTCTAAGCTGGTATTATTAGGAAGAGAAACTTAATTTTTTTTTGTCTTTCTGTTGATCAAGTGTTGATCTTTATATGTCCAGAACTTAAACCATTAATACAGTATTTTCATATTATAAAATGACTCCACTGAGCTTTCTCAGTAATTCTATAACATTTCTCAGCAAGTACAAATCTAAACCTTAGAGGATTTAAAACAAGTATAATCATTCATGGCTCAGACAGTCTATTTTCCATTGTAATTCAGCATAGTTTAACCTGTTGAGGAAATGTGTCATTATTACACATTAGGTCAGATTTGGCACAAGAAATTGGAGGAAAGGGTTCAGCTCTCAGCGAGAGGCATGTCACATGCATAGTCACAGCCTAGCATGAAAAAAGCCATTCAAGAGGGAAATAAAAAGAGAATAAGGAGAGATACTGAACAAAAGAGACAGAGTGAGACATATCTGAGTATTTCCATAAAAGGCTGAATAATGATCCAAGTCATGACGAGGCAAGCTCATTTCCAGAGAATGGTCTAATTACATTAGTGCATGTCAGTTCAGTGGTAGAAGATGATCCAATCACAATGGAGCAGGCTTTCATAGAGTTAGATAATGATCCAAAAGGGTTTGAGCATGTTCTTTGGTGTAGGATGATCCAATTACTATGGAGCAAGGGCGTTTAGAGGTAAAGGATGAACCAATCGCAAAAGAGCAGGAGCGAGTTGTCAGAGTGGTACTCTTCTCAACTTAAGAATGAGTGAACAAACCACCTTTGTAAACACTTGCAAAATGTACATCGAAAAGCATCGGAAAAAGGAAATGGATAATTAAAAAAGACCACACGCAGAGATGTGAGGAATTTGCTCCACTTCACGAATTCAAATAAGAAATTGAAAGAAAGTGATAAAATAAAAGTACAAAAATACATCAAACAATAACTTTAAAATGCAAAGACAAGGGGCTTCATCATGTCATTGTTAACAGGATGAAAACAGAGAAATTTGATGAATCAAAAGGCAAGAATAAAGAAAAAGAACTGCTCGCTTTCGGCCTACCGTACCAAGATCAGTCTTAAGATCTGTGGGTAGACTTAACTTTCTGCCTGGTCCCTTGACTGAAACAAAACAAAATAGGACAGAAAGGGGCAATTAATCCATTTAAGAAAACAAAACAAAAGATAAAAGGTGCAGACGTCAAGGAAATAAATAATTAATCTTATTTCAAATATATCAAATTAAAATCATATTTTGATGAAATAAAGTAAATAATCTTGTGTAACACATGCATGTGCACACATTGGCGTGTAACGTTGCATTTGATGGTCATGCCCAATCGCATCTGTACTCTTCTGTTTACAGGCACGTATACACAAACACAAAACAAACTCATGCATGCAGTACACATACTGGCACAAATGCACACACAAACTTCAATTCATGATTATTTTTGTCAAATATTTTGTAAAATCTGTAATTTGTAAAATTAAGAGTAAAAGAGAACAGTTTGGATCTATAGTATAGTATACCACACGAAGCGCACAGGAACTAGAGGTAGACTGATATATCGGTTTTACCAATTAATTGGTGCTGATAGTTGCTTCTTGGAACTTGGGCCCTTCTGTCACTCACTCACTCGACGTGGACTGGGCTGGACTGGGAAGTGAAATCGGCCCGGGATGTTACATGGCAACTGGCCCAACTATTGAACGATGGGGAGGTTCGCTGTCCTATTCTGCAAATCGCGGCAGCGTTTTGTGGTCCATTCTGCATAACGCGGTGGCTCATTGTTGCTTATCGCAGCCCATTCAGCAAGTTTCACGGCCGAACCACCGGCCCGCTCGGTTCTCCCAATGGCCATTACACACCTGATCAGCCCAAAAGTGCGACGGCCCACCGGGAAAATGCCAGGTATACTTCTTCGGAGCCAAGCGATTGTATTTCACTGAGCTGAATTTACTCTGCCAGCCATTCATCTCTCGCTCTTACGAGCTATCGGTTTCTATGGCGAATTGCACTGGTTCTCCCCCTCTCTCACTGGTGTTGTGCAGAGAAACACCCCTAGGTGCATCAGCAGCGAAAGATTGCATTTTCTAAAAAGAAAGAAAAAAAAAAATATATATATAAATATATATATATATATATATATATATATATATATATATATATATATATATATATATATACACACACTCACCTAAAGGATTATTAGGAACACCATACTAATACTGTGTTTGACCCCCTTTCGCCTTCAGAACTGCCTTAATTCTACGTGGCATTGATTCAACAAGGTGCTGAAAGCATTCTTTAGAAATGTTGGCCCATATTGATAGGATAGCATCTTGCAGTTGATGGAGATTTGTGGGACGCACATCCAGGGCACGAAGCTCCCGTTCCACCACATCCTAAAGATGCTCTATTGGGTTGAGATCTGGTGACTGTGGGGGCCATTTTAGTACAGTGAACTCATTGTCATGTTCAAGAAACCAATTTGAAATGATTCGAGCTTTGTGACATGATGCATTATCCTGCTGGAAGTAGCCATCAGAGGATGGGTACATGGTGGCCATAAAGGGATGGACATGGTCAGAAACAATGCTCAGGTAGGCCGTGGCATTTAAACGATGCCCAATTGGCACTAAGGGGCCTAAAGTGTGCCAAGAAAACATCCCCCACACCATTACACCACCACCACCAGCCTGCACAGTGGTAACAAGGCATGATGGATCCATGTTCTCATTCTGTTTACGCCAAATTCTGACTCTACCATCTGAATGTCTCAACAGAAATCGAGACTCATCAGACCAGGCAACATTTTTCCAGTCTTCAACTGTCCAATTTTGGTGAGCTCTTGCAAATTGTAGCCACTTTTTCCTATTTGTAGTGGAGATGAGTGGTACCCGGTGGGGTCTTCTGCTGTTGTAGCCCATCCACCTCAAGGTTGTGCGTGTTGTGGCTTCACAAATGCTTTGCTGCATACCTCGGTTGTAACGAGTGGTTATTTCAGTCAAAGTTGCTCTTCTATCAGCTTGAATCAGTCGGCCCATTCTCCTCTGACCTCTAGCATCAACAAGGCATTTTCGCCCACAGGACTGCCGCATACTGGATGTTTTTCCCTTTTCACACCATTCTTTGTGATGGTTGTGCGTGAAAATCCCAGTAACTGAGCAGATTGTGAAATACTCAGACCGGCCCGTCTGGCACCAACAACCATGCCACACTCAAAATTGCTTAAATCATCTTTCTTTCCCATTCTGACATTCAGTTTGGAGTTCAGGAGATTGTCTTGACCAGGACCACACCCCTAAATGCATTGAAGCAACTGCCATGTGATTGGTTGATTAGATAATTGCATTAATGAGAAATTGAAAAGGTGTTCCTAATAATCCTTTAGGTGAGTGTATATATATATATATATATTTCTCTAAAAACAGAATTTTCCAACTAAAAGAGTGGCACTTACGAAAGCATCTTTTTTAAGATGCCTTTTCATTTGTGTGTTATTCCTGGTTGCGCCCGCTATCTCTCCGCTTCTGATGTCCACAATTGCTGTCTCACGTGCTTGGGTGCTACCCATGCGGATACGGCTTTGGTGGATGGTTCATGCCCTCATTGTGAGAGTATGACCATGGCTACGTTGCGGTCACTGCTTTCCTTCGTCAGATGGAAAGCCACCCTAGCGGCTCCCCAGCTCGGTCCTTCTACCTACGGGTATGAGGTGGAGTCGGTAAGCATTGGGGGGCGATCTGGAGACTTCAATGGGAGCCTCTCTGCCGGGAAACCCCACACAGACCTCCCATTCCCCAGCACGCTCGTATACCCCAGACGAGTTCTGGAATGAGACCGGAGGGCTGATTCCCGGCTTCATTCGGGGCTTCATTCATGTCTGATGCAGATGACTCGACTGGACTCCCACCTCGGGTGCGGCAGCCCAGTCGCAGGCTGATGCGGAGCTTGCGGCCATGCTTGCCCGGGCAGCCGCAAGCTCACGGCCATGCTCCGCCCCCGTTTCTTTCTTCTTCGGAGATGCATGAGGAGCAAACACGGTCATATCTCTCACTACCCTCAATGCTGTGGCTACAAGGGGGTACTCGGCAATTCCTCAGGTTGATCAGGCAGTCGCGGTGCACTTGTGCCCGCAGAGCGCCGCCACCTGGCGGAGTCGTCTGAGGCTCCTGTCCAGGGCCTGTAGGTTTACGTCATCATTGCTAAGGCCAATGGCGCTGCTGGATGCACCACATCCGCCCTGCATGCCATTGCACTCCTGCAGGTGCACCAAGCCAAGTCACTTAAAGAACTGCACAAGAGTAGTCATGACCCGGGACTAATGCAGGAGCTGTGCTCGGCGACCAATCTCGCCCTCCAGGCAATGAAGGTCACGGCGTGGTCTCTCAGGCAGGCGATGTCCAGCTTGGTGGTCAAGGAATGCCACTTTTGGCTAAACCTGGTTGAGTCGAGAGAGGCAGACAAGGTTCGATTTCTTGATGCCCCCATATCCCAGGTTGGCCTGTTCGGCAACACCGTTAGAGACTTTGCCCGGCAGTTTTTGAAGGTGAGGAAGCAGACGGAGGCTATTCAACACATCCTGCCCCGGCGCGTAGCAAGAACCCACACCCCGTCTGCTTGTTGCCAAGGGTGTCCCCCTGTCCCCTTGTTGGCTTCGGGTCAACTGGGAAAAGAGCAAGCTCTCCCCAGTTCAGAGCATCTCTTTTCTCAGTATAGAGTTGGACTCTGTCTCAGTGAAGGCATGCCTCACAAATGAGTGTGCGCAGTCAGTGCTGAACTGTCTACGTACATTCAGGCAGAACTCACCGGTCCCATTGAAATCTTTTCAGAGGCTCCTGGGGCATATGGCATCTTCAGCGGCCGTCACGGCATTCGGGTTGATGCATATGAGACCGCTTCAGCACTGGATTCAGACCAAAGTGGAGAGATTGGCATGGTGCCACGGCACACTCCGTGTGCTCGTCACGCAGGTCTGCTGCAGTCTGTTCAGCCCTTGGTCCAACCTAGCATTCCTACAGGCAGGAGTTCCCCTAGGACAGGTCTCCAGGCACAAAGTGGTTATGATGAATGCCTCCCAGCGTGTCTGGGGCACCGTGTGCAATGGACACGTAGCAGCAGGTATTTGGACTGGCCTGCAACTGCGTTGGCACATCAACTGCCTCGAGTTGCTGGTGGTATTGCTTGCCCTGCGGAGGCATTGCCATTGTTCCGGGGCAAGCATGTGTTGGTCCGGATGAACAACACAGCGATGATTGTGTATATCAACAGCCAAGGTGGCCTACGCTCTCGTTGAATGCTGCAAATTGCCCTCCATCTCCTCCTCTGGAGTCAGCAGTGACTCAAGTCGTTGCGAGCCACTCACATCCCAGGTCACCTCAACAGCAAAGCAGATGTGTTGTCATGGCAGGTCACGCTCAGGGAGGAGTGGAGACTCCACCCTCAGGTGGTACAACTGATTCAGAGTCGATTCGATCAAGCGCAGGTAAGCCTGTTCGCTTCCTGGGAATCCTCCCACTGCCTACTCTGGTATTCTCTGACCGAGGCTCCCCTCAGCACAGACGTTGGCACACAGCTGGCCCCTGGGGCTGTGCAAATACGCGTTTCCCCAGTGAGCCTACTTGGCACAGATGTTGGGATGTCAGGGAGGATGAGGAGCAAGTCATCCTAGTGGCTCCTTATTGGCCCAATCAGACATGGTCCTACGACCTCATACTCCTCACAACAGCCCCCCCCCCCCCCCCCCCCCCGGCACATCACGATGCAGTAGACAGTAAGTATTTAGGGAAGTACGACTTGATCGTCAGGTTCTTGAGAGGCGCTAGGAGATTAAACCCCCCAGACCATGCTTCGTTCCCTCGTGGTCCTTCGGGGCCTACGGGGAGCTCCATTTCAGCCTTAGAGTCAGCTGAGTTAAAGGCGCTCTCCTTGATGACTTCCCTCTTGACGGTGCTCACATCCATCAAGAGGGTAGGGGACCTGCAGGCGTTCTCTGTCAGTGAACCATGCCTGGAGTTCGGTCCGGGTTACACATCATCCTGAGACCCTGACCGGGCTATGTGCTCAAGGTTCCCATGACTCCGTTCAGGGATCAGGTGGTGAACCTGCAAGAGCTGCCCCAGGAGGAGGCAGACCCAGCCTTGGCGTTGCTGTGTCCGGTGCATGCTTTGCGCATCTATCTGGATCTACATCGACATAATGTCGAGTGAGTGACAGAAGGGGAACATCATGGTTACTAACATAACCTCCATTCCCTGATGGAGGGAAGGAGACGTTGTGTCCCTCCTTCTACAACACTGAACTACCCTCTGAAATGAGCGGGACCTTGTCTCGGCTCCTCAGTGCAAAACCTGAATGAGTGGTTGCATTCCAGCTCCTTATATACCCGTATGTGTGGGGGAGTGGCATGCAAATTCCACTTGCCAATTTTCATTGCCCTTTTCTCAAAGATCAGAAATATCTGGGGCTCCCAGGAGCAACCCCTAGTGTCACTATATCGACTCAACTTAGAGTGAGTGACAGGAGGGGAACGGATGTTACGTTAGTAACATGACGTTATCTGCAAAAAATCTATGTCAACAGTTGCCAATATTTTTAATCTAGTGAATGTGGCTATAAAAAGCTTAATTTGGTAAATGCCTTTTCAACCTTTTTAGGTAAATGCCTAAATCAACCTTTTCTGCCACTTTAGTTATCGGTTATGGCAAAATCCACTATCGGTCAACCTCTAACAGGAACCAGACACAGACACATAAATACTGTAGCTAAACATAACAAACACAACGGTTCAAATCAAAGCATAAAGAGATAAATAATGGAAAAGTCAACATTTTGCAAGCATTTTGTACTGCAAAGGTTAGAGTGTGCACTTTGCTGAATTTCTAAGGAACAATATGCAATAAGATCTCTGCAGAAATTAGATTTAACAGAGAAAAAATGGATGTATCATTTTTAAAAATGTTATTCCAAATAATGTCTCCATTATCTAACGCATTCTATCCAGCACACCAGAAAATGTATCTGTCACTGCAATCTCAGAATACTTCCCAAGATGGCATTCGCCTCCTAAGCATTATTTGAATAAAATGTTTTTAAAGTGGGTGTAATTTAAAATGTAATTTTCAGCATTCACTAATGCTTTTCCATTGAAAGACCCAATGAAACGGTTTGATAAGTGCAATGTTCTTTCCTGTGTTGATACATTTTCATACTTTCATACAATTTCATACGAATTAGGAGAGACATAATGCAGGGCTTGTCCTGTAGTATGTTTTATGAGCCAATATTCATAGGTAAGATTAATTTTACAAGGTTAATTTTTGAAGTACACTGTCATGTAAAAATTCCAATTATGATTTAACAGGATCTTTAAAGTACTGCTTTTTGAAATCTCAGATATCAGTTGCACAAAATAAAAATGTGTAAAACAAATATAGCTCTATTGTGAATGTACTTTGAGCAAGGTAAAACTGAGCAGCATATAATTGTAAAGAGATGGGGCTGTATTGCTCTCTCTCTCTCCTCCTTCTCCTTCCATGGATGTGGAGATGAACAGGATTTGAGGGTAATGCAAAGAGGAAATTGCTCCTGGAAATGGCAGTAATTAAAATTCCTGGATCGACAACCTGTGCCTTAGATGTGGAATCCCTCCCATTACTCTTGACAGTGATAGGATCAGCCTACATATGCATGAGCATGTGTGGAAACATTAAGGAAAGGCAGAAATAGAGAAAGCGCAAACTACCTACACGCTGACATGAGAGACATTAAATGCTTTGTGTGTTTCCTGTATAGACCCAATTCTGTCTGAATAAACCCATGTTGGACCTCGTTATTGTAATCCAGTGGCACAGCTAAAATGGCAAACATAACAGCTGGCATCTACTGATTTCAATGTCAGATCGCCAATGGCCACCCTGTATTATTGTCTTCTCCATGGGCAGAATTTCAGGGGTCCTTTAGCTGCTCGTTAGAACATTCTGAGCACTATGGCTTCGATGAACAGTAATTTAGGATTGCTTTGGATTGATCTCAAAAGCTGTCTTCTGCACCCTGCACTGCAATTTGCATGAATTACTGACTCCTTTCCTTTTAGCTCAAGCCATCTTTCACTAATTTGTAGAGGCAAAATATACTTTAGGAGTTTGCTAAAAATGCAGATGCCAAACTCTCTCACAAACATGCATTAGTAGTTTTGAGTCACAAGGTCTCTTTTGTTCATATAAAATATGTAATTATGATAATTTTACTCTTGCATTTTAGCCTACCTCTTGTGAGCGGTTTATCAAAAATACATTAATGTACTTCTGCCTGCCAAAAGACTGTCTCTGATTAGCAGCACCAATTTAGTGACCTTTGTATTTTTCTTTTTATTCATTGATTTTTTTATTAAGCCAACACGCAATGACATTTACATGCAGCTCATTACCAAAATGCGAACAATGCATTATTAGCATAAACTTAATGCTTATGCTTGTAGCCATAAGTTATACATTACAAAGCATTTGCTTTGCATTCCATGGCAAGTTTTAACTTCTATGACATGTTACAACACATTGTTACAACAAATTTTGGCAAGATTATGTATTAAACTAATTAGAAGCCTACATAGAAGCAACAAGGCTGCTAATTATTTCACCCCTTGCCATTGTATAAATTTTTTTATAATGTACAAGCCATTTTATCACTTAAAGTGATCCAAGTCCCTGGATGCAAGTCTTGTTGTCTATGGGTGAGTGTTAAAATGAATCATAATAATAGAAAGATATGTCAAAATAGTAAGATATTTGTTGGCTTGTATAAAAACTTTTTTGTCCCATAGAGAGAAAAAAAAAACATTTCAACACAAAGAACAACGTTATTGCAATTTCTCTAACATTTCATTCCTAACCTGAACTTAAACCATGATTTTACAAGGAAAATCACTGTTGTGTACCATTGAAAAAAGAAAAATCACCAGGGTTTTGCAACTTTTCCTAAGTTTAAACCCTAAACAAAACCCCAAACCTCAAAATAAGTGCATTGCAGGTTATTGACATATGTCAGTCATTTTGATTGCATGAAAAAATATGGAATGGATACACAATTTTTTTCTAAGATGTTTCCTTTCTTAAAATAAAGTGTTGGATTGGAGGCGCTAAAATTACTGTATTTTATCCATTTTAAATACTGTTTGTTGATTGGCTTGGTCTTTATGGAAATAAAGATTTTGCCATCTTTTACAAATTATTAAGAGTTGTCTTGAGTCTTGATGTTGTAGGAGCTTACAAACACAATAGCTTCTGGGACAGCAAAAGCAAAGGTTCTCATTCTTTCACATTGCAAAGAAAAACCTGTGACAGCCTGTTGGGTTCTAACTAAGTCCAAGCAAACCTGTTAATTTCAGACAAATGAATTTCTGTGAAATATTCAGGTAAATATTTAGGTATTAATTCAGTCAATATCAACTGCGCAAGAAACAAATATATACAGTATCTAGAGAATATATAATATTAGGGTCTATACATATTTAAATGTATGTATTATGGTAATTTGACCCCACTGAAACTCTGAATGCTCTGTCTGGGCAACACTCACAATCTCTTTCATCAATGCGCACGCACACACACACACACACACACACACACACACACACACACACACACACACACACACACACACACACACACAAAACATATTATAGCCTACTATTTACTATCATGCCCCAATCACATACATGCCAGAAATGCCCACATATAAGCACACTTACACATACTCATACACACACACACACACACACACACACCTAACATCTCATTGGCACAGATTGTGGCATGGGGCACTTTGAGTAAAGCTACTTCTACTGCAGCATGCAACCCCAAAACAAACACTCACGCACACGCAGATGGAGGAGCACATGAGCCACATAGTGTGTGTGTGTTTTTAAGGGGCTGGACATATTCTTACCACTGTCCAGCAGGTAAAAGACAGGACTGTAATGGCAGGACCGGAGGTTAGAAACAGGTTCCCCTGTGCCACGAGGCTCATTATGGAGGGAAGGAGTGTAGGGTGCTGAAAATCAAAGATCACACAATCGCTGTCACAAATGGAGGTCTTCAGCCAGGATGAATTACACACAGCCAAATAACTTGCTATAGATAATTTATTATTTGTAAAGGAGGCTGTGGACAGATGCTAAAAGAGAAGAACACAATCAATTAAAATAATATTCAAATAATCTGCTAAAGCCACAACTCTATTATAAAGCTTTCAGGTCACAACCAAAGTCTGATTTCTCCAATAACATACTTGTATGACTTTCAATTTCAAACAATTCCACTTTTGTTAGTTACAAAATGCAGTTACAAAGCTTTTAGATTACATTTTTACATTCTGTAGAACAAAATTCCACAGAGCACTTCACAAACTCTTTCAAACAATGTTTCCATCCATCCATCCATCCATCTTATCTTATCCAAAGTGGGGCAGCTGCTCTAGCAGGGGACCCCAAACTTCCCTATCCCGAGCCACATTAACCAGCTCTGACTGGGGGACCCCAAGGCGTTCCCAGGCCAGTGTGGAGATGTAATCTCTCCACCTAGTCCTGGGTCTTCCCCCGAGGCCTCCTCCCAGCTGGACGTGCCTGAAACACCTCCCTAGGGAGGTGCCCAGGGTGCATCCTTACCAGATGCCCAAACCACCTCAACTGAATCCTTTCCACGCAAAGGAGCAGCTGCTCTACTCCGAGCTCCTCACGGATGACTGAGCTCCTCACCCTATCTCTAAAGGAGAAGCCCGCCACCCTTCTGATGAAGCCCATTTCGGCTGCTTGTACTCATGACCTAGTTCTTTCGGTCATGACACAAATTATTTATAATTTTTTTTTACAGTTGCAAGAAAGTGTTAATGAATCAATTTTTATCAGATTTATTCAGAATTATCTTATAGGATTCGGAATCATAAATGCTGTATGAATTGGGGCCAAATTGTTCCGGTAAAGATGCGATAACAGTATTGTAAGAGGATGACAAGCATATTGCAGGTCTCCTGGCTACTCTGCTTTTACATGATTGATCTTCCTTAGACCTTTCTTGAACAATCTGCCCTTCCTGTCCAAAAGCTTTTTTATTTCTGCCCAATCATGATAATTGTCCTTTAGATGCAGATTTAATGCTTAGTTCTGTATCAAGGGTTTCACCCTCAGATTGCACCATCAGCTTGTAATGGAATATTCTTTCAAAGGTTTTATACACTTTTCTATCAACTATATTTAAATTATACTAAAGGTGTGTGGCAAGGCGGAGGGCAGGGCCGGGTTGTGATTACGCACACCCGGCCCTTAATTGGGCTGATTAGCCTGAGAGGGATAAGGGCCGACTGGAGACAGCAGTTATCATTCATCTAGCGCCACTATTAAAAAAAACAATGTCATGTTATAACTCTATTCATGTTAGATCACTATTCTGTTTCACTCAGCTGTGTGGTTTCTTGTTGTTTTGACAGTGTCCTGTACCATTTTTGCACCCATCTGTGCTATTTTTAATTATCGGTCTTTTGAAAACATGCACTAGATGGACGTCTTTGATCATTTTGATGCGCTGTTTTTTAAGAGCGGTACAAGCTCAACTTTTAAAAATGCATCTCAAACTGCTGTCAGACTGGAGGAAACACACGCCGTTCTGTGTGTAAACAAACACTGAAGATGTGAGATGTCGCTCCCGTAAAGACCAGCACCTTTGCTGTTGAATCTGGTTGAAGCACCCAACATTACCATGGATTGTATTACATTTGTGTATTCAAAACATTTCAGCATGTGTTTTGGCTGATATCAGTATGGATTGCTTGTGAACCAGTCAATACATGATTCAAGTTTAAGTAACTGTTTCATTCATGAATATTTCAAATGTCAAGACTGTTTTATAGTTAAGGTGCCACTGTGCTTAATGTATTTGGATACAGTGTATTGGGCGTACTTTATAAAATTACATTTCAGGGTTTACACTTAATGTTGTGGAGCTTGTTGTTCATTTTCTTCTGACTGAGATTCAAATATTGAAGGTGCTGCGCAATGTTAGCCAATCAGAACAGTGTCCGTTTACATTGAATTCTTAAAAGGCCAGAGAGTTTAACCCTCTGGGGTCTGAGGGTATTTTGGGCCCTGGAGAAGTTTTGACATGCCTTGACATGTGCTTTTTTCAGTTGCTTAAAAACATATTAATGGCTAAAGTCTGATAACACTGTATTCAGTACAAACAGGGCTACAATAATATGTGAGAAACATGTGTGTACATGTTTGTATTTTTGAGAAAATAACGTTTATGTATGGTTTTTGAAAAAAATAATAATTTTAAATCACTGAAATAAGGCCATATAACACATACTAAACATTTGTCCACAAGACTTTTGATAACTGGATCTTGTAGCCTAGAGTTTCTGCTACAAAATGATGTGAAAACCATCCTGATCACTCATTCATAAAAAACAATATAGTAATTTAACTTTTGTAAGACAATTTTAGTGTTGAAAGGTAATATGCGAGGAGGCGTGAATGATCATGAATATTTAGGTTATTCACACCTGGAGACAATGGCCCCAACCCTGAGCCTATCAATGAGGAATGTGACAGAAAGAGAATGAATGTGAGGAGACTTAATGATCAAAATCAAGTTTTAAGTTAAAAGAAGATATCTGACAATATATTTTCTTTACATAAAGACTTTACTTAATTTTAGACCTACACTACCGTTAAAAGAAGTCTGCTCACCAAGACTGGATTTATTTGATCCAAAATACAGTAAAAACAGTGATATTTTTACAATTTAAAAGAACAGTTTTCTATTTAAATATATTGTCAAATACAATTTGTGATCAAAGCTGAATTTTCAGCATCATTACTACAGTTTTCAGTGTCACATGTTCCTTCAGAAATCATAATAATAAGCTGATTTTCTAATATGGGCATATTTAAAGTGCATTTTACTCATTTAACCTGAACACATATTTGCAAGCACAAGCTTTGTTGATGATAATGAGGCAGCATAAACACTAGTTAAAATATAATCTAAACATTCATATTATTTTTATATCATATTACATATCATATTTATATCATACAGCATTCAATTTAAATACCTGCTTTAGTCGAAACAGCATTTAAAATGTAACTAAAACTTGCTTATTAGGACATATTTCAAATGTCAATACTCTGAATCCTGGCTGGCAATTCTGGAAACAGTCCCACTAGTAAAATAAATTTATATAAAAAAAACATGTCAACTAATGAAAACGAATTGACTTACTCGTCTGAAATTGTATCCTCAGCTGGATCAAGTCTCTCTTCAAAATACAAACGTTCATCAGAGTCCCGCTCTTCTTCTGAGGAAAATGTTAACTCTTCCTTACAATCCTGGAACTTTCTCGCCTGTGTATCGTTGCAAACGTGCAGAAAAATGAACGAAATTTGTTTACAGCCTCACAGTCTGGGGGCATGTACATTTGCATTGATCGTCTCAGCACATTAGAGTATGAATGGTGCGCTCTGCTGGTGGGTGGGATCACATTACTGATAATTAGATGAACCGGTAAAAACTGAACATCGCTTTGTTTGAAACAGATTGCATTGCAGGAGAATATTTGTTTTAAGTTTTAATTGGTTTATTATAAAGTAGACATTTAAAGCTTTCTTTAGACATATGTTTCATGTTTGTGTGATAAGTATTCGCAGAGTTTCAGTTCATTTTTGTGACGTGTTTCTGAAATATGTTCGTGAACACGGAGACTGCTGACAGCTCACCCTTTTTATTTTCTTTATTTTACAAAAGCACGTTTCATTGTTATTATGAGTGTACACAAATAAAAGTAGATATAGTATCTAATGATGTCTTACACTTATCTGTATACCCAAAAATGACAGAGTATTTTAAGTTGTTTCTGCTGTAATGACGAAAATATCCAGCAGGATGCGCCGGCATGTCCGTCGACCCCAGAGGGTTAAAACCAAATGTTTCAGACAGAGGGCCAGAGACAGGATGGAAAATTATTATATATAACTAATTTATGATTGTTTTGGAGATAAAAAACAACTTTACTATCATCAGGGAATATAATAAAGTTATGTCATGACACTTTTAAACATTTAATGTGTGCTTATTTAGAATGAACAAGTCATTATTTCTCAAAAAGGGAAGGGAACATATTAAGTACAAATTTGTTACCTTTGTAGTAGTTTAACAAGTTAGACCGTTACAATTAAATAATCTAAAACAAAATTACCAGTCTCTAACCTTTCACAACCTCTTTCTTTTCCCCTTTAATTCAAGAATTAGCTTTTTCTAAAAATATATCTGCTGGTATCAATCCAAGGTTGACATTTCGGCTTATTAACCACCTGACAGTGTGCCACAATCAACACCGGGTCTCAGCAACCCACCTCAACCCTGCTAACAAAAACAACAATCCCAATAACAACAAACAACAACAAGTCACAGGGATAGCACTTGTGAGATAACTTCAAAGTAAAGTGCGGCCCAATTACTGGACATGATAGAAGGCAGAGGAGAAAGAAAAACAGACAAGAGGTATCTAATCAGAGATAAAACTAATGAGTGAGAAAATTAATGAGTAAAATTAGGCTGATTAGAGGAAATTAGAGGATTAGAGGAAAATGTACATGATTAAAAAAACAGAACATAACACAGAAAGGTGGCATCAACTTTTATAATCCTTAAAAAGACAAAGTAAATACACTAGAAGCTTAAACAGAGTGTAGTTCTACATAAACAGGGGTGAAGTTACATAGCACAGGAAGTGTTTGTGATTGGAAAGGGGTTGTGCCCCTGAACATGGAAATGCATGGAAAAACAGCACAAATACCATCTGTGCAACCTTCCCTTCATTCATTATTTTTCTGTTGAAAAGTACACATCTAAAAGCTGGGATATAAGTAATGACATAAAACAAAAGGTCAAATAACAACAGCACCATCAACATTTATTCGATGCAAACTATTTCCATAAAAATTGTTTGCATCAGATCTGAATTCTCCAGCATCCTGAACTCAAGGAAACACAAAACAGAATTATTTAAACAAAACATAGATATTTTTAAAAGCCAGTTATTCACCACTGAACATTCTACAGAAAGTCACATGGCAACTCTGGTGTTTATTACAGGCTTAAGCTCTTGAAGGAATAGTTCACCCAAATATTAAAAGTTTGTCACCATTCGCGTTCATTGTTACCGGGGACTTTAACAAAGCCAATTTTAAAACAATAGCACCAAAATACCACCATCACATCAGCTTCAACACACGAGGGGACCAGGTTTTGAACCATTGCTATTCTCCTTTCCGGGATGGCTACAAATCCCTCCCCCGCCCACCATTTGGCAAATCAGACTACTCTTCCGTTCTGCTTATAGGCAGAAACTGAAACGGGAAACACCCACCCTCAGAATGATCCAGTGCTGGTCGGACCAATCAGACTCTGTGCTACAAGACTGTTTTGATCACATGGACTGGGAGATGTTCCGCAGCATCAGGACCCGCATCAGCCGACTAAATGACAGCTTCTTCCCCCAAGCTATCGGACTTTTGAACACTTGATCTCTCACGATCAACAATCAGCACTGCACTTTATTAATCTTCATCTTATTATCTCACACTGGACTGTCAAATATACACTCACCTAAAGGATTATTAGGAACACCTGTTCAATTTCTCATTAATGCAATTATCTAATCAACCAATCACATGGTTGCTTCAATGCATTTAGGGGTGTGGTCCTGGTCAAGACAATCTCCTAAACTCCAAACTGAATGTCAGAATGGGAAAGAAAGGTGATTTAAGCAATTTTGAGTGTGGCATGGTTGTTGGTGCCAGACGGGCCGGTCTGAGTATTTCACAATCTGCTCAGTTACTGGGATTTTCACGCACAACCATTTCTAGGGTTGACAAAGAATGGTGTGAAAAGGGAAAAACATCCAGTATGCGGCAGTCCTGTGGGCGAAAATGCCTTGTTGATGCTAGAGGTCAGAGGAGAATGGGCCGACTGATTCAAGCTGATAGAAGAGCAACTTTGACTGAAATAACCACTCGTTACAACCGAGGTAAAATGGACAGTTGAAGACTGGAAAAATGTTGCCTGGTCTGATGAGTCTCGATTTCTGTTGAGACATTCAGATGGTAGAGTCAGAATTTGGCGTAAACAGAATGAGAACATGGATCCATCATGCCTTGTTACCACTGTGCAGGCTGGTGGTGGTGGTGTAATGGTGTTGGGGATGTTTTCTTGGCACACTTTAGGCCCCTTATTGCCAATTGGGCATCGTTTAAATGCCACGGCCTACCTGAGCATTGTTTCTGACCATGTCCATCCCTTTATGGCCACCATGTACCCATCCTCCGATGGCTACTTCCAGCAGGATAATGCACCATGTCACAAAGCTCGAATCATTTCAAATTGGTTTCTTGAACATGACAATGAGTTCACTGTACTAAAATGGCCCCCACAGTCACCAGATCTCAACCCAATAGTGCATCTTTGGGATGTGGTGGAATGGGAGCTTCGTGCCCTGGATGTGCATTCCACAAATCTCCATCAACTGCAAGATGCTATCCTATCAATATGGGCCAACATTTCTAAAGAATGTTTTCAGCACCTTGTTGAATCAATGCCATGTAGAATGAAGGCAGTTCTGAAGGCGAAAGGGGGTCAAACACAGTATTAGTATGGTGTTCCTAATAATCCTTTAGGTGAGTGTATTCTCCACAATAGAACTCATTCATTCATCTTCAACCGCTTATCCTGTACAGGGTCACGGGGGGCTGGAGCCTATCCCAGCTAACATTGGGCGAAAGGCGGGGTACACCCTGGACAGGTCGCCAGTCCATCGCAGGGCCACACATATACAGACACACACTCATACTCACATCCACACCTAGGGCAATTTTTTTTGGAGACACCAATTAACCTAGCCTGCATGTCTTTGGATGGTGGGAGGAAGCCGGAGCACCCGGAGAGAACCCACGCAGACACGGGGAGAACATGCAAACTCCACACAGAAAGGCCGGGGCAACCGGGGTTTGAACCCATGACCTTCTTGCTGTGAGGCGACAGTGCTAACCACTGCACCACCGTGCCGCCCCCACAATAGAACTACTGCATATATATTTTTATATACTCTTATTTTTTATTTTATAGAATGTGTATTCTATATTGTGTGTATTGTTTACTGTATATTGTATATTAGTATTGTGTTGTGTAAATATTTGTACATTTGATATGTAAATTGTGTTGTGTAAATATGTTGTTTATTGTAATTGGTACATGTCTCGTCACTGTCATGACTACTATGTTGCTCGGAACAGCACACAAGACTTTCACCTACTGTTGCACTTGTGTACATAGTAGTGTGACAATAAAGTGATTTGATTGATTTGATTTGATCTACTCACCCTTATGTTGTCCAAAACCCACATGACTGAAACTCTTGTCATTTGCTGCAAACTAAATCTCATTCAAGATTCTGTATATTCTTACATGCCATGTGAAAATATGTTGTGACAATTGTAATGACAATGGTTCTCAAGTCTTGTAACCAATCACAACATGGCACATTTAAAAATTTGAATGTGCGGAAGACTGATTTGAAAGCTACAGCAGAGGGCAAGGTTTTCAGTGAATAACAACTTAAAAATTCTATTTCTGACTGTTTCTCACACTAATAGTAAATGGTCTGCACTCATATAGCGCCTTTTTAACCTTAGCGGTATTCAAATCACTTTACACTGCGTCTCATTCACATATTCACACAAACATGTGATTAATGATGTCAAAGCTGTCATGCAAGGCACTAGCCTGCCATTGGGAGCAACTTGGGGTTCAGTATCTTGCCCAAGGACACTTCAGCATGTGGAGTCGTGTGGGCCGGGAATCAAACCACTAACCCTGCGATTAGTGGACAACCACCTGAGCCACAGCCGCCCCAAGATTGTATGGCTCCAGAAGACTTTATTCAAGCACACAATTTACTTTATATGTAGACTACTTTTATGGGGCTTTCATGTTTTTTTATTTATAATTTATCTCTTGAAGCTTGGCAGGTGTTGGTTCCAGTATGTGTTCTTTGAGCAATGTGAACATTCTGCAAACTATCCCCATTTATGTTCAATAGGAATGTCATGCATAAATGATAACAAAACTTATATTTTTGGGTGAATTTTCCCTTTAAATGCCCAGACTTGCTCATGCTTGATACACTGCCAAATTCAACAAGTAAACCTAATTCCTCTCTATCTCTCAAACCACATATATCAGGCTACAGCCCTCTGCTCGCTTTCCCAAGCGGCTTCTGGCTTTCAGGCTGCCTGCTGAGCTGCACTGAGACATGAGAGAGAATAAAGAAAGAGAGAGAAGCAAACAGACAAATTTTGTGTTCTTGAGATACTGCACAAAATATGCCTCTGATTTTTCAAACAACAGTAAATAAATAAATAATAAAAAAGATGCAATGCAATAACATCCCCTAAAGAGTCAAAGCCTTATTGAAATACTTCTTCTAAATTAAGAGCTCTGTTTAAATCTTCAAGTACAAGCACTATTGTTGTCATCCTTCTGCAAATATTGAGTAAAGCTCTGTAAATATTATCATATCCTTATAAAAATTCTGCACAGGTTATGATGGCTTTAAAAAAGAAAACAGAAACAAAGGATGAAAGATATTGGAGGCAAGAGAGTGGAGGGTACAGCCTCCAGGGACTGAAGATATGTGCAGTGGAGAAACAGACAGAGGACAGAAGAGAAAAAGGAGGAAAAACTGCAGAATGAAGGCTTTGTAAGCCTTATTGTTATAAAAAGCATTTGTACTTAAAGCTTGCACCAAACTTTTTCAAACAAGTTTCCCATTTTTCAGAAAAGCAAGTGGTCCTTGCCCAAACTTACACCATTGATTAAGGCAGATGTTGACATGCCTCTGCACATTGAACCGGTGTAGGAAAAGGAAGTTTTTCAGTAACTACTGTCATCATGGAGAGTGTTTATGTCACTGCTCAGTAGGGATGGGTCAATATATCAAAGTTTTATGTATTGCGAATAAAATAAATTAAGATCCATATCCAGAGGTGGGTAGTAACAGGCTACATTTACTTGATTAACTTTAAAAAACAAAAAAACTTTTAGAGTAGGTTTAAAAGTGGGTACTTTTTACTCTCACTCAAGTACATTTCAAATTATTTTTTATTACTTTTACTTCTTTTTAATGGATGGCATTCCTGTCATTACATTACTGGGATTAATTTGTGTAAAAATGTGAAAAATTTGTAATTTATTGAGAGATTACTGAATGGGACTTTTATGAAAGCGGAAGTTCATACAGCTTTGCGCGCTGTCGCTGTCACAGACTGTCACTCAATCACTGCTGCTGCATTTCAAAGTGAAACACTTTCTTCTCTCAGCACAGTGAAAAAAAAAGAAAAGTTTTGTCATGCAATGCCTTCATTTAACACCAAGACAAGCTGATATTTCAAGATTAAAATCACAGCTCCAATTTAAGGCAGCACGCTGAGGTAAGTATTGGCTCTAATTCTAACAGAGGCTTTTCTGTGTAATGAGATGATCATTTTCAGTGTAATTCTGTAACTGGGCTCTTATGACATCATCGTCTTTCAGTGTACATTTTTAAATCAGTGCAGCAATATATCAGTGTGCTTTGTCCTGCATCCCGCATGTCATGAGCAGTATTTACACATTTACCCCACGCCCTTGCCGGGGTACTGGCAAATATTGCAGCTACTTTGGGTGGATTAACTGTATAAATGTAAACATCCAAGTTAAGTGTAAATAAATGCCTTTTGCTCTGCCATTCGCGCGATTGACAACTGGAGCGCGAACAGACAGCATTTCTGCGCATGCACAGGGAGGGGTACAGGGTGAGAGAGATGTGTGGGCATGAGGCAATCATGTGGCGAAGAGAGATGGGCTGTGTCTGAAATCGTTCACTCATTCCTATATAGTGAATGGCAGTTAGTGCACTCAGCTGCAAGTGAACATAATGAATGATTTGGACACTGACATATACACCAAGTGTCGGAGCTCTGGGGCTGTTGCAGAAACGACGTCACATATGAAATTTTTAAATACTTGGGCCTTATTTGTTATTCATATTAAATAATATATTAATACAATAAATCTTCATTCTGTTTATAATTTTTAATATATACATTTTATCAAATAAAGAGTACATTTTAAAATGTATCTGTTTCTTTTTGCTCTCTAAATGTTATTATGTTAATCAAGTAATGATTTGTCAAAAAGTAATTTACTACATTCAGCATGAAATAAAATATTAAAGGAGTTAAGAAAGCAGTAAACTCCCAGCTCATACGTCTTCTCTGTGATAGATAGATAGATAGATAGATAGATAGATAGATAGATAGATAGATAGATAGATGTGACCAACCAGATTTAGGTGTTAACAATCAGAGGTGTGACCTGTGGTGGACTCAAGATGGCACCGAGTATGGCTGCTGCGTCGCGGGCCCCGTCAAAACAGTGCAGTTTATTGTTTGTTTTGTTTACAGTTTTGTGTTTTTTTTGTCTTGGATGTTGTCTGCCTTATTGTGTACGACAGACAAATGCTTTTGGACATTGGTTCGGCAATTACACACCGAAAACCGGACTTCAAATTCCTCAATGCCGACCCGCTGTTTATAAACACGCCAGCAGAGCCCTTTGTCTGGGCTGCCCGGCCACGGAAAGGCAGAAGGAAAAGGGGAAAAAGAGCCGGCGTTCTCATCAGAGTAAGACATCGTGCAAATCGTCCCCCGCTACCCAGTATTCTACTTGCAAATGTTCAGTCTCTGAACACACAAGCTCTGCGAGCTGAGAGCATGGATCTCTTTCCAACGAGAGATGAGAGATTGCTGTGTTATCTGTCTAACAGAAACCTGGAGGTCTGTGGAGATTCCAGACTCAGCGAAAGACCTCTCAGGTAAAAGCAGAGGTGGTGGTGTATGTTTTATGATCAACAAATCATGGTGTGATCAGAGGAACGTACATTTTATCAAGTCTTTCTGCTCTCCTGATCTGGAATATCTCATGCTTCTGTGTCGACCATTCTGGCTACCGAGGGAATTCACAGCAGTCATTATCACAGCTGTGTACATCCCCCCACAAGCCGACACAGACCGGGCATTCAGGGAACTCTATGGGAGTTTAAGTGAGCAGGAAACCGCGCACCCTGAGGCCGTGTTCATTGTTGCCGGGGACTTCAACAAAGCCAATTTTAAAACAATAAAACATCAGCTTCAACACACGAGGGGACCGGGTTTTGGATCATTGCTATTCTCCTTTCTGGGATGGCTACAAATCACTCCCCCACCCACCATTTGGCAAATCAGACCACTCTTCCGTTCTGCTTCTGCCCGCTTACAGGCAGAAACTGAAACGGGAAGCACCCACCCTCAGAATGATCCAGTGCTGGTCGGACCAATCAGACTCTATGCTACAAGACTGTTTTGATCACGCGGACTGGGAGATGTTCCGGTCCGCCTCTGATGACGACATTGAGGTTTACGCTGATAGGTTTTCCTGTTTCATCAGGAAGTGCGTAGCGGACGTTGTTTCGACCAAAACAATATGGATCTACCCCAACCAGAAACCATGGGTTAACGGCGATGTCCGCGCCACACTTACTGCGCGGACCTCCGCTTTTAATTCCGGGAATGCGGAGGAGTGTAAACAAGACAGTTATGCCCTCCGTAACTCTATCAGTGCAGCCAAATGCCAGTACAGGCACAAAATTGAAGGACAGTTCAACACCACAGACTCTAGAAGTATGTGGCAGGGAATTAACATCACAGACTACAAATGGAATAAAAACTCCGCCGTGAACACTGCTGCCTCTCTCCCGGAAGAGCTTAATACATTTTATGCTCGTTTCGAGGACAACAACACCGTCCTTGCGGAGAGAGTACTCGTGGCTGACACTACAGAGGTTGGTTCACTCTCCGTCTCTGTTGCGGATGTAACCCGATCCTTCCGACGGGTGAACATCAGTAAAGCCGCGGGTCCAGACGGCATTCTGGGCCGCGTCATCAGAGCATGCGCGAATAAAATGGCTGGTGTTTTTACGGACAGAGAACACAGCCCCATCACCATAAATGGAGCACCGGTGGAAAGAGTCAGCAAGTTCCTCGGTGTCCACATTACTGAGGAACTCACATGGTCCGTCCACACTGAGGCCATTGTGAAGAAGGCTCACCAGCGCCTCTTCTTCCTGAGACGGCTGAGGAAGTTCGGAATGAACCACTACATGCTCACACGGTTCTACACCAGCACTGTAGAGAGCATCCTGACTGGCTGCATCACCGCCTGGTACGGCAATAGCACCACCCACAACTGCAAAGAACTGCAAAGGGTGGTGCGAACTGCCAGAAACATCATTGGAGGTGAGCTTCCCTCCCTCCAGGACATATATAACAGGCGGTGTGTGAAAAAAGCTCGCAGGATCATCAGAGACTCCAGCCACCAGAGTCATGGTCTGGTCTCACTGCTTCCATCAGGCAGGTGGTATCGCAGCATCAGGACCCGCACCAGCCGACTACATGACAGCTTCTTCCCCCAAGCAATAAGACTTTTGAACACTTGATCTCTCACGATCAACAATCAGCACTGCACTTTATTAATCATCATCTTATATCACACACTGGACTGTCAAATATATTCTCCCCAATTCAACTACTGTATATATATTTTTATATACCCTTATCTAGTGTATGTGTATTCTATATTGTGTGTATTGTATATTAGTACTATGTAGTGTAATTATGTGTACATTTGATATGTAAATTGTGTTGTGTAAATATGTTGTGTATTGTTTACTGTACATTGTATATTAGTACTATGTTGTGTAATTATGTGTACATTTGTTATTTAAATTGTGTTGTGTAAATATGTTGTTTATTGTAAATTGGTATATGTCTCGTCACTGTCATGACTGCAATGTTGCTCGGAACTGCACACAAGACTTTCACCTACTGTGGCATTCGTGTACACAGTAGTGTGACAATAAAGTGATTTGATTTCCAATTGGTGTAGCTATTTGAAGCAGGCGTGGTCATGAATAGGTGTGGGCTGTTTCTCAAAAGCATAGTAAGCCTAAGTAGATCATAAAATTAATCTTAAAAATTATCTTAGTTTTGCATCCCATTTCCAAAGCCATTGTAACTTAAGTAGTGCTACAAGTAAATGCTCGTAGATTTAAGAGTGCTCTGGAGTAATTGTACAGCATTAAGAACATTGTAAGGATATAGAATTATGTGGCGAATTGCAAAGTTACACTTAATACAATTTAAATACCTATAGCTACAATTTATGCTGAGACTTTAATAATCACAATACCAGTTTATTTATTTTTATTTTCATAGAAAAGGCTAATAATAATGAATAAATGCAAAAAAAAAAATAGATAGTCTATGTAAATGGTGAATAGATTAATTAGGAAACATATAACATTATTTGTGTCATGATTGTTGCTGATAACTGTATAAAATCAGACAGAGGAGAAAAAAGTCAATGACTTGCTGCCTGGAATTAAAAACACCCGAATATTGGTTTATCATCCTTATCTCCTTGTCCTCTCTGACATCCAAGGGTGCTCTCACCTGCACCACATGTGTAGAATCACACGTTCTGTAGCATTGCTGTTAGCATTATCACATTTTGGAAGTAAATAGCAGACCTCCGCTTTATTGTTGAATGTCCCTAAAGCACATTTTCAACACATCTACGTATTTTGCACTCCGCAACCATATCGTTATATTATATTAATGCTTGTCATTAGCAGGATCATATACAGGGCATCGGCTGTCTTCATTGATCCAGAAGCTTTCATATCGACCCAAAGAGCAATATGTGAAAAATAAATATTACAAATGCACACCTGATTATGGAAACAGTGTTTGTGTAAATGGAAAAAATTATTCAAGATTGTAAAACAATATTTAATCATGTAGTTAATTAGATTTAATATTTAGTAAAATATCTTTAAACATTTTCAACACAGTAATTTACAAATGTATGTAAAGTTACGGATAATAATATAAAGAAGTTACAATGACAAGCAGTACTGAACGTTCATATTCTAGCACTGTCACACGGACAGCAAAACTCTTAAGTTGGACTTTATGCGTGTCCTCACACGTTCATGTTAACTCCTGGTTTGGGAAACGCATGTAAAAAATAACTAATGTTCATAAAATCAACTGTAGAAAACACTCTTAACCGCTAAGATTAATTGTTATTGGGAAATGAGGCCGTGGTTGTTTAATGTAGGAATAGCCAGGAAAGGGTGTGTCTAAGAAAGATAAGAAAGAGTGTGTTCGTGAGTGGGTGTGGTTACCTGAGGTGGGTGATTTGCTCCTCTCTAGGTCCAAAGACACCTGATTATCAGAAAGCTCCGTAAGGCCTACCGTGGAAGAACATGGAAAGCATAGTAAGAGTAGGCAGATGTCTACTCAGATGTCTACTCTACATTTTTGTCTTCAATTACTGCCAAACACATTTGCATGCATCAAACCACCTGAACAAACAATGTGGTCTGGGGCACCATCAAGATCCTGGAACAATAAAGAAAGATGAATTTGTTGCCCACATGTTCTTAACATATTATGAGCCCTATTTTAAGAGCTATGAAGAGAGCTAAGAAGAGATTCCAGCACCCTTGCTGCTGGAATCACCAAAAACTGCAAATGTTGGAACTAAATTTACACTTTGCACTGAAAACAGACCTGCTTTTGAAACATCTTTGAGCAATGACCTATTTCTCAGGAAAATAGCAATTTGCGCTTTGCGGCACTTCATTACCATACAGTACACCCACAGTTTGTGTGCATATACCCACAGGTAGCGCACTCCCACCCACGTCCACTTGTGCTTTGGGCTAGCAGGAAAATTGCACGCAGAATTAGCGCTATTGTGAAAAATGTATAAGATGTAGCGCACGGTCCTAGTACATAGCACTGCACTTTGCGCACTGACAAAAATAGAATTGTTCATTGTTAACCATGTTCTGGTTATTTACTTCTGCTTGCTGTGAACAAATCCAGTGCATTGCTATAAGACATTCTAATGCCAAAGTAACTTCAGCATTAAGTGTACATTAATCCAGAATCAAGATGTCAAGATCTGCACCAAAACCACCAACAATTCAATGCATGTGAGTGTATGCAGGATAGAGAGCAAACAAAAAAAAATAAAAATAAAATAAAATTTACTTTTTATGTCACTCAAGGCACGGCGGTAAAAATATGAATATGAAGGCCTGCACTGCAGCAATATCATTCACTTCAGGAGTGTGTGAGTGTCTGTGTGAAAGCTAAAGAACTGAGGTCCTTCTGAAAAGCAGAAGATTAGGAGATCTGACTAACTAATGCATGTAATGAAGATAAATTTATGTTGAAATATTATAATCACATAGATAAATGCAATGCAAGCCTCATCTTCACAAACATACAGTATGATAAATACATCAGCTACAATCATATTCAGGGCAGAATCATGTTTTTGAATAAGATAATGTAATTTTGAGGCACAGTGGTAAAATGTATATTTACTTGCATTCACTTATATTAAAAGTTAAATTGACATAAAAAAGTCAGTTTCAAATGCTTTTTAAAAAGATGCTCTTTTTAAATCTTTGAATTTTATCAGTATATTTTATGTATAGATTTATTTTTTCCATACAATTTTGTTTTTATTATTATTTTATGGATACCTGCATTGTACAGTATTTCTATAAGTGGGCGATGCCACCTATTTTCTTTTCGATCCAATACTAAGTCCTTTTAGGCCAGTATTGGCGATATCGATACAAAAACCTCTAATGCATTTTTTTTACGAATTAAAATTAATTAAAAACTTTGGGCCATATTTTTGGGCCTAAACTGTCAAATTATTAGACTGCTTTGTTTACCTTTTAAGAATTATTAAGTATAAGCAACATGTAAAACCACAAATGTTTAAATGTATAAAACCACAAAATATTAATATATGGCTACTATTACTAAAACCAAGTTACCATATGGATACTACAGTAATGCTGAAGCAAAACCATGGTTAATTGTATCAAAACCTGGGTTACTGCCAATATTTTTATTTGAGGACTGATATTCTTGATACCACATCAGTATCGGAAGTATCGATACTTTAGTATGATCTGCCCATCCCTACAGTGTGGGAACATCTGTTCATGTCTGAACCTTTGGCACAAAACAATAAAAACACACAAGGAGACAACCAAAGATTAAGACTGGATGTTTAGATGTCCAGGTATTTTGAAACAAATTATAGTACTTTCAATATTAACATCTCATACTGAGAGGATTGTGTTATGTTAATTCTAACTTTATAAACTTTGGCAAAACAATCAATTTTTTTTTTTTATAAATGACATCCCATTGTCTCTGCTTTGCCTCGTTGCTGTTGTGTTACCCCTACACTGAAGATGTAACTTACTCTGGTAGGAAGTACGGATCCTTTTCTTTGAATCAGAATATAAGTTAGACAGGCCACGCATGCAAATGTCTGCAACAGCGACCCCATGCCCCAGCATCGCCACCCACAAGAGGAGAGAAGGAGCGAGGGAGAAGAGGAGGAGAGGAGAGGAGAGGAGAGAAAAAACAAAACAGGCTCAGAGTGACTAAACGCATGTGTCCATGATTCAAGCAGGACCCAGTGTAGTGGGGGAAAAATGAAAGAAACAAGAAAACAAACCTTATCTATTATTTTCTTTCTACCAAAACAATGAAAACAAAGCTTAACACAAGTAAAACTAAACATTTTGATTCTGTCAAAACAATTTTGGCACAGAAATGTAATGAACAAAACTAAACAAAACATAAAATGTCCCCTCTCATACAGGCATGTGTCTATCTAAAACAGGATATACAGTATATGTGTATATTTGTATGAATACAAAGCACAGATACATTTTGCAGACTGACACTGTCTACACTGACAGCAAGCGCCATGACAAAAAACTGTGAATTCACACTGACAGCGATTTTATTGCTGATTTTATTGTGCGTTCCTACAGCTGGATGCTCAAATGTGATTGGTGGGCAGCACAACTAGCCACAGATATTAAATATTTGACCCATAGAAATAGGATAAGAAGTGGTCTAACCACAAATGAGATCTAATGCCCATGCTTTTTGACATGTTTCTCTAGGAATCATTCTTTAAATAAATCCCTGTATGTGGGCAGAGACAATTCATTTAGAGCAGTGAAATTGCTCACAGTACCTTGAACTTTTCCACATTAGATACACTTGAATACAGTATCTAGCAGATGTCCAACAAGAGGGGTTACACTACCATTGGTGGCCAGTAACCGTGCTCAGAAATCTTTGTGAACGGTTTGTAATAGTACCGTACAAAACTTTGTTCTAATGGAAATGCTACTAGAACCGATACTCACCATTCTCAGAAATGTTCGGCCTAATGATGACAGTCAAGGGCGGACTGGTTATAGGGAGAACTGGCCATGAAACAGGGTTGTACGGGTGGCAATAAGCTGAAACGCCCAATGAAAATGCACCTTATGAATGCCGTTTTAGCTTCATCGATTAAAACAAATGACTCACTTAACAAGGTAGACACAGTCAAAATTGCAGCACCACTAATACAGGTATAGAAAGATTAAAGAGTGCAATCTATAATTAAGGACGAAAACAAAGGGTAGTTCTGTCGCTCGCTGCCTTTTATAACAGAGTGAGACCTGCGTGTGTGAGCGTTAAGATGATCTATCTGTCTTTTTTTGAGAACTTGCATAAGCTACGGATCAAAATCACTCGAAGACCACATTGAACAACCTATCTGCCCACCTCTGCATCTCCATATCAGCTCAAAGCTGCTTGGTTTCTAAAGATATGGCTGCCTGAGTGACTGCTTTGAAGTGAGGAGCCAGCATGGCTGCCTCCCTGCGGCTCACTTTTGATGAAGCTCTATGAAAACACATCTTCCTCTCCAGCTTTTACTTTGACATCTCCTTTCTCCAACATGTCCATGTGAGTATGAGTAGAAGGGTAGGAGGAGAGAGGAGAGGAGAGCAGGTGCAGTGAGATCTGTGCTGAATTAGTAACAGAGAGTCCATATTGTAGGTATCGCTATGTTTTCTATTAGGAGTCGTGCTCAAGCAAAGACCAACAGCAGAACAGAGACACAGCGGTTGACATGCAATGAAATCAACAATGAATGCAGTCTGTCCCATGCAGTTAAAGAGAGGGATTGTTAGTGTGTGTTTGTGTACTGTATGTGTGTGTGGTTCTTGGCTATAGTTTTGGGACAAAGTTGTCTCCTAATTCTGACAAAACCTCAAAGTATTTTGGGACATCACACACACACACACACACACACACATATATATATATATATATATATATATATATATATATATATATATATATATATATAAACAACAAAAAAGTAATTTAGTCATCCTCATTTAGACAGCCAAGTAAATGTGTATCTGTTTTTGTGTGTGTAAAATGAACAAGAAATGTACAGGCAAGAACAGGAGTTAAAGACAGTCCATGTAAAAGGCAGTTAAAGCAGTACCATGGTTGCAAAGTTTGTCAGTGATATGCTGAGCATGTTTGCAGATGCATGCCAATGATGTGTGTTTACAGATGATGTTTATGATGTAAACAGAATATCTGAATTACTGCAGGATAGAGTATATTTATGGGTACCTGATGTGGACTGTCGGTTCTTGCGTGGAGAGCGTGTTAGCCGTTGGAAAGGGTCTGCAGATCCGTAAAGCTCAAGTGTGCTCATACACAGCAGAATGGTTTTCTGAAGGTAGTCCACAACTGCTAAACCATTGCAATTACCAAAAGCCAACCTGTAACACACACACACACACACACACACACACGGTGACATTTCATAACAAAAGTGTCAGTCAAAACTAACATTATAGCTCAGTCATGTGAGTAGATTTGGGTATTAATGACAGGGACATGCCCATCCTAAAGTTAATACCTACTAATATTTTTAGAGATTTCAAGTTGAAACTGAATGTGATATAATAACTGAATTTACTAATATAAGTATCATCAGTCATGTGAAGTATTTTATTACATTTTTAAATGACATAACTAGGAACCCTGTCTTGCAGAAGTTTAACTTTTAAGTTGTTTTGAGTCAGTGTCATACTTTTGTAACCTATACCTTCCATGTCTATGGTTGCTTCTCATTTCTTAAACTGTGCATCCACATTTCCTTTCCTTTCTTCCTTTCCTTGATTCCTAGCTCCACCCTCTTATGAAATGAGGAAAGGATGGAAGGAAAGGAAATGAGAACCAAGTATTTGTAAAATGGAAAATCTTTGCTCACTCAACTGTGACTTCAAAGCACGTTTTTGCGCACCTGCTTGCCATTGTTACTGAAACTTTATTTATTAAGATTTTCAGAATAAATCCAAATAATTCAATATGCACTGTTGAAGTATGTGACAATTATGGTTTATTTAAACTGCAAAGGTGTAACTTGAATTAAAACTATTGGACCAGATGTGAAAGTTGAGGACAATTTATGCCTGTGTCAGGTGCTTTGACCAAAATGTTTTCCGCATTGGATGCTCCTGTGCTTCCTTGTTTAAGCATCCTCGGTAAGATTTCTCAGTCCTCGATCCTCAACTCCTCGCAGTGGATTTTGAGAATTGATACATCCTTCATTGTGGCAGACTTTTTCAGTTTCCGGGTTATGGGCGTGAGGATGGAGTCGAGGAAAAGAGGATGCACAATTTAGAGATGAGAAGCACCCTAGGTGTTTTTTGGCAATTAGTCTCATTAGGCATTAGCCTCTGTGTAATTATAGTACTAATGTTCTCTTCATATTTGTCTTGCATTTTTGATCTTTTGCTAATTTTTGGTGAGTTCTGCCTTTGGGGTTTTGAGATTATCTTCTGTTTTGTTATATTTTTAGTATTTTGTTTAAAAATAAAATGCACTTGGGTTTAACCAGGTAAACTATGGTAATTTGCACGAGGTGGACAAAACAGCAACAAAATTGCTTAACAATCAGTATCTAGGCTAGCTGTGTGTCTCTTGTTCCCCGTCTGTCGCTCACTTCGACGTCGTGTCGAAGAAGCGACACTAGGGGTCTCTCTTGAGCGCCGAAAGATACCTCTGATCTATGAAAAAAGGCCAATGAGAGTTGGCGAACAGTATTTGCATACTCCGCCTCCGGATACGGATATAAAGGCGAGAGAAATACGCTCGTTCATTCAGTAATTTTCTTCGGAGCCGATGGTCGTGTGTATGCAGTCAGCTGCGAGTAACACAACTGATCCTGCTTCTGATCCTCTGACGCTCTGCTTTGCTGTTGGATTTACGGCGCACTACAGCGGCTTTTCTCTTCACTGCCGGCGTGCAGTTTGCCCCTGGGCGCTTCGACAGCGCAGAGTTAAAAGAGTTGAAAGAGTGATTCTCTCCATAAAAGAGTTTATTTCTCTGAAAGAGCATTACACAGCGGCGTTGAACGTCCTTTTCAGGACGCGTCTTTATAAAGATGTAATTTCCGCCCCTGTGTAGTTTCTGGATGCGGTGTTTTCTCCCCACCTCTCTCGGTCATAAAACACTATCTTGCATGCCTGGGCTGCGATCACATGCAAGCAGTGTTTTATGAATGGTTTATGTTCTCAGTGCGAGAACATAGCCATGGCAACATTGCGGTCGTGTGGCTTTCTTTTGTAGTGAGAGAAAGCCGTTTCAGCCGCCCCCCGCGCCTCGCCTCCTTCCTACGGGATTGACGCAGGCGCCGCGGGCGATGAACACGATTTGGGGACAATGACGGGCTCTGTTCGCCGGGTAAATCCCCTCGAACTTCCCGCCTCCCCGGCACGCTTGTTTGCTAGCATTGCGGTCGTGTGGCTTTCTTTTGTAATGAGAGAAAGCCGTTTCAGCCGCCCCCCACGCCTCGCCTCCTTCCTACGGGATTGACGCAGGCGCCGCGGGCGATGAACACGATTTGGGGACAATGACGGGCTCTGTTCGCCGGGTAAATCCCCTCGAACCGCCCGCCTCCCCGGCACGCTTGCTTGCTTGCTTCCGTCTGAGCTCGGGATGAGTATTCTCTCCAATGGTTCATCTTCTCAGTGTGAGAACATGGCCGTTATAGCATTGCGGTCGCACAGCTTTCTTTTGTAATGAGAGAAAGCCACTTCAACCGCCCCCCGTGCTCCGCCTTCTTCCTACGGGATCGGCGCAGGCGCTGCGGGCGATGAAGGCGATTTGGGGAATATGACGGGCTCTGTTCGCCGGGTAAACCCCCTCGAACCGCCCGCCTCCCCGGCACGCTTGCTTGCCTCAGAATTGGATGACATCACCGCTGCATCGGAGAGCGTTACAGCGGCATCGGATGCTGATCGTTCGCCTGGGCCGCCACCTTCGGGTCTGCCGCCCAGCCTGAGCCTGACGCACGGAGATCCGCTATGCTTTCCCGGGCTACTTGATCGGTTCCGCGGGCAGGTGCGCCGCTCACAGCCACGCCCCCCCCCCCCCGTTCCCTTCTTCCCGGACGTGCACGACGAGTTGAGCTAAGCCAAGGCTTTTTCGCTCCTCCGCTCTCACTACCCTCGTGGTGGAACGGTCCCAGACCGCTTCCACTCTGCACGCCACGGCCCTTCCTGCAACCAATGCCAGGCCAAGGCACTTCAAAACCTGCACCTTGGGTAGTCCTGTTCTTGATGTGCTGCAGGAACTGCGCTGGATGACCAACCGCGCCCCCGGGCCACGGAGGTCAGAAGCGCTGGCACTCGAACAGGCGATGGCCACCCCTTGTGGTCCAGAAACACACCTGTGGACTGGACCTGGTCGAAATGCGGGAGGCAGACAAGGCACACCTTCTCTCACACCCCCGTCTCCCAGCTCCGTCCATTCGGCGCCACCGTTGACGACTCTGCCCAGCAGTCCTCAGCGGTGAGGCAGACGGAGGCCACTGCACATCCTGCCCCGCCGCAAGCTTGCCGCCATGGGCCATGCCCCGTCTGCTCGCCGAGGGCGTCCTCCTGCGGCTATGAAACACCCTGCTCCGCCTCAACCCGGGCCCAGCTCTCAGCCCCAGCGTCGAGCACGCTGCAGGGAACGGACGCCCCCGTCTCACGGACCCCCTCGAGGACCCGGAAGGCTCCCAGGCTGTCCGTAGACGTTCAACCCAGGGACCAAGATGTTAGCTCCGGAGGCTGGTAAGACCGCTCCGTCCCCGGTGGAGGGCCGGGAGGAGAATCTTTTCTTGTTGAATTAATTTTCACATTCTCATATTCTCTGTAATGAGCTATTTCCTTTTGTCTCTGGGTCACCTGGCCCGCAAATACCGTTCTCACGGCACTTTGCCCCCAGATATCAACAGTCCTGGCTTCCTGGACACGGACCACCCGTCTTCAGCCCCACGACTGTCCCCCGGCCGGCCGGTTCCGACGAGTCTAGAGGACGCCTACCCAGGACCTCCTCCTCAGTCGCTGACCCGCCCCCTGCCGGGTGTGCGGAGCAAGGTAAGTGCTTTGAGTCTTTTCTCAGCACCTCAGCTGCGGGTCGCCCCGTCGCCGCCCAACGCTGCCCTACCTGCTCCGCCCCGCTGCGAAGCCCCGCCGGGTACGTCAAATTAATCGTCCCTTTGGTGCCCCTAGCGCAGAGGTTGGACGCGTGGCTTTCACTTCCCAACCCGTCTCGCTGGCTGGCCCGGACCATCCGACTCGGTTACGCAATTCAGTTTGCCAGGCCCCCGTCCCCCTTCATGGGCGTCCGCTTTTCCGCAGTACACGGCGAACACGCCCACTCCCTGCGCGCGGAAATCGCGACTCTTCTGGCCAAAGACGCGATAGAGCCTGTCCCTCCAACCGAGATGAAGATGGGTTTCTACAGCCCTTACTTCATCGTACCCAAGAAAAGCGGCGGCTTATGACCAATCTTGGACCTGCGAGTTCTCAACCGAGCGTTGCACAAACTCCCGTTCAAAATGCTCACGCTTAACCTGCGTCCGGCATCTAGATTGGTTCGCAGCGGTAGACCTGAAGGACACGTACTTCATGCCTCCACCCTGCCCCGACACCGCCCCTACCTGCGGTTTGCGTTCGGGGGCCAGGTGTATCAGTACAAGTCCTCCCCTTTGGCCTGTCTCTGTCCTCTCACGAGAGTTACTATGCAAAATCCACAGAGATCAGGTGCTCAGGCACCTCAGCCGTCTGGGGCTTCAGGTCAACTGGGAAAAGAGCCAGCTCACTCCAGTTCAGAGCATCTCTTTTCTCAGGATGGAGTTAGACTCGGTCTCAATGTCGGCATGTCTCACCAACGAGCGTGCCCAGTCAGTGTTGAACTGCCTCGCCGCCTTCAGGCCAGGCACAGCGGTCCCCTTAAAACTTTTCCAGATGCTCCTGGGGCATATGGCGTCCTCCGCGGCGGTCGCGCCGCTGGGGTTGATGCATATGAGACCGCTCCAACACTGGCTCCAGACCCGAGTCCCGAGACGAGCATGGCGCCACGGCGCCGTATGCAACGGGCACGCAGCCTCAGGCCGTTGGAAAGGGGCCCAGCTGCGTTGGCACATCAACTGCCTCGAGTTGTTGACCGTCCTTTTTGCCCTGCGGAAGTTTCTCCCGTTAATTCGGGACGAACATATCCTAGTCAGATCGGACAGCACCACTGCGGTCGCGTACATAAATCGCCAAGGCGGCGTATGCTCCCGTCACATGTCACAACTCGCCCGTCGTCTCCTCCTTTGGAGCCAGCACCGACTCAAGTCGCTGCGTGCCACTCACATCCCCGGCAACCCCAATGTGATAGCGGACGCGCTGTCATGACAATGCTTGTCTGGCGGAGAGTGGAGGCTTCACCCCCACTCGGTGCAGCTGATTTGGGAACGGTTCGGCAAGGCCCAGGTAGACCCCTCTGCCTCCCGAGAGACCTCCCACTGCCCGCTCTGGTACGCCCGTTAAGAGGCTCCCCTCGGGGCAGATGCACTGGCACACAGCTGGCCGGTGGGGCTGCGCAAGTACGCATTCCCCCCAGTGAGCCTTCTTGCACAGGTGCTGTGCAAGGTCAGGGAGGACGAGGAGCAAGTCACTCTCGTGGCTCCTTACTGGCCCACCCGGGCCTGGTTCTCGGACCTCATACTCCTTGCGACAGCCCCTCCCTGGCAAATTCCCCTGAGGAAGGACCTTCTTTCTCAGGGACGGGGCACGCTCTGGCATCCGCACCCAGACCTCTGGAACCTCCACATCTGGTCCCTGATGCGGAAGATCTAGCTGGTCTACCACCCACGGTCGTAGCCACGTTCAACCAAGCCAGAGCCCCTTCTACCAGGCAACTCTACGCCCTGAAATGGCGTCTGTTCGTGAATTGGTGTTCTTCCCGGGCAGAAGACCCACAGAGGTGCGCAGTTAGGTCTGTGCTCCTGTCCCTACAGGAGAGGTTGGGGGGGAGGCTGTCCCCATCCACCTCGTAGGTGTATGTTGCCACTATTGCAGCTTACCACAACCCAGTAGACAGCAACTCTCTGGGTAAGCACGACTTAATCGTCAGGTTCCCAAGAAGTGCCCGGAGGTTAAAAACCCCTCCTGGTCAAACCTGTTCCCCTCCTGGGGATCTCTCGGTGGTCCTTGCCGGTCTTCAGAGATCCCCCCCGAGTCGCTAGAATCAGTTGGCTCAGGGCCCTCTCCTGAAAAGACGGCCCTGCTGATTGCGCTCACTTCCATCAAGAGGGTCGGGGACCTGCAAGCGTCCCCTACTAACGACACTTGCCTGGAGCTCGGTCCGGCAGATACTCATGTGATCCTAAGACCTCGACTGGGCTATGTGCCCATGGTTCCTACCATGCCCTCTGGAGATCAGGTAGTGAACCTACAAGCGCTGCCCCGGGAGGAGGCAGACCCAGCCCCTCTCACTGTCGTGTCCGGTACGTGCCTTGTGTGCCTACCTGGACCGCCCCCAGAGCTTCAGGCGCTCTCAGCAGCTCTTTGTCTGCTTTGGAGGACCAGCAGAAAGGGAACGCTGTCTCCAAACAGAGGTGTCTCACTGGGTGATGGATACCATTCAGTTGGCCTATCACACCCAGGCCATGCCCCCCACTTACGGGTTCGAACCCACTCCACTAGGAGCGTGACATCCTCATGGGCACTGGCGAGGGGCACCTCCCTAGCAGACATTCGCAGAGCTGCGGGCTGGGCAGCACCTAACACCCTTATGATCTCAGGGTTGAGTCAGTCTCGTCCCGTGTTCTCTCAGGTCCGAGCCCGTAGAACTCGGTACACGTCGACGATCTGACCGGGTGATCCGCTTGTACCAGCGCCGTTTCCCTCTGCCGAGGCAAAACAGTGCGCTTTTGTCCCAGAGGACCCAGGTCCCTGGTTGATTCCTCCCTAGCACTTCGGACCCGCAGCAGTTCATCGGAGGAACGTGCTGGTCCAGTCCACTACGGGTACCTCCGGCTACCCCTACTGGAATAAGTGCTCCACAGATCAGGCCTCCTATGGGACTCCTCCTGTGTGTATTTCCGCGGTACGGTCACCTTACGAGCTGACCCGCGTCTCCCTTAGGCAGCCCTTTGCTGCCCTCCGGTCGCCGTGTTGTAGCAACTCCCCCCTCCTTGAGGTTGGATCTACCACCGCGCCATTTCCTCCCACATGCCCCAAGTGGCCATGTGATGTATTTTTGCCACCTTTACCTCCCCTGTTGGGCGGGTGTGGCCTCCGCAGGGTCTTTTCCCCCTAAGAATAGGAATTCGGAATAAGACCCCCTTCCCTCGATGCGGTAAGGGCCCCGGCTGCTCTTGCTCTATGCCGAGAAAACATAGAGAGAAAAGAGGCCCAGCCAGGCTTGGCCCGTTCCCTAGTTGGGAGCGTCACCTTGTTCCCCCCTAGGGTAACCAAAAGGATGCTGACGCTTTTTCGGGGCATTGGGGAAGAGTACGTGCAGCCTGAACACAGTTGGTCGCTTGCGCACGTGCAAAATACCTGCCCGCTTCTGTGTCAGCAGTACACGTACACGGCTCAGCGCATGGCGAGTTTTGAAGTGGACCCCTAGTGTCGCTTCTTCGACACGACGTCGAAGTGAGCGACAGACGGGGAACGTCTCGGTTACGTATGTAACCTCCGTTCCCTGATGGAGGGAACGAGACGTCGTGTCTTCCCGGCCACGTCGCTGAGCCGAGCCGCTGAGATGCCCGGAACACTCCCGGCTCCTCAGAAAAATCCTGAATGAACGAGCGTATTTCTCTCGCCTTTATATCCGTATCCGGAGGCGGAGTATGCAAATACTGTTCGCCAACTCTCATTGGCCTTTTTTCATAGATCAGAGGTATCTTTCGGCGCTCAAGAGAGACCCCTAGTGTCGCTTCTTCGACACGACGTCTCGTTCCCTCCATCAGGGAACGGAGGTTACATACGTAACCGAGACGTTTTTGTGGAACACAGGATGATTGGAATTTTAGTGGTGACATTTAAACTGTTGGACTGAATTCAAAGTATTTTTTGCCCACTGTAGCCAGACATCACCATGACAACCTTTGCTCTCATAATAATGCTTTACTGAGTTAGGTCGCATGTGGTTATGACTGAATCAAAACAGGGTGACAGCAAGTGCAAGATTCAAATGGAGGCCAAATCATCGTCTCACTTCCACCACTTCAATCAAAAATATTAAACACCCAGTGAGCTGAAATAGTAATGGCTGGAAACATGAGTCTGGGCTTTTTATGATGGAACTAGGTTCAAATAAACAAGAGAGGCAATTTTATAAATAAGAGGAAGAGAAATTAATTCATAAAAAAATGCCATGGCAGTACCATGGTTAAATGATGGTACTAAAAAGATACAATGTAAACAATGAAAGAATAAAATGCAAATGTGAATAGTGAAGATTTTATTGATTGAATCAAATTGATGACATAAGAGAAGGGTCCACTTACAGGCCATAGGCAGAGTTTAAATCCAGGCTGGTGATTTGTTGTGGCGGTTCTCCTTCGACCCACAGTAACTGAACCACAAGCTCCGCCTGGTATCCAGGAGGCATTCGGATCACACGATCTTTAACTCTGAGAGGCACATTTTTTAAGTTAATTTCATGTGATATGCAATTCAACAAACTTTCTAAAGCCTATAGAAATTTAATAAATTCTGTTATTTAGTGAGCAAGCTAACTATGTCTTTTTCCAAGAAATACTATCTAGAAAAACAAAGACTTTGAGGCTCATGAGTAGTTTGATATTGCAATGTGATCTTGTAAACAGCACAATATCTGACTTGAGGCAAGAGATGCTGTCCCGCACACTGTCCGGCGTGTTGCTTCGGGGACTTGGGGGCTGAGGCTGGGGTGAGTGACCACAAGGGTCAGAAAAATATGGGGTATTCTCTGTATCGGATGGAGAGATGACATCTTCCATTTCACACTGCAATTGCACCTCTAGGGACTAGGACACAAATAAAAAGTTTAATCCGATGAATCCATACTGTAGTATGTACTCAATCTCTTGAACATAATAAAATATATCAATGTCTACACCAGAGCTATACAACTCTGTTGTATACAGTTTCTAGAGGGCCATCATCCTGTAGTGTTTAGCTCCGACTCTAATCAAAATCACCTGAACAAGCTAATCAAGGCCTTCAGGATTACTCCAATATTACAGGCAAATGTGTAAGAGCAGAGTTGGAACTGAACTTTGCAGGGTTGCATTTCCCAAAAACATCATAAGCTTAAGTTGACCATAGAGACCATTGGCACTAATGGTTTCTACAATCTGTTTTTGGGAGACGCAGCCCAGGACAGTGGCAACTGACAATTAAAAAGCGTAAGAATACTTATAAAGCAGACCAAGTGTGAAAATAATTTCTGTGTGTGATGCCTTAAAGGCATACTCGTTTTCTCAACTCACGGTGATAGTGGTGTTGGCGTCATGCTTGCTGAAGCGGTACAGAATGATGTGGGCGCTGATGCCCACTACGCAAAAGATACGGCTTTGTGGGCACCAGTTGACCATCTGAATGGCATAGGGGTCATCCTCCACCAGCTCGGCACTACGCCCAACCTCTCCACTCTTGGGCTTCTCAAACACCTTTGACGTCTTGAGCTTATACAACATCTGCAGTGTGACTGATACAGACAGTGTTTATTAGCTAATCACATCTATTCATTGTTACTACACTGTTATAAAAATATACAAATGCGTAATAATATAGTCACTGTGATGCACATGTTGCAATGACAAAGACAAAATGTTGTTAAGTACTAAAAGTTTAATAAGACAATAATTATAGTGAAAAGTATCCATTATGACACTGCTGAGGAACAAGGATTTCAAAATGCTCAACATATTGCTTGTTGATTTTAAATGAATGAAATGAGAAATGTACATTTATATTGGAAAGTGTCAAGTGATGCTATTAATCTGAATCATGACAGCGAAAAGTAAGAGTGAGACAGAAACAGCTTGACACCGAGACGGGGACCAAGCTCTTAGAAGAATTGACACTTACTTGCTGTGGCATCCCAAAACTTTATCGATCCGTCTGCATGTCTGTGCAGGACAACAAAGAGGAAGGTCAAAGCGTGATGGTATGAGTGAATGAGTGTGTGTCAAACTGCTTAAGTGGAAGCTAGGAATGACAGCTATGAAAAAAGGAGAGGCAAGGAAAACAACATGCATGGTCAATAAAGCTATTGAATTAAAGCTGCAAAGTTTTTTACAAAATTTTTGTAAAATTAATTTATAAATCAGGGGTGCTCATTGCGTTGATCGCAAACAGCCAGTTATCAATCTCGTTTTTTTCCTTATTTTGGCTCCCCTGTGCAGAGAATTCCAAAATGTATAGTGGGATGGCAGGGGAAGACTTGATATTTATGAAGAAAACTCCCTGAATTGTTAGAGTAAGGTTTACGAGAAGGGTCAGGGTTGAGGTATAGTTTCTCCGACCAATCAGATATCACTTTCCTCGTGACTATAAATTACTATTCCCCTGCATCCTACATTTTGGAAATACACCCACCTGTGCACTGTTTGACTGACAGGCAGCTTCTTTCTTTCTGTGTGCGTGCTAAAGGTCTGCACTGGATGGATTTTTCAGACCTGCTCCCACAAAGTATTTCATAGTTTGGCCTGCTCCCACCCGCAAAAGCCCGCAGTTAGAGGTCTACGTGGATTTTACATTCAAGATACTCTAAGACTCTGTCCCGCTCCTGTCCCGCTCCAAACCACATACTGCTGGATTACAAGTGCATGACTGTGTAAACAGAGATTAAGTGTGCTAGTAGTCCTGACCTGTCTCCAGTTGAGAATGTGTTGTGCATAATTAAGTGTAAAATATGGCAATGAAGGCCCCGGAGAATGCCTAAGAATGGCATAATATATGATTGTGGGAAAATTCAGCTTGCTAAACTTAACAAACTTGTGTCTTCAGTGCCCAAACGCTTATGTTTTAAGTAAAACATCAAATAATGTCTTGTTGTTGTGCTTTTAATATATCACTAGAAGAATTTCATCAACAAATCACTCAATTTTGTGCATTTTCCATACTGTCCCAACTTTTTTCGGAATTCGGGTTGTAAATATCATGCCATAAAACTTTAAGCACCCTTGCTATAAATAATAATAAATAAAATATTCTTTAATGCTGACATTTAGCCTTGACTGAACTATTGCCACAGCTCAAGGTTGGAAACACAAAGCACAAGCTCTCAAACACACACACACACACACACACACACACACACACAAACTCACCCTGTGATGATAATCTCTGGATATGTTTGGGAACCGACCGTCCATGTTCCACCACTGACTGGCCACTCCTTAACACAAACAAACAATAACACTGTAAAACACTTCTAAAGCACAAACACACACACACACACACACACACACACACACACACACACACACATGATTTAACTAAACTAAATGAAAACTAAACAGAACAAAACAAAACAGGAAACTGTTTACACCAATAGAAAATAAAATATAGATATAATATAGAATAATATAACCTGTTTCTCAAGAAATATTACAGAAATGCTCTGGAAACTTGAAAAACTTATTGATTTTGTCAAACCTTGTGGCTGTAGCCAGTCTTTTTCTGTTTGACCCCTATGGAGTAAAGTATCGGTATGATGTCAGGGGGGCAGTCAGCAAAGTAAGCTGTGCATGTGACTGGAGACTCGTGGATGTCCATGGGGTAGGGGTTCTCAAAAACAGGAAAACTGAAATAAGAAGGAAAGACACACTTCTGAATGAACAGTCATTTATAGAACTGATCATTCTGACAGACAATTTTGGTTGAGAAACACGCAAAGTTGTAAAATATACACACAATAAACACATGCACCAGTGACCACACATCTATTGAATTCAGTTTTAATGTGTCAAGATGCTACAAGCAACCAAAAACATCCTACGCAGGGGCCTCCAAACTTATTGTGAGTGAAAGCTACCTAAAGGAATAAAACAATCTGGAAGGCTACTTGTCTGATATACCTGAAGAAAATCCATTTGCTGTTTCCTTACCTTATGCTTCAGGGAATAACACACTGCTGCTATTTTAAATTTGAATCACTGAACTTCAAAGAGCAAAAAGTCTACCAGAGCAAATAAATAAATTAATCTCCATAGAAATCTCTAAATTTTAACACCCCTTACCTGTGTTAAAATCACTGTAAAGCACAGCCACGTTTTGTTTCCTCAATATAATATACGTAACTCAAAGATTCTTTAAAAAATAAAGGCAATCCAAACAATAAATTAATTTACTAAGAAAATGTAAAGTTAAAATGAAAATAAAGATAACTGTTTGGTTCTGAGAACATTTGAGTGTAAACATTTATTTTTTCCTTTATTGCACCTTGAGCAGAAATGTCCTCGAAGCAAAGACAATATTTGATGTCAAACTGGTTAAAGTGATGGCAGTAGTGTCAACTCAAGTCATATTTGCCCTTAGCACACACACACTTAACCTTTTCCACAAGGCATCTTAAAAAGTGACACGCACACACACACACACACACACACATACATAGAATAAAGTGTTTGAATATGATAGTGGAAAAAAAACAAAGAAAAGATTTCTCACTTGCTCTGAGATAGGTCGATCACAACAAAATCTTTCTCCAGTAGAACCGCTACCGCATACGGTTCCTGGACCTCTGTCAACACAAGCACAACATTCCCATCACCATCCATGACCTCCAGAAAAGAACACAGATTTGTGATGGATACTCTTTTATTTAAGCTCTGTTTGGGACTGATGACAAGTTGACATCAGAAACCAATGGGTGCGCAGGCTGACGTTAATTATTTTGTGCGTGCGTGTTTGAGCGCGGTATGCATGTGTAACCACTCAGCTCTGGAGATGCTGGGAATCATAATGATACATTATTTGCATGCTCACTGAGCTAATTTTAATAAACACCGCACAGACTGTTAAAATGTGTGTGTGTGAGAGAGAATGAGTGTGTGCATTTGAGTAAGAAAATAAGCAGAGGAATAGAGAGAGATGGGTTCCATAATTGAAGTCACTTCACTCTTGCTATATGTTTGCTGTCTGGTACAGTGTGTTTTGTGGGTAATGAACTGTGCACAGTGGTACGAAATGAAATGTACTCAGTGGTCGATTTCAAATTTTTTTGTCTATTATTATTGTAAGTCTATTATTACTTTTGCATTGCCAAAATACACCCCAAATGAGAAACCTTTTAAAAATCTAGTTTAAACACATATGTCATATTCTCAGAAATTTAATATTTGTCCAATTTGGTTTCATACATTTTAGAAAAACCTTTATAGCTTATTCTAAAATAAATAATTAAACTTTCACATTGTAATGTGGTGTAACCATTTGCACCTTGATTGCATGATAGTATAAACAACATATTCGTTCATTTATAAAACGTTTTCAGGATTTTTTTTTATATAAATATTATGAATTTTTGAGTGAATTATCAAGAATTTTCTCAGGGTTACACCACATGAACAAAATGTGCCTTTTCATACATATGTCAAAAAAAAATATCAGATGTCTTTTAAACATCTTCCTTTCTACATTCGTTGACTGCTAGGTGTTCCAATTTCTCCCATTCATTTTAATAGAAGTGGCCAATAGAAGCAAAATAAATACTGATAAATAAATAAAAACAATATTTTAATGTGTTTTATCGTTTTGGTCAACATAAACAAAATAGCTACCTACATGTTGGTTACACACAAAGAATTTGATTTGGTTGACTAAAAGCATTTTTAAATATTAATCATATTCACATAATATAACAATAATAAAGTCTCCCATTTAACTCGTATCAGCCATATCACGAGTATCACCTCTTAAATTGAAGAGTGTAGAACAATACAAACATTAATAGTAGATAAAATATACTGGTAGTGATTGAGTCCCCTGTTCTTTATGTAAAATTGCTTTGAGTTTAGTGTCAGAAAAGCGTTATAAAGTATAAAATTCATTAATTCAAAATATGTGAATGAGTTTTGTTTATCTTCATAAAAGCAAGTGATATTTTAAATGTTTAATCGTATATCATTACATCAACATGAAAATAGCACATTATGATTGCAGCTCTGAATATCTCCAGTCATGATCACACACAAGCAAAGCTCAAATCCTGAGATTCATCCGTCAGAAGAGCAGTGCCGAAACTCGACTCAGGTAATGTGTTATTCAGCAAATTGCTTGCAATTTTAAGCTTCAACTACAGATGACGCTAGAGAGCAAAAGTTACATAGTGCAGCTTTAAAGATGTCCAATTTGTGAACAAATCATTCTTAGAAGTTACAGTATAACTATAGTATCTTTTTCTGCATATCGCTGCCCCCTTCGGCATATTGCGGCACCGCTTTGTGGCCTGTTCGTTATGCATAACACGGTGGCCCATTTCAGCTTATCGCGGCCCATTCGGCCCGTTTCGCAGCTGGCCCGGTTCTCAGGATGGCTAGTCCGCCCCTGATTGACCCCAAAGTGAGTCGGCCCACTGGGAAAATGCCGGATGCCAGGTTACCATTCCAGCCCTGGTAATGCGTTTGTAAATCACTCAACAGTGTGAACTGGAAGTTTGTTTGGAAGTGTAACTATAAGATAAGGGGCAGGCTGGAATCAAAAGCAAGACAATATTTTTGTATTATTTTGGATTTGAATGTTTCACAAATACAATGAGGATCTCAATAATAGTGAAAGCATGAAACTGGAACAAATATAAATACATTTGCATGAAATGCAACTAAAACACCCTAATGTTATATTACAAGGAATAGTTGTTCACCCAAAAATGAATAAATAAATAAATTTGACATGCTTGTGTAAATTAATTAATAAAAAATCTGTCTAAATTTACTCCCCTTTATGCCAATGGCTAGAATCTCATTTTAAATCTTAAAAAAGACCCAAAAGTATCATAAAAGTTCACAGCGGCTTGCATGGTCACACAAGAACTTACAGTTGTGCCACTGTGAATGAGATGCAACATCAAGTTTATTTAACTGAAAAATTAATAACATTTTGGCTTGTTTCTCACCAAAAACCTATTTGTACCTTCAGAAAATTTGAAACATGACACAAGAGACCCTTGGATTACTTTAATGAAATGGTTGGGTCCCTTTTAAAGCTTTAAAGTGAGTCACTATCAACTGCCATTGTATTGAATTGACAGCCTGTTATATTCCTTAAAACAACTCTTTTGTGTTCTGCATAAGAAAATAAATCATACAGGTTTGGAACAGCATAAGGATGAGTAAATTCTCTTCAAAAAGTGAGACAAAGAACTCAAATCTAGATTCAAATCTGACACACACACACACACACACACACAACCTGACAGAGGCTACTGTACTGTAGATCACTGCAAGAAACATAATAGAACTGCTCAGCACACTCACCGTTGAGATAGGGTGTATCACAGAGCACCATAAAATCCACTATTGGATAGTCCATCTCTAACACTGTGATGTTTTTCCCATGCATGATTGTTAGGGTGGGTCTGCGTCCTGCCTTATCATAAGAAAGACCCCCAGAGAATATGACAAAGGCTTCGCTACTGGAAGACAGAAAGTAAGAATATTAGTGGAGAAAAGTGAACTGGAAAAAGACTGCCTCCTCTTCCATTTCTGCATTTCTTACTTTTCCTTTGTGTGGCTTGTACAATAGAGAACAGAAAAACAAACACTTAGCAAACAGCTGTCTGTGGTGCTGAAATAACATATCCAACAGAAAAGTGGGATTATTCATAGTGCTCAATCCGTATGAGTTTTTTTAATGGCTGATGCTGATACTTATTTCTAAAGAGCAGCTTGACTGATGTCTGTTCCAATGCCAATATGCTGTTTCTAATTATGAAAGCACAGGTCCTATGTAAAAGACCAAAGGCCAAAATCTCCAAAATTGTTTGCCCAGCTACATTTCTATAACACATGTCAGTCACCAATAAAATAAAGTGTATCAAAGATTTAGTTTTTTTTAAGCACAAATCAAGTCAGTTTCTTTCAGGTTGGTCCGGCTAATGTGTATGTGTTCTGGAATATTTATAGTATATTCTATATTCTATATATATATATATTTATAGAATATATCTAGAAAGACCAGGCAATGACTTTGCCAATGATGCCACTGGCTCTTTTAATTAAAAGACAGGTTTTCATTTCCTAGCTAACGTACTTGCGATGTCTGCAATTCATTTTTCAGTTAGTGGTTTGTCTTCTCCTTATTCTGACTCTGTGCACGAGAATGAATGGGAATTTTTCTAAATATGTGTGCAGTACTTTAATCAAAATCACTGGTTCCACTAATATGACCATGGTAATTAAACTTCTGCAATCATTATATTCCATGGATCACATTTGACCCTCAATCTAACCAGTGCCTGGACAATCATAAGGTCTTCTGCACTGTACAACTGGGGCCTATCCCACTGAAATAAGATCAAGAAAACTGTGATGTTTATGAGGCAAAGGTGTGAGCAAAGGCCAGTTCAAACCAAAAACAAAACAAAAAAGCAAAACATATAGCTAGAGCAAAATGAAAACACATCAGACAATAAAGACTTTAATCACATAAATGCAAAATACAAGCCATCCAACAAATCAAATTTCACTCACTGTACTGCAGTGATATACATGGTAATAAATGAACATACAGTATAATGACAATGAGGTGTTTGTAATAAAATTACAGCTAGCTGTTGTTATAAAAATTGTGCATGATGGGTATAATACAAATGTATATTAAACACAGTTATGTTCCTTGTGCTCAACAGAGACCAGGACATCAGCACCACGCACAGCTGTTTATAATGAATACCAGACTCAGACACATGAATGAAAAGCTTAAATCCAGTTGGTTGGAGAGGTTTTGTTTTCTGTATGATGGAAGGATTTTGACCTATAGGATTAAAAACAATCCTCACTTTGTTGTCAGAGAAATTGTATAAATATGTTATGGAATAGGAACTAACTTTTGAGTGCAAACAAGCTTTTAGATTTCTTTTTATTATTATTGTTATGAACAAACAATTTGGACAATAATCTATAGTTTTCAATATTACAGCAATTAAAGATGGAATCTTCTTTAAAGTATGTTTTTCAGCTCCTCTATGGAGGTAAATGGGCTTTTTAAAAACATTCAGTAAATTTTAATTGTATTGTGACATGATAAAACAGCAGTAATGGTTTCAGTGAGACTTGTGAAGTGTTTGTGTCTGTGTTTTCTCTTACCTGTTTCTGGAGGTCTTGTACTCAACCTTGAGAATGGGTTTACACGACTCTTTTCGACCATCTCTCTGAATCTTGCCTGGAATCACACAAACACGCGCACACACACACATATGCACACGCACACACACACACACACACGCACACACGTACACACACACAGAATGGTTAGTTTTGAATTTCTGACTCTTTCTTAATTCATTTCGCACTGAGCTAGAATTTTCTTGCATTTATATCTAGTACTTTCTGATTAACAAACCACTTTCCACAGTGCAAGCCCATAAGTGCTGAGATGTATATAACCCGCTGAGCTCAAGGCCAGGCCCCAAACTTAGCGACCAAGATTGAGAATGAATCACTCATTCCTGTCAAATCAAACTTACACACATACACTGCATACCCACACACTGAATCATCCTCCATAAAGATCACACCTGGTGAGGGGGTGTGTTTGCTTACAACATTAGAGTCAGATGTCTCTAATAGATGGTGAGTCATGGCTGAAGGGGTCTTTAATTCTCTGTGTGTGTGTGTGTGTGTGTGTGTGTGTGTGTGTGTGTGTCACAGGGAATGATGGGTGTAATTCAGTTTTATAATTTTTCAATGTACAGGGTTGACTCTCTTAATTTTAAAAGTGCTAAAAGATGGTATTTTATATGATAACAGAAAATGAAGCTGTGGATTAAAAGTATTTATCATAAGGGCTCAGAGCAACTTTGAAGAATTTTGTTATTTCAGGGTAACTGACATAATGCTCATTTATTGTGTTTTCCTATTATTTTTTTATAAAAAGAAAAATAAATGCTATTCATATAGACACTAACTTTTATTATATATATTCTTTACAACTCTGAATTAAATCATTTCAAGGTTTTTGTAGCCGACCTGAGATGAGATGAAGAACAAAAGGTTCAGCTGAATGCTGACATTTTTAAATAATAATAATAATAAAAACACTTCACAGCCTGACAAACAAGTTCATTCTCAGAGTATTATTAAAGATTAAGATTCAACTGATATGCAGTTGTTTTCACATATCCCAGCTAAGCTGGGGTCAGCCATGAAACAGCACCCCTGGAGCAAATAGAGTTAAGGGCCTTGCTCAAGGGCCCAACAGTGGTATCTGGCAGTGCTGGGGCTTGAACCCTCAACCTTGCGGTCAGTAACCCAGAGCCTTAACCGCTGAGCCACCACTGGCCTAGGCATAATTAGGCATAACTATTAAGGGTAGTATAACTAGGTTTGAAAGCAGACACCCCTCATTATGCAGACTGCCTTTTTGTCATGTAAATCACAAAAACATGCAGACCCTCATAATGGTGTGTCAAGGCCAGGTAGGTCTCAGAAAATATCAGATATCATTTCATCATCTTGGACATCCCTATTTGTCATTACCCCATGAACAAGTGAGTTTGTGCACTACAAGACAACATGCTAGTATGTTTTTAATCTGTGTGTGTGTGTGTTTGTGTGTGCTCACCATGAGGGAAGGTGACTTGAAAAGGCTTGACAGTGTTTCTTAAATTCCACATGCTCAGACTGCCATCTGAATGACTGCACATGAACTGTCTCCCGTCATGATGCCAGCTTACTGAGTGAATGGCCTAAGAGACAAAGAGATGGTCAAATCATAATAGAAATCACATGTTTCAGAAAGTTAAAGTCATTATAGACTTTCTATTTTTGATATTTGGCCTTTGGTGTAAAATCTGTTTGTGAAGTTTTTGCTTCAAAAGTGTACGTTTGCTAACCTGACTAAATACAAATGGCACTTGCTTTGATATTTTGCAAAATAATGCAATGACAGATTACTAAGTGTGGCTTGTGCGACCTTATAGCAGGGGTCTGTTGAATGCTTGATAATGATTGGTTGACAGATGTTCTAAGGTGTGCAATTATTTTTCAGTAAACGGACGGCTAGAAAGTAATTCCAGGTTTTGACAGCATATAGGTTCCATATCACTTTGCCAAATTATTATATTATATTATTATAGTTATATCTAAGAGCCCTACAGGCTACCACAGCAAAATATCCAAATAAAACAAAGACGTTGGCTAAGTAAATTGGATAAGAATGACAAACATGTCTATTTTATCTTAAATTTTAAATTTATTCAATTTCTTTTGAAAGTGCTCTTGCGCTCCCTCTCTCACTTTCAGTCTCGTCTCACCCACACTGACACACACACACACACACACACACACACACACACACACATAGACTTCAGCCACTAGAGAACTAGCAATGAAGGCTTGTGCTGTATCAGAGCAAGACCATTTTAGGGATACAAACCTGAAAAAAAAAGATTTTGATAAAACCCTGAACGATGTCGTAAGGTGTGGTAACTGTTATAAGCAGAATAATTGACTCCGGATCGTCAAATTATTGAAAAATAACATAAAAAAACTCATACTCATACATCATTTTTATGTTAATAATAATTTATGCTAATCATTTAACATTTTTGTTAAATAATTCAATGGTCCATCATTAATTATTCCTTGCATATACTGTTGTAATGTCTATACTGTACACTGTACATAAAGAATGTAGAGCTGAAACGGTTAGTCGACGTTAAAAATTTGTCGACAAACATTTTCGTAGTCGAATAGTCATTTGATCTTACTTAATGTAACATGAGATCACATTAAACTCTAATGATGATGCACGAGAGAAGCATTGCAGCTCGTGGCTGACTGAGGAGAATTACACAGCTCACAGTCCAGATGCACTCTCGTTGTCAAAGAAGTGGAGCCGGAGCTCTTTAAAGGAAATACCCCGGATTCACATCTTAAATGCAGTTACATTTAATGCGTTATAGCTTTATTAAATTTAAAATAATATGCAAGCAGATCATGTAAATAAATACAAACTATGAAACTGGCATGTCTCTGTGTGGTCAGCCTCTTCTAAGAGTTGCGCGAAATGTCCCAATATAAGGGGGAACTGCACCCGGCTGAGGCACACTCTGTTGCAGGTATGCTCATCCCTTGAGCGTGCACGCTTAATGCAGCTAGATTTACCCGTGATGGCTTGTGACTTAATGAATCATAATATGTGTGTCCTGTGCATTACTTATTGTGAAGAAAATTGGAATTACACAGCTTTATTGATAAGAGAGAGTTTGTTTTTTAGTGAGTTAAAGATGGATTGAAGTGAAAAGAAAGGTGAGAGATTGTAGTCTTTGCCCCATTATACACTGAAATAAAATACATTTTTGATTTTTTTGTTTTTTGGCTTGTTTTCTGATATAAATATCTAAAACTCATTTAAGACAATGTACATTTTCGTTAGCAGCTAAACTACAGAAGAAAAAAATTTTTTATGAGAATGTTGAATATAATATTAAAAAAGTATTTAAAATATCTAAAAATCATTTAAAAAGATGCATTCATTAGAGAAGCAGCATAAGATATTTAGACTTGCTTTTAGAAAATAGAATAACTTAAATATAAGTACATTTTGTCTTTTCTGCACTCGAAGTATAACCAAGTGAAAAAATACACTTATATTTAAGATACATTCTCTTAATGCAAGTCTAAATATCTTAAATGATGCTTCTCAAGTAAATATATCTTGTTTTAGGGATTTTTAGACTATTTCAAATGGAAAACAAGACAAAAACTCTTGATAACAAAAGGATTTTTTGCAGTGAATTTCTTTACTCTATTAAACTTTAATAAGTCATTAAGAGGCATTTTTAAAAGATGATTTTGTCCTATTTATTGTTAATAAGCATGTTTAATACAATATTTTAAGTCGGGCACAAGCTGAATAATTGGTTAAGAGCTAATGATTATTTGTCGCAATAATTGCAGAATAATCATTCTAATAATATTTAGATTAATTAATTGTCAAAATAATTGTTAGTTGCAGCCCTAAAATCATGTGAGCAGAAGACATAAGTATAAGAAATAACAACAGTCAGAGATGGCAAAGAGTTTTGAGAGAGAGAGAGGTCATGCAAAACAACAAAAAAAACATTTTTGCTTTTAAAATGTGAAAAAAAAAAACACAAAAATTTGCCAGAAATGTCACAGTGAGCACAATTTTACTATAAATAGAAAATACATTTAGCAAAAAATACTTTGGAAAATAAGACACATTTGTGAAAAACTGTACTTGAAGAACTTCACATTGGAGAGAACCCTCCCTATCACAGGACACCAGAAAGGAAACGCTAAAAAATCTGGAGAATAAGGAACTACATTCAAACATCATTGGAATAACAAGAAGGGTCAATATATTTATATAAGGATTTGGCCAAAAGGAGAATTAAATAAATAACAACATTAACAAAATACTAAAGAAAACCAACAGAGGATTTTAACTGGCTCTTTGATAGAGGTAAGCAATCTACCCCAAAATATCATCATAAAGACAAGTAGGAAGAGAGAATTACATTTCTAAAACTTTTTAAACAAACCTGTCCAATGATTACATGCTATGCGAATTCAAAATAACAAAAGCACAGGATAGTTAGCCTTCACACCTTCGGATTGGCTGGTTGAGCTATAGCCCTCACCATCAGAGATTTGTGAACTGCAGTGCTATGGCAACAGCAGTAGTGGGGGCTGGTGCTCGCACCTTTGACTATCCCACAAACATCCAGAGCAGACAACACCACAAACTTAAAATCCAGAAAGAATACACTGAGGCCCTGTTTAAAGACACATCACACAGCAAGGGTAAAATTGTCACCACCAACCTTCTTTTCTACACAGAATGCCCAAATGTCTGGCACACAGCATTCTGCATACATGAACATTTTACAAAACATGGAATTTGTAAAGGCAGACAACTGTGTATCTTTAAAATAAATGGTGGAAAAGGAGGGAGACAACCCCTACAAGCAATCCCCCTCTCCTGGGACATCAGAACAAACAAACTGAGTCCTCCCCCCATGTCAGTACAGAGGATAGGACCACTCCAGAGGGAACGGAGTACAATATCCTCCACCCAAGCCCAAGTCCATCCAAAATGGAGAAATATGGGAAACTCATTTAAAAACATTATTTAATAAAGTTGAACCTGGCACAAATTTTAAGCAAAATTAAATAACTAAACAATTGGAAATACTAGAATTGATAATCAAAGACAATCAAAACCCATTCAACTTTCCTATTACTGAAAAGGAACTTAAAGACAAAATGAATACTCTAAATCACCAAAAATCATCTGGACCTGATAGGATATTGAATGAAATGTTAAATTATCCCAGCACTAAATCAGCTTTTCTAAAATCAATCAATGTGGTTCTGAGTGTACAGTAGGTTACTTCCCTGACATATGGAATCAAGGACAGGTAACACCATCTTTAAAAATAGAGATCAATTTGACCTGAATAATTACAGAGGCATTTGTGTGAGGTGTGAGTAACAACCTGGGTTACTCTGGTTATCTGGAAAGTTATTTTGAAGTATAATAAATCAGAGAATTTTGGTCTTCATCACAACACACAATATTTTATGTAGAAGTAAAATTGGATTTTTACCAAATTACTGTACATCTGACCATATTTACACTTAATACAAACTTAATTGAAAAACATGTTGTCCAACATAAGGGAAACATTTTTGCATGCTTTATTGACTTTCAAAAAGCATTTGATTCAATCAAGAACAATTTTTATTTCTAAGGAGCTTGGAGTGAGACTGGTTTGCTGTTTAAGCCCAACATTGTTTAACATTTACATCAACAAACTGGCTTCGAGTCTGCAGTGATCTACAGCCAATGGTCTCACTCTACATGATTCAGAAATCAAGTGCCTGCTTTATGTGGATTATCTGGTTCTGTTGTCTCCCACTGAAGAGGGTTTACAGTTGAATCTGGACCTGCTAGAGCAATACTGTCCAACCTGGGCCCTGACAGTAAACCTCAATAAAACTAAAATCATGACCTTCCAGAAAAGATCCAGATCCCAGGGAACACAATGAACATTCACATTAGAAAATAACAAAATAACACACTCATCACACTATAATTATCTAGAACTAAAAATCACTTCCAATGGAAAGTTTAACCCTGCAGTGAATGAAATGAGAGATAAAGCTTGCAGGGCCTTCTATACCATAAAACGACAATGTCCTATAGCGATTCCTGACAGAATTTGGATACAAATTTTAGAATCAGCAATTGAGCCAATTTGAGGTCCACTGACAACTCCAAATCAATAATTCACCAAATGGGAAAAACAGCCAATTGAGACCTTGCATGCAGAATTCTGTTAAAATATTCTACAAGTACACCAGCACATAACAAAAAATGCATGCAGGGCAGAATTAGGCAAATATCTACTAATTATAAAAATACAAAAACGGCAATAAAATTCTGGAAACATCTAAAATTCAGCGATCCCAGTCATACCATTATAAAGAGTTGAGCAAAGAAACCAATCCCCTCTCATAGTTGGTCAGGAGCTTTAGTCCAGATGCTTCAACAACATCTACTATCCCTCATCACACTTTTCATCACAACTACAGCAAAATTACATAACTTGTTGGAAACTCAAATGCAATATGGAGTAAAATGCAACGCTATCTGACCCTAAAAAGAGATAACACCTTGGCAGACTATCTGAACACAGTTACAGAAAAAACCTGAGAGCCAGCTTGACAAGTTACAAACTCAACCTCACTTTAGAAATGGGTAGACACAGGAAAATATGGCTGCCACAGGAAGAAAGATTGTGTCCACACTGTGATCAAAATAAAGTCAACACAGAGCTACATTTTCTAACAGAATGCACAAAATACGCAGCCATCCGGGAAAAAAATTACAACAAAATTAAACATATTAACAGCACATTTGACTGTATAAAAACAATGAAAGACTGCCATCTTATTAGGAGAACTCAAGGAGTGCTGTGTGGTAGCAGCACAATATGTGTCTGTCTGCCAAAGAATGAGAGACAGTGAGTAAACTGACTCGAGTCTGTGCCTCCATCACATTTTACTATGGCTCTAGTTTTCTAGTAATATTTAATTTTTCCTCTATGTGTAACTTAATTTTTATTATTTAACCTTATCCTTTTGTACCATTTTGTCAAGTATAAATTGCATATTTATTCCTTTTTTCTTATAATATGTACATTGTTTTGCACTGACTTTGCTTTGCACTGTTTTATTTGTATGCAGCTCAGCTGTAAACACGTTGGCAATATGAACGCACAAATATTTGTCATGCCAATAAAGCACCTTAAAACTGAAACTAAAACAGAGAGGGAGAGAGAGGGAGAGAGAGAGAGAGAGAGAGAGAGAGAGAGAGAGAGAGAGAGAGAGAGAGAGAGAGAGAAATAGAGAGTTCTTAAAAAACTGTGATCCCCTTATGTCACACAGGTACATCTTCAAGATGGTACCAAAAATAAGAGAGAGGTGAAGACGAGAAATTGTTCTTGCTTGGAAAAGTCTTACCCTCTCAGCCTAACATCCATCTGAGGCAGAGTCAATAATCCAATATCAGTAATTACTTCACCATCAAAGCAGCCTGATCTCCACTTATCTCTTTGCTAATGTCACAGAGTAAATAATATGTGAAATAATATCAACGTTAGATTTATTTGATGTTTGTTATGAGTGTGTATGAAAGGGGTTAGGATTGTTTGAAGCGTTTAAGAGGCCTCTGTTCTTTATTACTCAAAGAGGCACCAAGAAATTGACTGAAATTGAATCTCAAGGTGGCTAATCAAACAAGATACAGTGATTTCGGTGTTAAGTTGCGGTCACACTAGAATTTGTGGTTGCAAAATTACTTCAAACCTTGCAAAGAACATGGGAAATAGGACATGATCTCACACTGTAGGCCTCTATTTTGAATAAGTAATTCGCACCTCCTCCTTTCCATTGAACTATGTTACACCCCCGGCCCCGCCCTCTGCCCTGCCACAACTATCTTTTTCACTTTCCCAGAACACTGTGAACAGTTTTAAAAGGTATGTATTATTTTTATTGAACCAAGAGGTCAATCTGTGATTATTGATCCTCTATTGGTCAAACGTCTTTATGCGATTTTACAAAACTGTTAAGAGTTCAACAAAACTGAATTTTGGTATGCAGCAGCAGCAAAGACTACACAGGAAGCCCAGCTTCCCCTAAAATTTCAGAAGAAATGTGGCAAGGATAAGTTTTATTATATATTTTAGCGAATAAAAGTGTAATATATTACTCATCTCTATCATGTTATATATAGATCCATAGAAGTCAGCGGATGTACTCTATGGCCATTCGTGTCATTGGTGTAAAAGATTGATGCTCATTAGACGAGAGGCTCGAAATACATCATTTTGTGTCCCCTCTGGATGTCCTACTCCTATGAGTGCTATTTATATTGGATCTGGATCTGATGGCCTGTCTGTTGCACATTGGGATTTTTCAATAAATGTTTTTTTTTTTGTCCCACTTGGAAGACCGGTTTCTCTTTATGAAGATTGGTTGAGCTCTTTATTAAAAGGGTGGGACTTTAAAACATCATATATTTAAATAGTTTTGAACATGATTAACAGCGTATTAAATATAATAGCATCAATGTTGAGCGCAGCGTGTTTGGTGGCACTGAGATACACATGCAGTTATTTTAATCTGACGCAACACATTTATTTAAACATTTCTTTATGGTTATTGTTACTTTTAATTGTTGCAAAAACAGCTTTGAGCTTAGTTAATTATTTCTTTAAGAAATTTGAGTAGTTGTTTCAGCCGCTTTTGAGATCAACATTCCAGACAACAAAAACACTCTTGAAAAACACCAGCCGCCACTGGTGTGCAGCGAAAGATCAAAGTGCAACACAAATGCTTTCCATTCTACTGCGTTTGCATGAGTGTGAATGGAAGTGAACGGAATTTAGTCTAGTGTGACCACACTTTTAAGTCTTCTTTGAGATGCGACTTCTGTTTCTTTACAATCCATTCCTCTTTATTTCGTCACCGCTTCTGACACCACACTAGCAATCAAGTCCATATATGTCTTTGGTCTCATTCCCTCCTGTCTTTTTCTTTAACTTCGCTAACAGTTTCTCTCTCTCCCTCACTCAAAACCCTTCTTTCTATTAAAAGCACTTTATTTCCACACACATGGGCATTTCACACAGGCATCTAAACTAGCAATTAGCAGACCCCAAGACATTTCCATTTACCAACTCTGACAAACGCTTGCCGAGCTACGGCACCCCAGAATCCCTCTGAACGGTCATCACTGACAGATGATCAGAGAGTGCCGTCACCGCATTGAAACCCGCAGTAAAGGGCTGGAAGGAGAAAAGGGCAAGTATCTGGAAGGTTTTGTGCTTTAGCGAGGTTGGCGTGCTGCTACGTGCCGAGAGGCATTGTGATTGAAACGTGTTTTGAGAGATGAATGTGAGCAGCTGGCGGCAGGAGCCAGTTTCTTTTTCAGAGAGGAAGACCAAGTTGTGTGCCAAGCAGTGATTGTGCTAAACACATCCACATGGCACAAGGAGGGAAATTGAATTAGAAAAAAAATGACTTGTATGCAGTGTTGTAAATCAGCATCAGTGGGGGGTGAAAACCCAATTTCTTTGTACCAAAAGTAAATGTATTGTTTATATCCCAATTCATATTTGTTTGTCTTGTTTTTGGCTGAGGGCTGGATTTTAATTAGATGAAAAATAAAGAGATTTCAGGTCACAAATGTACTAGTTTTTCGTATCATGGATGGGATTTTTCTGGACTTGCATTGTTTTAATACTATGCTGATGATTTTCAATCCTCTAAACCTACCCCTAAGCCTAAACACTTGTAAGTATATTTATGCATTTGACTTTTATTCAGAACAAATTAGTGCAATGTATAAATTTTATGTGTGTTCCCTGGGAATCAAACACACGACTTGGTGTTGCCAGTGCCATGCCTGACCATCTACAGGAACACAGAAGCCCTTACAAAAACCTTTTTGTGTTTTCAATTTTAATTAATGCAGTATTTTGTATGTTTATGAAGCTTTTGTCCTGGAAACCTTTAGCTGGTTCCTCCAATGTAGGTGAGTTCAGGTTTTGGTATCATTGAGGGGACATTTGGTCCACACAATGTGGGCAAAACTCGACACCCCCCCCCCCCCCCCCCCCACACACACACACTGAGATGTACCTCATCATAGTATATCCTGAAGTCGGCTCTTTTTGCCCTCAGCTCCCACATTACTATTGTGCCGCTCTCAAAGCCTATCAGCAACTGTAACACACACACAAACACAGAAGAGTGCAGTAGCAGTTTGTCAGTCTCAACTGACCAGCTGTAAACAGTGAAAACAGAGCAGAGGATGTGCAACAATTGTCAGGGGCCTTTTGGCTGTTTTGGTTCACAACAAAACAGACACACCAGTGCATGGTCATATTTAATATTTATGTGGACAGGACAGAGCAAAGTGTTTGTCAAAACAGACTTACTCTAATTCTTTCATCCTCTCTTTTCTCATAGACTTCAAAAAAATTGCTACACGCATAAGTGTGGATTTGGTTTCATCACAGGAATTTATTAGATTTTTTTTTATGTAAAAATGCAGAAAGTTATCTGTAAGGGTTAGGTTTAGGGGTAGGGTTATGTAATAGAATATATAGTTTGTAAACCACAAATACCAACATCCAACATGCGTGTGTGTGTGTTTGTATGTGCAACCCAAAGGAGTGAAATTATCTACAATTCACTCCTATGTTCAATTAATTGAAATATTGAGAAAACTATATTTGTGGTTCTCCGTCTGACGCTCACTTCGACGTTGTGTCGAAGAAGCTACACTAGGGGTCTCTCTGGAGCGCCGAATATGCCTCTGGTCTATGAAAAAATGCCAATGAGAAGTTGGCAGACAGTATTTGCATACCCTGCCCCGGACATACGAGTATAAAAGAGGGGAAATACGTCGAGTTCATTCAGAAATTTTCTTCGCAGCCAATGGTCGTGTATGCAGCCAGCTGCGAGTTACACACCAGTTCTTGCCCTGTTCCTCTGATGCTATGCTTGCCTCTCACTGCAAGGGCATGACCAAGGCAACGCTGCGGTCGCGGCTTGCTTTCAACAGAAAGCACACCACTCCAGCCGCCCCCCGCGTCGCTCATTCCCACGGGATTGAGGACTATGCGGCTGGAGCTGGAGGCGATCTGGGAGGGCAGCGGGTGCAGCTCTGCCGGGTATGCCCCCTCGGACCACCCGCCCCCCAGCATGCTCGTTGACTCCCGTCCGTGCTCGAGGCAACAGCCCAGGCTGAGGCTGATGCGCAGATGTCTGACATGCTTACCCGGACTGGAACCCTCCGTCCTCCCCACAGCCATCACGGTTGGATGACTGGTTCCTAAGGTCTGCGCGCCGCTCACAGCCTCGCCCCCCCAGTCCTTTTTTTTCCCAGAGGTGCACAATAAGTGATGTCTTCATGGAGAACACCCCTCTCCACTCGTCACAAAGCCTGCTCATCCACTCTTGCTACCCTCGACGGCGGAGCGGCCCATGTATATACGGCGATTCCCCAGGTTGATAGGGCTGTTGTGCTCCATCTATCCCCTGGAAACTCTACCACCTGGCGGGGTCGCCCTGTGCTCCCTTCTAAGGCCTGCAGGATGAGATCATTGTTTACTGCCAAAGCCTACAGCGCCGCTGGACAGGCCACTTCTGCCCTGCACGCCATGGCCATCATGAGAGTCCACCAGGCCAATGCGCTCAAAGATCTGCACGAGGATAGCCCTGATCCCGATGTGTTGCAGGAACTGCGCTCAGCGACCGACCTCGCCCTCAAGGCCACGAAGGTCACAGCGCACTCACTCGGGCAGGCGATGGCCACGCTTGTGGTCCAGGAACGTCATCTGTGGCTGAACTTGGTAGAGTTGCGTGAGACCGACAAGGTTCGCTTTCTCAATGCCCTTGTCTCCCAGTTCGGCCTCTTCGGCGACACCGTCGAGGACTTCGCCCAGCAGTTCTCCACGGTGAAGAAGCAGATGGAGGCCATCTCATATATCCTGCCCCACCACAAGCCTGCCACCATGGGCCATGCCCCGTCTGCCTGCTGAGGGCGTCCTCCTGCAGCTAAGAAACACCCTGCTCTGCCTCAACCTAGGCCCAGCTCTCAGCCCCAGCGTCAGGCACACCACAGGAAGCAGGTGCCCCCCATCTCACGGACCCCCTCGAGGACCCGTAAGGCTCCTAGGCGCTCCTGAGACATCCGACCCAGGGACCAAGACGTTAGCTCCGGAGATGGTAAGACCACTCCGTCCCCCGGCGGAGGGCCGGGAGGAGAATCTTTTGTTGGATTTATTTCATTTGGCAACTCACATTCTCAGTGAAACAGCTATTTCCTTTGTCTCTGGGTCACCTGGCCCGCAAATGCCGTTCTCACGGCACTCTGCCGCCAGATTTCAACAGTCTCAGCATGCTGGACGTGGACCTTCCGCATTCAGCCCCACGACTGTTCCCCGGCCGGCCGGTTCTGATGAGTCTAGAGGACACCTACGTTGGACCTCCTCCTCAGTGGCTAACCCGCCCCCTGCCGGGTGTGCGGAGAAAGGTAAGTGCTTTGAGTATTTTCTCAGCACCAGAGCCTCAGGACGTGTCTTCTCCTCCTGACACCGTTTTACCTGCTCCGCCCTGCTGCGAAGCCCCAACGGGTATGTCAAAAATAATCATCCCCTTTGTGCCTCTAGCGCGGAGTTTGGATGTGTGGCTTTCACTTCCCAACACATCTCGCTGGCTGGCCCGGACCATCGACTCGGTTACGCAATTCATTTTGCCAGGCCTCCGCCCCCCGTCACGAGTGGCCGCTTCTCCGCAGTACACAGCGAACATGCAAAATCCCTTCATGCGGAAATCGCTACTCTCTTACTCAAAGACGCGATAGACCCTGTCCCTCCAACCAAGATGAAGAAGGGTCTTTACAGCCCTTACTTCATCGTGCCCAAGAAAGGTGGCGGCTTACGAACGATCTTGGACTTGCAAGTTTTCAATGAAGCTTTGCACAATCTCCTGTTCAAAATGCTCACGCGAACCTGTGTTCGGCATCTAGATTGGTTCGCAGCGGTAGACCTGAAGGACACGTACTTCCACGTCTCAATTCTGCCGTTCGGCGGCCAGGCGTATCAGTACAAAGTCCTCCCTTCAGCATGTCTCTGTCCCCTCGTGTCTTCATGGAAGTCGCAGAGGCAGCCCTTGCCGCGCTCCAAGAAGCCGGCATTCGCATACTCAATAACCTCGACGACTGGGTTATTCTGGCCCACTCACGAGACCACAGATCTCTGTGATCACAGAGACCAGGTGCTCAGGCACCTCAGCCATTTAGGACTTCAGGTCAACTGGGAAAAGAGCAAGCTCACCCCGGTCCAGAGCATCTCTTTTCTCGGCATGGAGTCAGACTCAGTATCAATGTCAGCATGTCTCACCAATGAGCATGTGCAGTCATTGTTGAGATGCCTCGCCTCTTTCAGGCCAGGCACAACGGTCCCCTTAAAAATTTCCCAGAGGCTCCTGGGGCATATGGCATCCTTCGCGGTGATTGCGCCTCTGGGGTTGATGCATATAAGACCGCTTCAGCACTGGCACGCACGTGTGACGATCACCCCAGCCTGCCGCAAAACATTCAAATCCTGGACAGACCTCTGTTTTCAACGGGCAGGAGTACCCTCGCAGCAGGTGTCCTGACGCGTCTTGGTCACGACCGACGCCTCCAGATTGGGTTGGGGCGCCGCGTGCAACGGGCGCGCAGTTGCAGGCAGTTGGAAAGGGGCCCCGCTGCGCTGGCACATCAACTGCCTGGAGTTGCTGACTGTCTTCTTTGCCCTGCGGAAGTTTCTCCCATTAGTTTGAGACAAACATGTCCTGATCAGGTCAGACAGCACCACTGCGGTAGCGTACATAAATCGCCAAGGTGGCGTACGCTCCCACCACATGTCACACTTGCCCGTCGTCTCCTCCTTTGGAGCCAGCTCAAATCGCTGTGCGCCACTCACATCCCCGGCAACCTCAATGTGGTAGCAGACGCGCTGTCACGACAACATTTGCCCGGTGGAGAGTGGAGGCTTCACCCCCAGTCAGTCCAGCTGATTTGGGAACGGTTCGGCAAGGCCCAGGTAGACCTGTTTGCCTCCCAAGAGACCTCCCACTGCCCGCTTTGGTATGCCCGATCAGAGGCTCCCCTCGGGTCAGATGCACTGGCACACAGCTGGCCTGCAGGGCTGCGGAAGTATGCATTTCCCCTAGTGAGCCTTCTTGCACAGGTGCTGTGCAAGGTCAAGCAGGACGAGGAACAAGTCACTCTAGTGGATCCCTATTGGCACACCCGGGCTTGGTTTTTTGACAGCCCCTCCCTGGTGAATTCCCCTGAGGAAAGACCTTCTTTCTCAGGGACGGGGCACGCTCTGGCATCCGCACCCAGACCTTTGGAACCTCCACATCTGGCCCCTGGATGGGACGCGGAAGATCTAGCTGGTCTACCACCCACGGTTGTAGCACGATCAACCAAGCCAGAGCCCCTTCTACCAGGCAACTTAACACCCTGAAATGGCGCTTGTTCGCAAATTGGTACTCTTCCCGTGCTGAAAACCCACAGTGGTGCGTAGTTAGGTCAGTGCTCTTATTTCTGCAAGAGAGGCTGGAAGGGAGGCTGTCCCCTTCCACCCTGAAGGTGTATGTCGCCGCTATTGCAGCCCACCACGATGCAATAGACGGCAATTCCTTGGGTAAGCACGACTTAATCATCAGGTTCCTAAGAGGTGCTCGGAGGTTGAACCCCCCCACCCCCTCAAGCCTGTTCCCCTCCTGGGATCTCTCAGTGGTCCTTGCGGGCCTCCAGAGAGCCCCCTTCAATCTGCTAGAAGCTGTCCAGAGGCCCTCTGTCCAGAGGCCCTCTCTCTAAAGACGGCCCTGCTGATTGCGCTCGCTTCCATCAAGAGGGTCTGGGACCTGCAAGCGTTCTCTGTTAGCAACACCTGCCTGGAGTTCGGTCCGGCAGAAACAAATGTGATCCTAAGACCGCGACCGGGCTACGTGACCAAGCTCCCTACCATGCCCTTCAGAGACCAGGTAGTGAACCTGCAAGCACTGCTCCGGGAGGAGGCAGACTCAGCCCCTAATATTGCTCTGTCCGGTACGTGCTTTGCGTACCTATTTGGACCGCACACAGAGCTTTAGGTGCTCTGAGCAGCTGTTTGTCTGCTTTGGGGGACAGCGGAAAGGGAAAGCTATCTCCAAACAGAGGCTCTCCCACTGGGTGGTGGATGCCATTTCATTGGGCATTGGGCACTGGCCAGAGGCACCTCCCTGGCAGACATATGCAGAGCAGCGGGTTGAGCAACACATAATACCTTTGCGAGATTTTACAATCTCAGGGTTGAGTCAGTATCATCCCGTGTTTTCTCAGGTCCGAGCCGGTAGAACTCAGTAACACACTGATAATCTGGCCGGGTGAATCGCTTGCACCTGGCACCCTTTCCCTCGGCAGTTCAGTGGAGGAACTTGCGGACCCAGTCCAGGGGTTACAGGTACTCAATCTACCCTGTACTGGAATAGGTGCTCCACAGATCAGGACTCCTACATGGACTCCCCCTGTGTGTGTTTTCCACGGTACCCCTTACAAAGTGGACCCGTGTCACCCTTAGGCAGTTTTAGCTGCCCTCCGGTCGCTATGCTGTAGCAACTCCCCCCTCCTTGAGGCTGGATCTACCACTGCGCCACGTACCACATGTTGCCTAAAAAACCCATGTGATGTATTCGCCACCTTTACCTCTCCTTTTGGGCAGGTGTGGCCTCCGCAGGGTCTTTTTCCCCTGAAAGAATAGGAAATTGGTTAAGACCGCCTTCCCTCGATGCATGTAATGGCCCCGGCTGTTTTTGCTCTATGCGGAGAAACATAGAGAGAAAAGAGGCGCAACCAGGCTTGGCCCGTTCCCAGGTTTGGAAGTGTCATCTTGTTCCCCTGCCTAGGGTAACCAGAAGGATTCCAACGACTTTTTTGGGGCATTGGGGAAGGGTACGCGCAGTCTGACACAGTTGGTCGCTTGTGCATTTAAAATTACCTGCCTGCTCCTATGACAGCAGTACACGTACATGGCTCAGCGCATGGCGTGATTTAAATTGTACACCTAGTGTCACTTTTTTGACACAACGTCGAAGTGAGCGACAGACGGGGAACGTCTAGGTTACGTATGTAACCTCCATTCCCTGATGGAGGGAACGAGACGTTGTGTCCTCCCGGCCACGTCGCTGAGCCAAGCCACTGCAGTGGCCGGACCATTTCCGGCTCCTCGGAAAAATCCTGAATGAATTCCTGAACGCCTGTGGCTGTCAGAAGCGGAGAGCACTCTACCACATCCAGGAACTACACAGGGGCGGAATGGCATCTTCATAAAGACACGTCCTGAAAAGGACGTTCAAAGCCGCTGTGCAAATGCTCTTTTAGAGGAAAATACTCTTTAATAGAGAAAATCCGAAATGCCCAGGAGAAAGCACCGTAGATCCAACAGCAGGCAGAGCGTCAGAGAAACCACCACCGGCTCTGAAGAAAATTTCTGAATGAACTCGACGTATTTCCCCGCTTTTATACCCGTATGTATGGGGGCGGGGTATGCAAATACTGTCTGCCAACTTCTCATTGGAATTTTTTCATAGACCAGAGGCATATTCGGTGCTGAAGAGAGACCCCTAGTGTCGCTTCTTCGACACAACGTGTCGTTCCCTCCATCAGGGAACGGAGGTTACATACGTAACCTAGACGTTTTAAGTCCATTTCTGTTAGCTTTGAGGACAACATTATACTAGGTCCCTCCTTCTTCCCCATTCACTTGCTATTTTAAAAATAGCAGGCAGCATACAGTGTATATACTGTGCAGTATTCAGTTGTTAGTAGTGGTAATGAAGATATTGTTCAAATCAGAATAATGGTTTGGTGAAATGTCTTAAACTAAAGGGTACTGGATATTATTGGACTAAATTGAGAAAACTATACTGATTTGCAAAATAGCATTTCATATTTTATCTAATACATTTAAGACATATTATTGGGACAGGAATGACTCATTTACTGACTGAATGTTTGATTTAAAAGCCTTGAGCTCATATCAAGTTTCGCATAGTTATGTTACTAACACTAAACTCTAAGACAAGAGTATGTTTACTCTATCCCATTTTCCAAAAGCTTACTGGTTCCCCAAACCTGTCTTTATCAATTGCCCTAATGCATCTGACCTGCTGTGACTTAGCAATGTGTAACACGGCCTGGTTATTTTTCCTGGAAGATGGCCCCACAGTACCCATTATAAAATGCCATGCCTCCTCCTGGAGACAGCAGGAGATCAGAGAAATGCCCTAAAGGATGTTCACCCAAAAATGAAAATTGTGTCATCTTTTACTCAATCCCATGTCAACTCAATCCAATTAGATTTTTTAGTTTTTTCTGCAAAACACAAAAGAAGATGATGTCTGAGCAGATTTTGACAAGTGGAAGATGGTTTACTGTTCCAAAAAGGCCAATAAGCTCCATACAAGTATCTTAAAAGTAATCCATAACATGTGTGAGCTACATTCCAAGATCGATCTTGGAAAGACATAAGAAGCTTTCTGTTAGTAAAAGACAGAAACAAGTAATTCCCCTTTGCTGTCATTTGTTGTCACATATTGCATTGTGATTGGTCCCGTGATGCAAGAACCAAATGGGACCCACAATGACGTAAACAAATCTAAAGGCACCATATTTTTTAATTGTACACATGTGTGAATGAGACATGTGAGTTCTGATGGGAAAGGTATCAATGTCTAGGTCTGGTTTCAAAAGATTTTGAAATATAGAGCATAGTCATATGGACTTCTATTAGTATATGTTATTGGTGATATTTTTTCCTATTTGGAGCTTGGCAGCAAATATCACCATCCACATTTCTTGTAGAATAATTTGGACAATTTGGCCTAACATCTGCTTTTGTGTAACTTGGCGGAAAGAAAGTTTGAGGGGGTTTTGATCAACATGAGGGTGAGTAATTGGTGACATCTTTCATTTTTTTGTGTAACTATTCTGAGTGTGAATTTGTGTGTGTGTGTGTGTGTGTTTGTGAGAGAGAGAGAGAGAGAGAGAGAGAGAGAGAGAGGGAGAGAGAGAGAGAGAGAGTTTCAGCATGCATCCCCAATACAAGATGCTAGATACTAAGAAAAGTAGTTGGGGTGAACACCAGGTCACATAAGTGTGTGTGCGTGGACCCCAGTGAGTGTTAATTAATCAGTCCTGTGCCAACGCATGCAAAGTGCCTATTAAAAAGAACTCCACTAGTTAAAGGAGCACTTACACTTATTTTTCTTAGTTTGTGGGCTTATTTGAACATTTGTTTTTAGTTTTCTGGAAAGCTTTAAATTCTTGATTCCTTTAAAATGCAATGAAAGAAAGATGGGTAAAAGAAGAAAGGGACAGGGAAAAAACATTCCTCACCTTTCCTTCATCTTTTGGACTGTCACTCAGATGAACAACTGGACCTGGATGTGTCTTTGTTGATCTGAAAACAGAGAGAGATTCTATTTCTTTAATAGATAACAGAACGATGGACATTACAAATCTTCATCATGCATATTGAGCCAGTGATAAGTTTTTATAGACCTTGTTATATCAGAATGAGATTTTTGTGATATTATGTGCATCTCTGTGTAACAGGTTTGAGGAATGTGGAAGCGGGATACGGCGAATCCAACTCAAAGGTATGTTTATTCACACAAACATGACCGCTTGACTGTGTAAAGGAAAGCTTCATATAAACACTCAAAACGATCTATTTAGTGGGACTGGCAGTTGCCAACACACGCTAAGCTTCAGCTGGGCTCTCTCTCCCTCACTCTGAGGTCTGGCCCCTTTTATTTCCCCATCTCTCACTGTGAACAAAGAAACAGCAATTACCAGCAGTTAATCTCAGGTGAAAACCCTTACCACTTCCTCTCTCCCCAGATGAATGCTCGACCATGCCCTCGCCTCCACACTCTGTTAGATTTGTGACCTTCTATATACTAGTACACTCTTACTCATTCACTTACTATTTAAAAAAAGAAGAATCATTCATTGTATACTGTGCTGTATTTTCAAGTTAGTAGAGGTTATTAAGATTCCAACATTCCAATCACAATCATGATTTGGAAAGATGTCTTAAACTAAAGGCTATTGGCTTATTAAAAATCCCTTCTATATGTCCTTCCCCAGCTTCTTTTAATAGGAAATATTCAGAATATTCAGAAAGTTCCCCCTGTGTTTTTGACAGAATTCTACCCATCAAGGTCTTCTTTTCAGCAGTATTTCAAAGGAAAAGAGCGACAGGTCAGGAAATGTGCTCAGACAGTCTCCGGTGAAATGACTTCTCTGGTATTGTGTGGGGATGTGCCAAGTACAAGACAGACATGAAAAATAGCAAAGTAACGTCAGAGCAAGAAGGGGAAAATAACTCTTTCATGTTTGTGTGCACACACACACAACGAATGACACTCACAGACACACATTTGTCTCTGCTGGTGTAAATGTTATTGGACTAGACATTACAGAGAGACTGGGCCAACACAAAGCCAAAATATCACATAATGCCTCCAGCGAACTCTGGTATCATGGCAACACAGAAACTCATTTAGTTTACTAATCAGTTGCTGTGCATAGGAAAATGTGAAATGCTGTAAAGAACATGTTGAAAAGTTCCCCCCATCAATTTTTGTTATAGCAATCACAATACTAAATATTAAGCAAAAACATGTGTATTGTTTTATCTGTAATGTGCAGAGGTGGGTAGTAACATGCTACATTTACTCCGTTACATTTACTTGAGTAACTTTTTGGGGGGGGAAATTACTTTTAGAGTAGGTTTAAAAGTGGGTACTCCTTACTTTCACTCAAATAAATTTGGAATTAATTTGTTTTACTTTTACTTCTTTGAAATGGGTGGCATTCCTATCGTTACATTACTGGGATTAATTTTAATTCATGTGTAATTTATTGAGAGATTACTGAATGGGAATTTTACGAGGGCAGAAGTTCCCACAGAGGCGTGCGCTGATGTCATAGACTATCACTCAAGTCATCAGTGCTGCAGCATCAAACTCTTCAAAGTGAAACACTTACTTCACCCCACACAGTGAAAAAAAGTATAGTTTCATCATGCAATGCCTTCATTTAACACCAAGACAAGCTGATATTTCAAGATTAAAATCACAGCTTCAACTTAAGGTAGCACACTCAGGTAAATTTTAATGTAATGTGATGATCATTTTCAGTGTAATTCTGTAACTGGGCTCTTATGACATCAGTTCCCCGTCTGTCGCTCACTTCGACGTTGTGTCGAAGAAGCGACAATAGGGGTCTCTCTTGAGCGCCGAATATGCCTCTGATCTATGAAAAAAGGCCAATGAGAAGTTTTCAGACAGTATTTGCATACCCCGCCCCCGGACATACGGGTATAAAATCGGGGAAATACGTCGAGATCATTCAGAAAATTTCTTTGGAGCCGATGGTCGTGCATGCAGTCAGCTGCAAGTCACACACCTGTTCCTACTTCAGATCCTCTGATGCTCTGCCTGCTGTTGGATCTACGGCGCACTTCAGTGGCTTTTCTCCTTCTCTGCATGGCAGTGCAGCTTGGCCCTGGGCACTTCAACAGCAAAGAAAGCTTAAAAGATTTTATTTAAAAGAGTGATTTTCTCTATAAAAGAGTATTTTCCTCTAAAAGAGCATTTGCACAGCGGCGTTGAACGTCCTTTTCAGGACGCGTCTTTATAAATATGCCATTCCACCCCTGTGTACTTCCTGGATGCGGTAGAGTGCTCTCCGCTTCTGATGGCCACAGGTGTTGTCTCATGTGTCTGGGTAGCGATCACACCAAGGCAGTATTTGTGGATGGTTCAGGTTCTCACTGCGAAAGCATGACCATTGCAACGTTGCATGTCACTCCAGCCGCCCCCCGCATTGCTCCTTCTTCCCACGGGATTGAGGACGATGTGGTGGGCGATGGAGGTGATCTGGGGACGGCAGCGGGTGCAGCTCCGCCGGGTATGCCCCCTCGGACCACCCGCCCCCCAGCACACTCGTTGACTCTCGTCCATGCACGAGGCAACAGCGGCTCGCCTCACAGCCAGCCTGCCTATCCTCTAGAGCTCGAGGTGGATGAGCTTGCCGCTACATTGAAGAGCACGGCATCTGATGCGGAAGACTCCCCTGGACTGCCACCTTCGGGCCAGCACGCCCAGGCTGAGGCTGACGCGCAGATGACTGACATGCTTTCCCAGGCCGTCACCAGCGTGGGGCTGGACTGGATCCCTCCATCGCGGTTGGATGACTGGTTCATGGGGTCTGCGTGCCGCTCACAGCCTCGCCCCCTCCCCGGTCCCGTTTTTCCTGGAAGTGCATGATGAGCTGACGTCTTTGTGGAGAGCACCCCTCTCCACTCGTCACAAAGCCACTCGCTCATCCGCTCTCGCTACCCTCGACGGCGGAGTGGCCCACGGGTACACGGCGATTCCCCAGGTGGACAGGGCTGTTGCGCTCCACCTGTGCCCCGGAAACCCTACCACCTGGCGGGGTCACCCTGTGCTCCCCTCCAAGGCCTGTAGAACAATGTTGTCATTGACTGCCAAAGCCTACAGCACAGTCGGACATGCCGCTTCTGACCTGCACTCCATGGCCCTCCTGCGAGTCCACCAGGCCAAGGCACTTAAAGATCTCCACGGGGGTAGCCCTGATCTCGATGCGTTGCAGGAACTGCACTCAGCGACAAACCTCGCTCTCAGAGCCACGAAGGTCACAGCGCAGTCACTTGGGCAGGCGATGGCCATGCTCGTGGTCCAGGAATGTCATCTGTGGCTGAACTTTGTCGAGATGCGTGAGACCGACAAAGCTCGCTTTCTCAACGCCCCTTTCTCCCAGTTCGGCCTCTTTGACGACACCATCGAGGACTTTGCCTAGCAGTTCTCCACAGTGAAGAAACAGATGAAGGCCATTTCGCACATCCTTCCCCGCTGCAAGCCTGCCGCTATGGGCCATGCCCCGTCTGCCCGCCAAGGGCGTCCTCCTGCGGCCAAGAAACACCCTGGTCCATCTCAACCCGGGCCCAGCTCTCAGCCCCAGCATTGAGCACACTGCAGAAAGCAGACGCCCCCCACCTCACAGACCCCCTCAAGGACCCGGAAGGCTCCCAGGTGCTCCTGAGATGCTCGAGCCAGAGACTAAGACATTAGCTATGGAGCTGGTAAGCAGACCACTCCATTCCCCGGTGGAGGGCCGGTAGGAGAATCTTTTGTTGAAGTTATTTAATTTGCCGAACCCCCTAGTCGGGGCTGTGGTACCCACATTCTCAGTAAAAGAGCTATTTCTTTTGTCTCTGGGTCACCTGGCCAGCAAATGCCATTCTCACGGCACTCTGCCGCAAGATCTCAACAGTCCCAGCATGCTGGACGCGGACCCCCCGCCTTCAGCCCCACAACTGGCCGGTTCTGATGAGTCTAGAGGACGAGTACACTGGACCTCCTCCTCAGTCACTAACCCGCCCCCTGTAGGCTTCGGGAGTTAACGTCTATTACGACATTTGTGAATATAACAAGTTACTTAATACATGAGTACCCTTTTAATTGGATACTTTCTTACTCAAGTAATTATTTATGTTAGTATTTTACTTCTACTTCAGTAATTTTTTTTTTTAAGTAATTGTATTTTTACTTGAGTGCAGATTTTGGCTACTCTACCCACCTCTGGTAATGTGTATTGTTTGATCTGTAAATCATGTTATGTTACCTGGTGTACCGGCTTTAAATTGTCACAACATGAGGTAAAAAATATTGGACAGACTTTGCACAGACAAGATTGTTAAGCAATTCTGTCACACTAGTCTGACGCTAATAAGTTTGGTTTCATGTGCGAGAGTTATTGTTATACCTTCATAACGGTATGGTTGATTCATATTTTAAATGTTGTCCCATAGCCTTCCATTGTAAGCACCTTTGTTGTTGGTGTTAGGGTAAGGGTTGGGTTTAGGGTTAGGGGTATGCTTAACAGTGTAACTACAGATGTAATTAAATGCAGGTACTTAAAATGTAATTATAATGCAACAACACATACACCAATCAGCCACAACATTAAAACCACCTGCCTAATATCATGTAGGTCCCCCTCGTTCTGCCAAAACAGCTCTGACAGGTGTCCTGTGGTATCTGGCACCAAAATGTTAGCAACAAATCCTTTAAGTCCATTAAGTTTCTAAGTGGGGCATCCATGGATCGGACGTTCTGGTCCACCATATCCCATAGATGATCAGTCGGATTGAGATGGGAATGTGGGGGCCAAGTCAACATCTTGAACTCTTTGTCATGTTCCTCAAACCATTCCTGAAAAAATGTTTGCAGTATCAGGGCGCATTATCCAGCTGAAAGGGGCCACTGCCATCAGGGAATACCATTGCCATGAAGGGGTGTGCATGGTCTGCCACAATCTTTAGGCTGGTAGTATGTGACAAAGTAACATCCACATGAATGCCAGGACCCAAGGTTTCCTAGCAGGACATTGCCCAGAGCATCACATGCTGGCCAGTCTTCTACCCATAGTGCATCCTGCTGCCATCTCTTCCCCAGGTAAACGATGCACACACACCCGGTCATCTACATGATCTAAAAGAAAACACTATTCCAGGCCACCTTCTTCCATTGCTCCATAGTACAGATCTGATGCTCAAGTGCGCCCATTGTAAGCGCTTTCTGCAGTGGACAGGGGTCAGCATTGGCACTCTGACCGGTCTACGGCTACGCAGCTTCATACGCTGCAAACAGTGATGCACTGTGTGTTCTGACACCTTTCTATCATGGCTAGCATGAAGTTTTTCAGCAATTTGTGCTACAGTAGCTCTTCTGTGGGATCGGACCAGATGGGCTACCCTTCGCTCCCCACGTGCATAAATGAGCTTTGGGCACCCATGACCATGTTGCCGGTTCACCTTCCTTGGACCACTTTTGGTAGGTACTAACCACTGCATACCAGGAACAAAGTGGAAGTGTTTCGGACATATTTAATGGTCTCTTTCTCTATACAGATATCAAATGAAGTGTACATAAAGTCAAGCGTACACTACAAGACTAAAGATCATTGCACACTTGTGAGGCGCTAGTTTTAAAACAGATGTGCCCATTGTCCTGACTAAAGAGAGAGAAATAATGAGTAACTGTCAATTAAATTGTGAAAGAGTCAAAGAGGAGAGTGATTCAGTAGGGAAGTCTGAGCAAATAAATAAATAAATAAAACTGTTCCCTATTTATAGCTCTTTATCTTTTTTATGCAGTTTGCATAAACAGAGCAAAAGTGGCTGTATACACTTCATCTGTTGTTTGGTGACATCAAGAATCAACATACTGCTACATACTTGAGTTTGTGTAAAAAATTATTTTGTGATTGTATCTACTGTCAGAGTGGAGAATGACAATGAAATTGACATACACAGTATGTGTTTAGTTGTGTAATGTCTGCACCAACATGACAGAAAAAAAACCTGTGAATCTTTAAATGTACCCAGGGTGACAAGCTTCAGTCTTGTAGTGTGCAATTTACTTAAGATGGAATGTCTAAACTGTAAGTCAGTTATTTTTCTTAGTAATATCAGCAGCACTTTTTTTCAAATGTCATAGCATAAAACCACATACCACCACAAACATCTCATCCACTCCTGTAGTCCTTTATCTTCATTCTGAGCTCCCATTTTCTGTCACTTGTTTCTCACACAGACTGCTTCGATCGGCACTAGTTCTCATAATCGACTGACCTTCAACTCCACCAGATCATGATCTGTCCATCATAATGACTCCATTTCTACCATTACTCAATTTCTGTAACAGGTATTTTCTTGACTCTGAGCTCAAGCAGTGTACTTACTTATTTTCCTTGTGAAGCCTCCCCATCCTTTGCGACTACTTCTATAGTGTTGAATTAATTCTTAATATCACTGATATGTCACAGCTCAAGGTCCCAATGGTACCTCTGGTTACCCAAGACAAGCTCATTTCTGTATTTTCTACAAGCTTTTTTGAAACATATTACCCAAAATTCTGAGTGCCTCTGAGTTCCACACCAAGGCTATCATTGATCCATTTTATATAAAAATTTAATTCAATGGCTATCTCTGCAGATACTACAAGAAAATATTTAGACAATTATGTATTAATATAGTGCTTTTCAAAACAAACATCATTTCAAAGCAGCTTTACAAAAAAATATGCAGTAACATAAAATTATGCCTTGAAGTCCACAGTTTGTGGTTTAAATGAATAACATAATTGAAAATCATGCCTTAAAAAAATTGTCTTTAGACCCCTAGTGAGCAAGCCAAAGGCGACTGTGGCAAGGAATACAAAACTCCATAAGATATTAGTTTATAGAGAAAAATAAACTTGGGAGTAACCAGGTTCAGCTGTGGAAGCCAGTTCCCCTTTGTTAATATAGCATGAATATAATGCCAATGTTAGTTATCTATGTGTAGTATAAGTATTTGTTTTATTTTAGTAAACTGAGTAGATGTAGGTGGACAATTTTTAAAACTAAATGATTTTGTATGAACTGTAAGATTAATGATTAAGTGTCTTTGAAGTCTATCTCAATTGACTGCTGATGTGCCCGAAGAGGAATTGTCCTTTTTATTTGGCTGAAAAAGGCTTTATTTGGCATTCATTTATTGTCTATGTATTCAGTTTAAGGAGAGTGTACTGCATCCTGTGACATCAAGAAAACACTGTAGGATATTAAGAGCAAACAATTGCTGGCAATATTACTTGAATCTAGAAAACCCAACCTTTTAATCCTCAACATCATAAATTAAAAGATTCAGCTCACTAGGTGCCAACAAGCCTAGCTGGAGCACACATCTGGCCAATAAAATGAACAAAAGATGCCATTGGGCAGAGGCCCCTCAACCCATGGAATTGTGACATGGAGCAGACTCAGCATGACCTTCTGAAGTTCCACACAGAGTTAAAGCAGGCTTTCTTTGAAAGGTTTCCTTGTTAAAGCCTCTCTTGTTTGCACAATCCTAATATGAAGACATCTGATCTTAATCCATGAACATCTCACACAAAGTCACTGTACTTCGTTGATTTAACACTCTGAAATGTACAGAATGCATTTGGACCCAAAATGTACACAGTACCTATCCTTGCTAGATAATTCTGAAAATTACTTTTACCTGTGATTCATTTTTATGACTGACGAGATCTGGCGAGAACCGACTTGACAATATAAATAATACTTTAATGAGAAAATTAAACAAAAAACACAAACACACACATGACGGTCAGCTGACCGTAAACAATCTCTCTCTCATCGCACCACTTTCCACAGTCTTCCTTTATCCCTTTCGGAGGCTTAATTAGCCTCCGCCCTGTCACAGTGTGATATTATTTTCAATAAGCCATGAGAATAGTATTACTCCAATAAGTAAATTAATCATAATTCCCTTACTAAAGCTAAATTGTGAGTGGATAGAATGAGATGTTGTGTTCCAATTTTAATGGTGGAGAATTTTATTCAGACAAATAATCTAATTATTTGTGATTTATCTTTCTTATAATGGTTGTTGAACGTGACTAATACCATTATACATTTCCTTACATAATAATGATGCAGAATAAGAACAGTTTAATTTAATTCCTAGCTCACATACTGTTCCTACAACGCAATGCTTGACATTCCAAATCACTATGCATATATTAAAGATGCACTTTGTAATTTTGTCCACTTGAAAATTTTTATACCAGAAGAAATGAATAGTAATATTTCGGACACTTTCGGTTGCATAATAAATTACTCAAGGATGATTATACATACAAAGGCCAACAGTATCTGAAAAGGTTTGCCTGATGCTGCATCCATTCTAAAAGGAGTGGTTATAAAGCTCACAATGACTGGCATATCAACCAGCAAAACAAACAAATCTTACCTTTCATTGATAGACTTTCCTAAAACTACAACATAACTCATATAAGAGACTATCAAAGGAATTAACAATTTGTAAAATGTATCACTGTGTGTCAGCATTATTAGGTGTATTATAATGGATGCTTTTTAAGATTACCAAATTATTATGGACTAAGAGAATACAAAAGAGGGAGAGAGAGAGAGACCTTTGAAAAGTGTTTTGACCGCTGGCAGGTTCAACAAATTATGAAAAAGAGTGATTGTTTTAGTGAAAGACAAAGGCAGAAAGGACATAGGAAAGATATGTCATCTCTAAACGAGTCTCTCTCTCTGGGATTCAAATTTAATTTCAGTCTGATGGAATGTCCAGCACAGCATTGATGCTCGTCTCATCAAAAGCAGTGACCCTTTGACGCCGCTCTCTGTATGTGGCCTATTATTGTCCTCTAACACAGGCAAAGTGACCGTGGTGTAATGCACTCCTTTTCCTCTGTTCATCGTTATGGCTAGATGAGCACACCAGGCGATTTTACCTTCCTCTTCAATCAATTTTTTATTTTTCTATTAGGCAATTTATTTACAAAAGCTTGCTTGGTCTGACACCAGCTTATATGAAAAATATGCAACAATTCCTCTCTGCCAAATTTCGAACAAGATTAACCAATTGCATTCTCTTGAATGTTTCTTATTCTGAATATCTGCTTTCAAATTTACTGATGCTAATGTTTGGAATCACGTGCCGAAAAAAAAAACACTGGAATTGGACTATAACATCTCTGTGCTAGCTTTTATTGATTTTCTTATAAATATTTTAACTAACAACTGCAAATGCTTTTAGGGGCAGTCACACTAGCCTTTGAGCATGCAATTTGTTTCTGACAGTGCAACTGACCAGGGTATAATGTCATGCGGGAGGGCTTCTGGTGTAGGTAAATAATACATCACAAATAAATAATGGATGGAAAAAACGGCAAGAGGAGGAGTTACCCTGCCCGGAGGAAGCCCGGGGCCCCCGTCTGGAGCCAGGCCCAGAAGGAGGGCTCGTTGGCGAGCGCCTGGTGGCCGGGCTTGTCACGGAGCCCGGTCGGGCACAGCCCAAAGAAGCAACGTGACACCCCCCTCTACATCCCTTGGGCCCACCACCCATTGGAGAAACCGCAGGAGTCAGGTGCGCTGCCATATGGGTGGCAGTGAAGGCCGTGGGTCTCGACGGACCAGACCCGGGCAGCAAAGGCTAGTTCTAGGGACGTGGAATATCACCTCACTGGGGGGGAAGGAGCCGGAACTGGTGAGAGAGGTGGAACGTTACCAGTTGGATCTGGTGGGGCTTACTTCGACACACAGTTGTGGCTCTGGATCCGTACTCCTGGATAGGGGATGGACTCTATTCTTCTCTGGAGTTTCCCATGGTGTGAGGCGACGGGCGGGGGTGGGGATACTCACAAGTCCCTGGCTGAGTGCCGCTATGTTGGAGTTTACCCCGGTGGACGAGAGGGTCGCCTCCCTTCGCCTACGGGTTGTGGGGGGGAAAACTCTGACTGTTGTCTGTGCATATGCACCGAACAGCAGTACAGAGTATTCAGCCTTCTTGGAGACCCTGAATGGAGTCCTGAATAGGGCCCCAGTAGGGGACTCCATAGTGATGCTGGGTGACTTCAACGCGCACGTGGGAGATGACAGGGACACCTGGAAAGGCGTGATTGGGAGGAACGGCCTCCCCGATCTGAACACGAGTGGATGTTTGTTATTGGACTTCTGTGCTAGTCATGGATTATCTATAACAAACACCATGTTCGAACATAAGGATGCTCATAAGTGTACGTGGTACCAGAGCACCCTAGGCCGAAGATCGATGATCGATTTTGTAATCGTGTCATCAGATCTGAGGCCATATGTTTTGGACACTCGGGTGAAGAGAGGGGCAGAGCTGTCAACTGATCACCATCTGGTGGTGAGTTGGATCAGGGGGTGGGGAAAGACACTGGACAGACCTGGGAAGCCCAAGCGAGTAGTGCGGGTGAACTGGGAACGTTTGGAGGAGGTCCCTGTCCGCGAGATCTTCAACTCACACCTCCGGCGGAGTTTTTCAGGCATCCCTGCGGAGGTTGGGAACATTGAACCGGAGTGGGCAATGTTCAAAGCTTCCGTTGCCGAAGCCGCGGTGGAGAGCTGCGGCCTCAAGGTTTTAGGTGCCTCAAGGGGTGGTAACCCTCGAACACCGTGGTGGACACTGGTGGTCAGGGAAGCTGTCCGACTGAAGAAAGAGGCCTTCCGGGATTTGTTGTCCCGGAGGTCTCCGGAGGCAGTTGCAAGGTACCGACAGGCCCGAAGGGCTGCGGCCTCAGCCGTGAGGGAGGCAAAGCAATGGGTGTGGGAAAAGTTTGGAGAAGCCATGGAGAAGGACTTTCGGTCCGCACCAAAGTGCTTCTGGAAAACCGTCCGCCACCTTAGGAGGGGAAAACGGGGAACCATCCAAGCTGTATACAGCAAAGATGGGACGCTGTTGACCTCAACCGAGGAGGTTATTGGGCGGTGGAAGGAACACTTTGAAGAACTCCTAAATCCCTACTCTATCCCTATGCTAGAGGCAGAGCCGGAGGCTGATGGGGGATCAGATTCTATTTCCCTGGGGGAGGTCACTGAGGTAGTCAAACAACTCCGCAGTGGCAAAGCCCCGGGGATTGATGAGATCCGACCAGAAATGCTGAAAGCTTTGGATGTGGAGGGGGTGTCATGGATGACACGCCTCTTCAACATCGCGTGGAAATCTGGGACAGTGCCTAAGGAGTGGCGGAACGGGGTGGTGGTTCCTCTCTTCAAAAAGGGGGACCAGAGAGTGTGTGCCAACTACAGGGGTATCACACTTCTCAGCCTACCTGGTAAAGTTTACTCCAAGGTGCTGGAGAGGAGGGTGCGGCCGATTGTCGAACCTCAGATTGAAGAGGAACAATGCGGGTTCCGTCCTGGCCGTGGAACGACGGACCAGATCTTTACTCTCGCAAGGATTCTGGAGGGGGCCTGGGAGTATGCCCATCCGGTCTACATGTGTTTTGTGGATCTGGAGAAGGCGTATGACCGGGTCCCCCGGGAGAGACTGTGGGAGGTGCTTCGGGAGTATGGGGTGGGGGGGTCCCTTCTTAGGGCGATCCAATCCCTGTACGTCTGAAGCAAGAGCTGTGTCCGGGTCCTCGGCACGAAGTCGAGCTCGTTCTATGTGGGGGTTGGTCTCCGCCAAGGCTGCGCTATGTCACCAATCTTGTTTGTGGTATTCATGGACAGGATATCGAGACGTAGTCGGGGTGGGGAAGGTATGCGGTTCGGTGAGCTGGGGATCTCATCTCTACTTTTTGCAGATGATGTGGTCTTCATGTCATCATCGGTCCGTGACCTTCAGCTCTCACTGGACCGCTTGGCAGTCGAGTGTGAAGCGGCTGGGATGAGGATTAGCACCTCTAAATCTGAGGCCATGGTTCTCAGCAGGAAACCGATGGAGTGCGTACTCCGGGTGGGGAAGGAGGTATTGCCCCAAGTGAAGGAGTTCAAGTACCTCGGGGTCTTGTTCACGAGTGAGGGGACAATGGAGCGGGAGGTTGGCCGGAGAATCGGGGCAGCGGGGGCGGTATTGCATTCGCTCTATCGCACCGTTGTCATGAAAAGAGAGCTGAGCCGGAAGGCAAAGCTCTCGATCTACCGGTCAATTTTTGTTCCTACCCTCACCTATGGTCATGAAGGTTGGGTCATGACCGAAAGAACTAGGTCACGAGTACAAGCGGCCGAAATGGGCTTCCTCAGAAGGGTGGCGGGCTTCTCCCTTAGAGATAGGGTGAGGAGCTCAGTCATCCGTGAGGAGCTCGGAGTAGAGCCGCTGCTCCTTTGCGTGGAAAGGAGTCAGTTGAGGTGGTTTGGGCATCTGGTAAGGATGCCCCCTGGGTGCCTCCCTAGGGAGGTGTTTCAGGCATGTCCAGCTGGGAGGAGGCCTCGGGGAAGACCCAGGACTAGGTGGAGAGATTACATCTCCACACTGGCCTGGGAACGCCTCGGGGTCCCCCAGTCAGAGCTGGTTAATGTGGCTCGGGATAGGGAAGTTTGGGGCCCCCTGCTGGAGCTGCTGCCCCCGCGACCCGACTTCGGATAAGCGGTTGAAGATGGATGGATGGATGGATGGAAACAAATAATGTTAAACATTTTCAAATATTTTGTCCACTCGCTTTCCAATAAAACATGCAACAATAAAACATGCAGTTTTGAAATATGTCTTCTTTGTATTAAACCAAGAGGTCAGTGTGTGACATTTTGATCTTCTATTGATCACGCGTCTTTTCGTCATTCAGATTCGCAAGTCAAAGTTCACCAAACTTGAACTTTCATCTGCAGCCAAACATTAATTTTCTTCACATTGGCATATGTTTTCAGTCTCCTGGGTTTGGATGCATTTAAATGGTAATGTATTGAGCGCAAAATGTAGTGTGAGTGCCCCTTAAACAAAAAGTGTAACAGTTGCATGTAAACAGTTGCATGCTGTGTGCCAGTGCGTCTGTCCCGAGGGGAGCCCCTGTTTGGGCATACCATAGTGGGCAGTGGGAGGTCTATTGGGAGGCGAACAGGTCTACCTGAGCCTTGCCGAACCGTTCCCAAATCAGCTGGACCTACTGGGGGTGAAGCCTCCACACTACACTGGGCAAGCATTGTCCTGATAGTGCGTTCGTCACAACATTGAGGTTGCCAGGGATGAGAGTGGTGCTGCTGGCTCCAAAGGAGGAGACGGGTGAGATGTGACATTTGGCAGGAGCGTACGCCACCTTGGCGATTTATGTACGCTACCGCGGTGGAGCTGTATGACCTGATCAAGACGTGTTTGCCCTGAACCAGCGGGAGAATCCTCCAAAGGGCAAAGAATACAGTCACCAACTCTAGGCAGTTGATGTGCCAGCGCAGCAGGACCCCTTTCCAACGGCCCGCGACTGCGTGCCCGTTGCACACGGCGCCCCAACCCAATTTGGATTTGTAGATCGTGACCAGGAAGCATCAGGACACCTGCTGCAAGGGGACTCCTGCCCGCAGAAAGTAGAGGACTGTCCAGGGTTCGAATGTATGGTGGCAGGCGGGGGTGACCATCACGCGGTGCATGCCGTGGCGCCATGCTCGTCTCGGGACTCGAGTCTGGAGCCAGTGCTGAAGCGGTCTCATATGCATCAACCCCAGCGGCACGAATGCCGCGGAGGACGTCATATGCCCCAGGAGCCTCTGGAAATTTTTAAAGGGACCGCAGTGCCTGGCCTGAAGGTGGCAAGGCATTCCAGCACTGACTGCACGCGCTCATTGGTGAGGCGCACTGACATTGAGACTTCGTTGAGTCTAACTCCATGCCGAGAAAAGAGATGCTCTGAACCAGGGTGAGCTTGCTCTTTTGCCAGTTGACCTGTAGCCCTAATTGGCTGAGGTGCCTGAGCACCTGGTCCCTGTGGGCGCATAGTAACTCTTGGGAGTGGGCCAGGATGAGCCAGTTGTTGAGGTAGTTGAGTATGCGGATGCCGGGTTCTCGAAGCGGGGCAAGGGCTGCCTCTGCGACCTTCATAAAGATGCGAGGGGAAAGGGATATTGGAGCCTTCCGGGTCCTCGAGGGGGTCCATGAGACGGGGGGCATGCACTTCATGTGGGGCGCTCGACGCAGGGGTTGAAAGCTGGGCCCGGGTTGAGGTGGAGCTGCGCATTTCTTAGGGCACCTAAGAAGGAGGACACCCTAGGCGAGCAGACGGGGCTTGGCCCGTGGCGGCAGGTTTGCTGCAGGGCAGGATGTGTGAAATGGCCTCTGTCTGCTTTTTCACCGTGGAGAATTGCTGGGCAAAGTCCTCGACAGTGCAGCCGGAGAGGCCGAACTGGGAGACAGGGGCGTCGAGGAAGCATGTCATGTCCGTCTCACGCATCTTGACCAAGTTCAGCCACAGATGACGTTCCTGAACCACAATTGTGGCCATCGCCTGCCGAGTGACTGCACTGTGGCCTTCATGGCCCTGAGGGCGAGGTCGGTCGCTGAGCGCAGTTCCTGCAGCATGTCGGGATCAGGAATACCCACGTACAGATCTTTGAGTGCCTTGGCCTGGTGGACATGCAGGGCAGTAGGCTTTGGCAGCCAATGATGACGTCATCCTACAGGCCTTGGAGGGGAGCACAGGATGACCCCGCCAGGTGGTAGCGTTCTCTGGACATAGGTGGATCGCAACCACCCTATCCACCTGGGGAATCGCCGTGTACCCATGGGCCACTCCGCCGTCGAGGGTAGTGAGAGCGGATGAGCGAGGGGCTTTGTGACGAGTGGAGAGGGGTGCTCTCCATGCAGTCGTCAGCTCATCATGCACATCCGGGAAGAAAGGGACCGGGGGGGGGCATGGCTGTGAGCGGCGTGCAGACCCAAGGAACCAATCATCCAGCCGCGATGGCTGTGGGGAGGACGGAGGGTTACAGTCTAGCCCCACGCTGGTGGCGGCCCAGGCAAGCATGTCGGTCATCTGGGCGTCAGCCTTAGCCTGGGCGTGCTAGGCCGAAGGAGGCAGCCCAGACGACTCATTCATGTCAGATGCCGGACCGCTCTCCGATGCAGCGGCGAGCTCATCCAGCTCGGGGGGCTCCAGAGGATAGGCAGGCTGAATGTGAGGCGAGCCGCTGTTGCCTCGAGCCTGGACAGAAGTCAACGAGCGTGCCGGGGGGGGGGGGGGGGTGGGTGGGTGTTTCACGGGGGTGTACCCAGCGAAACCGAGCCCGCAGCCATCTCCAGATCTCCTCCATAGCCAGCCGCGTCGTCCTCAATCCTGTGGGAAGAAGGAGCGACGCGGGGGGCGGCTGGAGTGATGTTCCTTCGGTTGAAGGAAAGCTGTGACCGCAACGTTGCCATGGTCATGTTCTCGCAGTGAGAACATGAACCATCCACAAACGCTGCCTCGGTGTGATCGCAGCCCAGACACACGAGACAGCGCCTGTGGCCGTCTGAAGCAGAGAACACTCTACCGCATCCAGGAACTACACAGGGGCAGAAAGGCATCTTTATAGAGACACATCCTAAAAAGGATGTAAACTCTTTTAGTTTGTGCTTTCGAAGTGCCCAGGTTGGTTTGTTTTTAAACAAAAAATATTGGAGCAACATATGCTGCCATCTAGACGCCATCTTTTCTATGGACATCCCTGCATTTTCCAGCAGGACAATGTCAAACCACATACTGCCCGGATTACAAATGCATGGCTGTGTAAGCAGAGAAGGAGGGTGATAGATAAGCATGCCTGCAATACTGACCTGTCTCCAATTGAGAATGTGTGGCACATTATGAAGTGTAAAATATGGGAATGAAGCCCCTGTACAATTGCACAGCTGAAGACCTGCATAATGGGTGAATGGGGGAAATTCCACTTGCTAAACTTTACAAACATGTGTCTTCAGTGCCTAAAAGCTTAAAGGGTTAGTTCCCCCAAAACTGAAAATTCTCTCATCATTTTCTCACCTTCATGCCATCTAATGTGTGTGTGACATTCTTTCTTCTGTAGAACAAAAACAAAGATTTTCAGAAGAATATCTAAGCTCTGTAGGTATGCCAACTTGGCAATCATGATTTCAAGCTCTATTACACTTCATATAGCGTCATCAAGTGCTCTGTGCATGCATCAAGCACTAGGAAATGTAATAGAATTTGAAATCATGATCGTGCCTAGAGACTGCAATGGCAAGATGTACAATGAAAAAGGAGATATATTTTGGTCTGTTCTCACCCAAAATCAAATAGATCACTTCAGAAAACATTGATTAAAACACAAGAGTCATATGGATTCCTTTTATACTGACCTTATCTCCTTATTCAAGATTAAAAGGCCTGACCACCATTCACTTTCATTGTAAGGACCTACAGAGTTGAGATATTCTTAAAAAAATTGTTGTTTGTGTTCTGCAGAAGAAAGAAATTCATACACATCTGGGATGGGAGTAAATGATAAGATAATTTTCACTTTGGGTGAACTATCCCTTTAATTAGTGTTCTTAGAAGAATTGGTGATGTTACACAGTGGTAAATAGCTCAATATTGATCGGCAAATAAATGCTGTTGTTAAAAATTATCTTTTCCATCTTAGATCTATAGCAAAGTTCATCCTCTCTTTTGATGATTTGTAGAAGGTTGTTCATGCCTTTGTGTCTTCTCATTTGGACTATTGTAATGCTTTGTATCTGGGTGTGAGTCAGGCTTCTCTCTCTCTCAGCTTTTAACTGGAAACAGGAAAAGAGACCGTATTACCTCAGTAATGATTTGCCTACATTGGTTACCGATCCAATACAGAATCCAGTACAAAGTGTTGCGATATGTATTTAAGGCTCTCCATGTTTTAGAGTACGTCTCTGATTTAATAAGTTTGCATCAACCTTCAATGTCTCTCCGCTCTGGTGATCAGCTGTGTTTGTCGGTTCCTCGATCTTGCATTAAAAGTCAATTTGATAGAGCTTTTGCGGTGGCAGCCCCTAGACATTGGAACGAGCCTCCGTTGGCCATGAAGTCATCTTTGTCTCTAGTGTCTTTCCAGGGGGCCTTAAAAATGTATTTATCTTCCCTTTCTTTAGTTAATTGCATCATAAATTGTACTATGTCAGTTTTTCTTATCCTGTCTTTGTCTGTTTTAAATGCTTGTTGTATTCTTAAGCTGTACGTATGTGTATATGTGTTTTTAAAGTGCTCTATAAATAAAATTTAGTTGAGTTGAGCTTAGTAAATAGTCAACTGTTCCAACTTTTTGGAGCAAATTGCAATCATCTGATTTGAAATAAATGTATAAATTATATATTATATTATATACAGTGGATATCAAAAGTCTACACACCCCTGTTAAAATAGCAGGTTTTTGTGATGTAAAGATTAAACAAAATAAATCATATCAGACATTTTGCACCTTTAATGTAAAAATTACAACCTATGCAATGCCACTGAAAACCAAAGAGACATTTCAGAGAAAAAAATAATATAAAAGACTTAACTGCATAAGTGTGCACACCCTTTTATAATTGGGTATGTGGCTATGTTCAGAATCAACCAATCATCAATCGAAATGTGAAATCGTACACAGCTGTCTTCACCTGAAGGGACTCTGATTAACTCAAAATAAATCTCAGTGGTTCGTGTAGGATTTTTCTGACATCTTGGTTGCATTCTACAACAAGTGCCATGAGCCACAAAAAGCCTACAAAGCATCAACGTGATCTCATTGTTGAAAGGTATCCTTCAGGTGAGGGCTACAAAAAAAATTCCAAGGAATTAGATATACCATGGAACACAGTAAAGACAGTCATCAACAAGTGGGAAAGTATGGCACAACAGTGACATTATCAAGAACAGGACGTTCCTCCAAAATTGATCAGAAGACAAAAAGAAAACTGGTCAGGGAGGCTGTCAAGAGGCCTACAGCAACATTAAAGAGCTGCAGCTCTTTCTGGCAAGTAGTTGTTGCTCCCTACATGTGACAACTATCTCCCGTATTCTTTATCTGTCTGGGCTATGGGGCAGGGTGGCAAGACGCAAGCCTTTTCTGATGAAAAAAAAAAACCATCCAAATCTGGCAAAAACCTATATGCAGTCTCCCAAAACCATGTGGAAAACTGTGTTATGGTCTAACGAGACCAAAATGTAACTTTTTGCCAAAAATTGTAATAGGTATATTTGGCGCAAAAACATTTGAAGCATGGTGGTGCCAGCATCATGCTTAGGGGCTGCTTTTCTTCAGCTGGAACTGGGGCTTTAGTGGAGGTGGAGGGAATCATGAATAGCTCAAAGTACAAGTCAGTTTTGGCATATAACCTTCTGGTGTGCTAGAAAGCTGAAAATGAATATATCTTTCACATTTCAGCATGACAATGATCCAAAACACGCATCCAAATCAACAAAAGAATGGCTTCAGCAAAAAAATAAAAGACTAAAGTTTTGGAATGGCCCAGCCAGAGCACAGACCTGATTCCTATAGAAAATCTGTGAAGGGACCTGAAGAGGGCCATACACAGGAGATGCCCTCGTAATTTGACAGATCTGGAATGTTTTTGCAAAGAAGAGTATGAAAATATTCCCAAGTCAAGATGTGCCGGGCTAATAGACACAGACTGTGTGCTGTAATAAAATCAAAGGGTGCTTCAACTAAGTATTAGTTCAGGGTTTGTGCACACTTATGCAGTTAGGTTATTCTAAGTTTTTTTTTCTTGCATACATTGTAATTTTTATATTAAAGGTGCAAAAATCATCTGATATGATTTATCTTTATAAAAAAAATTAAATCACAAAAAACCTGCTGTTTTAACAGGGGTGTGCAGACATTTTATATCCACTGTATATATAATTAAATTCACAATATAAAACATTAACAAATGTGTTGTAGCGCTTTCAATATAGCACAGAGTGAATCGAATTTGCAAATCACTCCTTTTTGTTTTTATTAGTATTTTCCATACAGTCTCAATTTTTTTGGGAATTAGGATTGTGTTATAAATAGAAAAATTATCAATTTAAATAAAAAAATAAATAAAATAAACACATTTTTTCATTTCCTTTTCCACTGTCTTTTTTCTTTCACCTTCCCACCATCCCTATCTACCTGTTTAGCTCTCTGAACAAGCAGACAGACAGGCGCCATGGAATACCCTGTCTGGCTCTGAATATGTGTAAGGTAGGCTATAGCCTGACAGTAAAATAGCACGATATGTGTGAGTGAGTGTGTGTACGTGTACACAGGACAATGAGAACAGGAGGTCCCTGCTTATCAACGAAAAAAGGAAGACAAGCCTCCTCTCCCTCACCCTTATCATCCTCTGCTACCCGTGATCACATAAGCCTCCGGCGAGAACACACAGAGCCACATTTGCAATGTATCGTGCCGCAGATCAGAGCAGCACTCAACAGCAGGACTGCTGTTTGCATGCTATTTGATAATAAAATCCAAAAACACTAATTTATTGTTAACTAATTGTTTGAAAGCAAACGTGAGGTGTATACTAACGTTAGCCTTGCTGGCTGTGAGCGCTCAGTCTCTGTTTGAATCCAAATTCAAAGGCTATGATACGAGTAGATGAAGTGCTTTTGGTGCTTGTGTAGGTTGGATTATTATGGTGAAGAACAAGAAATTGGTTGGTTGCAATTTGGCGAGAGTGATTTGAAAAGCTTGAAGGTACCACAGGGAAGTTTCTGCATATTACATTAAAGATTTGAGCATCTTAGTTGAAAATCCACATTATAAAACATGCAGCGTGACCTAGAACATGACATTTTTTCATGCCATTTCCAAAGATGCTAAAAGTGTAAAACAGATTAGCAACACTACAGGCACAGAGGTTTAAGATAAACAGTGTGCAGAATTGAGACTAACGCACAGCATGAGCAGTGATGTTCCTGATGGCTGTGAAGCATGGCTGCACATTTGAAGAAGGATGTGTCAGATATCTTGTTCCAAATTAAGATTTTGTGAGGTTTGTGTTTACAAGACATCTGATTGAGAGAGACCAGTTATCTGAAGGCAACTGATTTCAGTGTAGCACATCATAGAATTGTTTTAGGTTCTGAGGTTAACAGGATCTCAGTTAATCTCTGGCTCTCCTTTGAATCCCTATCCCATTTTCATCTTCCTTCCACATTTATTCATGTGTGACTCAAGAGGAGGAAAAAACAAATCTCTGGTTCCTCCTTTCTATCCTTGTACTTGATTTCCATCAGGGGATGCCGACTGTTGGTGCACAAGGGCGATGTTTATAATCATTCATAGTTATTCATTGAAATGAGCTGCACTTTGCCTCTATAAAGGGGAATTCTCTCAATACCGAGAGTGTGTGAATGCATTTTTCATAACCTATTCCCAAATGCAGCAGGAAAAAAGTACTGTGCTGCTTTGTTGTTTAAAACATGACATGTTTACAGTACACATAAATATGGTCATGAATGCAATGGTAGAAAAGATTTCCCCTTTACTCTGGTAGACTGCTGGAATATCAGAAGGGTAATCGGCAAGCATTCCACAATACATTATCATGATATGCATGCCACAATATAGTATGACATATATTTTGATTATTTGGTAACACTTTACAATAAGGTTCCATTTGTAAGCATTACTTAACAACAGTAGTTAACATAAACTAACAATGAACAATACTTTTATGGCATTTATTAATCTTGGTTATTGTTAATTTCAACATATACAAATACATTTATAAATAAGTTGTATATGATAACATTAGTTAATGCACAATGAATTATCATCTAATCTAACAAATCACTACCAATGAACAAAGTAACATTAACAAAGATTAATAAACGCTGTAAAAAAAAATACTATATAAAAGAACCGTACCACAACCGGGTGGAGAAAGAGAAGAGTTGGAGAGAAATTGCCAATTCTGTTGGACAGTCAGGTGAGCAAATAGGTAGATTTTTTTAGCAGGAGGTACTTTTTCATATTGTGAACAATACAAAAAATATGATTAAAAACATACACATCATATTCTGAAATGCATAATATATGATCATGCATTTGTTTTCATATCTCGTATCACTTCTCATGTGTACTTTGTTGTGAAACGTAATTTGGAGTCCAGGTAGAGTCATCAAGGATTCGTCAATAGTGAAATGTTTTGTTATTTGTTCACCCCAGTCACCGATTCATCGTGTAATTTGAAAATGCTATGAATTCCATGACAAGACAGACATTTGTCTAATATGAATGGTACCACGATCCGACGTCTTTGAAAGTCGTGTAGGAGGCATTAGCTAGTGCTTAATTACTTAACACAATAAAAAAGTGTTACTAAATGAAAAAAATTCCAATAAATCCTTAAAAACAATAAGGCACTTAAACACTGGGAGATTTACACTTGGTCACTTATTTTTTGCTTACTAGATTGCTCTGCAATCATGAAAAGACCAAGTGTAAATGTCCTAAACTCTGTCAAGTGTAAAATGCATGTGGTTGTTCAAGACACATATGTAAACTACTTATTTGCATAGGGTTTGGGTAGCACCAAACATAATAACAAATTATGAAATGTCTTACAGATAAAAAGTGCAAATCACCTTTACAGCTGCAGTGAAATATGTTCTTTGATTGTAATACTGATATAGCCTCCAAAAATGGCAGACAGTGGACTGACCTACTAGAACAATGTGATCAGGGTGAGTAAATAATGACATAATTGTTATTTTTGGGTGAACTATTCCATTTAATAACTCTGAATATTTATTTTATATCCAACAGTACAGCAGTGACTAAACCACTTCTTTACAGAAGTATATAAAAACTTAAATAATGAGTTAAAATAAAGCATTCATAAAGGAGCACCTTTTAAAGCCCTTCAGAATAATAGAATATTAGCAAAAAGTCTTTCATTTGAAAAATGCAAATAAACTAGCAGACACTCGATGTGGCACTAAGCTACTTGAAGACATAAGGAGGTGAGGGGATTGTGGGTAATGGATCTGTAGAGGGCCGCAAGTGGGCGAAAAGGGATCTTAATGTCCTTCAGAAATGCATCCATGGATCCTCACGCTAACGTTAACGTTCGTCTGCAGGGAAGCCTCCAAGAGCCTCTTGTGTAGGAGGAGACTTGATTGACACTTGCAAGCTATTTACTTGTCAGATTATCACTCTTGAGACTGAGGTGTTGCTGTTGACTTGCACATTAATTCATAAAAAGGCATAGATATGTGAATGTATGACTGTTTATGTGTTTCAGTATGTCTAAATGTGTTAGTGTAGAATGTCAGATAAGAGGGATTCTATGTACTTTGAAATGCTTTAACGTTATAACTTATTTTATAAGCTGTGACAGCAGACTAACATTGGCAGGTGTAATGTGGATTTTGCAACAGATCTGTTATAGCCATACTAATCTAATTAATGTGTTTGGAATTTATTTGTATCAATTTTGTCCTGAAAGCATTGTGACCATCCATGTACTGGTTCTTTAAATAATGTGTGAAGGCTTAACTTGTCCAAAACAGATGATACTTTGAACAAATACCATGATCTAAAGAACCTGTAATGTAACAGAAGATTTTTTAATATATAAAGAGCCATACAGCCAACTCAAGAACCCTCTAAAGTGAAAAATGGTTATTGATAAGAAAATGATTTTTTGCTGAACCTAAGTTGCCACAACAAACTATTTAAGAACCTTTGGACTAATTTACCCAAAAATGAAAATTCCTCACACAAAGTTGGTGTATGCTGTCAGTAGACTTGTGATATATCATGTAAGACATATGGGTGGATACTTTTATGTTACTTTTGAGCTGCTTTTTGTCACTTTCAGAGTCTCAAATGCCTCAGTCCCAATGATAAATCTCACTCTGTAAATTGTTCAATAGATCTTAATGTGTTCCATAGAAGAAAGAAAATGTATGGTTTTGGAATGACATGAGGGTGACTTAATAGTGAAATGATTTTCATGTTTGGGAAAACTTACCTTCAAGAATGTAATTGGGGGCTAATAATACAGCTCCTTTGCTAAACCCCTGACAGTGCTACTGGGAAAACCCCTATATGAAATTGACTTTTACATTTATAATTACAGGTTACATTTCACATTCCAGGTAATTAATTTAATTTCACATCATTAAATTATCTGAATTAGATCCACAGCCTATTATGTGATAACATGGGAACTCTGGCATTCTATTGATTAGCTCTTCGGCATTTATTAGTCATGTTTGCTGCATTGATTTTATGTTTGTACTTGTACTCACAGTTCTATGGCCTTGTTCCACATGATAATGTATCCAGACAAAATGAAGGATTCGATGTTCACTATGTGCGTATTTCCACGCTCTGTCCCAACGTAAAGCCATTTACTTTGAAATGGAAGATGACAAAACGTGATCCTAAAATAGACAGAAAAAAGGAGGAATCATATTTGTGCAATAGAAAGCAAGACCTGAAGAGATCACACAGAGTATGTCAGCTTCATATTAAAATCTGTAATTAATATATCACTATGAAGAAACCGCAAGCAAATAATTACCATTATGACTAGCTTGCTTCATGGGTTTTATTCATACACAATTATACACGATCATATTTGAGCAAATTGCATGGCAGTGACCATTTTCCAGAAAGTTGTAGATGTTATTGCAATAATATTGTTGTGTAATGTGTACTGCTGTACATATATGCATTACAGGTACAGTAAGTGGTTAGACAGCACAAAACATAAGAGCCATAAACTGTGCAGAACACAAATAAATCATGTGTTAATATTGTGACATTATGTTCGCAGTGTTATTCGATGATATGATTGTTTTTATATCTCATGAACTTTTGTAAGAAAATGCCAACTAGGCATGCACAGCTATCAGCACTCAGCATACAAAACTCAACAATAGTGACAATTAACAAACAATGTAAAAAGTTTGTGATTCTACAACACAGCACTGCTAAATATAAAAAATTTCAGTAGTTTGTTTGTTAATGTAATCTTGTATATAAGAGATAAACTTATTTGGCTTGCTGTTCATATTGAGCTTTAGACTCGATTTGAGTCTTGATTACCAAAATAAATTTTAATATAGAGAACAAGTGGAGATGGGGTGGAGGAGGGATGTCTGGAGAATTGTCACGGAAAGCAGGTAAGTAGCGGCTTATATATACTACTCGATTTGTGATTTTTCAGATTAAAATTAACACGCTCGTCCCGAAACTCTGTTAATTAACTCTGTTAATTTCTTGGTCCTGTTCATTTTCAAGTCACAGTATACAGTTCTCTTAATTGTGATACATTGTAAAAATACTACTGTAAAATGTACTATCAAAGTCATGCAACTATTTTAATTTAATGTAATTTAATATAAACACAGTTATTTATTTACAGTGCATTATTTGTCCTTCTGTGATTATTAAACAGTAAAAGGCTGTGATTTAACTAAATAAATATATAGTATGTATGCTGTGTGCTTAATAGCGAAGGGGTGGTGCTTTGTTTTGTCTCACACAAACTACATCATTAGTGGTAGTCAGAGTATGGTTCACTTTAAGTCTGCGGTGAAGTTCACTTTTAACATGGCTGTCACAAGTTACTTCACAATAACTGGGAGGGGTGGGGGGGTATGGAATGAGGAGAGTAAAAAAATTAATAATAAAAATACAGGAGTCTGCAAACATAGTTAAAACTGAAAGAGGGTGTGAGTTTGGTTTGTTTAAATAGAACTTTTGGCACTAGAGCATGGGCAAAACATAAGTTTTAGCACACTCTGTTGAACATGCAAGCTGCTGTTTCAATAATGTTATGCTTTTTGTTAAGAGATAACATACAGCCAGCCTGTTATTATTGCAAAATAAACCCTCAAAATGTGATCAGGTTGCGGTGGGGTTTTTGTATCACACTGAAGGGGTTTATTTTGCAATAATGACCAGCGGACTGTTCATTATCCCACTTGTTTCATAAAGCCATGTAATATGAGGTATTATGATTATCATATCCTAGTTCAGAATGCAAATCAATTTTTTTGAAAACAATTGCAAAATGATAATTGGACCATATCGAGCAGTCATATTCTGAGCCATTCATGACTGGACACTAACTTTCAGTGATTCAGTTCTCTGTGGTCCTATTTAGCAGTTTTGAAGTAACACTCGTCATACTTGTTTCTGGTGTTGTCAGGTTTGGATCTGCTCCGAGGCTCATGTCATTCAAATGTCACCCCCTCTGGAGTAAACTTGTGTATTTTGGGATGCAGCAGTTAATTGGAATACTATTACCTCAAGACAAACTGGACATAATGAGCCATGAGTGAGACGTGATGAGACACTGAATCTTGAAACTTAAAACTGCAATATTGTAATGCAGATCCACATCTCTTTCCTTTGTTTTGGTGTATCAAATGATAGTCTTTTCATGTCAGCATAGTTTGAGACTATATGACACGTGAGACTATATTGCATTAAACAATTTCCCATGCTGCTGTGTTTGTGTACATAACATGCTGCTGTCTCCAGTGTCATGAAAAGGTTAAAAGAAAGATAGCACATAGCAGATGCTTAGAACATTAATTACAAATTAATTACAAAATTAGGCAGACTATTAGCTCTCTGATTTATCGCTGCTACTGTCACAATAGAAATACTCCAGGGAATGCATCTAACAACAAGTCACATATTTATACACATCATCAGTGTTTATTACTGAAACTGAGGTGTGTACTGCTAATCATTGATGCTATACATATGATTCTAGCTAAGGTTATGTGTGTAATTGATTGGATGCTATTTTATTTTCTCGCATCTCAATTTAATACTGTATGCAAGCCATTCATTGGTTGGCTTACTGAAGAATGTAAACACCATTGGGAATTATTGCAAGCCAGATTCAAAATTGCATAGCATGCACGGGCGCCACAGCTCAATGTGACATACCACACATAAACTTTCTTGATAATATAAATCAGCCATTAATTAATTATAAAAACAATCTATAGTCTGTTTGAGCCTTTTCACGATGAAAGTCATCCAGTGGCAGCATCCATCATGGTCATAAGCATGTTAACTAGAAAATAGAGACCAACACACAGCAATTCACTGCTGTCCACACTCATTATGTCTCTCTCTCTCTCTCTGTTTCCCTCCCCTTATGCCCCTAGGGTCCTCAGACAGTCGGGTTGATTGGAAATGAAGGTTGTGAGATGTTGGACAGACAGCTAAACTTGTCAGTGTTAGAATGCTAATAGAGCATCTGGCCTTTCTAATGCGTGGTTTCCTGTTTCTGATTGCTGCACTTGGAAAGTCCAAATTAGAAAAAGACTATTCCAGTGATAAAGGCATTTAGCGAGCAACTGTGCAAAAAATGTGCCTTGGTTTTTAAGGATAGTTAGACCTAAAACGGTCTTAGTTGAATGTGATGTGTATGATAGAGTAACCTTCAAATGTCTGTGCCAGTAAACCTTATGTGATATTGTTCAGTTATCAAGCTATAAACACGCAGACAGTTTAAAGATGAGTTGGGTAATTTCAGCGCCATTAGAGTCACCACTTAAAATTGCAAAAATAATGAGGGGTGAATTCACTTCAAAGCAAACAGTTGCACCACTTTTACGTATGATATTTCAACGCAAAACCTGCATCTTATTCACTAAACTCTCACAATCTAGTTCAAGCAAATAGTGCTGCATCTTGGGTATTTAAGGTAGGTTATTGTTATCCTTTCTGTGCAAACACCTCTTTTCTGTTTACATTAGATATACTGAAGACTGCACTTCATTCACAAACCTATTTGCCCATAGCAATGAACAAAGCGCTATTACCGACTGAGGAAAGTATGCAGAAATGTTTTTTTTTTAAAACAGATCTGGGATTTTTTTGTATTTTTTTTATTATTATTTGCACTAATGCCCATGGCAATGGCAATGTATACATTGTTGCATTATGAACTACAGTAGTTCAAACACTCCCACATACATACGGCAGGTTATAACACCATGTGTCTGTGGGTGTCTGTGGTGACCACAATTCATCAGGAGACCTGCTGTCCAGGGTTTGAAAGTCTGGTGGCATGAGGGGGTGATGCCCATCTTGGGACTCAAGTCTAAAGCCAGTGCTGAAGCGGTCTCATATGCATCAACCCCTAACTCCATGCTCAGAAAAGAGATGCTCTGGACCGGGGCGAGCTTGCTCTTTTTCCAGTTGTAACTCTCAACTAAGTAACTCTCGAGAGTGGTCTAGGATGAGCCAGTCTTTAAGTTAGTTGAGTATGCGGATGCCCACTTCCCTTAGCAGGGCAAAGGCTGCATCTGCGACCTTCGTAAAGATGCGAGGGGACAGGGACAGGCCGAAGGGTAGGACCTTGTACTGATATGCCTAGCTGTCGAACGCGAACTGTAGGAAGTGTTGATGTTGAGGCAAGATAGAGACATGGAAGTACGAGTCTACCGCTGCGAACCAATCCTGATGCAGGACGCATGTTAGAATGTGTTTCTGCATGAGCATCTTGAACGGGAGTTTGTGCAAGGCCTGGTTGAGAACTCGCAGGTCCAGGATCAGTCGCAAGCCACAGCCTTTTGTGGGTATGATGAAGTAAGGGCTGTAGAAAACCTTCTTCATCTCGGCTGGAGGGACAGGCTCTAATGCATTTTTGAGTAAAAGGGTTGCGATCCCCACCCATAGGGTGCTGGTGTTTTTGTAGTGCACTGAGGTAAAGCAGATACTGCCAAAAGGGGTTGGGGGGCCTGGCGAACTGAATCACGTAGCCAAGTCTGATGGTCCTGGCCAACCAACGCGACGGGTTTGGAAGTGATTTCCATGCATCCAAGCTCCGTACCAGGAGCACTAGGGGTACATCGTTTTCGACGTACCCGGTGGGACTTAGCAGAGGGGCGGAGCAGGTAGTGTTGAGGCAAAAGCATGTCCCGAGGCTTTGGTGCTAAGAAAGGGCTCGAAGCACTTACCTTGCTCTGCCTGTGTAGGCGTCCTCTGGACTTGTCAGAACCGGCTGGCCGGGGGACAGCAGTCGTGGGTCCGGAGGCGAGGGGTCCATATCCGGGGTGCCAGGACTGCCGGTGTTTGATGCCGGGTTGCCGTGAGAGCAGACTTCTCGTTCCCTGGGTCGTCCGTCTCTGGAACACCTGGGAGCCTTCCGGGTACTCAAGGATGTCCGAGAGACAGGGGGCATGCGTTTCCTGCTGGGCACTCGACGCTGGGGCTGAGAGCTGGGTCCAGGTTGAGGAAGAGCTGTTTGACGTTTAGAGGCCACAGGGTAATGCCCTTGGCAAGCAGACAGAGCACGGCTCATGCTGGAATGCCGGCGAGGCATGATGTGGGAGATGGCCTCCATTTGTTTCTTTCCACCAAAAATTGCTGGGCGAAGTCGTCGATGGTGTCATTGAGAAAGCGGGCTTTGTCAACCTCCTGTATCTCGACCAGGTTCAGCCACAGGTGACATTCCTGGACCACGAGGGTGGCCATCACTTGCCCGTGTGCCAGCGCTGTGACCTTCGTGGCCCGGAGGGCGAGTTCCTCCAGCACGTCGGGGTCAGAACTACCCAAGTGCAGATCTTTAAGTGCCTTTGCCTGGTGGACTTGCAGGAGGGCCATGGCATGCAAGGTGGAGGTGGCCTGTCCGGTGGCGCTGTAGGCTTTGGCAGTCACCCTACAGGCCTTGGAGGGGACTTGAAGCGGCAGCCCAGTGGAGTCTTCCGCGTCAGATGCCGGAACGCTCTCCGGTGCAGCGGCGAATTCGTCATTCAGCTCGGTGGGTCCGAGGGAGTAGTCAGACTTGTAGTGGGGTGAGCCTCTCTCACCTAGGGCCCGGATGGAAGTCAACTAATCGGCACATGTAGATTTTAGCCCATTACCCCGATTTGTCTTTACATGTTAACTGATTTACTGGTGCTCTTTACAGGTTAATTAAATATGTCAAAAGCAGAGAATAACTTAAGTCTCATGTGACAATTTTTTTTATTTTAGATCTTTGGAAGTTATCAATGTATTGGTGTGCATGTAAACACACTCAATTTATAAAAAGCGTGAAATCAAGCTTCATAACTTGAAGCAGAGGTTTGCACGTAGCTGTTTTTTCCATCCCCCTCTCGATCACTCCCACAATTTCTTTCTCGCACCTGAATGCTCCCGCTAGATTTTACTCCATGTTTACCTACTCTCTGCCTGCAGTGATTTTCTTCCTGACTGCTCCCATTCCTACAAACCCACATTTGTTTTCCACATAGAGCAACAGCCATACAAACAGACAACAAGTGCACACAAAGAATGCTTTATTTGTGTTAGTTTTGTTATTAATGTTATTGCTATTATCAGATGATGTGTGAAAATGACGCCAATTTGACTTGCCTGAAGTTGGTTTCTTAACACTAAATTGACCATTTTCTAGTCTGAGTTCCACATGCTTTGATGAGGGTGATTTACTCTACCATTCAAGCCTCTTTGACTACCTCCCTGCTCTAAATTTTGGATAATTTAATGCACAAGCTGTGTACACATTTATTTTACGCTATAAAAAATACTTATAATTTAGTTTTATTGTTTTTTTTGCATTCATTAATTCGTAAAATAAAAGATCCACATCAGATTGGATCATCAGAAGGCTCCTACCTTCAACTCGGAAATGTAATCCTGCGCCGCGATAAATCTAATCGGGTCCCACAGGTCATGAGGGAGTTCCGCGGGATGCAGACCTATATTCGCGAAGCATATCCATTAAAATATTTGCATGGAGTATACTCAGGACATGCACGCCTTGGACAAACAACATGATCAGACGGGAGTACAGTATGTTGTTTGCGATACTTCTGGTCCCCTTGGATCGGCCACATTAGGCCAACTCATTGAAAAGCACCATCTCCTATCAGACATGTTTGCATCGGCTCAAGTGTGTTTACACTTCCCATGTGGCTAGGCTAGAAGCACATCACTTCAGCAGAGTGGGAGACAGGGTTTAGATGCCATGTAGAAACCAGTATGTAATCAAGTTCACACAATCAGTAACAAGCATGATTCGGAGGTTGTATTTTTCCCTCTAACATTACATTTTCACTCCACTGATGGTTAGGTTTATCTTTGGGGTTTGGGGGCACAGTTTATAAAATATGTATTCCTCTTCACTGTATTCCTGCCAGTACAGCTGAAAACAGCTTGCTTCACAACTAGCTTTTGGCACCCCTCCGTGGACATTACATCCATAAAAAGGAGCTCACACACGCCCATATGCCCAAAAACACTGGGGGCAGTGTTTCCAATTTTGGTAAGCACAGACTAATTTTAACTAAAGAACAGCCAAGTTCACTGAGTTCACTGTGAGATAAGTCTGGACTAAAATGGCAAATTAATTACTCAGTGTATATTTAAATGAAATGCCTGAATGTCACCAGGCTAGGTGAGTCTGTACTTCTTGAAAGCATCTTGTATTTGTGAGACAGACAAGCATGCTGAGTATCTTGAATCAGAAGTCTTATAGCCCCCCTGAGTCTGTCTCCTGACCCTGCTGAGCAGAAAATCTCTATCATCTGACTCTGCTATGCATGAAAACATGCACCCAACCGTGCATGCACATAAGCACATAGACAGTCATCTACTGATCTGAGACAACATTTCTCATTACATGTGAATTTGCATAATTTTAATAAAGCGAATTATAAAACACTTTAGGGACAAAGCAAACACATAATATAAGAGAAATGTGCATCCGGGTGAGCGAAACTGTGACAGTATGAGAAATTGTGACTTTGCTTGTTTGTTCCAGACAAGGTGATGAACACAATCATAAGTTATTACAGAGAGGAGCAATGCTCATTAGCCATACCCTGCAAAACACAACGATTCCAAATACCTGTAACAAACGGCACCTCATTCCATTGTTCCTTAATTTTCATACTATTGGCTTAGGATGAGTTGGAATTTTTATAGCCAAAACTTTTGCAGCAATTTAAAGTTATCTTTCAGTTCTGTTGCACAATATGCAGTATGACACTCATTAATCAAAGTTCTCTGTTTGATGTCAATCTGATGCTTGTATTCATGTGGTTGATATGGCTTGAGAATTATTAAGGATAGTTAAAGCTTCAAAAGGTGAAAGGACAATGGTCAAACATCCAGTGAGCAGCAGTTTTGTGGATGGAAATGCCTTGTTGATGAGAGAGATCAAAAGAGAATGGCCAGATTGGTTCAAACTTACATAGTCTATGGTAACTCAGATAACAGCTCTGTACAATTGCAGTGAGAAGACTATAATTTCAGAAGGCCCTGTTTTGGCGGCACTTAGGGGACCTACACAATATTAGGCAGGTGGTTTTAATGTTGTGGCTGATTGGTGCATTTGTCTCAGAACATTTCTTCTCCCCACTCTTCACTAAACAACCAAATGCATTCAAATATAAACATTTAATTTTACCATGGATAACTCAAAATCCAATCAACTAAATGAAGAACGTGAAAAATCTATGTCATAAATCATCTTTCCCTCCCTCACATAAACAGTACACACAAAGTACACACATGTTAATTACACTTAGAGGAAGGCAGGTAAAGGAGAAAACAGAACTAGCTTTGGTGTGATCTAACAGCATTCTCTATTCAGCACCTGAATCACATATAACTTCTGAATGATTGGCTGTTCATTTAATGAATATTAGGTGGGCCCAGAATAAACGATTAACATATTGCAGCAAGCTGCCACACAAAGAATAATTTCCAGGTAAAGTGTGTACTTTCTGCACCACTAGCAGAGCCAAATGGAATAGCATGCATTGACTCTTTCCAAAAAGGTTTCCCCACTTCAATTGACCCTTCTGCCTCACCCCCATCTTCCATCATTCAATTTCTCATGTTATAACATCAGGTTACTCCAGAGGGACTGTCCAAGAAATAAGGGTACTGTAAGTTGCTTTGGATAATAACCAAAATGGCAAATCAATCAAGACCATCATTACTTCATTTTGTCCTGTATAGTTACTCATGATTGAACTATTGCACAATTGAACTGTTTAGCTACTAAATGATTACATTTTCCCTTATTTTATTCCCTTCTGCTCATGACTGTCCTTTACATAATACAATAACTGCTTCTTACATGTGCCAGTCTTTTTGAGAATTGTTATATCAAACATCCTTTAAAAGAGCTATATTGTGAAAATAAGCAGGATTTCCTAGCTCTTTGAAACTGTAAAGCAAAGTGATGTCACAACCATAACCACATTAACATATGATCGCCAACATTAATAAATCAACATTTTAGTATTCAGTAGTAGTATTCAGCAAAGAATTGTATCTTTTTATCTGTCTGTCTGTCTGTCTGTCTGTGTCTATCTATCTATCAATTCAGGGTTTTTCAGGCTCAAATTCAAGCTCAAATATAATGAAAAATATTTAATGTTTCAATCATTCCTTTTAAGTACCAATTACAGTGAAGGAATCAGTACATAATAAATAAAGGCATTCCATGACTTTCTCTTCAATTCAATTAATGTTCCTTTGTTTCTCTAGGATATGACAGAATTTCTGTTAAAACTTCACAAAATGTTTCTATACTTTTGTACTATTCAAAGAGGCCAATGGCCACTATACAACTAGCCCCCACATCAAATTTCATAACTCTGAAAGAGTGAAATTTATAAACACTGACCATGACTCATTCAACAGGGGAAATAGAATAACAAAAGCCAAAGGCCTATTGATCGTATCTAGCAGGTTGATTTCCGTTGAGTGAATAGTACACAGTTTGGGAAGCTGAGGAAGAGTTGTCATGAGAAATTAAGTGAGAGCCTAAAACATTGAGTAATAGTCATTGGATAAACACTCTGAAGTGGTGTGATCCAATGCAATTTTCTTCCATGTGTTGACATAATGAAACAGGAAGATGAGGCAGGACAAATTAAAGGACTTTTTCTTTATAAAAATAGCCTGTAAAATTTGGAATAGCCTACATCAAACCTGACAGCTTGTACAATATATGAAAGTTATGTAGACAATTCAAATTCAATTGTGGAGGATTTCTTGCCACCACCTTCACATACACCTACAGGCCTGACATAATCAGATGGTAATAAAAAGGAAAATACTATACATTCATTTTCATTCGAAAGGCCATTTCTATTGAAGTCAAGATCCAAGGGTGGCAGTTTTAAAGAATCCCACAGTCATCACTGAGAGGGTGATGATGTGTTTGGATGGTAGAAGAAATAATATGCTTATGATTTTGTATCTCTTAGTTACTGTATGCCTATTGTTGTAGCAATAAATCAGTGGCAGGTGGTATTTTTAATTAAGGGGAAGGACACATCACAAATTTGCATACATCCCAAGTGAAAAAATTGAAGTGTTAATATTTTTTAAGTTTTAAATGTGTTTATCTACCAAACTTTTAATTTTTTAAACTTTTAGGAAAATAGTACTGTAGCATATTGATGTTCTCAAAGGTAGTGGACATGAAATAAAAGCCACATTTTTTTTGTTTTTGTTTTATACAGTCTTTATTCTGTAACATAGTCTATGTTAGCACTTGTTAATGCTAACCTTGCTTATTCTGAATTTCATATTTGTATAAACCTAAAACTGTGTGTTCCTATTGCATTTTTAGAGAATAATAATTAAAAAAAATAAAAAAAAAACGGACCAGAAGAGATAAAGGTAAAAGCAAGCTGAATCATTAAGGCTTGTTCTTCACTCTGCAACCTTGAGCTATCTGTGTTTACTTTATTACATATTCATTCTGACAGACTCTCTGTAGCCTCGGGAAGACAGCAACTTCAACCCAAGTTCAAATATTGAGTTGGTTTTTCACTTTGAATGTTATGTGAATATAAATAAATAAAATGTAATAAAAATCTTATTTTATGAATTCCTTGGGAATTTTCATAAATTCTGACACTCTTTTTGATTTGTTAGTTGGCGAGTTCTTTATGCATATACATGTGTGTCTGTGCATTTTTATATTTAGTAAAATGTAATCTAAAGATAAAGAACCAATGGCATTCGTTAATATGTTTATGCTCATGGGTGTGTGCGTAAGCTATTTCTATACTCACCGCTCTCTGTTGAATTTGAGAGAGTGGAGGATGGCTGGGCGTCGCTGTCGCAAGTTCCAGAGGTGCAGCGTATCATCTGCACAGGCTGTGACTAGTGCTCCCTATGGAAACAAATGTGATCAACAGGCAAATCTACAATAGTTCTCTAACAATGACAGTTCGATTCTCTTCTAATTCCCTCTGTGTATGGTATAAATCCACCCAATAAATACGTCTTGACAAATCAGATTGGTGTTTTATTTCAGTTGTCAGTAGCTCAGCTAATGGCATCAGACATCAGAATAACACGTATGTGGAGAACCTCAGACTGGCTGTACTATAAATATACAGAAAAGTATGTAAGCCCTTGGATTTACCATTTCTAGATTTGGTAATATAATTTGATTTGATCAACAACTAAGTCACAGCAATAGACAAACTTGCTTAAACAAATAATACACAATGATAAGTTTTCATTTTCAAGTTGTCTTTATTGAAAACACTGTGTAAACATTCACATTGCCAGCTATGTTATATGTTTATGCAGACTGTAATTGGCTATTGTCTATATGTGACTTAGTGAACGATCAGATACAATTTTAAGGCCTGTTTATACAGAAATTCATGATAAATTCAAGGGTTTACATACTTTATATACATGATTATGATGGAAGAAAATCAAACATTATAAAATGTATCTTCCAGGACACATATTAAATACAATTTTACTGATATAGTTTCTGGGAAATGATAAAGCTTAATTTATTCAGTCACAGTGATATGCTTTAGCCAGTATATCTATGCAGTTCCCCGTCTGTCGCTCACTTCGACGTTGTGAAGAAGCGACATTAGGGGTCTCTCTTGAGTGCCGAATATGCCTCTGATCTATGAAAAAAGGCCAATGAGAAGTTGGCCAATCAGCAGACAGTATTTGCATACCCCGCCCACGGGCATACGGGTATAAAAGCAGGGAAATCGAGTTCATTCAGAAATTTTCTTTGGAGCCGATGGTCGTGTATGCAGTCAGCTGCGAGTCACACACCTGTTCCTGCCTTTGTTCCTCTGATGCTCTGCCTGCTGTTGGATCTACGGTGCACTTCAGCGGCTTTTCTCCTTCTCTGCATGGCAGTGCAGCTTGCCCCTGGGCGCTTCGACAGCGCAGAAAGCTAAAAGAGTTTATTAAAAGAGTGATTTTCTCTATAAAAGAGTAGTTTCCTCTAAAAGATCATTTACACAGTGGCGTTGAACGTCCTTTTCAGGATGCGTCATTATAAAGATGCCATTCCGCCCCTGTGTAGTTCCTGGATATGAATTTATTTCATTTGACACCCACCCCATACGGGGCTGCGGTACACACATTCTCAATAACAGAGCTATTTCCTTGTCTCTGGGTCACCTGGCCTACAAATGCCGTTCTCACTGCACTCTGCTGCCAGATCTTTACAGTCACGGCATGCTGGACGCGGACCCACCGCCTTTAGCCCCACGAGTGTTCCCTGGCCGGCCGGGCCTGACGAGTCTAGAGGACGCCTACATCGGACCTCCTCCTCAGTCACTAACCCGCCCCCTGCCAGGTGTGCGGAGCAAGGTAAGTGCTTCGAGTCTTTTCTCAGCACTAAAGCCTCGGGACACGTCTTCGCCTCCTGATGCCGTACTACCTGCTCCGCCCCGCTGCGAAGCCCCGCCGGGTACGTCAAAAATAACCTTCTCCTTGGTGCCCCTAGCACGGAGTTTGGATGCATGACATTCACTTCCCAACCTGTCACGCTGGCTGGCCCGGACCACCCGACTCGGTTACGCAATTCAGCCCCTTCGCGGGTGTCCGCTTTACCGCAGTACACGGCAAGCATGTCAAATCCCTGCGTGCAGAAATCGCTACTCTTTTTCTAAACAAAGATATGATAGAGCCTGTCCCTCCAACCGAAATGAAGAAGGGTCTCTACAGCCCTTAATTCATTGTACCCCAGAAAGGCGGCGACTTACGACTGATCTTGAACTGGGCTCTGTTCAAACTCCTGTTCAGAATACTCACGCAAAACATATCTTAACTTGCATCTGGCATCCAGATTGGTCCGCAGTGGCAGACTTGAAGGACGCATACCTTCACGTCTTAATTCTGCCTCGACACCGACCCTTCCTACGGCTCGTGTACATACCAGTACAATGTCCCCCCATTTGGCACGTCTCTGTCCCCTCGCGGCTTTACAAAAGTCACAGAGGCTGCCCTTGCCCCGCTCCAAGAAGCCAGCATTCGCACACTCAATTAACTCAAGGACTGGCCCATCCTGGCAGCATACATAAATCGCCAAGGCAGCATACGCTCCTGTCACTACTCGCCCGTCGTCTCCAAGTCTCCAAGACTCAAGTCGCTGCGTGCAACTCACATCCCCAGCAACCTCAATGTGATAGCGGACACGCTGTCACGACAACGCTTGCACAGTGGAGAGTGGAGGCTTCACCCCCAGTCGATCCAGCTGATTTGGGAACGGTTCGGCAAAGCCTAGGTAGACCTGTTTGCCTCCCGAGAGACCTCCCACTGCACGCTCTTGTATGCCCGACCAGAGGCTCCCCTCGGGGCAGATGCACTGGCACACAGCTGGCCTGTGGGGCTGCGCAAGTACACATTCCCCCCAGTGAGCCTTCTTGCACAGGTGATGTGCAAGGTCAGGGAAGACAAGGAACAAGTCACCCTAGTGGCTACCTATTGGCCCACCCGGGCCTGGTTCTCGGACCTCGTACCCCTCGCTACAGCCCCTCCCTGGTGAATTTGGAACCTCCAGATCTGGCCCCTGGACGGGACGTGGAAGATCTGGCTGGTCTACTACCTGCCGTCGTAGCAACGATCAACCAAGCCAGAGCGATCAACCTTCTACCAGGCAACTTTATGCCCTGAAGTGGCGCTTGTTCGCAAATTGGTGTTCTTCCCGGGCTGAAGACCCACAGAGGTGTGCAGTTAGGTCAGTGCTCTTATTTTCGCAGGAGAGGCTGGAGGGGAGGCACCCGGAGGTTGAACCCCTCCCGGCCAAACCTGTTCCCCTCCTGGGATCTCTCAGTGATCCTCTCGGGCCTCCAGAGAACCCCCTTCGAGCCGCTAGAATCAGTTGGACTCAGGGCCCTCTCTTTAAAGACGGCCTGCTGATCGCACTCACCTCCATCAAGAGGGTTGGGGACCTGCAAACATTCTCTGTTAGCGACACATGCCTGAAGTTCGGTCCGGTAGACACATATGTGATCCTAAGACCGTGACCAGGCTATGTGCCCAAGATTCCTACTATGCCCTTTCGAGACCAAGTAGTGAACCTGCAAGCGAAGCTGCCCCGGGAGTTGCTGTGTATGTGCTTTGCGTACCTACTTGGACTGCACGCAGAGCTGTAGATGTTCTGAGCAGCTCTTTGTCTGCCTTGGTGGACAGCGGAAAGGGAACGCTGTCTCCAAACAGAGGCCTTCCCACTGGGTAGTTGACACCAGTTCATTGGCTTATCACACCCATGCCGTGACCCTCCCCTTACAGGTCCGAGCACGCTCGACAAGGAGTGTTGCGTTCTCACAGGTACTGGCCAGAGGCATCTCCCTGGCAGACATATGCAGAGCAGCGGGTTGGGCAACACCTTACACCCTTGCAAGATTTTACAATCTCAGGATAGAATCAGTTTCGTCCCGTGTTTTCTCAGGTCCGAGCCGGTAGAACGCGGTAACACGCTGACAGGTGGACCGCTTGCGCCTAGTGCCCTTTCCCTCGGCCGAGGTAAAACCGTGCGCTTTTTTTCCCAGGAGATCCCATTAACTCGGCTCCCTGGATGACTCCTCCCTAGCCCCGTGGGTCTACAGTTCAGCGGAGGAACTCGCCGACCCAATCCACTGTGGGTACTCAAATCTACCTTGCACTGGAATAGGTGCTCCACAGGTCAGGACTCCTGCATGGTCTTCCTCCTGTGTGTATTTTCCGCGGTATTGTCCCCTTACGAGTGGACCTGCGTCTCCCTTAGCAGTTCCAGCTGCCCTCCGGTCACCATGTTGTAGCAACTCCCCCCTCCTTGAAGCTGGATCTACCACCGCGCCACTTTCCACATGTTGCCTAAAAACCCATGTGATGTATTCACCACCCTTACCTCCCCCTTTCAGGCAGATGTGGCCTCCGCAGGGTCTTTTCCCCCTGAAAGAATAGGAAACTGGGTAAGACCCCCTTCCTTCGATGCGTGTAAGGGCCCCAGCCATTTCTTACTCTATGCGGAGAAACATAGAGAGAAGAGAGACCTGGCTAAGCTCGGCCTGTCCAGGGTTGGCAAGCATTGACTTGTTCCCCTGTTTACGGTAACCAGAAGGATGATGACTTTTTTGGGGCATTGGGGAAGGGTACGTGCAGTCTGACACATCTTGTCGCCTTTGCACGTAAAATACCTGCCTGCTCCTGTGTCAGCAGAGCACGTACACGGCTCAGCACATGGCATGATTTAAATTGGACCCCTAGTGTCGCTTCTTCGACACAACATCAAAGTGAGCGACAGACAGGGAACGTCTAGGTTACGTATGTAACCTCCATTCCCTGATGGAGGGAACGAGACGTTGTGTCCTCCCGTCCACGTCGCTGAGCCGAGCCACTGTTGTGGCCGGACCATTTCCGGCTCCTCAGAAAAATCCTGAATGAACTTGACGCATTTTCCCGCTTTTATAGCCATATGTCCGGGGGTGGGGTATGCAAATGCTATCTGCCAACTTCTCATTGGCCTTTTTTCATAGATCAGAGGCATATTCGGCGCTCAAATGAGACCCCTATTATCGCTTCTTCGACACAATGTTTCATTCCCTTTATCAGGGGACAGAGGTTACAAATGTAACCTAGACATTTTCCCATTAATTTCATGCATATTTCATGATATTAAAGTCCTTAGGTAGAGAATGCAATAGTCTGAAGAAAGAGAATTGTAACACTGTGTTCTCAGGACATCGCTAAAGTCCAGTGTATAACAGGGCTCAAATTGCTATTCATGGTGAATGGAGACAGAAAAAAATGAGAGTGTACAGAGCAAAAGGTGAAAGTGACTAAAAAGTGTCAGTGTGAAAAATCTCTTTTCCCCCGTGTCTGTCAGTGTTGGCATGACAAGAGTCTTTCTGACCCGTTTATCTGGAAGCCCCATATAATTTTTCAATTTTTTTTAAAAAGCTGTGTATCTAATTTTCTTTTCAAACTCCAGACACAATGTTCAAGAATCAAATATGTCAGCATGAAACCTGATAGGGCAAGGCAGTCATAAAAGTGTGTGATTTTTTAGTTCCTGGATGAGAACATGATGATATTAATCTGAACATGTTTTATCAAATTGCTGCCAAATCTGAGGGTGATAATGGGCCAACAATCTATTAGCTGTACAGTATATTGTGCCGATTTTGAATTTTCTCATTGTATTTGTTTTCTGTTCTTTTCCTTCCTCTCTCTCACAGAGTGCACTGAATCCAGATTCATCAGTCAGGTGACTGACAGTCGTGTTTCTATGGAGATAGTGTTTAGGTAAACACAGTTTGCACCAGTGTGCCCAAGAGACAAAGGCAGAGAAAAGCACAGACAACAAGAGAAGGAAGTTTAGTTGTGCTGTGTTGAGAGGGACAAAGGTGAAATGTGCTGTAATCCACCATGTAATGGCTGGTGCAGGATTTACATTTCTAGGGATGCTACCATCTAGTTCAGGTCCAGTCAACCCATTAGGTGACAAACTGTAGGCGAGCACCTAGGCTGGCATCACTTCTGGGGTGACGATCAACTGAGCAAATTTTAGCATGTGTCCAATCTGTGTCGAACAAAAGCACCCTGTGCGTTTTGATAAAGTGTTGTGCCATCCCCCACGGAACATAGGCTGTGTACTAAATGCCTACTACTCTTAATGTTTCTGTTTTATTGAGTAGAATGGAAAGTATGCCATTGTGAACACGGCATAGACTCACGAGCGCATGGCTCGTGAATCGGAGTGATGCCCAATGCGTGAAATAATCACTGTTTTGAGTTGGTTCTTACATGCAGGCTGAAGTGCTTAGTCACTCAGTAAAATGGTAGTAGATGCTTTAGAGGACAGAGAACAAAAACAAAGCTGAATTAAGTGGATATTTACCTACAATTCATTGAAACAAAACTGCAGCTGTATTCAATCATCATGTGTGAGTGCAGTCAGTGAAAGAGTGTCTACTGCAGGTAAAGACATTTTCTAAATAAATGTGAATCAAAATACAAACATTACATCAAAGCACTTAAAAGTACCAAAAATTACTCATGACTCCTTGGAGCAGCTGACCATATAAATACCACGATAGATTATAAAAACACAAAGGTTTTACCATATTGTACCATAACTGTACCACTATACTGCCACAGCAGGCTTTTGAGAAGACATTTGACTTCATCTTGTGCTGTCTAATGTGAAAAGGTGTTGATATGATTTTAGTCCGTAGTTTCATTAATGCTACACAATACATGTAGGCTACTAAAGAAAATATTCAAATGATGCTCCTAAAATTACCAGAAATGAATTCTTTGGTGCTGAAATAAAAATAAATAAATAAAAATGAATGAATGAAATCTCCCAGTGGAAGCATGCCACTAGACCCTCCTACAACATAATGGTTCAATGTGCAGTACCTCATTGATGAGAAACTGCAGTTGGAGGACTGCCGCCCCGCTTTCATGCTGGCAATGACTGTCCACTCCCGGCTGTCCCAGACTGATGACATCACAGAGTTAAGGATAAAAGGATATACATTCACAATGGAGGTTTATTGTAGCATTAGAATTTGTGATTTAACATACAATGTTAACTGTAGACACTTTGTCACTGGAAGGGAGGAGATACTTATGCATCAACGGTTCTCAAACTTTTAGAACATGTAAAACATTTTATTAAATCAGACCATTCAAGTTCCACCTAGACACAACTTTAACAGTTCACTTACCAGACTGTCAACATAAAAACATGTGATCTAATCATTAGATGGTCGAAACTATTTAAATTTAAAACAAAATAAACAAAAAAACTAAAATTTTAAATAAATCGTGATAAATGAAAATAATCATGATAATTTAAAGCTGAAGAATGAAACTTATCCATGTTAAAATAGTTATTTCTATACCAGCTAAATATGCAAAGACATCTACAAGTAAATCATTCAGAGATACATTTTCTCAAAAACTGTAAATATTGTCTTTGTGGCACTATGAAACTCGCTTAGACCCGCCCCAACAACGTTGCTCATCCAGTGCTGTGAGTTGGGGCGGGACAGTGAGATGGTTCTAACAAAAGTAGCTGAAGGGCGCATTTGGAAAGCTGTTTTAAATATATTGTTTATTTTTGCATTTGCATTTCATTCGGTGGCGCAAGTGTCACCGAAATTACATTCTTAAGCTTTAAAACACATTTTTAATATTTACTTTTTTATTCCAGATTCATGTGACGCAACAAAGGAGTGCCACTGCAAACACAAATCAGATATCTTCTTCGGAGCCGAGAGAGCAAGTCACAGAGCTGAATTCCTCTGTCGCCTCCATTCATCTCAACACAAGCTGCTACTGGACTATAAAACAATATAATGTAGAACAGTGGTTTCTCCTTTTATGCCCATATGTCCGGGGGAGTGGCATGCAAATTCCACACGCCAATTTCCATTGGCCTTTTCTCAAGATCAGAGATGTCTGGGCTCCGCAGGAGCGACACCTAGTGTCAACTCATCGACACAACGTCTCGTTCCCTCCATCAGGGAACGGCGGTTACATCAGTAACCGAGACGATACCTAGCCCTGTATTTGTGTAGTTTATTTTTCTTATATATTTTTGCATTATTTGTGGCCTTTTGATGTAAGCTCAAGTAAGGTTTGCTAGTTTTCTATCAGTTTAATTAATATTTTGTACAGTCTTTTTTTTATGGTCAAAGGCAATATTGTGATGTGTTAAATGCTCCATTCTGATTATAATTATAACTTGTAACTGTTAATATGTCACTCAATAAAACTTATCCTTGTGTCTTCTGGCTAAATTAGTTTATGTTTTATTTTAGGAGCTAGAGGCCCCAGTGGGGAGATTGTCCCTGCCTCTCTGGTGGTGGTGCTTCCTCATTGAATGCCATGTTTGCTACTTGCATCAAATCTCTCACATAAGTGTGTGGGTTTAAGTGAGTTTGAGCGAGTGGTGTGATTTGTCTAGATATTAAATCTGTAATCTAGCCTATACTGCTTCTGGTATGTCTCAGTCTTTATGTTTGAGTTTTGTTTTCTTTCTTTCCTGTGTGCGTTTGTGTTTCATGATAAATTGATTGTAAGTATTTTGTTTATTCTTGAAGTGCATAATCTGTGTTTGACCAACCCAACCAAGATTTTATCTATTTCTTACATAATGTGAATTTGTATTTGTAATAAAGATACATTTTCATAATAGTACCCATGTCTCTTTGCCCTTTTCTGGTAATCTAACCTATGTGGTGAGGGATGAATCTTTCCCTGGTTACATCCCAGGGAGGCGTAGTTTGATATTTTATGTATTCTGTCTCCCTCCCTATATGCAACACAAATATAATGGTAACTATCTCTCTCTCTCTCTCTCTCTCTCTCTCTCTCTCTCTCTCTCTCTCTCACACACACACACACACACACACACACACACACACACACACACACACACACACACACACACACACACTTTGTCCATGTGTTGTGGTGCATGTAACATTAATAGTTCAATAAGCAAATGTGGCATCATAATTTTAAACTCACTCTGAAAAACAAAGGCTGTGTCCAAAATTCCATACTTATATCATGTAGAGAGAGAGAGAGAGAGAGAGAGAGAGAGAGAGAGAGAGAGAGAGAGAGAGAGAGGTAATGGCTCGCCTGTGACTAAATAAACTGATAAACTGATAAAGTGACATTAACAGCTTTCACCCCAACATCAGCTCAAGCTGTTTAAAATAGATCTTCCTGTAGGAATTTGCTTAATGATTTTTCTCAGCCATCCACACACACACACACACACACACACACACACACACACAACATTCACACACGCGCACAATTGATCAGAAGACCTGTGAAAAATCTGACAGTGGGAGGAGAAAGAGCATGATCTTGTTCGTCTCCTCTTATCTTTACACAAACAAACACACACACACACACACACACACACGCACGCACGCACGCACGCACGCACACACACACTTTAAAATAAGAACAGTAAAATACAGGTAATAACAGTGTAGTAAAATGCTTTTGAGACAGAAGCAATATCAAACTCAATTTATGTACAGTGTCTTTCCAGCTGTCCTATTTGCTTTCATTTTTTCATACAGTTTATCTGTGCAGTGCATTTCTGGAAATGAGTAGTCATATGTACATTATGTAGATGCAGGGGTAAAATTGGGATTTTATAGATGGGGGGACCCACTGATCTTTTGATTCTCATGAAAAATAAATGAATTAACCAAATAAATGATAAATTACAAATCAACCCCCTGATGCATGAATAATTAAGATCACAAGGGATCACAAGGGACCCCCCCTTATTCACGTGTGTCGCCATGTTGAATTTATGTTGTCATAAATAAAATAATAATAATAAAAATATAAATAAAACAAGAGAGGACAGTCATACAGAATTAAGAGATCAGATCAGAGCTAATCAACTATGGTGGTTTGAATGTAGCATTACACCCTGAATTGTTCAAAATGCTGAACTTTTAAAGATCTGTCAACTACGCCATGCATCAGAGGGCTAAATACAAACATTTACAAATATAGAAACAACACTGAAAGTCTTATACTGTATATTGTGTTGATTTTGTGGTATGATCCTTGTCTTTACAACAGACCCTTGTACAAATTTGACAATACAAATTCAGCCAGTTAAATTCAGTGGTTTGAATTGATTGAGCAACGCTGTCACAGAGACAGGTGTGATTTCTCAGCACTCCGATTTAAGGGATATCTGACAGGTAGTAGGGACATTTTATCATTGGTATTAAAAAATAATAATTTTCTCAACAGGATCTTGAGGCAATGAAAAACAAAAGATCGATCAAACTTATCAAGCCTGCACTTACCAATGATTTATTTGCCCGTCTGTTCCAGTCACTTCTAACTGAATCACACAAACGGCATGTTAAAGCAGTCGTAAAGGGACAGTATGTTCTAGAATAAGCCCTCCCATCACTAATAAAATATCCAGTCATTTTACAAAGACAGTGGTTATGGATCATGGGCCAAACACTAAAGAAAAGATGGCCTGTGTGTGTGTTTTGAAAGGGCATGAATCATAGGTACAATTGTTCAACATGCATGATTGCCTCCTAATTGCACTTGGTTAAATTGAGTTGGCAAACTTATCATTCTACACGAATGCAAAGAAACCAAAAGGTTCAATAATGAATAAATAGAGATATAACGTTCCCAGATTAAACCATGTGCTTCATATATCGATCACACAAATGGCTTGATAAAGGGTTAGTTCACCCGAAAATTAAAATTAGCCCATAATTTACAAGCCATCCTAGGTGTATATGACTTTCTTATTTCAGCAAAACACAGTCAGAGTTATATTAAAAAATATCCTGACTTTTCCAAGCTCTACAATGGGAGTGAATGGTACCTTAGATTTTGAAGCCCAAAAAAGCACACCCATCTATCATAAAAGTAATCCATAGGGCTCCAGGGGGTTAATAAAGGCCTTCTGAAGCGATGCATTTTTGTAAGAAAAATATCCATATTTATAACTTTATAAACTATAATCACTGGCTTCTTATAGCGGCCGTTCGTGAGAGAGTCTAGTTCAGGTGTATGACGTAGGCGTTACGTAAGCTCCGGTGAGAAGTGATGAATGAGGAAAAAGGCAGAGGTGCAATTTTTTGTGTGTCCTCAGAATGACCTCATACATAAGTGTACCAAATTTGGTGATAATATCTCAATCCATTCAAAAGTTGTAACCGTTTTAGTCAAAGTGGCCATGCCCTCTACGTACGTTTTGGCACACCGTTTTTTTATCAAATTCCTTTGATAAATTTTCATATTGGGACTCTGTTGAATCTTTCTGTACTGGTTTGGTTCCGATCATTTGAACGGCCTAGGACCATTTTGTTTAAAAATAAAATGAAACAATCCAAAATAGCCCTTTCTAGCCCTTCAGACTTGAACCCCTTAAAAAAGTTTAAAAAAATAAATAAATCTTGTTATATTTCGAAAAGTTAACATTACTTAAAAATATCAGTGAGTACTTAGAATAAATAATTTTATAATAATTTAGAATAAAAATGTTTGTGAACCCCTGTATTCGATACAGGGGTTCACAAACATATTATAAGTTACTGTCAATTTATCTGCCTCTTACCTTTTATTTATGGTATTTATCTGACATTTATCATCACCTATGTGTTGCATAATGTACGTTGCTGCATTAAAATTTGAGTGTGATGACTAATCAAACAAACTTTCGTTCATCCACTATTGCTGTTAAAAATAGTGAACCATAACAGTGCTTCCACATTCTGCCTCATTCAGCCAAGAGTTCTATATCCGCCGTAATGAGGTTAATAACAGACACTGAGAGATGTTTGGGTGGTGAACAGGTCGCTAAAGCAATGCTTCCATTATGAGACTGGGCTAAACATAGAGAATGTACATGACTGATGGAGGAAGAGGAGAAATATTGAGTGAGTTAGGAGGAGTTTAATAGAAAGACTGGTGACTCAGACACTGAAAAAAGGGGGAAGAAGGAGCAGAGGTGAAACCTAGAGAGTCAGTGAGGCAGGAGGTGAGAGTGATGAGTCAGAAAGCGAGAGAGAGACTTCGGCAGGTTTAAAGTGGTGACTCAGAGTGAGGAGGAGAGAGAGACTAAATGCAGAGGTTGAAATCTAATAGTGTGGATGTCATAAAGCCACAAAACTTACAAGGTAACGTTTCATGACTCATGCTGATGAATTTGACATGTTGCGCAATTTAGGCACTCTCAAAGCTATAGATTTTAGACCAAAAATCCATAGATTTTCTCAACATGTTTGATTTTCTTTTCAATATTTTGCCTTCACCATTTCCACTGTTCTCAGCTTTCTCTGCACACATAAAAAAGAAAATCTTCATATCAGCTTAATTAATACACCGTGTCATCACAATAAAAAAAATCTCATTATATCTCATATGATCTCATATACATAGCTATTTGTATGTTAATATTTGCAACATTTAAACTTACATGTTTGTACATTTGGATAGACACTAAAACGTACAATATGCACATTTATAAAACTTCTATAAGCATCTAAAACTTTAAAGTTTTTACGTATTTACAGCTTTAGAATATTGATGAATCCATTACAAATATATTTGAACACACAAATCGATTATAAATATATTTGTACATGTTTACTGTTTTATAGATATTTTAGATCCCTTAACGCTACCCAACATCTAAACATAACCAACAATGTAATATAATGTATAACAATATAATTTAAACAATATAAAAACATGTAACAAGTAGATTAATTTACAGTAGCAATAATTTTTGTTACAATACAATATATATATATATATATATATATATATATATATATATATATATATATATATATACAGTATATATATATATATATATATATATATATATATATATTTTACAGCCACTAATCCTACACCTACTCCTAAACCTAAACATAACCATTTATTAAACATATAAAACATGTAAAATGCAGATAAATTCGCAATTTTTCAGAAAAATGGCAAAATTCAGAACAAAAGTAGTCCAAAGAGCAATGCGCATCCAATGTGCTCCCTGACGGCATACGATAGCACTACATAACGACACTGATTCTCATTCAAACATATACATTACAGAATATGGCATGTCGCAAATGCTCATGAGACATTTGAGAGCCAATAAGCATTCGACATCACTCCCATAATGTTTACTCGATTATACAAAAACAAAACCAACGCATGTTGAAGGTTACAGCAGGCGTGACGGCACCACGGCGGATGGAGACGGAGATTGTTGAATAAAGGCTTGAATTTGGGTCTGCTCATCACAGAAACTGCTTTCTGAAGATTTGGATTATAGCTAACACATTTATGGATTCATTTTATTATTGTTTTATGGTGTTTTTTGTGTTTTATTTAGCTTTTTGGCATATTTTGAAATCTAATTTTGTGTCCCATGGCCAACAAAAATACAATTAAAGGCTTAATAATTGATTAAACGTTTACAGGGATTTTATTAATTTTAACATTTTAAAGTTTAGTCTTGGTTAAAGTAATATAATACTTTGAAATGTTGTATAGGGCAGCAAAAATCACACAGAACTGAATGAAACCATAAATATTTTATTTTATAATGTCAACTGCATTAACTGATTAATTCTATGAATTATTTAGTATTAATCAATTCAAACAGTACACGTAAATTTGTAAGTTTCCATAGATGTTAATACGTAAAAATTATGATGTTTAGATGCTGTCAATATTGTACATTTCGGTGTCTATGCAAATGTAAAAAAAAAATAAGTTTGCTAGAACCAAACTTTACTTATGAATACATACAAATTCACATGAGATCACATTGAAAAAAATGTACTTATAACTTTGATTTTACTTTTCAATCTACTGTCACATTTAAAAGCCCCTGACAGAAAGAGCGACCTACATGTGGTAGCGCTAATATCTCATTCGTGTAGCTGGTTTTCACAGCTTGTGATCACCATAAGATTACATAACACCTGTTTTGGCAGCTCTTCACTGGCTTCCGGTGAAGTTTAGGATCCAATATAAAGTGTTAATGTTTGTTTTTAAAGCCCTATGTGGATTGGCTCAGAAACGTTTTTGGTCCCCTTTTTCTCCCCGATTTGGAATGCCTAATTCCTAATGCGCAAGTCCTTGAGGTGGTGTAGTGACTTGCCTCAATCCGGGTGGTGGAGGATGGATCTCAGTTGCCTCCGCATCTGAGATTGTTAACCTGTGCATCTTATCACATGTCCCGTTGAGTGCATTGCCATGGAGAAATACCTTGGTTGAAGGCTTCACGCTATTCCCAGCGGCATCTACGTGCAACTGACCACGCGCCCCACTGAGATCCCAATTTCTCCCTAATTTGGAATGCCCAATTCCCACTGCTTACTAGGTCCACGTGGTGGTGCAGTTACTCACCACAAGTCTCAGTTGCATCCGCTTCTGAGACAGTCAATCCACACATCTTATCACGTGGCTCACTGTGCATGACAACGCGGAGACTCACAGCATGTGGAGGCACAATCAACGCACAATTTACGCTACTATTTACAAGGGCATGTGGTAAAAAGGGGAAAAAAATACTGACTTTTTAAAAAAAAAAAAAAGATATGCTTCAAGAAACATATCTATCAGACAGTGAACATTTGAAATTGAATCGTGATTGGGTGGGTCAATATATTTTTCTTCATGCGCAGCTAATCCAGGAAGAGAAGTACAATTATTCTAATTAGTAAACATTTACCATTTATTCTTGAGCATCAAATCAGAATGGGTAGATTAATTTTGGTCACAGGCCTAATATTTGGCCAAAATATTACTATGCTAAATGTATATGCGCCAAATGAAGACTCTCCTAAATTCATTTCCATATTGATTTTGTTATTTAATGATCACTGCAAAGGACTAGAGGTCTTCGCCGGAGATTTTAATTGCATGATGGATGAAAGATGGGACAAATCCTCGATGGGTACACTAGTCAACCCCAGATCCTCTTTGGTTCTTAAAGAACTATGCATAGAGACTGGTTTAATTGATAGTTGGAGAGAAATTAACCCTCATAGTATGGACTATACGTTTTATTCCAATACCCACAGTTCTTTTTCAAGAATTTACTATAATTTTATCCCAAATACCTACCTCAACTTTACATCTTTTAGTCAAATTGGCTCAAATGCCATCTCAGATCATGCACCAGTTCAGATTGATATTAAACTAAGTAATCTGCCAGCAAGGAGCAAGGTTTGGACACTGAAATTGTCTTTGCTGACAGACCCAAATTTGTTTGTGATGTAGTAAGAGGTAAAATTTTAAATTATTGTTTGGATAATAAAAAAATTATCCTGTCTCACCTGCTATGACGTGGGAAGCAGCTAAAGCAACAATCTGCAGATACATTATCTCTTATACTTCCACACATAAAAAGGCCCTGTTATCTAAAAGTCGAGAATTAGAAAAGGAGGTTAAAAAAACTTGAATGTTTGCATAGTATGACTCCCAACCAAGCTAACTAGTCTGCTATGGCCTAACTCAATCTTGATCACACTGATAAAATAATAAAAAATACTGTTTCTTTCCAAACAAAATTATATGAATATGTATACAACAAATCTAGTAGAGTATTAGCATATCAAAAAAATTATTCTGAGTGGGCAATTAATTCTCTAAAGATGTTGGATGGAATCACTACATATGAACCTGCACTTATAAATGTGATCCAATTATGAATCTTTATATTGTTTCTAAAATGGTGCTTCACAAACAGAATTTGAAACGTTTTTTTCTCTCCCAGCTATTTCAGATGAGGATAGAGATTACCTTAACTCACCTATAACTCCAGAAGAGGTCCTAGAAGCAATCAAATCAATGCTGTCTAATAAGTCACCAGGACCCGATGGTTTTCCCCCAGAATTTTATAAAATTATTTTGGCCTGAGCTTGCTCATATTTTAATGCCTGCTCTTCAAGCTCTTTTAAATCAATATACAATACCTGAAACATGCAAAACTGCAACTGACCATTAAGAAGGACAAAGATCCTCAAGATTCTGCATCATATAGGCCAATAAATCTTCTTAACACAGACTCTAAAATATTGGCAAAAGTTCTGGTGTGTAGACTGGAGAATATATTACCTCAGATAGTTAAACCAGACAAGACAGGGTTTGTGAAATCCCATTACGGCACTGATAACATCCATAGACTTTTAAATGTTATTAATTTGGTTCAAAACGGGAGGCACCCTGCACTTGTTCTCTCCCTTGATCCTGAAAAAGCTTTCGACAGAGTTGAGTGGGACTTTCTGTGTGCCACTCTTAGAAAATGTAGCCTTGGTGATAATTTTATCAGATGGGTTGAGTTGCTCTACTCTAATCTCAAGGCCACAGTAGTTACAAATAAACTCACTTCAACCCCGTTCTGCATAGAAAGTGGTACAAGACATGGTTGCCCGCTTTCACCTCTACGCTCTAGTCATCAAACCCTTGGCAGAACTTATTAGACAGAGCAAAAACTTCTATGGCATTACAGTAGGAGGAGAAGATCATCGAGCATCACTGTATGCTGATGCTGTATTATGTCTAAACCTAACCAGTCAATTCCTGTGCTACTGGAATTTATTTCTTACTACAGTAGTCTCTCTGGATATAAAATTAATTTCTCAAAATCCATGGCATTACCTTTAAATATCTCTTCCTTAGAACACCTAAAATCAATTTCCCCTTATTGAATAACTGAGAATGGCTTCAGGTATCTTGGTATTTTTATCACAGCTTCACTTGATGATCTTATAAGCAATAATTATACCTCTCTTATAGAAAAAGTTAATTTGAAAACCTGGTGTTCGCTCCCCATCTTGTTACTATGGAGAATAAATGTAATAAAAAGGAATATTCTTTATATCTTTTTCAGTCTATACCTACTTATTTAGCCAGCCTTTTTTCAAAAACTTTCCAAAGGAAAAAAGTGGGGTTGCCTTGCCAAACTTTCAATTGTATTATTGGGCAGCTCAGATAAAAATATGATTAGATGGAGCAGCAAAAGGACAAATTCTATTTGGTATAATACGGAAGCAGCAACTTGTTCTCCACTGGCAATTAGATTTCTACCATTTGTTAAGTGCTTTACAAAGCTAAAAGACATCTCGGAACATTATACTATATTAAACACTCTGCAGGCTTGGAGAGATATTAAGACATATCTTAAAATAACTGCTTCTCTCTCCTTTTCTTCTCCACATTCTTTTAATCCTGAATTAAAATTATTTTAATTTCCCCCTAACATTACAAAACATTGGGCTTTCAGTGTGGCTGAAACTGGGAATCTCTCAAATATTTTCCTAATTTCAGAGGGCACTCTAAAGTCTTTTCAACGGATTAAGGAGCAACACAATGCCCCTATCATGAGCTTAAAATTCAAATTCTTTGATAGGATATATCTTACACCGATGCATATTAAAAAGATATGCATTAACACAACAGGTCTGTGCTTCAAGTGTAACAAAGAAAAAGGTCCATTCATTCATTGTTTTTGGTACTGTCATACTAGAAAAAAATACATGGTGTAATTGAAGATCTTCTTGGATTGCAGCTAGATATGTAAATGATATGATGTTAAAATCAGTGTAACCCTTTTTCTTCTCTCTTTTAGGTTTTGAACACCCTGTAACATGTATAGATATTAGTTATGTTATGTGATATAGCTGATGTTAATTTGACATTGTGAGCAAATAAAAAAATATGTATAAAAAAAAGAGAGAAAAAAAGAAAAAAAAATGTTGAGCTTCCGTTGTATTGAAAAGAGAAGTGTTGGTATTTTACTTAACATCTCCTTTTGTGTTCATGAGAAGAAAAAAAATACAGTATTGGAATAACATGAGAGTGAGTAAATGATGACAAAATAGTAATTTTGGGGGTTTGTTATTTCTTTGTGTGTGTACAAAACCTTAAAGGGATATTAATCCATATGACTCCAGGGGTTTAATCCATGTTTTCTGAAATTATATGATAGGTGTGGGTGATAAACAGTTCAATATTTCAGTCCATTTTTACTATAAATTCTCCTCCCGCCTAGTAAGTGCCAATATGCATTAAGAATTCAAATAATTAAAAAACAAAAGAAAAATGTGAAAGTGGAGATTTATAGTAAAAAATGACTAATATGTATTCTGACTGTTTCTGACCCACACTGATTAAATCATTCAGAAGACATGGATTAAACCACTGGAGTTTTATGCTGCCTTTATATGCTTTTTGGACTTTCAAAGTTCTGGCCACCATTCAGTTGCATTGACTGGATCAACAAAGCTGAAATATTATTTTAAAAATCTTTTATTTTAAAAAGCTATACACATCTGGGATGACATGAGGGTGAGTAAATGATAAGAGAATTTTTGTATTTTTTTTTTTGTGAACTATCAATTAAAAATTATACATATCTCGATATATCTACTGCAATATGTTCATAACTATGTTATATATTGCGATACATGTGTCACGGTTGAATATATCACAAGGTTTCACAATATCATAATTGGATTGTGATTTAAAACTGCACTAAATATGTGAAAAAGACTAAGAGTGTCCATGAAAGAAAGAGTGAACCTGAGGGTTGAGTGTCAATCTCTCTCACATCCTATGGATCTAAAGTATTGATATAATATTGTGGGCAAAATCATTCCAATATATTGATATATAATTGTATCAGCATAGCCCTTTAGCACACTCTCTCTCTACCACACATACAAACACAAACAGACGGACAAATTTATCATCCCAATCATCCCATCCCAAACTGCTGTGTTGAGGACTCATTTCCAAAGAACAACGTTAGATTTCCTTTAGTGCTACCGATTTCTTCTACTGATGGAAAGAGAAAATTATGTTGATGAACAATATTACAATTTACTAAGCATTCACAGTGAGATAAATGAATCAGTGCAAATGGATAGAATTAATGCTGGAATAATTGAGTGCAATATAGTTTTGGAGAGAGGGAGAGAAAGTGTCTAATAATGTAATTTTCTCTTGAAACTTTCCTAAATAAAACAACAACATCATCAAAAGCTATTACCTAGAGAGTAGCAAAGCACGTTTCATATGTTTTCCTCTTCTCTCACAAACATCTATTTCCAATGTCACTAATTAAAAATGCTGGCATTACTGTAGCCATGCTAAATTACAGAGCAAGCTGTTTTCTGTGGATATCCCCCAGTCAAATGTGTGAATGTTTTTGTTTATGTGTGTGAGTTTATGACAGTCACTGTGAAACTGATTGCGTTGTTTGTGTGAAGGGTGCTGTCAGCCAGTGATGAAATACTCTATCCAAACATACATAAACACACTCCATATCTGAGAATTAAACTGGCAGATTCATAATCATGGTTTATAACTTCAGCATTGCTTTTTAAAAACTGACATATTGATGCCACCTATAAGAAAGACAAATCACATATGAGATCTCTTTAATTTCTCAATTGTTTCTTCTTAACAGCAATGACTTTAAATAGAGAGCAAATCAAGACTCCTGCTTCTACTGGGAAAAAAGACCCCAGTAATCTCAATCCTAGAGTTTCATAAGATCAAGATCACTCATGTATATCAACAATTGTCTCATTTGTCACTTGTTTGTCTATCTCTTCCTGGAATTTTAGGAGAAACATCAGCGTCAAATTAATGAACCATAACGTCTCTGATACTGTCCTAACTAGAATGGCAGCAGGCCGCACTAACCACAGCCTTTTCTCTCTAAGTTTCCTCTCCACTCCACAGAGTATTAGATTCAGCTGGGACCTTTAAATGTTCATAAAATGTGCCGGGTAAATCATTCTTTTCCTTTCCTATTTTTTCAGGGGGAAAGACCCCGCGGAGACCACGCCCTGCCCCGAAGGGGGGTAAACATGTGGCAAATATATCACATGGGCTCAAGGCCCCACATGGAAGAGGCGCAGCGTTAAGTCCTGCCCTTCGAAGGGGAGGAGCTCTACAAGCACAATTCCTCTGCTGAATTCGGGAGCCATAGGCCTGGGAGGAAGGACATCCAGGGTTCACGGATCACAAACACGCATGGGACAGAAGAGCACACGACTTCACCTCGTGGAGGGGAAAGGTGTTATATGCAAGCAGTACACTCGCCCAGCTGCCCCACATTACGAAACGTATCTGTTTGCACCTGAAAAAACACAGGATGAAACCGGCTCAACCTGGAGATTGTAAAATCTTCATATTACCCAAAGGGACGGGCACGGCCTGGGCCTGGTAAGCCAACATGATGGTGTTCATGACCCAGTGGGCAAGCCTCTGTTTGGGGACAGCATTCCCTTTCCGCTCACAGCTGTTTCTCAGCAGTAGCTCAGAAGGTAACTACATTCACAGATATGTATGTTGGGATATAAAGTATGTTTTGTACATGTGAGAAACACTGATGTAGTCATTTCAGAGTGAATCAGCCTTGTATGAAAAGCATTAATACTTGTGGAGATGTTGGTAGCCGACTTCCAGTAAATCCACTCTGATTAACTAATTGTGAATAAGCAATCTCTTTCCTATCTTCTCCGCACTACGCTGAGAATTATTCAATGAGGGGTGATGTTTATAACTCAAGGACATGTGGTTTTGAATCGAGATTTGCATGCTCAAGGGCAAACTGAAAATGAGGGTGTGTGGGAAGCTGTCAGCCTGATTCTTTCCATTTTTTTCTTTTTAATATGAGAAAAATATTATATCATTGTGATTTGCTTGGTAAGTATATTTGTGCAGATGAGGATGTTAGCCCCCTGGGCAAGTTCCTTATACTCAGTGATAATAATAACAACATTCAAAGCATCTCCTTTGGAAAGACAAAACTTAATCCACGTGACACATTCTGTTATGATCATTTCAGAGAGCTCAGGCATTCAGCTTACAAAATGTCAGCAGTAACGTGGTTTTCTTGGACCATGGTATTTTCCCATCTCTCAAGATTGCCAGCAAGGGACAGGGCCCGGCAGCATATGGGCTATCTCATTTAATTATGATCCCTCATTATGCTGAGCACATTTTCCGAGCTAGAGTATCCAGGTGTTAACGCTCTCACCCAAACTTGCTCTGACAAATGACCTCTTCTGCCACTGAAACCCCTCTGGCTGTGGTACTCTCATCTGCCAGACGGAGCGGTTGCAAGGACCCAGTAAAAAGAGAAAGCGCAGAGATTGTGACCTTATGTAGGTGCAGCTTATGTAGGTCTTTAATAATAAAGGCAATAGGAGGACACAGATGTTCATTACAGAATGGTGGAGGCTGGAGCAGATTATTGATAGAAAATCTTTTCACCCAAACAGGACTGCTGACCCGGAGCGACACATTTGATTGGTCTGCTATTTCGTTTTTGCATGTGACATTTTATGGTCCCTTTCACACTGAATGACTGACAATTTGAATAAAGGGTGAAATGCAATTTGCATACTGCAGCCCATGATGACTGCCAATTAGCTGAGATAGGCACACTCTACAGTATATTGTTAGATCTTTTTTATATACAGCTTTTTATAATGCACATGAATGACAGATATTCCAGGTCGATTCGCGGTGGCTTAAGCCTGTTTTATTATCCTGTGCATCCTGGTCTATGAATTTGAACTTTTACTAGTGGCACTTGATATGCCAAGTATCAATATTACTTTTACTGTACCTTTTCAAAGCCCCTGACCCTATGTATTAAACTTGGGCACACATATCTTCCTGCACAGTTTTTGCCACGGACATGAATAGGCTCTTTTCCACCATCTGGTAGAACAGTTTTCACTCTGGAACTGTGCTTTTCCGTACCGATCCAGGCTTATTGGTGCGGTTACAGTTTCTTTTCCCATTGTGGTTCTGATAAATTAGGATTAAAATGGACTGATCAAGCAAGTTACCACATAATTTTGTGTCTTTTTTCCCTTGAGTCAGTATATCGGAGTAAATATTTTCACCATTGTGTAAATAGCATCTGCCACACAGTGCAGCTATTTGCACCCCAATTGTCTGGTAAATATACGTATAGAAATATACGACAAACTGGACAACAGATGTAGCTGCAGTGGTGTGGCATGTAAAGACATTGTGAATGTTTAGTGTTGTCTTAGCAACTCTGGTTCGATTCACCCTTTGTCCCACTTTTTTTCTCAATACAATTTCTTGTTTCACTCTTAATATTTCCTTTAATATTACTTACAATTCTAATTAAAAATTAATATAAAGGTTGATTTCATGGCAGTGATTTGGTCATGGTGAATGTTGGGGATTGCAGATGTAGTGGGAAAAACAATGGGCAGTTCACAGATTTTTCTGTAATTATTGTACCATGCCTTTGGGTGCATGGGTTGTCAATCACAGGGAGCATATAATATGGAACATTAGGGCACTGCTTGTGTGTCAGAGCACCGCTTGTGTGTTAAGAGCACCGCTGGTGTGTTAGAGTACTGCTTGTGCATCACTGCCTGAGGACCGCCCATTCCGGATTGGATCCCTTCAGCTTTGGAGGTATATGTTGTTTGGCTAACTAGCTAACACTAATATGCTTTGTTTGAGGTAACTGGTTTGTTTATTTGGTCAATAGCTTCGGTACGGACAGTTTATCTCTGTGGTCGTCTGACGGCTGCCATTCCCTCAACATTCTTCTTCAGCATTCTAGTGTTTTACTGGCGTTGATGCCTTTTGTTATTTGCATTGGTGTGCTATTGGATCTGCGCTATTGGATCTACGGCTGTAGCTACAAAATGAAGGTATGTGGAACGAATGCTATTTATGCTTACTTTAAATAGTCATGTCATAAACAATCTTTTGTTTAACTTTATGAGGAATAATCTGTGTTTTAGGAAACCTCACGTCTGATTAAGCCTGCGGGCAACATTCTCTGATGATGCTGCTTTGCTTGTAGTTACTTGCTTTGCTTGTAGTTGCTTGCGTTGTTTGTATTTGTGTAGCCGGTGAGGTGGTTACCAGTAGGGGGCGTGGCCAGGTAGGCAATGAGAGGGTTTTTTAAGCAGGCTCCCGAAAGGAGACATTGAGATAGGGTCCGCTTTTATGCATTGAAGCGTGCTGTCTGATAGCACTTCATTGTTTGCTTTTGCATGGACATGATCTGGGTGAGCAGATGCAAACATGGTCACGCCCGATCTCATTTCATCTTGGCAGTTAAATATGGAGATAGCTGTGTTTCAGGTTTAAGTTGATCGGGTGTTTTTTTGTTTGTTCAATTTCCTCGCCGGCCCATTCTTGTATGTGCACGCTTTGTGCCTCCAGCGCTAGTATCTTTAATGGTTGTTGTAAACGGGACTGGCTTGTGGGGTATTTGATGTTTCTGTCTGTTTGTTAGTCTATACCTTCCTAGCCTTGTGTTGCCAGCCAACCTCCATACTCTCGATGCTTCAAAACGTGAACTTTTCATTTGTATGGGGTTTATGTTTGCTGTGGAATTCATTTGGTTTGGAGTAGGTGTTTTGGTAAACCTGTGTTATATATTTACTGTGATTGATTTTATATCGTTTCTTTAATTTGCATGATTCTGCATGAAGAAGCTTGGTTTTTGTTGAGGTTTATGGTGTGTTGGTTGGCTATTAATTTTTGAGTGGGAATGAATTTTTGTTGTTTGTTTGTTCATTACATGTGTTTATTGGTATCTTAGGTAAATTTATTTGTATTAATAAATTTATATTTATGTGATAAACCTAAGTGTCAAGTAAGATGTTTGTTTGGGTCACCTTGGCTTAAGGAAAAATCCATAAGTTACACTTGCTTTGTTTGTAGCTACTTGCTTTGTATTTAGTCTGTGTGCTTTGTCTTTAGTTTTTGTCTTTAATATTTGTTTGGTTTTAGTTTTATGATGTTTTGCCTTTAGCTATTTGAATTTATTTAATTTTGTTCCATCTAACCTCTTCTCTGGCTCTGTACATCTGTAGAGTGTTGCGTGAATAACCACCTCCATTTATTTGCTATATTTGTTGGGCCTGTGAGGTTATTTGTTTCTGCTCTTTTGTTCTGATATTTGTTTTTTATTGTGTTTTTGTCTTTTTGCAATCCAGCCTTGTGCTCATCAGCTAGCTGACCTGCTACTGGTATGCCTCGGCCTCCCATTTTGCAGTGTTTGTTTATGTATTTCATGTGTATATTCTTCTACCCAGGTCATACAGTCTTTTAAATGAATTAAAATTATTGCTTGATTATAGTAGTAAATAAAGATTTTGTATTTTGGTATACACGTCTCTGGCTCTCTTTTTTGAAACAAGTGAACCACTTACTTAATTGGTGATTTAATATAAATAAATGTTTAACAGAGTGGTGTATTCAGTTACATCTACATCATTAGCTTTGTCCTGCTTGCCCCTACCTAGAACCACACAGAGAATGTTTGATCGCACTCATTCCCATGGCTCGGCATTGCTTGTGTGTAGATTGCATCACTGTATTACTATAGTAATTTGGCAGAAACTGTCTCGGGTTACTAAACTGTAACCCCTGTTACAGTTACGTAACCCGAAAAGCGGAACGAGATGCTGTGAGATGCTGTGCTGATTTAGCGCTGATTTAGCACTTTGGGAACAACTTTAGGTGTGACCAGCTGTGAATATGTGTGCAACACGTCAATGAAATTGACCAGAATGTATAGCCTCTGCTGGTGACATCATTGGATGCACCTGTAGCAGGGCTATAAATAGATGTGTCACAGGTGCATTGTCAGGTATTTTGTCTGAAGAGCAGTCCTGGGGCATCCCAGTGTGGCAATGAAGTGCAGCATCTCGTTCCGCTTTTATCAGGGAACAGGGGTTACAGTTAAGTAACCCAAGACGTTCCCTGTCAAAAAGCTACACTTTGATGATGCGCTGATTTAGCGATTTGGGAATGAGAAAACCCACGCCGCCACACTGTGGATGTCTGGAAACCCTGAGAGTGGTAGGGCATGTGCCTGCTGACAATTTTTCCTGCAGAAAGTCCAGAACTGAAGCAATCTGGCAGTTAACTGGATCTGCATTATGTGCACTGCACTATCTTTCAAAGATACCCCCATTTATTGGCGTAACTTCTTCTAGTATAGGGAGCCCTAGCACTTAGATGACTTCAGGTGAAAACCCAGTGTCCCTCAGTTGGTACCCTTCAGGGGCCAAACATTAAGGTTTAACAGTTCAGGCCAGGGATGAAATATTGTCCCCTGCACCTGAGACAGAAGATCCCTCCTGTCCAGAACTGCCCAAGGCGAGCCGTCAAGGAGAGACATTATCTCCGAGAACCATACCCTGCTCGGCCAGCGCGGTCCTATCATTAAGCGGCAGGACCCTTGCTGGCGAACTCTGGCCAAGACTCCCGGGAGCAGAGAAACCGGGGGAAATGCATAAAGGCACATTCTGGGCCATGTATGCGTCATCGTGTCCAGACCCAGGGGGGGCTGGGTGACTCAGAGAGAAGTAGAGGGGACATTGCGTTGTCTGTTGAGAGGTGAAGAGGTCCACTTCTGCCCTGTAAAATCTCACCCAGATTTGTTCCACTACCTCGGGGTGGAGTTTCCACTGCCCTGTCGGTATTTTCTGTCTGGACAGTAAATCTGCTTCCACATTCAGGCATCCTAGGATATAATCTGCTCTGACTGACAGGAGCTTGCCCTGGGCCCAAAGGAGAATCTGCTGTGCCAGAGTGTTCAGCTGGCATAAATGTAGACCTCCTTGATGATTTATGTAAGAGACTACCGCTGTGTTGTCCACCCGCACCAAGACATGGCAGCCTCTCAAATGCTGGAGGAAGTATTTCAGGGCTAGAAATACAGCCATCAACTCGAGGCAGTTGATGTGGCAATCAAGCTGATGACCCTCCCATTCCCTTTGAGCTGAACGACCACTTAAGACCACTCCGCAGCTCGTCAGGGAGGCATCTGACATTAGCAAATTGCAATGGCAAGACGCACCTAGAGTGGGACCCAAAGTAAGGAACCGGGGTCTGAACCACATAGAAAGGGTATGAAGCGTGCGGCGCATAACCCTTATTAGCCTTAGGGGACTGGCCCTTGGATAAAATCCCCTGGCTTTGAGCCACAACTGAAATGGTCTCATGTGCAGAAGGCCCAAAGGGATCACCGAGGATGCGGATGCCATGAGACCTAGTATTCGTTGATACTGATGAACAGTGCAAACTTGGCCTAGCCTGACTTTGCTCAGGGTGTTCTGAATGGACATGATTTGAGCGGGAGACAATTGTGCCCACATCGTGATCACATTCCATACAATGCCCAGATAGGTAGTTCCCTGAGTTGGAGAGAGAATGCTCTTTTTGACATTGAGTCTCAGACCCAGAGAAACCAGATGAGCTAAGATGATATCCCTGTGCTGAACTGCCAGTTCTTGAAACTGTGCTAGTGTCAGCCAGTCGTTTATGTATTCATAATGCGGATGCCCCGGAGTCGCAAAGGAGCCAGTGCTGCATCCATGCATTTCGTGAATGTGCTGGGTGATAGGGCTAGGCCAAGATATTGGAAGGCTTCATCCCCGAAAGCGAACCTCAGGAACTTCCTGTGTTGTGGCAGAATTTATATATGAAAGTATGTGTCCATGAGATCGATCGTGACCAACCAATCGTGATGTTGGATTTGGGACACGACCGTCTTGATAGTTAGCATCTTGAACTTGAACACCCTGACTGAGCGATTCAAGCCTCGAAAATCTAAGATCAACCCCCACCCTTCTTGGGAACCAGGAAGTATCTGCTGTAATAACTTGACTCTTTCTCTGGAAGGGGAACATGTTCTATGGCCCCTTTGACCAAGAAATTTTGCAGTTCGATCCACAGTAGAAATGCTTGCTCCGGTTTCGGCCAGGAGCCCCTTCTCCCCTCGTGTTCGGCGGCCACTCCTCCGCTTCCAGGTGGCTGGGCTCCTCGTCCCCCGGCAGATGGCCTCGACTTCTCCGTTGGGGTGGACGGTAGTGGCGAGAACTCTACTACGGTGTATCCCTCCTTCTTCCTGGATTTTGGCACCAGTGTAACGTGTTAAGACAGGAAAGGAGGATGCGAGAACCGGCTTGACAATGTAAATAATGTTTTAATGAAAAACTTAAAAGACACAAACACACATGATGGACATGTCTGTAAATGATCTCTCTCTCATCGCACCACCGTCTGCCATCGGCCTTTATCCCTCTCAGAGGCTTGATTATCCTGATACGGGACCGGGTGTGTATCGTCACGACCCAGCCCCACCCTCCGCCCTGCCACACAGTCATTCTTTTTCTTCTTTTTTTTTAAAGAAAGGAGAAAGAGAAAGGTTTCTGAGCACTGCCTAACAATTCTAACTCCTAACAGAGGAAAGTATAAAGTTCTGACAGTCAAGAAGCACAACACATACAGAATGTTCTGAAGACAAAAGATCTGACGATGCACATGTGACGCATCTATTTATAGCCCTGCAACAGGTGCATCCAATGATGTCACCAGCAGAGGCTATAAATTCTGCTCAATTTCATTGACATTTTGCACACATATTCAGATCTGGTCACACCTAAAATTGTTCCCAAAGTGCTAAATCAGTGCTAAATCAGTGCTATATCAGCACAACATCAAAGTGAGGCTTTTTGACAGGGAACATAGATTTAATGCAATTATCGATGGTGTTAATCTGCAGTAGGCAGTAATATGGTGATGATATCATAACCATGGTTAATTTTACTACAAAATACCATGGTGAAACTATGGTTACTGTAGTAAAATCAAGGTTATTTTTTTCTTAGAGAAGGTTAAAGTTAGGTTTAGAGGTAGGGGTTGGGTGTGGAACTCTAGATAGTATCTACAAATATTTGGACCAGGGTGCAAATAGCATCTGCCTTTTCCTTTAGAAATATTTATTTTAGATTTAATTTGCTTCTTATGTTTTTAAGATGTCCTTGCCCTCCATGTGAACATCACTTTTCTGATTTGGATGACTTGGTATTATGCTCCCATAATGCAGCTTTTGTTTTGACCATCCTCTGTTTTACTTAATGTCTTAATTACCCTATGGAGCAGAATGTCTCGTTCCTGTGACAACAGACAGGCAGACAGCTGCATTGGGGTGACAAATTAAAGATCAAATCACTGTGATTACAGTCGAGATAAAAACCCCTCATCTCTCACTCCTTCTCTATCTCCTAATTTCTTGCTTCTTATCTGTCTCTCATTTGCCCTAGGCCACCTGTTTTTGGGAAATCGTTGCTTGACAGGGCGGCAAATAGCAGTGTTTGTTCAACATGCTCCATTAATGAGGATGAGACCAAATGAAGGCATGATGATTGAGCTTAAGGGGATAAGCCAATGAAAGTCACATGATGAAGAGACATGGCGGTAATGCAGGGGAGGAGTCAGGGGTGTCCAAGTGTGATCAATAACCCTTGAGCAAATTATTATTGATTGTCAGCCTTAGTACGCTAGACCACATTGCAAAAAATTATTCTGTTGCATGTGGTCCAAACATGTACAAAAGTCAATGAAAACATCTACACTAGAGAATGACACTGTGTCCTGACATGCATCAAGCTTCCAGCATCATATGGATGGTTTGAATCAACAAAGGGTGAGTAAATGATGACAGAATTAAAAATTTTGTGTGAATATCTTCTATGACTACTCAGAACTTCTCATCCAATGACATGAATGACATACGTACGTTAAACAGCAACTACGATACAATATAAAACTTCTGACTACAAGTCATTAGCTGTGTCCCAAATGACGCACTGTTCTCTATACAGGTGCTGGAAGTGAATTTCCCCTGTCTTACTAGCTGCTGCCTATCTGTCAGAAAGCTGTTGATTCACTGACAGGTAGACATGGGAACAGAGAGTTGGTGTAATTTGTTCTGGAGTATAGCTGGGATGATGGTGTTGAAAGCCTAACCGAAGTCCACAAAAAGGAACATTGCATATGTCCCTGGTCTGTCCAGATGTTGCAGGATATGATGCAATCCCATGTTGACTGCATCATCCACAGACCTGTTTGCTCGATAAGCAAATTGAAGAGGATCTAGAAAGGGTCCAGTGATGTTCCTCAGGTGGGCCAACAGCAGTCTCTCAAATGATTCATGACCACAGACGTCAGAACGACAGGTCTGTAGTCAATAAGTCCTGTGATTTTTGGTTTCTTTGGAACGGGCATAATGATTGAGCGTTTGAAGCAGTTTGGGACTTCACACTACTCCAGTGATCTATTGAAGATCTGTGTAAAGATGTGGGCCAGTTGGTTAGCACAGGACAGAAGACACACTGGTTAGGCACCATCTGGGCATCCTTGTCTATTGTTTCCAAAAAACCAGGCACACATCATCATCATCACAGATCTTAAGTGAAGGTTGAGTAGCAGGAGGGGGGAGGAGGGGGGTTGCAGGAGGTGTTGGTGTTTGTGTGAAGTGAAGGTCAGAGTGGGTGTTGGGTGTGGGATTGGTCCTTTCAAATCTGCAGTAGAACACATTCAGGTCATCAGCCAGTTGTTGGTCCACGACAGGGTAGGGGGTTGGAGTCCTTTAATTTGTGAGTTGTTTCATGCATCTCCACACTGATGCAGAGTTGTTAGCTGAAAACATGTTTTCCAGCTTCTCAGAGTAACTTATTTAGCCAGTCTGATTACCATATTCAGTGTGTTTCTGGCCTGATTATACAATACTTTATCCCCACCCCTTTAAGCATCCTCTTTGGCATGACAAAGCTGTCTGAGTTTTCCTGTAAACCATGGTTTATCGTTTTTGAATGATGAATAAATCCTAGTAGGAATGCACATATCCTCACAGAAAGTAATATATGATGTAACAATATCTGTGAGCTCGTCCAGGTCTGTGACTGCAGCCTCAAAAACACTCCAATCCTTGAAACTGAAGCAGGCTTATAGTTCCAACTTTGCTTCATTGGTCCACTCGGTACAGTCCTTACTACTAGCTTGGTTGATTTTCATTTTTTCCTTTAGTTGGAAAGAAGATGTACCAGACAGTGACCAAAGAGTCCCAAAGCTGCTCTAGGGTCAGAGCGATATGCATCCTTTATTGTTGTGTAGCAATGATGCAGTATATTCCTGTCTCTGGTGGGGCATGTAATGTGCTGTTTGTATTTGCGTGTGAGATTTGCTTAGTTAAAATCCCCAAGAATAATAATAACTGAGTCCGGATATTGTTGTTCTGTGTCTGTGATTTGATCAGTTATCTGTTGCAGCGCTGTGTTCACACATGCGTTTGGCGCGATACACACACTCACTAGGAAAACTCCCACGGTGAGTAAAAAGGCTTACAGTTAATTAAGAGCTCTTCCAAATTAGGACAGCCCATCCTCTTTAACGTTGTTACATCTGTACACAAACTTTCATTGATATAAAAACATGTTCCACCACCTCTCGTTTTCCCCGTTAACTCCACGATGCGATCCGCTCTGAACAGCCGAAAACCGGCAGATGTAATGCGCTGTCCAGAATGGCAAAGATGAAGATTAAACTATCAAATAGAGTTTGACACCACAGTGCACTATATTGTTCTGTCAAAATAAAAGCTCCAGGTGAGGATGGAGCTTTGAAGATTATATAAAGCAAATCATTTAGCATTAAAAAAATCATTTAGCATCATGTTATAATTAAAAGCTTGATGGGACAATAATATGTCTCTGGGTTCCAAAATATAAATAAGTGAAGTCTTTGCACACCCTATTCATTTAAAAAAATATTTTGTAAATATATATGTATGTAAATATTGCATTTTTTTTACTGTATTGCAGCATGTAAATTATATTTATTATATTCTAAATTAAATACTATTCTTCCTTGTGTTCATTAAGTGTAAAAAACTTTTGATAAAAAGCATTCATTATCTTTAACTAGATTTCTATTTCATTAAAATTTTTGAATGTGCTTGGCAAAAATGGCTGTTAGAAATTATTTTAAAATTATTTTTTAAACGCATATGTAATTTTCCCGTGTTGTATGCCAAAAGGGGGCAACTGGCTGGACAGGTGCTTCAGGCCTCGGAATCATAACCCTGCCCCTGCATACAGTGCATTTAAGGTATACATTTTTTCAGTTTGTGTGTTCCCTGGAAATCGAACTTAGATATATTTTTAAGTTTAAAATGTATACAACTACAAATGTTTTTGGAGAGTGTACATATTTGATAATGTCAATCGCGATGACACTCTGCATAATGAGTGCTGGTGGTCAATATTGAGCTATTTTGCACAATACTTGTTTCCATGGTAATTGTGAATTTTTCTGATTGGTGAATTTTTCGCCGGGCGCCGTTTTGTGGTCCGTTCAGCATAACGTGGCAGCTCGTTGTTTATCGTGGCCGAACCACCGGCCCGCTCAGTTCTCCGATAGACCTTCCGCCCCTGATCGGCCCAAAAGTGCGTGGTTGTGGAAAGTCTGGTCATCTGATATGCAGGTGCCCAGAAAACATAGTTCATCACAGTGAGCAGAATGATGGAGTTAAAGATAACACTGCGCAAAATGAAGACAGAGAAGTCGCCAGTACTTCTAGTTCTAGTGCTCAAAAAAGAATTGTGTCAGCAGAAAAAAAAATTGTTTCTGATCTGACTAGACAAAGTGATGAAATAAATACAACAAAATCCGATATGCAAACCAGTGAGATAGATGAAAGAACCAACATTGATTGTGGAGAGGCTCTGTTTAACACACAAACGAGTTTGAGTAATGGACATGGATCAGGTTGTTTTTAAAACACCTCCAAAGAGAAAACAAAGTGACAAGAGCGTGGTTTTGAAACAGGCCAGAAAAAATCAGAAAGAGAATAAGGTGGACAATGAAAGCAGTGAGAACTCAATCCAGTTGGTCATGTCTTGACTATGGAGTGGAAGAGATAAGAAAGTTCTTGAAAGTGACCAAACACATGAGAGGAGTGCAAATTATTGAATATTTTCCAGATCTCAGAAGACTTCTGGAGAATATTAAGTGTTCAATGAGTGAAGGAAGATTTACAGATAAAGTATATTGTTTGTAGAAAATTGTTACTAAAATCCAACTCCAATTGAGTAATGATGATGAAATGGTTTAGTTTGTACGCCCTTTTTGGATGTTTTGCCCTCTGTAGTCTAATTTCATTTTCAATGATGAACGTAATTTGCATTGCATGTTTAAATGTGAATGGGGCTAGAGACTGCAGAAAGAGAGCACAGATACATGAAGTAATAAAACAGTAAAATAGATGTCCTGTTTTTACAGGAGACACATAGCGATGGAAAAATTGCTACTGAATTGGCTAAGGAGTGGGAAGGTCCCCCTTTTTGAGTCATAATACTTCACTCAGTGGAGGAGTTGCCGTTTTGTTTAATAAGAATTTTACTCCCTCATCTTTTTCAGTTGAAGTGTTTGTAAAAGTTAGATGTTTAAAGATTAAGGCTCAATTTGAAGATCATGTTTTTGCTTTTGTTTGTATATATGCACCAACCTCACAAACAGAAAGAATGCTTTTTCTAGATAAATTGAATACAGTAACAGAAAAGTGTAATGATGGGAAATTTTTGTTTTTGGGGGATTTTAATGGTGTTGAAAGAAACATAGATAGGAATCATGTAGAGCCACATATGGCTTCACGCCGAAAACTGATACAAATGATAAAAGCGAATGAGCTGTGTGATGTGTGGAGTAATTTTTATTCTAATGTTAAACAATATACTTGGACACATGCTCGTAACAATTTGTGGTCAATGGCATGATTAGATAGATTTTATGTTTTCAAACATCATCTTAGTTACTTCATAAATGGCTCAATTGTTCCAGTAGGTTTCTCTGACCATTTTTTGGTTTTGTGTAAAATGAAGTTCTGTTAAGTTAAAAAGTCCCTATTGGCATTTTAATGTGACATTGTTTTCAGATTTACAGTTTAAAGTTGTTTTTAAGTTTTATTGGAAGTCTTTTAGAGAACAAAAAGATAAATTTTTCTTCTTTACAAGAATGGTGGGACATTGGGAAAGTAAATATCAAACAATTATGTCAACAATATACTCAAAATGTACTTAACTCAGTCTATAGATAATTTAGAAAATGACATTTTAGAAATTCAAGTTTTAATTCAAGAAGACCATTTAGATAAAATTTTTATGAAAAGATCAGCCTTGTCTGATTTATATAAAAGAAAGGTACAAGAAGCATTGGTCAGATCACGTTTTCAGAATGTGGAGCAGATGGATGTTCCATCAAAAAAATTTTGGGATTAGAAAAAAAGAATGGTCAAAGACGGTACATACAGAATTTACGTTCTGAAACTGGGGTTCTTTTACCAGACCCAGTCAAATTGAGAAAAAGAGCAGTAACATTCAATAAAAATCTTTATAGTTGTGATCATAGGACAGATCAAAATATTAATCACATCTTCTTTGAAGATCTGCCCAAAATTTCCGAAAGTGCCAATGCAAAACTTAGTAAAGTAATTACTTTAAAAGAACTGTATGAAGCCCTCCAGAGTATGCAGAATGGGAAAGTTCCAGGGATAGATGGAATTCCCTTTTGTATTCTATAAAGCATACTGGGCCATCATAGGACTTGCTTGAAGTTATTAGTCACAGTTTAGTTTGTGTTTTTTTACCACTGAGTAGTCGGAGAACAGTTCTTACTCTCCTCCCAAAGAAACAAGATGTTAAGAACTGGAGATCAGTGTCTGTACTGTGCTCTTACTATAAAATTATGTCCAAAGAATTGGCAATCAGATTAGGGGAAGTTTTAGGGGACATAATTAATCCTGACCAATCCTACTGTGTACCTGGTCGATCTATATTTGATAATATTTTTTTAATTCGAGATTTGATTGATTTTTATTTGTGGTGTAAATTTTGGCTTGATTTCCATTGACCAAGAAAAGGCATTTGACCGCATAGAGCATGATTATTTATGGAAGACTCTAGATGCCTTTGGTTTTAATTCAGTTTTTAAAGGCTATATAAAAATATTATATAATGACATTGAGAGTATGTTAAAAATTAATTGTAGTTTGTGTTCTCCTTTTAATGTCCAGCTTGGTGTAAGGCAAGGTTGTTCATTATCAGGCATGCTTTACACCTTAGCAATAGAACCACTTTTGCAAAGATTAAGAAGGGTTGTAAAAGGCCTATCCTTGATGAACTGTAAAAGTACTTGTGTTTTATCAGCTTAAGCTGATGACACTATTGTTATTGTTAAAGAGCAATATGATGTGAACATTTTAATGAAAACTTTGGAAGATTTTGAGGTGATATCATCTGCAATTGTTAATTGGTTAAAAAGTGAAGCTATTTTGGTGGGAGAGTGGATAACAGTGACCCCCAAACTCCCAAATGGTCTGATATGGAAAAAAGATGGCTTAAAGTATTTGGTAGTTTATTTGGGAGATGAGTCTTTTCAATTAAAAAATTGGGAATGGATGGTTGAGAAATTAAAGGGCCGTTTGGATAAATGGAAGTGGATTAACCAAATACTGTCTTATAGCGGTCGAACCCTTATTATATATAACCTTGTTGCTGCAACTCTTTGGCATCGGCTGACTTGTGTTGACCCGCCACCACTTTTTCTTACTAAGATCCAAACAATGTTGATAGACTTCTTCTGGGATAAAATGCACTGGGTGGTCCATAACATCTTACCAAAAGAAGAAGGTGGACAAGGAATTGTGCATTTGCAAAGCTGGACGGTGACCTTTCGAGTACAATTTATACAACATTTCCTGATAGGCCCAGAGTCTATAAGTTGGAGACCAGTGGCAAGTGCCATTTTAAGAGCTGTTGCAGGTCTAAGTCTGGACAAATCCTTATATTTATTGGATCTAAACACTTTAAATATGGCAAATTTTCCATTTTTTTTATCAGAACCTTTTTAAAGTATGGAGTCTTTTTAAACTCAAAAGGATAAGAAATCCCACATCCTTGTATTGGTTTCTGGAAGAGCCGTTAACAAGTGCATCGTTTTCATTGACTAAAGCCTTTATAAATGCTAATGTGGTAACTCTTCGTCAACTTAAGTTTGGCAGGACCAGATCTTGTTGAGGTGGATACGTTGGCAATGCAATTGGGGGTTAGATCCACTCGAATGGTTGAAAAGTACTCCCAATGATAAAGATTTTTCTCCAAAGTTGTTGATTTCACCTAATTTAGAGGAGTATGGTGAATTTTTCTGGAATCAGTAAATTTATGGACATGAATTTTGAAGAAGCGAATGGCAAAAAAAATGTAAAAGTCATGTTAAATGTTTTAACAAATAGCACTAAATAGAAGAATTGATACACCCTGGCGAACTGTTTTAGATATGGATGAAATTGTTAAGCCAAATTGGAGAACGTTTTACAAGCCACCATTAACTAAAAAAATTGTAGACTTGCAGTGGAGAATTTTACATTGTATTATTGCTGTAAATGCTTTTATATCTGTGTTGAATCCTGATGTCAGCCAAGAATGTCCTTTTTGCTCTCAAAGGGAGAATGTTTTTCATGTTTTTATGCATTGTTATAGACTTAAACCTTTATTTGAGGTTTAACAGAACTTGTTTAAATCCTTTGATGATGAATTTTCAATGCAAACTTTCATTTTTGGTGTTAAATATACAAAGAGACGACAGAGAGAGTGTCAGTTGTTAAATTTTATTTTGGGTAAAAGTAAATTGTCAATATACATGAGTAGGAAAGATAAAATCGAATAAAATCAGGATTTTAATATTGTGGCCATTTTTTGTGCCATGGTAAAGTCCAGATTGTTGATTGATTTTAGTTTTTATAAAGCTACTTCATGTATTGCAATGTTTGAGGATGTCTGGTGCTATGGAGAGTTTTTGTGCTCTGCTGTATATAATGAACTTCTTTTTACTCAATTTATATAATTTTGCTTTATATAATGTTTTTTATAAGTGGAAATAAATTGTAATAAATGTGTTTTTAAAAATCAAATCTCTCTCTCTCTCTCTCTCTGTCTTTGGAGTGTTTGGGTGCGTGTGAGAGTGCTCACGAGTAGAGGGTGTATGAAAGCGGTTTTTCTACTGTTTTTCTTTTTTCTTTTTTCTAACTTATGGGGTTTATTTAAAAGTGAGAACCTAGGAAGTAAAGTTTTTTAAATATTTATTTGGCGCGTTGTCACCGGGAGGTTTGTTGACGGAGTTGAGATGGCATCTGGGCCTGAGGGTGGAGAAGTGCCACCATCGCTCCGTCATGGCGTCAGGTGTGAGGTGGAATCGAGTGTGGCGGTGGAGGAGGTTTTAGTATCGATTAGGGAACAGGTTGGATATGAAAACATCTCTTCGGCGTCAAGAATGAATAAAGCTGTGGTGGTTTTCTTAAAGGAGGAGAATTTGGCTAACCGTCTAGTGAGCAGTGGAATTTCGGTAAGTGGACTCTTTGTTGCTATTTCTCCGCTAGTTAATCCGACCCGAAAGGTAATAATTTCAAACGTGCCTCCGTTTATCCCTGATGATGACTTTTATATTATGGAAAGTTTGCTAGTACGCTAAAAACGATTCCACTCGGATGTAAAAATACTGCCCTAAAACATGTTATGTCGTTTAGGAGGCAGGTGGCAATGTTTCTGAAACAACCTGAATTGGACGTGTCTTTTAGAGTTTCACATGAAGGGAAGACATACATGGTTTATGCTAGCACAGGTAGTTTAAAGTGCTTTGAATGTGGAGATGTGGGACATAAAAGGTCAAAATGTCCACATAAGGCTGGTAGTAGTGGTGTTGATAATGTCACACTGAATCCTGCTGCAGATTCAGAGGCCAGTGAATCTAATCGAGAGCAAACGATTCCCAATACAATCCCTGTTGTGATTCCTACTGTTGATTCAGAGGCAAGAAACAAATCCAACGGAGAGCAAACGATTCAAAATGAAATAAAAGAAAGTGATGGAAGTGTTGTTGCATCATGTAGTGGTGTAGAACATAGAAAAAGGACTTTTGACAAGACTGTAGAACTTGAGGAAATTCTTGGATCAGAATGTAAGGAAAGTGAGGATGTTCAGATGAAAGAAGTGGCTAATAAGGAAATGAATGAGATGTTGAGTTGTCCTGAGATGGTTAGAGAGGAAGAACTAAGGGATGAGGATACCCTTTCGGATATTTCTGAGATTGGTTCTCAAAATATGGAAGAGATGTACTCTTTGGATGACATCAGTGTTTTTTGGACACATTTGGTAAAGTGGTAGAGGTGAAAGATTTCTTCCCAGATGTGGAAAAATTATTTTTTTTCAGTGAAAGTACTGCAGCGTACAGCGAGTTATGATGCACTGAGCAAACAAAAGAGGTTTAGATTAAAGAAACTTATCACGAAATTGAGGAAAAATAAAGGGTCGTCTGCTTTTAAAAAGTAATGGCTAAAATGCACTGGGTGACTCTTATGATGTGTTGTCTTCTCTTTCTGTCTCTGTCCACTTTATATTCTAACCTTTTTATGGAGAACTTAAGAGTGGGCTCTTTAAATATAAATGGAGGAAGAAATGGGGCTAAATTAGCAGTGTTATCTGAGTTCTTAAATATAAATCGGGTTGATATTGTGTTTTTGCAAGAGACTCATAGCAATGATGAGAATGAAATTGAGTGGAATAGGTGGTGGGAAGGGAAATTGGCATTAAGTCATGGGACAAACAATAGTGTGGGAGTAGCTATACTTTTCAAAAAAGGGTTGAATGTCAATATTTTAAATACTGAAGAAATTGAAAAAGGAAGGGTACTATTGCTAAAAATACAGTATGGGGAGCAGTTTTTTGTTCTAGCGAATGTGTATGCTCCAAATAATGGGGTGGAAAGAGTAAGAGTATTTGACCAATTAGATAAAGCACTTCAAAAATTTGATGATGACACTTGGTTAGTGTTAGGAGGGGACTGGAACTGTACTATTAATTATTTTATTGATAGGAATGGTGAAGAGCCACATAGTCATTCTAGTAAATTATTGTCTAATATAATGGGAAAATATGATTTAATGGATGTGTGGAGAAGAAGAAATATTGGAGTGAGACGGTATACATGGATTAAAGCTGTAGAAAATATGGTTAGTGGGGCCAGACTGGACAGGTTTTATTTGAGTAAGATGGTGGAAAATAGGGTAATGAGTGCATCAATATTGCCGAATGGTTTTTCTGATCATCATTTGATCATATTTGATTTTAATATAAAGCAAACTTCAAAACATAGGTATTATTGGCATATTAATGAAAAAATGCTTAAAGACACATTCTTTTGTGATAGTTTTAAACTGTTTTGGGAGAAATGGAAAGAAAGAAAAAGTGATTTTGAAAACCTTAGTCAATGGTGGGATGTAGGCAAGGTGCAAATTAAAGAGTTTTGTCAAAATGTTTTTGATTGTAATTCTGCAAATGTGAAAAAAAACTATACAAAGATTGCAAAAGGAAATTGAATGTTTGGAAGAGGACTTGACCAACAATGGAAGAGCACAGGACAATGGTACGCTTTTAAGCAAGAAAAGGAAAGAACTTGGAACTTTGTTACAGGAACAAGTGAAAGGGGCACTTGTAAGATCAAGGATTTGCTCCATCAAAGACATGGGTGCCCCAACTTCATATTTCTTTAATTTGGAAAAAAAGACAGTTCAATATAAACAGATGCATTATCTTCGCTGCCAAAATGGAAGTATAACAACAAATCCAACTGAAATGAGGAAGTTGGCGATGGACTTTTATTCTGTGTTGTATAGTGCTGAGGAATGTGATCCTGATAGTGCTAAAGATTTACTTAATGATTTACCACAGTTAGAGCAAGAAGAAAGTCAAGCTTTGGATGATATTATTACATATGGAGAGTTAACAGAAGCAGTGCAGCAGTTGTCTATGGGGCGTTCTCCAGGAATAGATGGATTAACAGCTGAGTTTTACAAACATTTCTGGGGAATATTAGGGAAGGATTTTTATGAAGTTGTACTAGAATGTTTTAAAAATAAAGTACTTCCTGTTAGTTGTAGGAGGGCTGTAATTTCGTTGTTACCCAAAAAGGAGATTTAGGATTTTTAAAGAATTGGAGGCCAGTATCTTTATTATGTTTAGATTATAAAATACTTTCAAAATCTATTGCAAATAGGCTTAAAAATGTTTTGAACTTGTTGATTCATAAAGATCAAACATATTGTATACCGAACCGATCGATAATGGACATTTTGTTTTTTTTTAAGAGATGTGATTGATTGTGGTTGTATAAATGATTCTAATTTGGGTGTCCTGTCAATAGACCAAGAAAAAGCATTTAATAGGGTGGACCATGACTATCTTTTTAAAGTGTTAAAGAGTTTTGGAATCGGTGATCAATTCATTTCTTATGCTAAATTGTTATACTCTGATGTATCAGTTTTAATCAAGGTTGGTGGAGGAATAAGTGCCCCAGTAGCAGTCACTAGAGGTATTAGGCAGGGTTGTCCTCTTTCTGGGCAATTATATAGTCTTGTAATTGAGCCTCTGTTGTGTAGACTAAGGAGAGATTTAGGTGGTTTTTCAATTACAGGTGTAAAGGAAAGTTTTAAAGTGTATATGTCTGCTTATGCTGATGATATAACTGTTTGTATTTTAGGGCTGTGCTAAAAAATCGATATGGCAATATATTGCGATATTTTTTTTGCGATATACTACATCGATTTCTAGCTCGAAAAAAAATCGTTTTTTTTTTTTTTTTTTTTTTCGTTGAAAAAACACGGTGTGAACTAAAAGCTCCGTTCCTGTAGATGTCGCAGTACGGCTAGCTGCCCAGAATTGCCAGATTACATTTTCGGTAGAGTGAAAAGCTGGAAGCAGCATGGCAGTTGCAGCTGACAAAATTACAGCGGCCCCTTCAAAATATAAAGCCGATGTCTGGGTGCACTTCGGTTTTAAAAACAAACCTGGGAGCATGGACTTGGATAAAACCAATGCAATATGCAAGCTTTGTCACGCTGCTGTAAAATATTCGGGTAACACAACCAACTTGCGAGCGCACCTTGTCAGACGCCATGAAAATATAACGTTACAGCAAATTCCGAAACCTATCGAACACAGGCAGACTACACTGGATAACACCTCTAACAAACTTCCATCTACCTCAGCTCGAGCTCTAAAAATAACGGAGTCGTTGGTGCATTTCATTTGTCATGATTTGCGCCCCTACAGTGTCGTTGAAAACACCGGCTTCAGGTATATGGTTAACATCATGGAGCCGCGCTATTTGATCCCGACTCGCAAACACATTACTGAGGTAGCTGTGCCCAAGATGTATGAAGAGGTGAAGCAAGTAGTAAAAACATCTCTTGGCTCAGCAGAAAGAGTGGCCCTAACGTGCGATGGCTGGACATCGAGAGCCACTGAATCTTATGTTACGATCACGGCGCACCACATCAATGAGGACTGGCAACTGATTTCTCATGTTTTGCAGACGAGGGCAATGCATGAGAGCCATACTGGCAGTAACATCGCCGAGCTGTTGAAATGAGCATTAGAGGAATGGGACATAAAATGCAAGGACCCCGCTATAGTTACAGACAACGCATCAAACATGACCATCGCAGCGCAGCTAGCTGGTTTGCTACATTTTAAATGTTTCGTGCATACCTTGAATTTGGCTTCAATTTGGCACTGCAGCTAAAACCAGTCGCCCGTTTGCTGGGAAGAGTGAGAAGAATAACCAGCTTTTTCAGACGCAGCCCCACAGCCAGCTGTGTGCTGCGTGAAAAACAAAAGCTGCTAAATCTACCTCAACACAAATTGCTCACTGACATCGTTACCAGATGGAATAGTGCTCATGACATGCTGCACCGCTTCTTAGAACAGCAGCCAGCCATCCATGCTGCCCTCCTCTCAGCTGAGGTGAGGAAGACAGAGAAGGAGATCTGCACCCTCACTGAGTCAGACATAACAGCTGCGGAAGAAGTTGTCACTGCTATGAAGCCCATGAAGGTAGCTACACTTGTCATGTCAGAGGAGACCACTCCAACACTATCAGTTGTAGCACCACTCCTTGCCCAGCTGATCCATGATCTACAAGAGAGCCCAGCTGATTCCAACTTGACAAAGGAAATCAAATCTGCCATATGCCAGGATCTTAACAAGAGGTACTTGAACAAGGAGGCTCTTTATGTGGCCTCAGCTATGGATCCGAGGTTTAAGGCCCTGCCCTTCCTTTCAGAAGACCAACACCAGGACATCTATGCTAGAATCACTGCAGAAGCTACAAGGAGCAAAGGGGCATTACAGGTAATCTAAACAATTTCATAAACTAAAATATTGTTCTGTTGTCAATATTTATCAAATATAACATTTAAAAATATCCATTCACATTTTCAGTATTTAAAGCACAAATACCGGTGAAAGATAGTCAAACATTTATAGTACAATTTTGATTAATTCAATTGTATTGGACTTAATATTTACTTATTCTCTATAGCTAATGTTGAATACTTTGCTGTTTTTCAGAAGAATGAGACTGGAGTGGAGACCACAGAGACAGAGAGTGATGTGAAAGTGCTGCCAGAAGAAGATGAGGACAGCAATCAATGCCCTGTGCAAAAAGACATCTCTGCAGTACCATCCAAGAGATCAAGGCATTTTCTAGCTGACCTACTTGGTCAAACATATGCTGCAGGTTAGTGTGATAATACTTTGAAGGCCACTGGGAAAATTACAAAGAATGCCTATTGTCTTGTCGTATAAACAAATATGCTATGTGTATTGTGTTCAGCCTGAATAAATTGCACTTCCTTAGCACCCTGTTATGAAGTTATTAAGTCACTGATGCTATTAATAAATCATGTATTTTTAAATATTGAAGATGTATAAAAATTATGAATGATAATTTATTGTGGTAATATTGTTAATTATTTATTATGTTGTCCACCCCTACTGCAGGTGCTGCAAAGAAATTGAAAACCGCAGAGGACCAGGCAAAGGAGGAGATGGCAAGATACAAGGAGGAAGCTCCCCTGCCTCTTAGTGCCAATCCACTGGACTGGTGGAAAGGGCATCAGAGTGAGTATCCTCTATTGTCACACATTGCAAAGAGATACCTGTGTATCCCGGGGACTAGCATCTCCTCAGAGAGAGTATTCTCTACCGCAGGGGATATTATTACAGCTCAGAGAAGTGCACTTACCCCAGACCATCTTGATCAAATTCTGTTCCTGAACAAAAATCTGAGGTCAAAGTAGGCCTGCCATTGAATCCATGTTTTTACTAAGTGTTCATATATTAAAGTATAATTGACTATTTTAGTTTGGTCAGTTTTGGTTATAATAATACTTAATATGCACTATGTTTTACTCATACATTTCAGTTCATTGTGTTCAGTGACAATAAAGAGTACCTGAGCATATGCACTTTATTTTCATGTTTGCATATATCATTGTGTGCACAGTTAAAGTGCAGGTTCATTTTGTTATGGCAGCTTAAAAATAAATTGGAAAGGAAATTGAATTATATAGTTTTGACTCAATTTGTCCACTGATTTATCATTGTGATGTATTAAGACTACCCAGATTGTAAACAGTAACTTGTATTTCAGCTCTGTTTTTACATTTTAGTGAACTGTGCAATATCGCAATAGATGTAATCGCATCGTGATGTAATCGTATCGTGATCATGTATCGTGATGTGTATCGTATCGTGATCCATGTATCGTGATGCGTATCGTATCGTGAAGTCCTTGCCAATACCCACCCCTATTGTATTTCAGGACAAAATGATGTAACCGCTTTAGAAACAAGCATTAGGCAATACGAGATGGCTTCCTCAGCTAAAGTTAACTGGGAGAAAAGCGAGGGGTTTATTATTGGCCGGTGGAGAGACACCGGACCTCCGGAACTTCCAGGAGGACTGATCTGGGGGAGGGAGGGCATAAAAGTGTTAGGTGTTTTTTTAGGAAAGGAACGTTTTAAAATGAAGAATTGGGAGGGAGTGCTGGAGAAGGTAGTTGCTCGATTGACTAAATGGAAATGGCTATTACCACAATTATCCTACAGAGGAAGAGTTCTGGTGGCAAACAATCTGGCAGCTTCCACGCTCTGGCACAAAGTCATTGTTCTGGAACCACCAAGCGAACTGATTTGTAACATACAGAGGAAAATTGTGGAGTTTTTCTGGAGTGGTGAACATTGGACATGGGCTGCAGTGCTTTACTTACCGGTACATGAAGGAGGTCAAGGTCTGGTGGATGTAAAGAGTCGAATTGTCGCTTTCAGGCTGCAAGCAGTGCAGAAATTTCTCTATCAAGAGGATTTAGCGTGGACACCGACAGCATGTGCGTTCCTGCAGAAAATTGAAAGTTTTGGACTAGACAAACACTTGTTTTTATTGAAAATGGACGGGTTGAGACTGGACAATCTCTCTTCTTTTTACAAATCAATGTTGCAAGCTTGGAATAAGGTTTTGAAAGTAGAGAGAAACTTGGATGAGCTTGGGGACTGGATTAATGAGGAACCACTGTTTCATAATCCGTTGATTCAGACCCGGTTTTTATCATCAGTAAGCATTTGGAGAACTCTCGTAAAGAACGGAGTCACTAAACTGGGACATTTACTGGATAATGGCAGATGGAGTTCAGTGGACACTTTTAAAGAACTATCTGGTTTGTGCTCGATAAGAATTGCTTCAAAATTGAGAGATGAGATGTTTGCTGCTTTGCCGAGCAGTTACAGAAACCTTGTTGCTGGGGGAAATGTACAACAGCGGAAAGGAGGTTTTCCAAAGTTACAAATTTTTCCTGCTGTCAGTGAAGAACAAGGAGAGCTTGAAGGATCTATATTGACTTTTAAAACTCCGCAGCTGGAAGAGCTTGATGTTGCATCAAAAAAAGCATTGCTGTATGTTACAGTGAAAGTTATTCACATGGACTCACTCAGCCGGCAGAGTTTCTCAAAGTGGACAGAGACAATGGAGCCAGACTTCCTGGTGAGGGACAGGTGGAGAGCCCTGTATAAGCCTCCCATCGAGAAGCGGACCGCTGATCTGCAGTGGAGGCTTATCCACAGGGCGATAGCTACGAACAGACATGTAGCACACCTGAATCCAGCAGTTGGGGGGGATTGCAGTTTTTGTAGTGTTGAAGAAACCATAGAACATTTGTTTTTAAGATGTTTGAGGCTTGGATGTCTTTTTAAGTTGCTTGATGCTTGGTTTCAGGGTTTTGGTGAGGAGTTTTCCCACAAAGTTTTCATCGGGGGACTCAAATACAAAGTGCTTGATAGAGGAAAATTGTGTTTATTAAATTATTTAATTGGTACAGCAAAGCTTACAATGTGGAAAACAAGGAAAAACAAGGAGTTGGAACTTGTCTCAACAGATGTAGAAATGATGTTGAAGTATATGGTAAAAGGAAGGATAAAAAATTGAATTTTCATATTATAAGCTGATCAATAATGTTGAAAGTTTTTTAAGAATTTGGGGTATAAATGAGGTTTTATGTGTTATTGATGATGCAGATTTATTTTTTACTTTTTAATTTTACTTTTAAATGAATTGTTGCTCAGGTAAAATGATACAGGTAACAATAGTGTTGTAAATCCTGTATTTAATGTAACAATAAAGATCTGTTCAACCTCTCTCTCTCTCTCTCTCTCTCAAGGTACTTTATTGGTATGATTGTGTTTAAATACAATATTGCCAAAGCATTAATACACAAAACAGAAATGACAAGACAAATAATATTAATACAATAACAAATAACAATAAAATACAATATAAGTAAAATAAGGTGCCAGCTAATGAATCAAATAAAACAATATAATAACAATTTACACTATACAATATAACATAAAATTAGCATTTAACAAGACATTATGAACATAAAAAATACTGTGAATGAAGTACATTAAGGCAGTAATTGGTTTCTGAGGGTGTGCACTTTAAAAATGAATTTAGCTGCAACTGATGCATGATTGTCCTCCCTCAGTAACACCTGCATTTGAGCTGTTTCTGCTGAACTGGAAAACTGTGGTATGAGGTTTAAGAGTTAATCAATGTATTTCTCTCTCACCTCAGGAGAAAGTGTGTCTCTGTCTCGACCTCACAAGCTTTACAATGACCACAGACTCGTTCTTTATTTGGAAGCCATGTTTGTGTGTATCCCTATGGCCAGACTGTGATCACTGAGCCTGTATTTGGTGAAGATCATCTCTGTTTTGGATCTATTACAGTGTGGAGATGTTCTGCCAGATTATACATTCTGTTTAGGGCCCCAAACATTCAAATTTTTTTTGGTTTTTACTTTCATTTTCCCAATAGTCCAAATATGAATTTTTGCTTTCTTTTATGATTTGGTTTATTCTGATTTGGATTTGTTCAGCAGTGCTGGTCTGAAACTGTCATTTGTTTGTGAGTTTCAGAGCCAGCTGACAAAGAGGACTGGTTTTAGGCATCAACGAATGGGTTTTAAGGGCTTCATGTCACAGTGTGTTAGAGGAACTTGAATTTAGGCATGTCCAAAATTTTCAATATTTATAATTAGGGGGGTATCTGCCTAGTTCGGCCTGGCATGCATTAGTTGGTGTTCTTCTCTGAACTCTTAGAATGTTTCTACAGAATTCTGCATGCAGGGATTCTATGGGGTGTTTGTCCCATCTAGATTAATCTGCCAGACAGAGTGGAGCCCAAACCTCACATCCATACAGAGCAATAGGCATAATAATACTATCAAAGATTTTACACCAAATTGTTACAGGAAAGTCTGTAAAAATTTGCCCTTAATAGCATATAATGCTCTTCTAGCTTTCTCTTTTAGTGCATTCACTGCCAGACCAAAACAACCTGAAGCACTGATTTTTAGACCAAAGTAGTCATAGTGTAGGGTGTGTTCTATTGCAGTGTTTCCCAGAGTGAATGTGTATGTGGTTTCCTGTAATCTGTCTTTTTTTTTCTGGAAGATCATAATTAATCTCTCTCTCTCTCTCTCTCTCTCTCTCTCTCTCTCTCTCTCTCTCTGTCCGTCTGTCTCTGTCATTCTCTTGGAGCTAGCTTGAGAATCCAGCTCGAAATGAACAATTTGTTCCATCTGCTCTAAAATCAATTACTTTCCCTATACGTAATTGATAAAGCCCACAGTGAATGGTTTCTAAGATATGCAGTTTTGAAGAGATACCTGAAGGATAGAGAGAAACATGTAAATAATGAGAGAGAGAGAGAGAATGACAGGGAATAAGAGAAAGGGGGAGAGATAAAAAGAAAAATAAGAGAAAAAGCATTTGACCATACTAAAAAAATTAATTAAAAAAATCAATGTATTTTTTCTATCCAAAAGAAAGACTTTCTCTGTTCTGCTCCCTCTCGCAAATACACATATTTTCTTTTACTATGGACAAATCTGCAAAATCTGATTTAGTCATATGATAAATCTGCTTCATTACATGTCATGTAGAATGATGTGAGGCCTAATTAAGTGGAAAACTGATTTATAGTCCTTATTAGCTACTTATATTTTTAAAGCACACAAAGGTTTCAAAAATTCACGTGTCATATGAATGTGTGTAATTGTAGAGCAAAACGGGAAAGTCTTTTGAAGTAATGTTAGCCACAGACCTAATTTTATGCATGAATCAAAAACCCCATTCCTAAAAAACACATTTGAAATTCCAGAGAGAAACCATGGCTCAAATGCGCAAATGTTCTTCTGGTCTTTAGGACTACAGACTGAATCTCTATAAGTTTCTTTTGAAACTGTTTTCTTGGTAGAGCACAAATAAAATTGGCGGTCATATTGTGATGTCAGATTCTTTTATATAACTTTTGTATAAACTTTTTATAACACTGTTACTTTTTGTTTGTTTCACTAATTCATGTGAAATGTCATATATAAATATGTAAAATATGTTATATGTAAAAAAAAAAATTATATTACATTGCATCATATTGATGCATATTGTGGAAATTATTCTACACAAACTTACTGTAGTTTTGTTTCACTGCATTTGGTTACTTTATGCTATGAAACATAACTGTTACTTTAAGGGAAATTTATTTTATTAGATTCTGGTATAATTTTATTAGATTCTGGTATAAAAAAAGGCTTAGCATGGCACATTAGAATGCTTTCTTTGAAATATGATGTATTGGTTGACTCACCAAAATTCTCACCAATTGGACCAAAACACACCAGTTCAGCCATTAATAAATAAAAGAGCATAAAAAATAAAGACTAATCCTGCTGTGGTCTGTTTGCCAAAATAATCATTTGTGCTTATAAACATGTGTGCACACATGGGTTCAGTGCACATCTTGAGGTAAAGAGATGTAATGTGAGCAGACAGACAGACATGCGTTAACTCCATTGCTATGACATCCAACAACTAAACCACCACCAGGACAGAAAGTATATAAGGAAAACATATATTTTTATAGTTAAGGTGTTTAGTATATCCTTTCATAATGTAGTGTATTCAGTTCCATTTTTAAGGAAATACATTTCTTATCAAAGACATTGGTGCAACAGCAGTTAGTACCATTGACAGTGTTTTGCTCATACATGATAGGCCGTAATTTAAGAGAGCTAGCCCTGAGAGCAGCACTATGCCAAGTCATAAGCTCAGTTGGTGTGGCCGTGAAGATTTTTTTTGTTTTGTGCAAGCACGCGCTTAGTCTAGGCACAAGTCGGTTTGGCGAATCGTGCATGCAATATGCCAAAGGACTGTGCCAAGTGTAATTTAATTTGAGGTTCTTCTCTGATTATTGCACCATCTATGTCCTATTATATAGTCCATTCCCTTTCAAACACCAGCAATATAAAAAAAGACATTCATAAGAAGTTGGAAGTGTAAATGGACTTTACGCAATGAATTAGAATAATATAAAAGGAGAGATATTTCTATGCTTAGAAAAAGTTATTCTCTTCAGGATTTGGATGTACGCTCCGTTAAATTATAGTTAATGTAATTATTATTAATAATTTTAATCTACTGACAAATCATGGATAGTATTAACAATGATTGTGTCTGAGTTCTACTGGTCAATTTAGATTTTGAACAATTAAATTAATTTATTGAAACAAAAAAAATACACCAAAAATATTCCTAAATTAATAATTACACTTCAATGAAACAAAAATATAATCAAAATAATGGAATGGTCAAAAATCATATACCAAATCCAATTACCAGTACAAATGAACCTAGATATACTAGAAATGTCCCCATAAAACACATTTATAGCATAATACCCTTGTAATTATCAGTTTGTAACCTAAAAAAAAATCCACGTAAACAACCCAAACCCACACACACACACAGAGTCATCTGACCTTAAACTGAGGTTTTGTGTTGTGTTTTCAACTGTGCTAAACATTAGTACACATTGAATATTAATTTGAGGCCTGTTACTATGCATATAAATAGCAATGCAAAAAAATACATGAATATTCAATGTATAAAGAACCTCTTTTTCATAAATCACTTCATTTTCATTATAATGATGAATGGCGTTAGACAACACATAATAGTACAACAGAGCATTCTTCTGCAAAATGAGAAACTTAATTTCACCCCAAAGAGGCAATATCAGACAATCATCTATGTTATTGCATTGTTTCTGTTACGTTAAATCACTAATTAATTACTTCTTTCTGTAAAACTTTTCTCCAGTGACTCCTTCTCATTGTGTGCCAGATTTGTTTGTGTGCAACTATTTTAAAAGCACTGAATAACAGAGAGTTTGAGACAAAATTGTGTCATGTTTTGACAACAATATAATACTTGTCTGCAAAGTCATTCAAAATCATTTATAATCATTACAGTTATAGTTCATCCAGAAAAGTTAGGTCATCATTTACTCTTACTCTTACCCTTAACTTAATTTTTTCTTTCTTTTATTGAACACAAGTTTGTTTGTTTATAACACCAAATGTTTAATGTCAAAAATCTAGGTTGAAATATTTAATAATAAAATGAATTAAAGGGATAGTTCACCCAAAAATGAAAATTTACTCCTCATTTACTCATTCCAGATGTGCATGACTTAATTTCTTCAGCAGAACACAAAGATTTTTAGAAGAATATTTCAGCTTTCACATCTGAAAGTGAAAGTTCTAGTGGAGATTTAGAGTAAAAAAGAACTTAAATATTGTTCTCACCAACACCTATTATTTCACTTCTGAAAATATGAATTTAACCACTGGAATCTTGGGGGTTACTTCTATGTTTCCTTTATGTGATTTTTGGAGCTAAAATGTCTGATCACAATTTACTTGCATTGTGAGGACCTACAGAGCTGAAATATTATTTCTTCTGTATTCTGCAGAAGAAAGAAAGTCATACACATCTGAGATGGCATGATAGTGAGTAAATGATGAGAGAATTTTTGGGTGAACTATCACTTTAAATAATATAAATATGATATAAATAAAATTCTAAAACATATAAGATGTTTAAGATCTATTTTTAATAAAATATTCTAAAACTCATTCTGGAATGCCTTTGTAAAAAAAAAAACACACACACATTTGTGCCACAGAAAACAAAAGAAAATATTTTGAAAAAATTTAGTGACCAGGGGCTGTCAAGCTCAAAAAAGGGTTAAAAAAAATTAAAAGCACTATTAAGGTATCATAAAAGTAGTTGATACGACTTATGCCATATTTTGGGTTGAACTTTTTTAATGTATTAAACAATGGTAATTATGCACCCTTTTCATGATGACAGCAGGAGGAAACATAAGAACATCGAACTCATCTGAAAGATACAGTGCCATCTGACCAGTCACATCACCATCACTGATGGTGCTTCAGCATCATGCTCAGCAGCTTTGTACCACTACCTGAGACGTTATAGGCTGTAAGATGGTCAAATAAAATGAGGCATTTGAGTTAAGTCAGCCATGACTGCTACAGCTATAAGCCCAAATGCCAAGTACATTCTAATAGCTTCAAATCCCATGCCTATTTTACCATCCTCCAATAATCTCTCTGGTTCTGTGTATATACTGTGCCTCTGTATTTCTGTAATGCTGGGATTAGTTTACTAAAGCATGCTTTTCAATAAATTTGCCTATAAATGTTTTTTTTTTTAGTTGTGCGTAAGGTTGTGAAAAGGCCTGCTGTCCTGCCCACATCTGTATAGCATTCATTCACTTACAGAGAGTTTCTGAAGGTGTTGGGTTGTAATGTGGATAATTCCCTGCATGAGTGAAACAGGCCTATTTTCTGCTCCAAAGAATTAAGTGCAGCTAAATACAACATCCAAGAAATGTTCCCTCCCTCTCCTGCTTTCTCGTGCTCTGATTCTCTCTCTTTCACACAAACTCACATTGCTGCAGCTAGTTGGCAGGTCCCTCCCTACCTCTTCACTGCCCTCTGCCTCCCTCTCCTTCAAGATATTGATTTTGTAGCCTGTAGGCTTTTACAGCATCAGGGGCGTTATAAGAGTTCTCTGTCTTCACTGCACAAGTGTATTATTCTCAGATAAGGCAATCCAAGAAGCCAACTGACAAAGACACACAAATAAATACACAATAAAACAGCAGAAAATATTTAGAAACATAAAAAAACTAGTCTCTCTCCACTGCGCCTCCCTGAGAGTCTCCTAAAAAACACAGATAGCTGCGCCTTTTTCTGATGTATATATCCACATTGTCTAGCCTTCTATATACCTTCTACTCAAATGCTGCCACTCTTCCCAACTCGACGCACCTCTCACAAAACGATGGCGCATCAGTCGACCTCCATCTCCTGAGGATTACTCGCCTGACAATCATCATGCCAGTCAGGACCCAGCTCTCCATAAATACATCACCCATATTCAGGACCACCCCATAACCCAAAATACACAATCTGGAGTAAAATGAAAATTGAGTGTCCACTATGTCACACATGAAGCTCTGAACAACAATTCATGGATCTTAACACATCCCCAAAAAACATGGGTTGTGTCCCAGTCTTCTGATTGGCATCGCCAGCAGGTGGGTGTGTCTTTAAGACCAAGCCTATACAATCTAGAGGGGGTCCAATAGAATCGATACAAAATCTTAAATTGCATCAGACGCACCCTTGCATCTCTAGATGCAGACTTGACATATTGTAGAATCCTAGCCCACACTCCCTCCTCCAATACCAAGTTTAAATCTTTCTCCCATAATCTCTTGAAAGAAGTTGAGAAAGATCTCAACACTCCACTCTCATATAGGTCACTGAGCATACTAACCTTCCTCACAATCCACTCTGACCAGAAGAGAGGGCACTTCTTAATAATTCGTAATTTTGGGTTCAGCCATATGCTCGATGCAATATTTAAGTAAATGTCCTAATTAAACACTCTGGACACTTTTGTCCATACCATGTGCAAATGCGAGATAATGGGACTTCTCCGGTTAGTTTAATAGAAAGGCTTTGCAATGGCAAAATAGGGGCAAGAAATTCCTGTTCGATACAAAACCAAGGAGGGGCTCTTCAGGTGGAAACGACCAATGAGCCAAATGTCTGAGACCAACTGCATAATAATAAAACTAAATCTTGTGTAGTTCTAGCCCACCATTGCTAATTAGCCTATGCAACTTATTGAAATGTAATGTGGGACATTTACCATTCCAAATGAAGGACTTCACTATATATCAAATTGCTTGAAATAAGAGAGGGGGGCATCTACAGAGAGAGAATGTAGCAGGTAGTTGAATTCTGGAATACATTCATTTTAATAACATTAGCCTTTCCAATTATCGATAAATGTAATGAAGCCCACATGCCCACATTGCTCGAAAACCATTTTATTAAAGGGTCAAAACAAAATCATGCAAATATGCTGGGAATAAAATACCCATATACTTAATGTCCTGTTGGGCCACTGGAAGGCCCCGGCTGAAAAGCCGTTACAGGGCAGTATGCTGTCAGAGCCAAAGCTTTGTATTTAGACCAATTGTAACCTGTATCCTGAGAACTTAGAAAAGGAATTCATAATTCTGTTGGGCAAGGCATAGATCTAGTTGGGTCAGAGATGAATAATAAAATATCATCTGCATAAAGCAAAAGCTTATGTGCCATACCTCTCACCAACACTCCAGGAAAATACTCTTCCTTTCTTATCATGGCTGCTAATGGTTCCAGGGCAAGACTGAACAATAAGGGGTAAAGACAGCAACCCTGCCGGGTACCCCTATCCAGAGTAAAATAATCTGAAATTAAAAAATTTGCTTGTACCACCACTACTGGGTGTCTATAAATTAACTTAATCCATCCAATAATAGTATTTCTGAACACATACATTTCCAAAACCGTAAAAAGATTTTCCCATTCTACCTTATCGAAAGCCTTTTTGGTATCAAGTGGCAGTGAACAGACTCTCATCATTTGCCACTGACCACATTATAGGCTACTGATGAAATGCCTAATGTTATCAGAAGAGCTGCAGCCCCAAATAAACCCCACCTGATCTATATGTATAAGAGATGATTTTATTACAAAAATAAATTTATAACAACCACATTCCAACATAGGTGCAACAGTCAAACCCCGATCTTCCCCCAAACAAAACCAGAAAAAGAAAAACGTGCGCATTAACCCCGTGCACGACAGAACCAACCGGCATCCATCCCTCTAAACTCAAACAGTCCATGTATGCCTACAAGAGCCCCCATGACAACTTTGCCATCTGATTGCACAAGTTCTGTGATTCTATACAAATTTTATGAGACAGAATTAAACAACAGAAAATAATCTATAAAACAGTCAAATGAATGTTCAGTGAGTCAGGCCCACTCGGCTGCAAAAAGAGTATCACACAATGACTTATCATTCCATTGACTTCATGAAGGACATCACTTGCAGTGGGGCATGTAAATATTTTGTGCCTATTCTCAATTTGACCGGGAACATCAGTGCAAAAGAGACCTTCCGTTGATGTAAGAGTTTCTTGTATTCCTTGAATCAATAAAATTTCTCAAAATTCGCAAAGTCTGGGAACAAGAAAATGTTGTAGTTCTTCCAAGAAAGCCTTCCTTTACTCCTCGCCTCACGTAACATGAGATCTTTATAGGATGATCTCAGAAATTTGGAAAAATTGATCAGGGCCTGTCTCCCTCTATGGATCTCCAAGCCGGAACTCAGCGAGCTCTCTCGATTTCCAGCTTATTGCCTGTTATGTCAAGCAGACTCTGGAAGAGCCCATCTAGGAATTTTACAATATCTCTGCCTTGTTCATCCTCAGGAATTCCAACAATTCAGTTGTTTCGCCAGTTACGATTCACAAGGTCTTCCAACTTTTCCCAAACGCGCTCCAAGTCTGTCTTGGTCGATAGAGGATTAGCAGCTAATTCCCTCTCCGATGACATCCGCCACACTTGTAACCATCACAGTGAATTGCGTCTCCATGTCAGTATTATGCAAGATCCTCCAAGTCATCAATGAATTTCGTCAGCATCACCAACATGCTCGACAGTTGACGCTGAATCCTTTCACAGCACCTGCCAAATTGAGTCTTGGGCTTTTGGCCTGTTGCTCATGGGCTTCAGCTTGAGCACATAAGTGTCTTTTAATGTCTCCAGAGCCATTTTGAATTCTTTGACATATGTTCTTCCTAGAACAGTTAAGAATCATAGTGTTTTGAATCTCACCGGTTTATGATATAAAAATTATTCAAACTAGCAAAGTGCGCAGAGCTCGCCGTTCACACGTCTGACTCTCGCATGGCACCACGCGACTCTCTCTCAATAACTTACTGTATAACCATTTAAATACAGACCATGGTCTCCGAGATTGGTATATCGTTCTGTTGAAGTCATCAGTCTGTATTATTTAAACTTCATATGAAAAAAATATGTTTAAAAAAGGAATTTATGGTAAAGAACTACACTACCCAACATCCTGTAGTGAAAATAAGCACCAATCAGAGTGTCGTGGCACCAAATCATGCCACGCACTTTTATAACGCACTGTTAATGATGCAATCGAGTCAGCCTCCCTGCACTCTCAAACTAGTTACAGTATATTTTAGTATAAAATTTGAATATTTTGCAATAAACTTTTTACCAACAACTTTTAATGAATAGCTTTATTTTTTTTATCATTTTTAATTCAAATGCATAATTTGCAATGCTTCATGGGATTGTAGTTCATTACCTCTTTTAAGACATTAAGAACATAGTCTTGTACCTTTGTCTTTTTGTCTGATTTTCACATTCTTTTTTGCTTCAAACTCAAATTTGTAATGTAATTCGCCTCGCAGTTGGTTGGTTTGGTTTATGGCTTAAAACTTTTTTATAAATAATTGTATGCAATTCCTATGAAAAAAAATGAATGGGAAAAATACTTGCAGGAACGTGTTGAGCTCTATTTGTGTCTCTTGTGCGCTTGAAGTGCTTTTTAAGAACTATGCGAATTATGAAGAGTGTATAGGAGAGATTTGCCTATGAAGAGTGTTTGAAATCAGTCACTTATGATGTTCTGTTTCAGTTGTGATTCTGCTTAGAAGGCAGCTGCCTTTGTAGACAGTAAGCAGCTTAATAGGGATCAGAAGAGAGCTTCTATATGTCTTTGCATGGTTTTCGTTCTACTAATCAAACATGAACTGAGCCACCATCTATTTTTTCAACCTAAAATGGAAAGTTTTTATCAAATCTTACATCCCCAACTCAGAAATGGCTTAATGTATACACAACTGACAATCTAATCCACTGTCTGGGCATTTTGATGTATACATTACATTTTTTTAAAAAAAACACACAGCCAAACGTCTGTCAAGCAGACAAACATAGGATGGGCAAATTACTCTAATATGGTTGCTTTTTCTGAGCTACTCTCAGAGGGCGCATTTAACTGCACTTTTACTTGTCTGTAGACATCCATTTTCCCTTCTATCCATTTACAGGATTGGCAAACACATTCTCATAATGTAGCCAAACATAAACAAAAAAAATCAGCTTGTAAAATTTTGTTGGTCTCTGCGGAATTCACACAAACATACACACCTACCCTCTCATTCACTCATGCAATTGTAAATGCACACAGACTTTGACAGCCAAAAGTGAGAGTGCAGCAATCATGATGTTGTTGCCATTGAAAATAAACCCAATTAACATTACCGTTGCTTTTGTCTGTGACTGATATCACAGCAGCAATTTATCACATAATAGTTTGATGACAAATTGTGAATGTGTATGCCTGTTTCTGACCAATATTTTTGGAGCACAAAATTGCTAAAAGAAATGTCCCTAGAAGTAGCCTACATCTGAAAAAGAAGTTTGGGGATAAAAATGTTACATGACAACAAAAGATTGTTTCCAAACCAGCTTGATCACACAGTGAAATCAGAAAGAGTAGGTCAACCATTCTTTAGCAAAAATCAGTTTATGCTGACCGAATCTTAAAACACTGCCCACCGTGGCCAAAGCGGTAAGTTTTGTAGGGCGCATAGACACGTGTGAACTCCGTTTATGTCCAGAAGAGGTCACCAAAAGCTAGTTGTGAAGCGAGTTCCTTTCAGCTGTAATAAAGTGAAGAGGAATATATATTTTGATGGACTATACCCCCCAATCCAAATCCAAACCTATACCTAACCATTAGTGGAGTAAAAAAACTTATATTTAACAAAAAAAAAATTGATGACCCAATTTTGATACAGTAGCTAGGTAAATACACATATGCGTCTATGATATTTAATGTTCATTTATATACACAGTTTCTGAGGTGAATTTGAGCAAATGTGTGCATTTAACAATCTCTTTCCCTCAAAATACATCCTTTCTATAAAGTAAACCATGATACACACATGCACACACAAAAGAGGGGTTCTGCGATCTTGACTCTGTCTTTGTGGAACATGAGCTGGTCAGATGACAAGTAATGAGTCACAATGTGGGCTGGTGAATAATCTTGCTTTAAACACACTCATACACCCACGCACATACACACACTGACCTGTGTTCTAAATGTGTGAGATATGTGTTTTATGTAAAGCTATCTGGAGATTGTGAAGCTACATCTTTAAAAATGTGATTCATTCACTCTTCAAACAGGAAGATGTTAAACTGAACATTCAACACAGTCGAAAAATACCACAACATCCAACAAAATTATTAATGCTGAATTTAATTATGGCATGCACTACTGTTACTTAAAGTTGAAGAATATAATTTTTTTAATGTTAAAATGATTTCTAAAATAAACATTGTTTTTAATCAGTCTTCCGATTACGCCCCCAGTCAACTGTTGATCAAACAAACAGAGAGTCCTGTACCTATTCATGCCAATGTTTGAGTCGCCATTGCTTTGGTCAGTGTTGTGTCGAGCTGATATGGTCCAAACAAACAGAGGAATATTTAAAGCATCACAGAGACAAAGGGCCCTATTTTAAGATCACTAGCATTAAGAGCAGCACTACGCCATAGGTCATAAGCGTAAAGTCAGAGGGTTAGTATTTTTGTACAAGCACACACTTAGTCTAGGCACAAACAGGTTTGGCGAAATGCACAAATGGGCTGGATTAAGTGTAATTGAATTCTGAGGTTCTTCTCTGGGATTTCCACCATCTGCATCCTACTAAAAAGTTGGCAGTGTAAATGGACTGTATGCTATGAATTAAAAGAATAGAAAATGAGCATTAACTGCATCCTTGATGAATGCCAGGAATATTTCTATGACAGTGACATGCTCCTTTTATACGCATATAAAATGTGATTATCTTCTGAATTTGGATGTATGCTTCAGTTAAATTATAGGTAATGTAAGTATTATTAATCATTTTCATCTACTGACACATAAATCATGGCTAGTATTAACAGTGATTGTATTGGCACACACTTCACTTCTACTGGTCGATTTTGATTTAAAAAAAATTTATTAATGTATTCAAACACAAAAAAATGGCACACAACAGGTGGAAAATTAATAGGCTACAAATTAAATCATAAATACATTTGTATATATACAATAATAATAATAATAACAATAATAATAATAATAATAATAATAATAATACATACATACATACATACATACATACATACATACATACATACATACATAAAAATAAAAATAATAATACAAAAAAAATAAACCATGACCTCTAGAAAGTTTAATACAAATATCGGAACAGGAAATTAATTTGAACTTTGCGCTGTGTTAAGAGATGGTATTGAAACGTCTTAGCGCAACAATGTAAGCGCAGCATAGTTCTAGTGGGAAGACTAGCAGATGTACATCATCGCACCATTAGATGGGTAATTCCCAGCCAATCACATGTAAGCCATTGCTTTATAAGTCTGCTCACAATCTATCAATTTGCCGTTTCAGTGTGCTAACGCGGAAAATATATATATATATATATATATACACACACACACACACCCTCACCTAAAGGATTATTAGGAACACCTGTTCAATTTCTCATTAATGCAATTATCTAATCAACCAATCACATGGCAGTTGCTTCAATGCATTTAGGGGTGTGGTCCTGGTCAAGACAATCTCCTGAACTCCAAACTGAATGTCAGAATGGGAAAGAAAGGTGATTTAAGCAATTTTGAGCGTGGCATGGTTGTTGGTGCCAGACGGGCCGGTCTGAGTATTTCACAATCTGCTCAGTTACTGGGATTTTCACGCACAAACATTTCTAGGGTTTACAAAGAATGGTGTGAAAAGGGAAAAACATCCAGTATGCGGCAGTCCTGTGGGCGAAAATGCCTTGTTGATGCTAGAGGTCAGAGGAGAATGGGCAGCTTTGACTGAATAACCACTCGTTACAACCGAGGTATGCAGCAAAGCATTTGTGAAGCCACAACACGCACAACCTTGAGGCGGATGGGCTACAACAGCAGAAGACCCCACCGGGTACCACTCATCTCCACTACAAATAGGAAAAAGAGGCTACAATGTGCAAGAGCTCACCAAAATTGGACAGTTGAAGACTGGAAAAATGTTGCCTGGTCTGATGAGTCTCGATTTCTGTTGAGACATTCAGATGGTAGAGTCAGAATTTGGCGTAAACAGAATGAGAACATGGATCCATCATGCCTTGTTACCACTGTGCAGGCTGGTGGTGGTGGTGTAATGGTGTGGGGGATGTTTTCTTGGCACACTTTTGGCCCCTTAGTGCCAATTGGGCATCGTTTAAATGCCACGGCCTACCTGAGCATTGTTTCTGACCATGTCCATCCCTTTATGGCCACCATGTACCCATCCTCTGATGGCTACTTCCAGCAGGATAATGCACCATGTCACAAAGCTTGAATCATTTCAAATTGGTTTCTTGAACATAAAAATGAGTTCACTGTACTAAAATGGCCCCCACAGTCACCAGATCTCAACCCAATAGAGCATCTTTGGGATGTGGTGGAACGGGAGCTTCGTGGCCTGGATGTGCATCCCACAAATCTCCATCAACTGCAAGATGCTATCCTATCAATATGGGCCAACATTTCTAAAGAATGCTTTCAGCACCTTGTTGAATCAATGCCACGTAGAATTAAGGGAGTTCTGAAGGCGAAAGGGGGTCAAACACAGTATTAGTATGGTGTTCCTAATAATCCTTTAGGTGAGTGTATATATATATATATATATATATATATAAACATTGTGACTCTGTAGCTCTTTCAAAACACTACTATATATATATATGTGGCACGGTGGAGGGCGGGACCGGCGCGTGATTACGCACGCCCGGTCCCGTATTAGGCTAATTAAGCCGTCAAGAGGGATAAAGGCCACTCGCAGACGGCGATCGAGAGAGAGAGCTCAATTACGGACGTCCGTTATCTTATGTGTTTGTCTTTTGAGTTTTCCATTAAAACTATCATTTATATGTTAAGCCGGTTTCTCGCCTCTTCCTTGCCCGTAACCTTGAACTTCTTTACAATATATATATATATATATATATATATATATATATATATATATGTGTGTGTGTGTGTGTGTGTGTGTGTGTGTGTGTGTGTATGTGTGTATAATTGGGACATGGGCTTTTTAAAAATGTATTGTTTGTATACGTGTATATATATATATATATATATATATATATATATATATATATATATATATATATATATATATATATATACACACACAGGTACACACACAGGTACACACACACACACACACACACACACACATATATATACAAACAATAAATTTTTAAAAAGCCCATGTCCCAATTGTAACCATTTAATTTGACAATGATGCAATGATGATAATCTTGGATATTTGAGACAATCTACATAATTTAAATAAATTGTATCACTCTGAACTGAATTAGAAATGGCTCAGGAGACATCTTAAGATATTAAATGTATTTGCAGATATGTCAAATTTAATTTAACATAGTACCAATCAACTAGATATTGAATGCTATAGGCATACTGAAAAATCAGGCCATGACTGGAAAAAAGCCATTATGTTTATGTTTGTATAAATTGTAAATCGAATACATGTGCCCTCCTTCAACTATAACCCCAAATTCTATCAGTCTGGACAGTAAAGGAAAAACTCAGAACTTTTTAAGGCTGAAACTTAATGTATGCAAAATTCAAGTGCTATAGAAATTACACAGTTTTAACTTTGTGTAAATAAGAGAATTAATCCATGTGCCTTAGTTCGCTCACTTTTAGTTCCAACTCTGACTCAACATTTTTCAATTCATTGCATTTGTCCTTGTATCTCCTCATAGTATTAGATTTTGTAATCATTTGAGCCATGAGTGTGTTAGATTTGTATATGGTCCTGGCTGAAGCTACAGAAGCCAGTAGTTCACAATTGTCCTGCATTGTTAATCGCAGAAATCAGTTTATTTTTGAAGTATGGGGCAAGTCCACATTTTAAAATGTAGCTGGTTTTGTCCTTTCCACATGTGAAACATTTGGCTATTTGTGAATCAGGAACCATTCCCTGGAACAACTCAGAAACACCTTAATTTGATGCGTATGAGCGGTGCCTCACGCTCTGGTGTCTGAAATGTCTGCCTGCACCTCTGCCTGCAGCGTCGCATTCGAACCAAATGCTGGTGAAAGTTCGATCGATTTTCCTTCGGTAGTGGCTCCGCAGGAAGCGGTGGTCACTACAGCAGCAGTTGTGGTGGTAGTAGTAGTTGCTGAAGATGTTACTTTGTCAGTCACGGCGAAGTAACAAGAGATAGTTAATTGCTGTCTGCCTTTTAAAGCCGATTTGTGGCCATCGGACTGCATATGAGATTTAACGGCTCCATGTTGACAACCATGTCCTAAATTCTTTGTCTTCTAGACACTTTTGCTGGAATTTGCACTTACCCATTTCTTAGCAACTTTATTAAATTTACGTTCTCTGTACTAACTCCTCCAGGTCCCAGCCCGCCGCTGTCCAAACATCCGGCGTTACGTCAATTTTACACTGGCCGGAGGCAATTACCAAAATGGATCCACGTGTTTATCACACCAATGTACATATTTTGCGACAGCAATTTCAAGTTATTAATTGTGAAGGCTATATTCAAAATAAATTGGTAATATAATTTTTTTAAAACTATCAAATTTGTAATGCCTGTAGGAATAACATTTAATGATTTTTAATGCTATTTAAGGCCTTAATTATCGCCAAATCCATTTAATGACTTTTAATGCTTTTTAATGCCCCGTGGAAACCCTGTTTGAGTTTGCGAATGTGGGAGAGCGAAAACGCTATCTCATGCGAAGAAGTTTTGAACAATGGAAGACAAGGAAGAGTTTGAGAATCCTGTTCATTATATTTGCAATTCTGTTTGGTGCCACTAGCTGTGTAGAAATAACACACTTCAGTTATGAACATTTTGAATCATCAAAAGATGGAGTTTCATTAACAAAGTTCGAGAGGAGCAAGTTAATTTAATCCGACCAATTACACTGCAAGAGCAAGCGTATATAAACAGCTGCTTACCTCTACGTCGTGTCAAGCGTTCTGGCATTTGGCGCCGCTCATTTGCCCACAAACAGATCTGACAATCTGACCATGCTACAGCTATATGGAGCTTCTATCCGAACAGAGATGAGACGATTCAGCTCCGCAAGAGGCGGGTCGCATGCCAACATACAAACGTGTCTCACCCCCTCATAGCATTCGAGCTCACCTCACTGCACATCTCAGATAACTATGAAGCAAGAGCTTCTACAAACTTCTATTCATCTCTAGACTATAACATGCTATTCTCTCCTCCACCCCAGGACAAACGTTTTATGCAGATAAAATTATTAGTATTAGTATTCATCTTAGTATTTAGTTTTGGGTGCCTTCTACAAGCTACAACTTTAGATGACGTTGTACGTATGCAAATTCAAGCATGTATCCTGACATTGCTTCACATATGTCCCAGACATTTAATCCAGCAAACAATTACATTTAGGGCATCCACAGACACTACATTTACCGTGTCTCCCTCAACAAGCTTTAGTGCAAACGTGTTCACAGGTGTCTTGCAACACCTAATCACAGGGAAATTCAAAACATCATCCTAGAATTGCTTTTACAAGGGATCCCCTTTTACTATCCTGGCTCAACTATTCGTCTGTTACCCCAGTCACCAGTGCCATTAAATGCTAGGTGTTTCTGCAAATTTACATATTACCATTTACATTATCCGTAAAAGTTATATTATCCATAACCCATACCTCAAGGAAGCAGCAAGTAGTGGTAGCCCTGCTTCCAATGATTCCAACAATATACACCCACTATCAGAGTGCCTGTCTAGGCTGCTATCTCAGCAGAATGCAGATGCCTGCCCAACCTCGAGCTCTGGCTGTAATTAAATAAATTTAATGTGTTTAATACATTTAATAAATGGGAATATTAAAACATTTATTAATGCCCATAAAAGTTCAGATACTATCAGAAATATATTTATTCTACTACACAAACACACTTTTCCCTAAAAGTCAAGATCAAATTTATTTTATGACAAACTCTCCTTGAGCTGATGTTTTTTCACATTATATTTAGTATGGATAACAGGTGAATAGAGACTTCTCCCCTCACTTGTGTTCTTCATTGTATTTTCAGATTTTTTTTGCCATTGAAATGCAAGTTCCAGCTTTACAGGCAACACACAGATTTTGCACTACAAATATGTGTCAGACTGAGTTGTACAATTCCCATCATGGTCTATTTTATCTGTCATATTATTTTAAATATCCCTGATCCCTAGCATATTTGATTTTGTCTTGATAGTCAAAATTTTCAGTCAGAAATGGCTTTATGTAATAATCTATGATGAAACAGACTGAAGTTTATTTATAATTAATAATTTGCAGAGATGTTATATATGTTTCTGGATGAGAGTGGCAGAGCATGAGTGGTATCTTTCCCAAACACAGATACAGCATGGGCGCGTGGTTGAGAGAGTTAAAAAAGTACTTTGAAAGAGTGCGCGCTGCCTCTCTCAGCTAGAATAATCACACAAAAGGACACGTACGCTTGAAAACTGATGCGCAGTATCAAATACACAGAATGTAGGATAGCACTAACTGTAGAGATCATATCATTAAGAAAAAGCCAAATCCTAGACATTTAGAGGCAGTTTTGAAGTCCCGGCTGGATGCTTTTTTTTCAGGCCTGAAAAAGAGGACATGTCAAGGAAAAAGAGGTTGTATGGTCACCTTATGTTGCTTTATTTGTTTGCTTGTTTGTTTGTCATTGCATCACAAATGTCATGGACTCGGCTGGACTTCCTGAGTCCTAAAAGCTCGAAATCGAGTCAAGTTTGAGTAAAAATGCATCAGAGTCTGTGACAAGTCCAAGTCCACTCAAGTCCAAACTTGAGTACCCCAACTCTAACATAAACCATTCTCACATTAATTGTAAGTTCTCCCATTGAACGCAGTGCGGTCCCACACTCAAGGATTCAGCCCATTCATATCACTAAAAAAGGGGGAGGGCTCTTGTTTTAAAGGAACTGTATCACTTAATTTGAATGCAGCACAGGCGCTCCCGTTCAAATGCAGCGAGAGCCACCACGTCCAGGCCGTGGGCTCTCCCATTCATACGCAGTATGTCTCTCCCGTTCAAAAGCAGTACGGCTCTCCTGTCTAAATTCAGTGTCTCTTCCATCCAAATGCAGTACAGCTCTCCCGTTCAAATTAGTACAGCTCTACCATTCAAACATGGCAGCATGGGCTCTCCCGTTCGAATCACAGCAAAAGCTCTCCTGTTCTAATGCAGCGAGAATCACCACATCCAGGCCGTGGGCTCTTCCGTTTGAACGCAGTATGGCTCTCCTCTTCAAATTCAAGAAATCTTAAGTAGGATGCAGCATACGCGGCCTAGTAAATCATTTATGCGAATCAGATCAACAAAGAGGATATTTAATTTATACTCAAGCCATTCCTTCCGCATCAGCACCAGAACCACAGCAGCCCATAAAGACCTGCCCGAGCACCAAATAATGGGCTTACTAGGTCGCCGGTCATCTGACGCATATCTTATCTACATCCATGCCAACCATCTCCACATCAGATCAACAAGCCCTCATCAGCTAATCATGAAACGTTCATAATTGGGGTCAGGGGGATGCTTTCTTCATCATCATCAGATCACTAGGCCGGCCCCACCATTTGGATGCTAGTCCAGGAGCCCCCTGTTCAAATTGCTGGACGGGCCCGCCCAGTGTGAAATAACTCATATTTATTTGTATCGTGGGCTCTCCCATTCGAAACGCGGGAGTACTTACTCATTCGGGAGGAGCAAGTTCATTTAATCTGACCAATCTGATCAAGTCTCGACTCGAGCCTTGAGCCCTTCGCCCAGGACAGCGAGCCAAACACGTTTAACTATTCTCAAATGCAGGATTACATTAACTTGGGAACTACTGAATTTATACCCGCAATTGGCTGCTAGAGAGACTTTCAATTTTTTTACCAAATGAATGAAAGCCATGTCACAGTTCCAGAGAGAATACATCTATCAAACTTGCTCTCTTTTCATTCTAATCAGTGCAGGAATCAAAATCTAGCATTATCTACAAGGAAAGCATATTTAAATGACAGGCATGTCCCTCGATCAAGGGCAATCACTAATTATAATGATGACTATACTAGATGAACAGATGACTGATTGCAAAAAAATTTAAACGTGGAAAAGGACAATGGATAATAGCCCAGTGCAAGAGATGTTTTTCGTTCCCTGCAACCCTCATTTTAGATAAAATAACCACTTGCTGCTCTGCTGCAGTGGGAGTGAAAACTGGATATGACAGAAATTAGCATTTTCTTTCAGGTAAGTGCATATGTATTTGTGTAAACATGCATAAGTATGCCCTATGTTTCTCAAATGTTATTTAAAGGAACAGTTTACCAAAACAATTTCATACTCCAATGTCTTTCCAAACCCTTATGGCTTTCTTACTTGGAACACAAAAAAGGTAGTTTATGTTTTTTTCCATACAATGTAAACATATGGTGACCAGGGACTAGCTCTAAAAAGGACCATATAATTGTCCAAAAGACTTGTCCTTATATTACACATTTTCTGAAGCCATATGATAACTTTGTGTAAGGGGAAAAAAATAAAATAATAATTGAACTTGATATTGGCTGAAAACCCTATCCCCCTTAGCTCTTAACTCTTATTCGTGCTTACGCATATTCAAGGTTTGATGTAAATAATGACTGGTCACAAGACACACAAAAATAAATTGTTTCATGTAATGCCATTCTAGCGTACATTTTTTGGTGAAAAATTCCTTTAATCTGATGTACAGACAGAATGAATGCACACACACACGCACACACACACACACACACACACACATTAAATGCCTCTTGCAACACTTTGTGAGTCCACAGGCCTATCAAATCAGTTCCGCTCATTCATCCATCTGTCCATCCAACCATCTCTTTCTTTCATTTAATCTCCCATTCTTCCATTTGTCTCACTCATCACACAGGTTGACTCCTTGAGTAGGGCTGAGAACAGAACCTCAAAAAATTAGAAAAAAAAAATTCTAAATAAAACTAAATAAAATCGGTCAAAAATTAGCAAAAGAAAAGAAAAAGTACTTAGATGTGAGAGGGGGAGAGATAATGTATGGTGCATTTCATTAGTTGAATTTCTCATTTATGTACTGCACACTTTTATATCCTCTCTTTCCCCTGTCTGTCCATTCCTGTGTTCATTTGGAAGGCAATTGAGAAGGCCTTCACTCCAGATCCTGTTGATTAAGCACAGACCAATGTGTATGTGAGTTCCAATCTGTGTCCATGTCTCTTTATGGTGCCATATTGTGTGTGAGTGCTTTTAGGTGTGTGAGATCATGTGTACAATATTAAAAATAAAAGTCCCAGTTAAAACCTAATTTTTATTTTAGTTCTTTAGAAAAATATCAACAGTATGCACTGGTGCTTTAAAGGATCAGGAATCAAATTTACTGATCAGGAGAACCTGTAATGAAACATCAAGAATTTTTTCAATCTCCAAAAACCACACAGCCAGCATAAGAACCCTATTAAGTGAAAAATGTTTTTTTTTAATAAAAGGAGGGTTATTTGCTGATCTTAAGGTTCTATAAAGAATCTTTATTTATAAGAATGCAGGAATGTAACATGTCTCTGTGTGAATACACTTAAGAAGTGTATGTGTGTGTACCAGTCAGTCTGTTGTATTCCACCTTTGTTCTTTTGATCTCCTCTTCAACCTCTCCACTCCACCTCCACACTCATCAAATCACCTTTCTTTCAGTGGCTCTAATTGCAACCATTTCTGCACAATGACCGAATAACGCAATTTATCTCTCGTTTCTGTCCTTGCCTCACTCTGCCACTCCACACCATCTCTCCCTCCATCCCTCTGAAAATCAGCATCTTCCAAAACTTGAACACTCCATCAAAGAGAGACCAAGTCAAGGACGCAGTTCATATGCATCACACATATATAAAAGAACAAAACATGAATCTCACACACACCTACAAATGTGCAAACAATACATACAACTCACCAAAGCATTTAATTAGCAGTAATTGAAGACTGAGTGGGTGTTGCTCAAGGACACAAAAAACATAATACAAACATTATCTTAATGAAGTAATGAATGGCAGGCCTTACGTACGCACACACGATAATCACACGTGATTGACCTTTCTTCTTCTTTGCTATGAATATCTCGACCTTTCTCAACATTAGAGTTCACCATTAGAACAGAAATATACTGTACAGCCCAGTCTCACACAGTTAAAATCATGTTACTATCCCCAAATGTTTGCTAAATAATTTTTACGTTGCTCACTGTTCATATCATGGCAGTTGCCTAGTGAAATAAACACAAGAAGTGCTAAAATAACAATTACTTTTATCCTCTTATACATTGATCACATATAAAATGGCATATTATCAGTTCATAAACCTGTATTTTTGGTCCACTCAATTATATATTATGACATCAAAACACTTTTACTATTTACAAGCTTCGACAAGCTCAACATTTAGTGTTACACTTGCAAATACAATGCAATGGACAGGTGTACAAGTTGAGGGAAAAAAAAGCACGCGAGTCAACACATAAACCGAAAGTGTCATAAAAGCACCACAGAATGACATGTTTGCATCATCAATAGTGTTTTTCATCTCACTTTGCTTTTTATGACACTATCATTTAGGTTTAGGGATAATGGTAGGGAGGTAGGTTTTGTTGAATTTAAACTTGATAAAGCATTAACCTTAAAATCATTTAACCCATTATTTAGCACCATATTTTGGACATTTCACCTCAAAACTGCCGTGATGTGTCATGAACACGTGTCATTTTTAAAAATGTTGTTGAGGTCATGTAATTTACATGAAAACAAAATGTGTGTGGGTCAAGTTTTGCCACAAGGATAGTAAAAAGTCACATCACCTACATTATGTTGGCCATCCAATTTTGCCTTAAATAGAAAAAAGGTTTATAAACATCTAAAATAATTCCTCAAATTAAATCATTCACTATAAATCAGTTTAAAATCAAATGTAATTAAGCTCTTTGTATGGGTCCCTTACTGCAATACGAGTGTGTGCATCTCATGGGTTTGGCAACAATTTCTAATTTCACAACACAAAGATTTGCTAATGGAATGAATACTAATGACGTTGAGAGCAATAACATAATCCCAATATTTGTATACTGAATTCAGATTTGTTTGCTCTCTTGGATCCATTTAACCATCTATTGCCAGCTTCACACTGCAAAAACTGTGATTTCTTATCACGCGCAGCTGAAAGAAATCAAGATGCTTAGTATCATCACAACAGCAAAGCAGCTCTGAAGCAACATTTCATTTACACAGAAGAACCAAAGCCTAAACTTACCTAAATCTTAACATCAGTCACAAAGCTATTGCATAGTTTTTGCATAGCCAGTGATGCATGTTTTAGATTCGTGTGGCCAGAGCACGTTGCAGCTTATCCTGACCAAGAACCACCTACTGAGATAGAAAGAGACATTCTAACAGGCATTTAAAATGAGTTCGCTATTTTACAGTATATGACTTTAGGAGTGGGTAAACCTAAAAACGTATATAACTCAATGAGTAAAGCAGGGTCGGAAGTAAACTAGGGCTCCGAAATAAAGTGACACTGAAATGGTCACTAAAAATGTTGCATTAGTTTTGTAGGCTATGTTAACTTAATAGCCAAATTATTTGGAAATAAGTGAATGAGCAAAAAAAGTGATCTTGGAATCGTTTTACAATCCACATTATGTGGTGTAAAGATCAGGCATTATGTAATTATTTAAAAATGCCTGTTGATATTATAACTGAAATATTACCAAATGATTTGATATTGTATCAAATTAAATTGGGAAATCAATGCCAACTTCCAGCCCTACAACTCTTATTTGATGTTGATATAATTGTATTGGTAAAAGCCTACAGTATCTCATTATTCAGATTGAATTAATAGCTTAAATTGAAGCAGGGCTGTACAGTGTGAGCATTTCACTCACATTTGCAAGTTAATCTATACAGTATGCAACTTACATTTAACAGGGCCATCATCATGTTTTCAATGAGTAAAGTAAACAGAAAATTGTTCCAAAAAGATTTTTCAGTTTTAATTTTTCTTCGCTGCATTAGTTTATTATTTTTAGCACTGGTGCTTTTAAAGGGGTGAATGAAGAGGTGCATCTGACAGCGCTCTGTGCTTTATGTGCTGTTAAACTGACACTGACCACTGCAGCCAGACAGATGATGCTTTAATAAAAACTTGCTGCAGAAAAAGGTCCAAGTTCTTTTAAGTGCATCATTCTGCATCCAGGATGCGTATACATTGTTTGCGCCATTCTGTACTGGAGCGTGTTTTACATGAGGACTCTCTCACATGATAGTTGAAAGGTAATGAAAGGTATAATTATTTAGCCTATTTATTGATTATCTGTCAGTTCTTTTTTGGAGGATTGCGCTTAGTAGCAATATATATGAAAAGAGTCTGTTCGGTGTCTAGTTGACATGCAGCCTAATTATACAGGGCTACCTATACTGACTAGTCGATTTTTAACTATGCAGTTTTGCACATCAATACTTTATGCTAATAAAATGTTAAGCCTTCTGGGTAAATAGCATATAATTATGTAATGAATTATAATTCATGAAAGAAGCTTTCACTTTAGAAGGATTAAATCACAGCGAAGAGTCATCTCTAATAAAATGCGAGGTAGTTCATGTGTGCCTCAAAGAAGACATATTTCATTAATAATTTGAATTAGCATTATTGCTTTTTATACAATGCTTAACATACCATAAGTTATAATACATTCAACAAGTTATGAATGTCATCAATGTTTTATATACTGTACTGTATATTTCCTTGTATATTCATATTTGAATGTTTATAGACTGATCTGTTAAGCAATTCATAATTTTTGCTAATAACTAATCAAAGTTATTATAAATCATTATACATTTGTGTTTGTCAAATGTTCATAAGGTGATTAGTGGTGTCTGCTAATTAACAACAGCACTTTCTCTTTTTTTATCAGTGAAGATTGTACTGCTTTGTCATTTATCATGTCGGCCTACATATTATCTTTCTGATTTCTGTAGTAATTCTTAATTACGTTTTTCAGCACCAACTTATGCATACAGTATGTTATGTTGTGACACAGTAACGTAAAATTTTCTTTTCTATTATTTTTTAACTTTAACACAACTTTGTTTCCTGGCGGACAGATAACAACCTGTGCACTGTGGACCTCGGATATCACATAAAGCAAGCCAAACAGATTGGAGGTTTCTCTTTTGATATTTGATAAAACTAGATTTACATATTGGAATGATTAACAAATTAAATATTATGCCTTGTCATGACAGAGTGCAGAAGCAAAAAAGAAAGAGGAAATGCATTTGAAAAACTAGGATAAGAGGAGTGGTGCAAAGATGCTAGAGCATTTTGTGGAAAGATGGCACAAGTGACGCTATCAGCATCAGCGCTAAGATCTCAGCGTTACTCACTGTCACTCTGACCACACACACACAAAACATCTGTCATTGGCTTGGTGTTTCTGTATGTTTCTGTGAGGCTGTTTAGATGTGCTTGAATGAGTGTGCAAATGTGTGTGTTTCTCCCATCATTCCGACATTAACTAGACAGAGGCTGCGGTAAACTCTGAACGTGCCCTGCCTGATAACGAAAACAGTTCCTGCTCTTTCACAGTCTCTTTCTCCTTCTCTTTCTCCCTCTCTCTCTCTCCCTCTCTCTCTCTCTTCAAACAAAAATGAGCAGAATGAGAAAAAAGGATGCAGAAGGTTATGTGACTCCTCCCACCTCTGCCATCTCACTATAATTCATTACCACTCCTCTACACATTTTCTCTCGCTATTTCCACTAGTCCGCTTTGATGAGAATCGACAGCTTATTACAGAGGAGAATTCTATTACCTGTTCACGCGTAGACGCTCACACACTCACACACATACAGAGAAATTGGAGCAAACTAAAACTCTCTGAGAAGTGCACATGTAATTCAATCACATCTTTGAACACACAGACACACAAGTAGAGAATTCTATTTCCAGCAGCCATCCATTGGTCAGTAATCCTCTCTTCAGATCCTGCTATGATAAGGACTCCATCACACAAACAGCAGCCCATACAGCACAGATGTCACAGAGCAGATCCTGGCAAATAATACAAAAGATGATAGACACATACGCTCGTTGGCATAGATTTAGGAGACCGGCCTCATTGTATGAAACAATGAGAATTTCCTCCCTAATAATGGGACTTTTGTGTGTGTGTTTTTTAACAATTAGCATGTTTACATGCACAACATGTTGAAAACTATTAAAAATCTGAATATTACAACAAAAAAAGGTAAAATGTAGCATCCCATGTTTACATATAATTGCAAATCATCTGAATATAGTCTACTTTTGACGTCAAATGTAAACAGTCATGTGCACTACACTTGTGCACATTGCATAAGCACATTGAATTGCACTGGTAAAGGTGGTGTTTACATGCAGAGTGAAATCGGGGTGATGGGCAAAAAACTACTTGATGGTCCTTACCTCCCTTAAGGACAACAGTGTAAGGCAATTACATGACCACACAAGCTGTCGCTTATTAACAGGGGCGCCATAACGCATGGGCGTATATGTGCTGAAGCCCAGGGGCCTACAACTCCCATGGGTCCCAGCTCTTGGCCATGGGGCACATTTTCCCCTATCCGTTTTCCCCAATCCAGGAGGATGTTTAAATGCTTTCAGCAGGAGATGCGGTTGTTGACATGGTGACATTGCACAACCATTAAAGGTGTCTGTGTAGTGCTTGTTCAATGCACAGAATTTCCATACCACCCCCAAACAACACCTGGAAGGGGGCCAGGGACCAGCGAGCCAATGGGCCCAGAGGTAACTTAAAGCTCCCCTGCTTATTAAGCATAACTGGTGTAAGAAAAACTTTTTATGATATCTTATCATCAAAGGGTAAACAGAGGACAAGAGCAAAGCTTTTGAAATTAATCAACAGAATATTGTCTGCATGTGTGTCACTCAAATATGCATTGTATCACAGCACATAAATCCAACTGAATATGAATGCCTGCCATCCACACAAAATACAGAGCACTAACACACAAGCAAACAGCTGGCATAATCTGTTTGTATTTTGGTCCAGACTCTAGACTGTTACATGAACATGTCAATTGCATTTTGTCAGGATTACTTACTGTAGGTTAGAGGTCGAACTCATTTCCACATGGGCCTCAGTTGTTAATATATTTGTAGAAATGGAATTTGAATTTGAGTTAGATTCAGCTGTGTTTGCTTCTATTAGATCTCTTCCTCACCTCGAGTTCAGATTAACTTTATTGGATTAGTATAAGATTGATTCTTCTGCTACATTCACAGGAGCTTGTACAGTTAGCTGACTGCAGTAAAGCAAATGGCACACCAATTTCAGCCCTGCATGCTGCCACCCTGCCAAGTTCTGCATCAACACACACATACACAAACAGAGAAGCTTCAGACTCCATGCAGAGATTGCTTTAGTATGGAGTCTTATTTTTTATATATTTACATATGTATGTGTGTTATAAACTTGTCACCCCTCAGTATCTTCCTTTCTAGGCTATAAAGAGAATTGCAATTTGAAAATATTGACAAATCTTTACACAAAAGAGCACAAACACACACACACACACACAGAATATGCATGCTTTGAGTATTCCTCTATAAATATGATTTGCAGACAGTGTATGCAGTGAGTGCACAGAGACGTTGGTAATCAATAATGCAGTGTGAATGTTTAACTTTGGGCACACTCAATCAATACAGAGCTCTGAACAAGAACAAGAACTAAATATACCATTCTGCCCAGAGTCAGAGAGAAAGATAGAGAGAAAGAATCAGGAAACAGAAAGGGAGGAAAGCCAATACACAATGGCCTAAAGTATCTGGACACCCCAAAACTACGCCCATATTTGCTTGAGCATTTCATTTTAAATCGATGGACATTAATAGGGAGTTGGCCCTCCCTTTGTTGCTATAACAGCTTCCACTCTTCTGGCAAGGCTGTCCACTCTATGTTGGAACATGGCTGCAGGCATTTGCTCCCATTCAGACACAAGATTATCAGTAAGGTCAGGTGCTGATTTTAGGCAATGGAGCTTGGCTTGTCAGCATTTCAATTCATCCCTAAGGTGTTCAGTGGGGTTCAGGACTGGGCTTTGTGCAGGCCAGTCATGTTCTTCAACACCAGGCTCAGTAAATAATTTCTTTATGGACCTCGCTCTGTGCACTGGGGTATTGCCAAACTGGAACAGAAAAAGTCCCTCCTGACACAAAGTTGGAAGCACACAATTCTCTAGAAAGTAATTGTATGCCATACCATTTATATTTGCCTTCACTGGAGTTATCCCTTATGTTATGTGGGAAAATTCCTAACAACTTTTCTGTTTGGGTCAAATAAGATCCAGAAGGGTACAGTAGATACACAGCACACCTCTATTTTGATAATAAAAATGATAATGGCATAGGCTTTTTTTTTATTGAATCTAACCTTTCATAGTAGCTTTTAAACTGAAGAGCTCCAGCTATATGTCAGTGATAGTACTATTCTTTTACAGTAGATATACAGTAAGCCCATCACTTTGAGTAAAAAAAAACCTGATAATTTGAATAGTTACACATATTATATATTTTAAATAAATGCAGAATCATGATTTATATTTGAAAAGTTTTTATTTCAGAATATAAATGTCCGCCCGGCAGATAGTCAGCCCGAAAGATTGAAAAATCCTTACACTTCCATTGAAAAAGGTCCCCACACTAGGGATCTGGATATCCTAGTGATTTGGGGATGGTCTCTTTTGGGCTAGTAAGCAAACATCTTTTGGGCTAGCAACACACAGTAACCACCAAAAGCACCCTGAAATAAATATAAACATGTATCATAAAAATGTTAAATGCTTTTTTTTGTTGTGGAGAATCCAAAGGCATTGCATGTGCAAATCTACCAATTTCATAATCGCTCAGTCAGTCAGTTGTTTAGAATAATCACTAAATAATCAACAAGTCTGTGTTAAGGATAATAATGTATATTCAGGCTCTGTTTTGGTCATGCGACCCTGATCAGGCACATTTCAGAGGGATATATGGATGCTAAGAGCACTACTTCAACATGGACATACAAGAAAAAATAAATAAGAAAGGCTCCAATACAGAGGGGTACAAAACCACATAATGCATTGAATTCTTTACAATAGTCCATGCCAAGAAATTCAGCTGATTCAAAAATTACTCCCCCCTCCTTATCATACAATTGGAAAGAAGGAGAGAAAGACAGAGAGGCAGAAAGAAGACAAGGTGAGAGAAAACAAGTCTCATATTGAGAGAGAGACAGAGAGAGAGAGAGTGAGCGTTAAGTAACACTATCCACAGTTATCATCTACAGTAATGACATATCCATAATTAGCAGAAATCTAATTCAGTGTGATGTTAAATTGGCCTACTCTCTGTCTTTTCCACCCCCCTTTCTTCTCATCTTCATCCTTTCATCTGTGTGCCACAGCAACGTTTACGTATGCAACCAAATAATCAGTTTATAAACCGACTAATCGGATCGAAAAGCCTTCACGTAAACAGCTCAATCAGAAAAAAAACCATTCGATTGTGCTTGATCCGAATTAAATTTCCATCTGATTGAAAGGGGTTGTGTAGGACTAGAATAATCCATTAAAAAATATATAAGCCATGTAAACATTTGCATCCAAATGCTTTCTCAATCAGATTCTAAAATAACTTGCATTCATGCGCAGAGCAGTGGTCCATATGTGTGATCCATGCATGTATATGATATGAAACTCAACGCAGGAACCTAAATACAAAGCAGTGACAACATGCATTATTAAGGGTGTGTGGGCTCGCACTGAATATTCAGCAGAGCACACATGTTCTTTCATGACATCATTTAAAGCAAAAAAGAACACTGTGTCATTCTTAATAGAAACTTTAAGCAGCAGTTGCAGCTATATGGAGTCCTGTGTTCCACTGCATGTACACGTCTTCACACATTTCCTCATGTCGCAACCATTATTTCTAAAGCATTTCTTGTTTTCCATAGTGACAGTCAATACTACGTGATATATTAGGAAAGTAAATGTTAGAACAGCCTAAACATCCTCTTCAAAACTCATGTTAAATTTATTACCCACTGTCCATTAAGTAGAATCTGAAAAAAAGGCTTTTTTTTTATTGTAGGCTATTTATATCATTCAGGAGTAAAACCTCTTCTTCTGAAAGTTATATAACACTGTAAGCACCCCTTCATTTGCTGTATTAAATGACTTTTTTATTAAATGATTAAATGCTCCATTCCGCCATCATTATTGCTTAGTGATTTTACCGCAGCTGTTGCTTAAGTATCTATATTTGTTTTCAATTCTACATTTGTAAACTCCTTTGAGGACAACAAGGACAACTCTCATCCACCTGTCTTTACTTCATACTCACATCCAGAGATGCCAGCGGTTATATTGAAGGAGGAACGGGAATGAGGCAAATATTTTAAGCCAGACTGGATATTGGATGCTGATTCTAATTCTTCATTTGCCAAGTAAATTAAGTAACAGAAGAAGAAAGCTTTTCTGGCATATTTTTACATATCTCAACAAAGCGAAAACTCCAATTTGGTGCCTTATGCGGTTTGGTGCCTTACGTGGTGGCTTTCTCAGCCTTTCTCCTCTTCTACAAAATGCGTCGACTGATGCTGTTTGATAGCGCAGAAGTTTTGTTCAGAATGAATGCAATGCAAATGTAAACAAATGTTTGAATCGGAATGCAAAGTTTAGGGTACATATAAACAGTCCTTTTTGAATCTGCAATTGGATTGAATTTATTCGGATTGATGAAAATTATTGCATGTAAACTTACTCACTGTCCACCAAGGTTTTGAACTTCTCGTCTCTCTCTACAAGCTCTATTTGACCACATTGACAGGTGTGCACACTATCCTGATGAGCAAGAGACCTGCAATGTGCAAAAGCCAATGAAATATAGAGAGAGCACAAGATTTAAAAAAAATAAAATGAAACATCACCCACGTCTCCCAAACCACTGTCTTTTCCTGTTCCATGCAAATCACTGTAATATCATGCACAAGACCATTTTCATGTTGTTTGTTGACATGTTATCACAAATAAACTGAATTAATTGTGAATTGTGAATTAATTTCGGGATCACAGTTTCAGTAGGGGACAAGTTGACGTTTTGTTGATTCTCCCAGTCTGCGATCTGTCATGAAGTTGAGGCACCAGCATGACAGAATGCAAAAGACTGTGCGTCGCAGTGCACTGCCTGCACGTTGTGTAGTGAACGTCGCAGTGCACTGCCTGCACGTTGTGTAGTGAACGCTTGGCTTTAAAGGAATACAATTTTCTCGTGTGGTTGAAGAAATAAAATTACACACAGCACAAATGAAAGCACACATTTTACTCTTCTAAATATTATTCTAAATTGACACTCCATTTTGTGAATTTATATTCAGTGTCTCTATATTGGTATAATTACATGCTTAAAATGCTGCCAAAGTAAAGAAAATGCAAAACTAATGCTAATATGGATTTTTGGTAGTCACCAATAATAACATCTTGCATTTCTTAGTAAAATATATTTTTTTCAACTATATGGAAACTGTATGTCTCACTCTCTCGGTCTCTTTCCTGTCTGTCTTTTCTCTATTTTTGTCAGTGATTTTACATTAGTAACTGTGTGCAGTGATTCCTCTGAGAGTCAGTTAAACGGTCTTGCACCCCTCTATGCCACAGTGAGGCATTTAAAGAAAGGAAACATGACAGCATTCTACCTTACCTCAGACAGCATCTATCCCAAAGCCCCAAAGTCCTCCCATTGCCAAAATTACACTTTGGAGGAAATAGCATTGAAGCACAGGGGGAAAGGATACAGCCGTACACCTCCAGAACGAGAGCCGATGGCAAGGATCTTCTGCACTGGGTCAAATGCCAGAGCTGTGGGCTGACAGGGAAATCCATGACGCACCGTCTACAGGGAAAGATAGAATATGAAAAAATTAAGAGAAAACATGGTGGGATACGTCAAGAAAGAAATAACCCACTTCAGTAATGAATTCCTAAACAACAGTGATAAAATCTATTGACTGCCTGCTCCCACTACACTCCTGCATTTGTTTGAGAATATTACAAACAAGCAACTTCACAAACAACATCACAGCTGGAGCTAACACTCCAGGTTTTTACCACTCATTATGCAACCACCTGTTTCATCCTATCTGCTCCAAAATATATTCTCCTATATTGTTCCTGTGTGTGCAAAATTTTATTGAAGAGTAGCTCTGTCTTACACAATGTTGGGAAAGGTACTTTGAAACCCTATCTTTACAAGCTACTCATAATTTAAAGTAGATAAACTACAGTAAAGCAACTCTTTCAAAACGCAGTTAGCTGTAAGTAGCTAACTATTTTAAAGCTATTAAAATAATATATTTTTTTACTTTGAACTTTGAAGAGAATGATGTAACATTCTGATTATTTAATTATATATTTATAATATTATTATATATAATTATATATTTATATATTTATATATTATATATTTATAAATAATTATATATTTATATATAGATGGTCTCAAGATGGCGCCGAGTATGGCTGCTGCGTCGCGAGCTCCGTCAAAACACTGCAGTTTATTGTTTGTTTTGTTTACAGTTCTGTGTTTTTTTGTCTTGGATGTTGTCTGCCTTATTGTGTACGACAGACAAACGCTTTTGGACATTGGTTCGGCAATCACACACCGAAAACCGGACTTCACATTCCTCAATGCCGACCCGCGGTTTACAAACACGCCAGCGGATCCCTTTGTTTGGGCTGCCCGGCCGCGGAAACGCAGACGGAAAAGGGGAAAAAGAGCCGGCGTTCTCATCAGATTAAGACGTCGCGCAAATCGCCCCCCGCTACCCAGTATACTACTGGCAAATGTTCAGTCAATGGACAACAAGCTCTGCGAGCTGAGAGCGCGGATCTCTTTCCAACGAGAGACGAGAGAATGCTGTGTTATCTGTCTTACGGAAACCTGGATGTCCGCGGAGATTCCAGACTCGGCCATCGAACCCACGGGTTTCTCCGTGCACCGAGCGGACAGAGCGAAAGACCTCTCAGGTAAAAGCAGAGGTGGAGGTGTATGTTTTATGATCAACAAATCATGGTGTGATCAGAGGAATATACATTTTATCAGGTCTTTCTGCTCTCCTGATCTGGAATTTCTCATGCTTCTGTGTCGACCATTCTGGCTACCGAGGGAATTCACAGCGGTCATTATCACTGCTGTGTACATCCCCCCACAAGCCGACACAGACCGGGCACTTAGGGAACTGTATGGCAGTATAAGTCAGCAGGAAACCGCGCACCCTGAGGCCGCGTTCATTGTTGCCGGGGACTTCAACAAAGCCAAGTTCAAAACAATAGCACCAAAATACCATCAACACATCAGCTTTAACACACGAGGGGACCGGGTTTTGGATCATTGCTATTCTCCTTTCCGGGATGGCTACAAATCCCTCCCCCGCCCACCATTTGGCAAATCTGACCACTCTTCCGTTCTGCTTCTGCCCGCTTACAGGCAGAAACTGAAACGGGAAGCACCCGCCCTCAGAATGATCCAGTGCTGGTCGGACCAATCAGACTCTGCGCTACAGGACTGTTTTGATCACGCGGACTGGGAGATGTTCCGGTCTGCCTCCGATGACGACATCGAGGTTTACGCTGATAGCGTAACGTGTTTCATCAGAAAGTGCGTAGAGGACGTTGTTCCGACAAAAAATATACGGATCTACCCCAACCAGAAACCATGGGTTAACGGCGATGTTCGCGCGGCACTTACTGCGCGGACCACCGCTTTTAATTCCGGGAACGCGGAGGAGCGTAAACAAGCCAGTTATGCCCTCCGTAACTCCATCCGTGCAGCCAAACGCCAGTACAGGCACAAAATTGAAGAACAGTTTAACACCACTGACTCCAGAAGTATGTGGCAGGGAATTAACACCATCACGGACTATAAACGGAATAAAAACTCCGCCATGAACACCGCTGCCTCTCTCCCGGACGAGCTTAATACATTTTATGCTCGTTTCGAGGACAACAACACCGCCCTCACAGAGAGAGCACTCGCGGCCGATACTACGGATGATGGTTCACTCTCCGTCTCTGTTGCGGATGTAACCCGATCCTTTCGACGGGTGAACATCCGTAAAGCCACGGGTCCAGACGGCATTCCGGGCCGCGTCATCAGAGCATGCGCGAACCAACTGGCTGGTGTTTTTACGGACATTTTCAACTTGTCCCTATCCCTGTCTGTAGTCCCCACATGCTTCAAAACATCAACCATTGTGCCTGTACCGAAGCAATCAAAAATCACTTGCTTAAATGACTGGCGTCCTGTTGCCCTCACCCCCATCATCAGCAAATGCTTTGAGAGGTTGATCAGAGATCACATCTGCTCTGTTCTGCCCACCTCTTTGGACCCATTGCAGTTTGCCTACCGTAACAACCGCTCCACTGATGACGCCATTGCATCTACAATACACACTGCTCTTTCCCACCTGGACACTGCTTTTCCCACTGACCCTCAACACTGGAGCCCCGCAGGGCTGTGTTCTCAGCCCACTCCTGTATTCCCTTTACACACATGACTGTGTGGCAACACATAGCTCCAATGCCATCATTAAGTTTGCTGACGATACGACGGTTGTAGGTCTGATCACTGACAATGATGAAACGGCCTACAGAGAGGAGGTGCACACTCTGACACGCTGGTGTCAGGAGCACAACCTCTTCCTCAACGTCAGTAAAACCAAGGAGCTTGTGGTGGACTTCAGGAAGAAAGACAGAGAGCACAGCCCCATCACCATTAATGGAGCACCGGTGGAGAGAGTCAGCAGCTTCAAGTTCCTCGGTGTCCACATCACTGAGGAACTCACATGGTCCGTCCACACTGAGGCCGTTGTGAAGAAGGCTCACCAGCGCCTCTTCTTCCTGAGACGGCTGAGGAAGTTCGGAATGAACCACCACATCCTCACACAGTTCTACACCAGTACTGTAGAGAGCATCCTGACTGGCTGCATCACCGCCTGGTACGGCAATAGCACCGCCCACAACCGTAAAGACCTGCAAAGGGTGGTGCGAACTGCCAGAAACATCATCGGAGGTGAGCTTCCCTCCCTCCAGGATAACAGACGGTGTGTGAATAAAGCTCGGAGGATCATCAGAGACTCCAGTCACCCGAGTCATGGGCTGCTTTCACTGATTCCATCAGGCAGGCGGTATCGCAGCATCAGGACCCGCACCACCCGACTACATGACAGCTTCTTCCCACAAGCAATCAGACTTTTGAACACATGATCTCTCACAATCAACAATCAGCACTGCACTTTATTAATTATCACTCTGTCAATATATTCTCCCAATTCAATTAGTGTTTATATATATTTATACCCGTATCTAGTGTATGTGTATTCTACATTGTGTGTATTGTGTACATTTGTTATGTAAATTGTTGTGTAAGTATGTGTACATTTGTTATGTAAATTGTTTTGTGTAAATATGTTGTTTATTGTAAAGTGGTTTATGTCTCGTCACTGTCATGACTGCAATACAAGAATTTCACCTACTGTTGCACTCGTGTACACAGTAGTGTGACAATAAAGTGATTTGATTTTGATTTGATTTGATTATTTTTATTTGGAATGATCAAATAATATTATTTAATTCTTTCAATAGTTTGCAGAATTAATATCAATGATTGTTATATATTCAATTAGAGTGACAAAAAAAGTTACATTAAATTGAACAAATAATCTGATACTAATAATACACAATAAATTGAGTAACCACCCTGTTATATAACTGAGTTGAAATGTGATGACTAGCAATTAACAGAAGCAATTAAGTGAATGTTTCACCTCAAAAAAGGAGATGGTCCTTTTAAGTAAATTCAGTGATTAATTTACGTGAACTAATTAATTTACATTAACTGTCCGACGGAACCAAATCTAAAAAATGAATTGCAGTTCCCAGTACCATATATGATATAATAATTCATTTTAACTGGTTCATTTATATCAGGGGTGACCAACCCTGCTCCTGGAGAACTACCTTCCTGCAGAGTTTAGCTCTAACACACCTGCCTGTCATTTTCAAGTAATCCTAAAGACCTTGATAAGCTGGTTCAGGTGTGTTTCATTAGGGTTGGATCTAAACTCTGCAGGAAGGTCGCTCTCCAGGAGCAGGGTTGGTCACCCCTGATTTATATGAACTGTGCAAAAGAATCAATTCACTTATATTCACAAATAGCTAAACAACTGGTGTGGTGGTGGCGTAGTGGGCTAAAGCTCTGAACTGGTAAGCAGAAGGCTTTTAGTTCGATCCCCACAGCCACCACCATTGTGTCCTTGGACAAGGCACTTAACTCCAGGTTGCTCCAGGGGGATTGTCCCTGTAGTAAGTCCACTGAAAGTCACTTTGGATAAAAGAGTATGCCAAATGCATAAATGTAAATGTAAACTGTCACGCTACTTGAAAATTAAGTTAAATCATAACTGTTCAATCATGAAAAAAACCTTTTTACCAGTCTTATTCAACTCTTTAAAGTTCTGAGATGTATTTTATTCAAATACTGTAAATTATGTTTAATCAAGATCTGAATGTCTGCAGCATTCAATGCTTTTAACCAACAACTGTTTATCTACACTCCAGTGGAGATGGGTTTCCAGAATTGCACATTTATAGATAGTTATCATCCTTGGCAGCAGAGTGTCCAAAGTCAGTGGGAAAGGATCACTCTCTACAACTTGCACCGACTTGCTAAACTTCATCAAAACTGAGCTCTCCTTCCCTCACCCGAGGCCCCTAACTCAGTCTATCTTCCTCCCTGCTTAGTGTCACACAGTTTTCATTGACAACCTTCCATTGTAGAAAAACCTATCCTTCATGACCAATTCACATTTATGGACAACATTGCAATAATTGCCTAAATAGCCACTTTATAGTACACAACACTGGCAAAAACCAAGTAATTTCATGTGTCCTACTCTTCCCAGGCTCCAGTTATTTATTGGCAAGATTGCTTGTTTCTCATGGGCATATCTGCATCTGCAAGTATGAGAAAATACTCCAGCTTTTTGTTGCTCATTGTGCAACCATTAGTTTTTTCCATCTCCTCCAAGATATCTTCTCCCATACTTTTCCAGTGTTAAAAATATTTGAACTGTTCAGCAGCTCTTCTCTATAAAAGTTTAATATAGCCTGTTCATTAGAATGCCACTACTCAAAAACTCATTCTGCCAGTCCCCCTCAACCCTTACAAGTCAAAATGTAGGAATTCAAATAAATGTTAAAGTTTCCAAGAACAATCTGTCTTTAAATTTTGCCATTCTACCTTGCTTGAAAAAAGCTAAGCTGAGGGGTTTTGGGCACTTTTCATAAGGTCAGGCTGGGAGACCAACTACACAGCTAGACCATCTTTAACCAACTAAGACCAGCAAACCAGCTAAAGCTGATTTATGCTAAAATCATTGCTTCACATCTCAGGCGTAAGGAGTCATTTAGCAGACACTTTTATCCATAGCATCTCACAGTACAAATGAGAGGGAGACTCCACTTGGAACAACCTGGGATTACACACAGATACTCAGGAACTCATTGATGTTAGCTCATGTCTTGTTGTTGTAAACTGAACTAGCATCCATCCGGTTACCGGCCCTGATCTTAAGCTACCATTCCCCACCACATTTACCCTCTAGAATTACACATTACACCTTTACTCAGGTCTCCACACTGGCTGCCCCATTCAAAGTCAAGATGGTGTTATTTGCCATTAGCAGATGGAAAACTGTAGGGACAGTTCCACTGGAGTACCCTGAAGCACCTATTGGAGTGCTTTGCTTAAAGACACAACAGTGATTTTGGAATGCATTAACTCGTGGGTTCAGTTCAGTTCATCCATTTCTGGTAATAAGCCTGCAGCCTTTGCAATACAGGCCCAAGTCCTTGCCTACACTGTTAATGAGCTTACTCAGTACTTAGTTTACTAAGAGTAAGGGGTATGGGTTAGTGTTTACTTACAAGGTCAAGTTGAAGGGGTGTGTTCACCCTTTCTCTCCGGCCTATTGATGAGCTGAATACGTTCACTAGTAATTGTTATAGCAAAAGGTAATCAAAACATATTTAATCATGTGCATTTATTCAAGCAAGTGTTTTATTGTGTTAAAGTTTTAGGTCATTAATTACTGACACAAATACATTCCTAGCATACACCACTAAAAGTATATTTCTGCCTAACTTTTCTCTGTTGAAGTATTGTTCTATTGTCATTTTTGTTCCAGCTGGATAATGCCTGAATCCCATTGATGCCTGCCTCAACTTTGAGAAAAAGTTTGTGTTCTGTCTAATAATGTCATTGCGGGGATAGTTTGTAGTTTGTAAGAATCTGAACAGTGTGTCTAAATGGAAGACTCATCTCTGATCCATTTCTGCTTACCAACTTGACTTAGTGACTTAAAAATGTAATCTTTGAATGATTGCATTCATGTAGTTAAACAGAACACCATGTTTGTAAGATTCACCTATCACTGTTCACCTATCAGATCTGATTTGCATTTGCATAATTATGGTTGTTTCTGTAATCTAAGTTAGTTTGAGGTTAGATTAGCATTTTCTGTTTCTGTCTGTTGCCTTTGGAAATGTGGAGACCTTTGTCTTCAGTAAACTCACTCTCTCTCTCTATTGAATGAACATTCTGGTCTCTTTACTGGGTTTAACTGAATTTCCCTACAAAGTGGAGTCATACTACGAGTTCTAAGCACATATATAGATCAAGTTAAGTCATATTTACCAGAGGGAGCAAAGCTAATAGTCAACTAATGTAAAGATAATTAAATTAGTTTTATGAAAATTACTTCATTACTTCAACCACGCATTAAAAAAATAATATACGTCATGTAATATGCTGCAAGTCTATTGTCTTATGCTTATCCACTGGTACAACATAAAAAATAGCTTTTAGTATTGTTCATTGTGTATTTGCTATAGTTTGACTTCTGTCATTTGTTTTCGACATGAATATATGACATGTTGTAAAAACACATGCCCAACATAGATATAGGAGCTTCCTGGTTGCACTATAAGGCAGTGTACGACTGATGTTGTATGTATATGTGTACTGATAGTTAGGGAAATACTGTAATAATCTTCCACAAACCAATAGTTGGAAACAGTCCACATATAAACATTTTCCTTATATTTGTCTGTTGATTTAGCTTTCCAAGTGCTCAGTTTGTAGACCTGTCTACTTGTTTGAGATGGAATTACCTCAACCTTTATTTAGACAACAAAAGCAATTAGGGGGATTCAAAGTTTTCAAGCATCTCACAAATGAGTCACTCATTTGCTATCTTACAAAATGAATGTTTACTTTGATTCACATGCAGCAGCCTGTATTCTTTGTTGTGAGCTGAGATGGATGGTGAGGGGCCAAATTCATATCATGCAGCTCAAGGTCTGTTTTATTTGGTGCACAGAAATGTACAGAAGCTGTATTCTGAAATGAGAGAGAGCAGGTTCTGTCCACAACCATCGCTGCTGAAAGCATGCAGCAAGAGCTATCCACAGCCTGCGGGTCTATGCTAGTGCACTGGCGCTGTCCACCACAGATGGTGCTGAAATCCATCACACATGCAGCTCCAGAGCTGTGACGCAAATTGTGACACTGTCAAAAGGATCAATTATGCCAGGAATGATTCTGCAGATTACAGTAGAGTGGTCCCTGCTTGGAAAAACGAGAGAGTGTAACAAATTCAAGTCCACAAGGTAATATTTTATTTGAATTACTGTTTCTGTCATCCTCTCGACTTTTGTTTCTGTGACTGTAAAATCACCTTTCGTGTACACTTTCTTTTTTCTTTCTTTCTTTCTTTCTTTCTTTCTTTCTTTCTTTCTCTCTCTCTCTCTCTCTCTCTCTTTCTCTCTCTCTCATACAAACACACACACACACAGTCACTTCCCCATTTGTTTGGCTCCCTTATGGAGGTGTGTTCATCAATAATTCATATGCATGGCTCTGGACTGATGCAAGTGTGTATAGGATGAATGAGCAGGATGGAGTGATCACACATAGGAAGAAAGACAGGGATAGAGAGCGAGAGACAGTGAAAAGGGAGAAAGTAATGATCCGTCCTTGGCTATCAAGCACAAACATAGCTGTGACGAAAACCATTGTCCACGTCCAAATTATCTCGACTTGTGACAATGCCTGCAGAATTATTGTTTGCTTATGCTGAGATTTGGATTCAATCGTATGTCTGATTGGGCGTGGCTATGTTTGATGTTCAGGGTATATGTGTGTATGTCCTTGCGAGTGTTGCCTTATCTTCTCTATTAATCAAACAAGTGCTAATGAATCACTCAGCGTATGGATTTTCATTCAGTGCTCTGCTTTATTGCAGACTATTTAAGCAACCCCCTCCCATTCCTGCTTCATCTTCATCTCCTGCTCTGTCATTTACTCTCTCTCTCTCTCTCTCTCTCTCTCTCTCTCTCTCTCTCTCTCTCTCTCTCTCTCTCTCTCTCTCTTCCATATGGATATGGGCTGTTGTTTCCACCATTTAGCTATTCAATCTCTCCACTCTTTTGTACTACTCTATACTGTTCTCTCATTATTAAAATTAAGTGTGTGCGTGTGCATGTGTATGTGTGTGTGTGTGTGTGTGTGTGTGTATGGCAAACCATCCTTCTCTCTTTCTCTCTCTCTTTCTCTCTCTCTCTCTCTCTCTCTCTCTTATATAAAAATCTCGCTCATTCACTCCCTTGGTAGCTCCTTCTTGTGATTCAATTTCCTGAAGCTACAAACATAAGCCTGATACAAGATGTGAAAAAACACAATCGTCCTCTTGCAAACACACACAGAACCACAGGCATGCGCATTTACACTCGCAGCTTTTTAAAACTGCAGAACAAACTAGCATGGTCACACCACATGTCTAACTGTTACAACCTTGCAAAAAGTGGGGCGTTTGGCCAAGAATCAACCCAGGCTCACATATGCTGTGTTGCCCTGAAAGTGTGTGTGCGCTTCTTTGTGCCAACCTCTTACAGAAGAATAAACTCCAAATAAACTTTGTCTATCCCCTTTCTGTTGCTCCAAGTCATTCACAGTGTATAGAAGCCTATACATGATCTGTAGATCTGTCTGTTTCTCTATCTTTCCTTTATGTTAATGTAGAATGGAATCTTATATTTCCAGTAAAGCCGCTGATTTTCTAGCAACTCGTACTTCCGTAGGTAACCGATGAAACTAATGGCATTATTGAAATACATTTTTGTAGACGATGCCTTTTTGAATTCTTGAACTATGAAATATCCTAATAGAAGCTTTTTGTACTTCCAGCACAAGCTCATCCTTTTCAAGATGGGCAGAGTGTGTTCATAAGAATGACCTTAAAGTACTGCATCTGTGGCACAAACAATCATTTCAATTCATCCCTTGTTGTGTATAAACGAATGGGAAATGTGTTTAAAGTAAATACATTTATAATGTAAGCACACTGTTTCAAACCATAAAAAACCATAACACTTAAAGCCTTAGAGGAGGAACAATTCACTCAATAATGAAAGTTCTCTCATCATTCAAACTCTCAAACCTAACTTTATTTTCACTCCTGCATAATCAAACTTGCAAGAACCAATGTAGTTTGGTTCCACTGTCAAACCTGATGAAAACATCATTATGTCCATTATATAATTGTCTGTGGTGATGTAATACATAGACCGTAAAGTAAAACACCTCGGAATATTCCATTACTGAGCCACAGACATGCACACACTCATTTCCCGCAGTTGAAGTAGGGCAGGTGGTCTGAGTTTGGCAGTTCTGCATCCTTTAATCATGGGCTGGAAAAGAGGTTGATACACATGGGGGTGCTGACCTCCTGTCTGTCCCAGCAGGATGATGCGACCTGGGGCAGGAAGGAGACGCAGGACCCCTGGGACCTCCCTATATCCATGCAAAGGGGTGGGTGGTGCAAACAGGCCCCATACAGGCTGCAAAGAGAGTCATTTGACATTAAATATACATAGTACAGAGAGAGGATGAAAAATACATATACTGGCCCCAATCTTTAAAGCCTCATCCATATTTCATGCCCAAAAGATCTATTTTCCCTTGCTTTTGCTTTCACTTTCACTTTCTTTTTCTCATTCTATAGTCAATTCAATTCAAAGGGGCTTTATTGGCATGAATGTATACAATACAGTATTGCCAAAGCAGAATATCTCTGTTCATCTCTTTTAGTGTGTATGCGCTGTTTGTTGTGGACAACATGTTTAATTCTGTATTCATGGAATCTTTAGGAAAGGAGAAGGTAGAGAAGAACATATGGAACAGAAGGACACCTTAGCATCACTGATGTCATAGAACTCTCTAGAACACTGAGCAAGAAATTCTCTCTTTCTCTATCAAGTTACATTTCAAACCACTCTTTCTCCATTGCTACAAATTTTCCAATGCACACACTCACACACACACATACAGAATGAACTCTCTTTCTCATTCATTTACTCAGCCTCATCCATTAGAGTGGAGAGTGGGCGAGTCTAGACCCCAATCTAAAAATAGGCCACACTAAGACTACAGATCTTGCTCACACACTCGCGTTCTGTCTCTCATAAGCATGCGCACAAACAAAAACCTGCAACACATTATAATTTAAATGATAGAATAGGTATTGTCGGGGGGGCTGGGTATCTCAGTGGTAAAGAATCTGGCTACCACCCATGGAGTTCGCTAGTTCGAATCCCAAGGCGTGCTGAGTGACTCCAGCCAGGTCTCCTAAGCAGCCAAATTGTCCCGGTTGCTAGGGAGGGTAGAGTCACATGGGGTGGTCGCTATAATGTGGTTAGTTCTCGGTGGGGCGCGTGGTGAGTTGGACGTGGATGCCGTGGTGGATGGCATGAAGCCTCCGCACATGCTATTTGTCTGAAGCAACGCGCACAATAAGCCATGAGAAAATATTCATGGATTGACGTCTCAGATGTGGAGGCACTACATGACCACGAGAACTTAAAAGCACATTGGGAATTGGGCATGCCCAATTAAATTGGGCATGCCCAAATTAAAAAAATTATAATCTATTGTCATAGATTATACTCTTCCAAAAATTATTGGATTGTCAACATCAGTTTCATATATCTAATATCCTCCCCTCACATCTCACATCTTTTTAGACTTTGTCTTTTAGACTTCTTGTACATGAAAATTTTCTTTTTGGACTTCCTGCATAAGCTCACACACACACTCTCATACACACACACACACACGCGCACACACTTATTTAGTTAAATATATGACATGGACCCTGTCGACAGCATCGATCTGTTGCTGCAATGCACTATAACACAGTGTAAGGAAAAGATGGTAAATGTCAATACAAATCATTACTGATGCAACATGTATTCAAATGTATTGATGTAACTATTATGTAATATTACACACAGATTCTTTTGTAGATACAAAGTGATACGTTGCATCATATTTGTATATGTCAAGGCATGCACAGTACATATGAAATACTAAAATAAAGATGAGCAGTGCTGTAATGGTTAGTACATGTGCTCCCACCAGAAGTATGAGTGGAGAGGAGTGGGAGCAGAGTGAGGAGTGGAGCGGCATGATTTTGCCTGGAGTGAGGAGCGGGTTTTTTTAAAAATCGGAGCGTCATTGTTTTCTCTAGCTCCAAGAGCGCTCCACTAATGCTCCATCACGGGCAAAACACCTGTTAACGGACCTTAATGCAATAAATAATACACCACGTGTTAAGCAGTGTTAAACACTATTGGCATGAAGGAAAGATGTAATTTCTGATATAACCAGAAAGAATGTGATAAAAAAAAAAATACAAATCTAAAATTTAGCGGCACTTGGTAATGTCCGACCTCCAGCGTGAAGGTTACTTTGGCTTTCTGTTTTCACGCTCCCTATTATTAAGCTAAGCTTGTGGTAAAGCTTGACTTAACAACATACTTGTGTCTTGTCTCTTTATTCTTATGTCAACTGGCATATAGTGAAAATTAATTATGGGATGGTGAAGGAGAACACGAGTGGGGAGGTGATTGCCACGATAAAAGGTTTGTTGTGAAATCCTAAAAGATGTGTCTAAAAACCACAATGATAATCCGTTCACATGTGGAGAGAAAATCTTAAAGGTCAGAAATACAGATATCCCCTATTAAATATTTTTAATAATCATATCAACATTCTAATCTAATGCATCTCAATCTTAAATGTAAGCTATTATGTCCAGCATTAAAGAGAATTGCACTTTTAACGACGTAAAACAAAGGAACTAATCAACATGTTAATATTACGTAGTTTTATATTAATCAATTGCCATCTAAATTTATTTTAGTGCCGTAGGCTAATTTATGTGTTATACATTTGCAGATGAAGAAGCAGTTGGATTATACATGCAGAAGAATTGAAACGACATGATTTGAATCTAGGATTTAACCTTTTAATCCTGGAATTCCTCGGCATCATAAAGTAACGGTCCAAGCCTCAACTTCCTACTGAAGGCCTGTCTTTGGACAATAAAATGGTCAAGACTTTCTAAACATCCTAATTTAATGCAAAGTATCATGGGTCAGAAAAGCCCCTCTGCACGACCTCCTGAACTTCCACGCAGAGTTAAAGCAGACTTTTCCTTGAAAGGTTTCCAAAATACCATCAGATTTGCACGAATCGAATACTAATACATTTCATCTTAATCCAGGAACATTTTACACAGTCACAGTACTTTATTGATTTAGCCTTCTAAAATGTACAGAATGCATTTAAATCCACGATTTATACAAGACCTAGTCTTGCTAGGTAATTCTGAAATTTTCTTTGAACTGTGGTAACTTGTATAACTTACAAATGAATGATTATAGCCTGATGGACCTCTTTATAATGTGTGTAATGTTTTATCCATGTGGTATAACCAACGAAATAACCAGTATGATTTGTAACCAGGGATTTTCATGTTTTGTTAACTACACGTATAATATCCATGAAAAAAATGTCATGTTTATTATGTAAGCATTCACTGGCATATGCAGAGAAAGCTGATGACAACGAAGATCATGTCTCTTGTACCATTCTCAAGATATAAAAGTTCATGTTTAAATATGCACTTTTTGAGCAGGAGATTTGTAAGAATCTGAAACAAAGGTCCATAAATCAACTGTCAGAAAAGACAGCCCAGTTGACCATGTGACTCTGGAAAGTCACTTCTGATTGGAGCAGGACACCTTTGGGGATGCGGCCAATTTCAGTTCAAATGTTTCCAAACAGGAAGAACACGCTCTCTTCGCTCCTCTCCCTTCCTCTCTTCTCTTTGCTCATCTGGTTGCTTCGCAGACTGCCAGATCCATACCATGTGAGGCCCAAGAATGCTCATTAATCTCTAAGGTTCACACACCCATGAGAAGGCTTCGCTTCAAAGCCAACCTCATCATTCATAGACAATAACTTCAATCTTCAAAACATCGACACAACAAACTTTCGACCAAGTGCCAAGAACCAAGCAACACAAAGAACGCAAGGAAGCACAACAAAGACACGCAAGCATATCTCCAATGTTGTGCTCAAAGTGCTGGTGTTTTAATTAAATAATTTGGGTAATTGGATAGCAAATTGATGTAGACTCAAAGAAGGATAAATGTTTCTTAAAGTATTGTCAACCGACTCCATAAAGTTCATTTTCACTGTACTGACCATTTATTTCACATTCTGTCACTCTTTTCACCAACCTATGTATACGTGTATATGTGTTCGATTAGATTATGTTTAGAATATTACTCCATGAGTAATGTATGTCTGTATTGAAAAATAATTGACTGTGGTATATTTTGATAAATAATCTCATCCCTGTTTCTACAAGATTTCTCTTCAAAGCTGTACCTAAATACATGTGATATTATATTCAATAAGCCATGAGAAAAATATCACCCCAATAAGTTAATTAATCATAATTCACTTATTAAAGAAAATTCCTTACAGTAGAAATTGTGAGCGGATACAAGAAACATGTATTACAATTTTAATGGTGGAGAATCTATAAAGACAAATAATCTAGTTATTTGTAATTTCTCATTTATAATGGTTGTCAAATATGACTAATTCCATTATATATTTAATTACCTAATAATGTACAATAAGGACAGTTTAATTTAGTTCATAGCTCACGTATTTCGAGACACTAAATTTCATTCTAAATTTAGCATACCAAATATTCTTACATATAATGGTGTGAGAATGAGGGCAATTTAACAGTTCCCTCCTAAATGTTGCATACCAAATATTTTACAAAGCTCAGAAAATGCGAATAGAGGAAGATTTAAAATCTTACAAAAATAAAAATGCTAGTATTTCTAAAACTGAACTCTGCATTAGACATATGGTTTTGACAGTCTTATCTAGTTTTGATTAAAAAAAAGTGTAAAACGTTCTGAGAATGTTTTTTTTTTTTTCTCGTTCACAGAATAATAGGGCAAGGTTAATTAAAAAAGGTTAATTGATTTTTATCAGGAATAATACATTACTGCATATTTCTTAAGTTACACATTTCTCTAGTGGTCCTCTTCGATAATCATTTGTACCAAATCTCTCAGAGGTGCTCTTCTCTAATAAGCTCCATCCTACAAATCATCCATGCATGGATCGGGAAGAGAAGCTTCCAGATTGGCACCCTGTGATGTATGACTCATACACAGGAAGCTAAAACTACATTATCTGTGTTCTCAAGCCTGAAAAGGAATATCTAGGTACTGAACTGCTGAACAACTGTAGTACCTTTAATGGGGTCATGAAATGCTATTTTTTACTATAATGTAATTATCTTCCCTGACCTCCACTGATAATGTTAGTAGAGTTTTTAGCACTAATAAATTAGTATAAATTAATAAATTATAATTTTCCACCCAGTTTCTTGCCCTCTGCCTGAAACGCTCCATTTTGACCACAGAGTCTCCTTTAAACTTCAATGTAAACGGCCACTGTTCTGATTGGTTAACATCTTACAGCCCCTTGAAGTCATATTTGAAACTCATTTGGGTAGCTCAGTGGTAAAGATGCTGGCTACCACCCCTGGAGTTTGCGAGTTTGAATCCCAGGGCATGCTGAGTGACTCCAGGCAGGTCTCCTAAGCAACCAAATTAGCCTGTTTACTAGAGTTACACGGGGTAACCTCCTCCATGGTAACAAGCTCAACGAGTCATATGATAAGATGCGTGGGTTGACGGTCTCAGACACAGAGGCAGCTGAGATTCATCCTCCGCCACACCATTCACTACGCCACCACAAGGACTTAGCGCAAAATTAGGAATTGGACATTCTAAATTGGGAGAAAAAGGGGAGAAAATCCCCTCAAAAAAAGTATCCACTACTAAACCTACTCTTAAAAGAATATTTTCTCCAAAAGTGTACTCAAGTACCGGAGAAAACACCCACAATACTACCCACCTCTGGTCAAGTCCAAGTCTTTTTAACTGCACCATCCTTCAATAACAGTTCCTTTGCTAAGCTTGAATCTTATTATGACTGGTTCAAAAGCAGTCCACGCATATACATAGTCCATAGCATGATGAATAGACATGCACACATAGGTGCACTGAGGTTCAGATCAGCAGAAACGTACACTCCAACAATTAAAAATAGCGCAGATGGGTCGAAAGAATAGTATGTTGAGCAGTTTGTGTTCTCTCCTTCTCTGTTTGCATGTTCTGGGGCATGTAAATACAACTGAGCAATGTCTCGTGATGTCACAAACACACAGTTTTGCCTCCACCAGCTTGGCGGAATAGCTTAAACAGCTAGTGACCTAACCGGGAAAGCCCAGAGCATGTTCAACTAGTTATTTATACTTGCTATGTGTAGAAATATTTAATCTAATTACTTAAGATAGCGATGTGTGCCAGCCAGATTTGGCTAAGGCTTACCTTGTTAAAGAAGTACTTGTGACAAGGCCAAAAGCACAGCTTAAGGCCTTTTCACACCAAACGCGAACCTGTGACGTGATTTCTTGCCGCATCTCACACCTGGAATGAATGTTTGTGTCAGCAAAGTGAAGCTTTTTTTACGGTGTGTCAAAAACAATTCTCAGCATAGCGGAGTAAATTTGAGCTGTGAACCATGTGTCAGGAGCTGCTGCAGTTCCCAAAACCAGCAAAACAGGTGGCGCTACAGCACAGAAAGCTGTTTTCACCACCGAAATTAAATGCTAAAGCAGTGAGGACGTGTATTTAATTTGCATCAAATGCCTTAATACACCCCCTTTTTTTTAGCAAAAACCATGAAAATGACATACCTGAACATAAATGGTTGTATTTACTGGACCCTTTGGAGTATGGACACAGTTGTAGTACCTCTTGCAAGAAGACACTTTGGGCTTTATTTCCCAAGTTTCAGAATTAATATATGTTGTTCCCCGTCTGTTCTCACTTCGACGTTGTGTCGAAGAAGCGACACTAGGGGTCTCTCTTGAGCGGGGATGCCTCTTTTCTATGAAAAAAGGCCAATGAGAGTTGGCGAACAGTATTTGCATACCCTGCCCCCGGATACGGATATAAAGGCGAGGGAAATACGCTCGTTCATTCAGTAATTTTCTTCGGAGCCAATGGTCGTGTATGCAGTCAGCTGCGAGTAACACACCAGTTTCCTGCTTCTATCCTCTGACACTCTGCTTTGCTGTTGGATTTACGGCGCACTTCAGCGGCTTTTCTCTTCTCTGCACGGCGTGCAGTTTGCCCCTGGGTGCTTCTACAGCGCAGAGTTAAAAGAGTTTCCTATAAAGAGTAATTTTCTCTGTAAAAGATTTATTTCTCTGAAAGAGCAATACACAGCGGCGTTGAACATCCTTTTCAGGATGCGTCTTTATAAAGATGCCATTCAACCCCTGTGTAGTTCCTGGATGCGGTAGAGTGCTCTCTGCTTCAGACGGCCACAGGCGCTGTCTCATGTGTCTGGGCGCCGATCACACCGAGGCAGCGTTTGTGGATGGTTCATGTTCTCACTGCGAGAACATGACCATGGCAACGTTGCGGTTGCGGTGTGCTTTCAATAGAAAGCACGCCACTCCAGCCCTCCATTTGTCAAAAGCCCACGGAACGGAAGGCAGAACGGCCCACGGGTATATGGCGATTCCCCAGGTGGATAGGGCCGTTGCGCTCCATCTTTGTCCCGGTAACCCTACCACCTGGCGCAGATCCCCTATACTCCCTTCCAAGGCCTGTAGGACAACATCCTCGTTGAACAGAAAAGCCTACAGCGCCGCGGGACAGGCCGCTTCTGCCTTGCACGCCATGGACATCCTGCAAGTCCACCAGGCCAAGGCGCTCAGGGATCTGCACAAGGGTAGCCCTGACCCCGATGTGCTGCAGGAACTGCACTCAGAAACCGACCTTGCCCTCAGAGCCATGAAGGTCGCTGCGCAGGCACTCGGGCAGGCGATGGCCACCCTTGTGGTCCAAGAACGTCATCTTTGGCTCAACCTGGTCAAGATGCGTGAGGCCGACAAAGTTCGCTTCCTCGACACCCCTGTCTCCCAGCTTGGCCTCTTTGGCGACACCGTCGAGGACTTCGCCCAGCAGTTCTCTACAGTGAATAAGCAGACGGAGGCCATCTCTCAAATCCTGCCTTGCCGCAAACCTTCCGCCACGGCCACTGCCCCGTCTGCTCGCCGAGGGCGTCCCGTAAGGCTCCCAGGCGCTCCTGAGACAGACGACCCAGTGACACAGACATTAGCTTCGGAGGTGGTAAGACTGCTCCGTCCCCAGGTGGAGGGCCAGTAGGAGAATCTTTTGTTCTTAAACAATTTTAATTTGCCGCCCCCTTTAGATGGGATTGCGGTACCCACATTCTCAATGAAAGAGCTATTCCCTATATCTCTGGGTCACCTGGCCCGCAACTGCCATTCTCACTGCACTCTGCCACCAGATCTCAACAGTCCCGGCTTCCTGGACACGGACCACCCGTCTCCAGCCCCACAACTGTCCCCCGGCCGGCCGGTTCCGATGAGTCTAGAGGACGCCTACCCTGGACATCCTCCTCAGTCGCTAACCACCCCCTGCCGGGTGTGCAGAGCAAGGTAAGTGCTTTGAGTCTTTTTTCAGCACCCCAGCCGCAGGTCGCCCTGTCGCCGCCCAACGCTGCCCTACCTGCTCCGCCCCACTGCAAAGCTCAGCCGGGTAGGTCAAAATGAACCGTCCCTTTGGTGCCCCTAGCGCAGAGGTTGGACACGTGGCTTTCACTACCCAACCCATCTCGCTGGCTGGCCCGGACTCGGATACACAATTCAGTTTGCCAGGCCCCCACCCCCCCTCATGGGCATCCGCTTTTCCACAGTACATGGCGAACATGCCCAGTCCCTGCGTGCAGAAATCGCTACTCTTTTGGCCAAAGACGCGATAGAGCCTGTCCCTCCAACCGAGATGAAGAAGGGTTTCTACAGCCCTTACTTCATCGTACCAAGGAAGGCGGCGGCTTATGACCAATCTTGGACCTGTGAGTTCTCAACCAAGCGTTGCACAAACTCCCGTTCAAAATGCTCACACAGAGACACATCTTAACCTGCGTCCGGTATCTAGATTGGTTCGCAGCGGTAGACCTGAAGGACGTGTACTTCCACGTCTCCATTTTGCCTCAACACCGCCCCTTCCTGTGGTTTGCGTTCGATGGCCAGGCGTATCAGAACAAAGTCCTCCCCTTTGGCCTGTCTCTGTCCCCTCGCGTCTTCATGAAAGTCACAGAGGCAGCTCTTGCCACGCTCCGAGAAGCTGTCATCCGCAAACTCAATTACCTCGACAACTGGCTTATCCTGGCCCACTCGCGAGAGTTACTATGCGCTCACAGAGACCAGGTGCTCAGGCACCTCAGCCGCTTGGGGCTTCAGGTCAACTGGGAAAAGAGCAAGCTTACTCCAGTCCAGAGCATCTCTTTTCTCGGTATGGAGTTAGACTCGGTCTCAATGCCCAGTCAGTGTTGAGGTGCCTCGCCACCTTCAGGCCAGGCACAGCAGTCCCCTTAAAACTTTTCCAAAGGCTCCTGGGGCATGTGGCGTCCTCCGCGGCGGTCGCACCGCTGGGGTTGATGCAAATGAGACCGCTCCAACACTGGCTTCAGACCCGAGTCCCGAGACGAGCATGGTGCCATGGCACGCATTGGGTGACAATCACCCCTGCCTGCCGCCAAGCATTCAAACCCTGGACAGACCTATGTTTCTTATGGGCAGGAGTACCCCTACAGCAGGTGTCCCCACGTGTCTTGGTCACGACCGACGCCTCCAGATCGGGTTGGGGTGCAATTTGCAACGGGCACGCAGTCGCAGGCCGTTGGAAAGGGGCCCAGCTGCATTGGCACATCAACTGCCTCGAGTTGTTGACCGTCCTTTTGGCCCTGCAGAAGTTTCTCCCGTGAGTTCGAGACAAACATATCCTGGTCAGGTCGGACAGCACCACTGCGGTCGTGTACATAAATTGCCAAGGCGGTGTACGCTTCCGACACGTCACAACTCGCCCATCATCTCCTCCTCTGGAGACTCAAGTCGCTCCACGCCACTCACATCCCCAGCAACCTCAATGTGATAGTGGACGCGCTGTCACGACAACGCTTGCCTGGTGGAGAGTGGAGGCTTCACCCCCACTCGGTTCAGCTGATCTGGGAACGGTTAGTCAAGGCTCAGGTAGACCTGTTTGCCTCCCGAGAGACGTCCCACTGGCCGCTCTGGTACGCCCGCTCAGAGGCTCCCCTCGGGGCAGATGCACTGGCACACAGCTGGCTGGTGGGGCTGCGCAAGTACGCTTTCCCCCCAGTGAGCCTTCTTGCACAGGTGCTGTGCAAGGTCAGGGAGGACGAGTCACTCTCGTGGCTCCTTACTGGCCCACCCGGGCCTGGTTCTCGGACCTCATACTCCTCGCGACAGCCCCTCCCTGGCGAATTCTCCTGAGGAAGGACCTTCTTTCTCAGGGACGGGGCATGCTCTGGCATCCGCACCCAGACCTTTGGAACCTCCACGTCTGGCCCCTTGATGGGAAGTGGAAGATCAAGCTGGTCTACCACCCACGGTCGTAGCCACGATCAACCAAGCCAGAGCCCCTTCTACCAGGCAACTCTACGCTCTGAAATGGCGTCTGTTCATGAATTGGTGTTCTTCCCCGGCAGAAGACCCACAGAGGTGCGCAGTTAGGTCAGTGCTCCTGTTCCTACAGGAGAGGTTGGAGGGGAGGCTGTCCCCTTCCACCTTAAAGGTGTATGTTGCCGCTATTGCAGCTCACCACGACACAGTAGACGGCAAGTCTCTGGGCAAGCACAACTTAAAGAGGTGCCCGGAGGTTAAATCCCTCCCGGCTAAACCTGTTCCCCTCCTGGGATCCCTCGGTGGTCCTCGCCGGTCTTCAGAGATCCCCTTTCGAGCCACTAGAATCAGCTGGACTCAGGGCCCTCTCTCTAAAGACGGCCCTGCTGATCGCGCTCGCCTCCATCAAGAGGGTCGTGGACCTGCAAGTGTTCTCTACTAATGACACTTGCCTGGAGTTCGGTCCGGCAGACACTCATGTGATCCTAAGACCTCGACCGGGCTATGTGCCTAAGGTTCCTACCACGCCCTTCAGAAGATCAGGTAGTGAACATGCAAGCGCTGCCCCGGGAGGAGGCAGACCCAGCCCCCTCACTGCTGTGTCCGGTACGTGCCTTGCGTGCCTACCTGGAACGCACCCAGAGCTTCAGGCGCTCTGAGCAGCTCTTTGTCTGCTTTGGAGGACAGCAGAAAGGGAATGCTGTCTCCAAACAAAGGTTGTCCCACTGGGTGGTGGACACCATTCTGTTGGCCTATCACACCCAGGCCGTGCCACCCCCTCTGCGGGTTCGAGCTCACTCTACTAGGAGCATGGCATCCTCATGGGCACTGGCTAGGGGCACCTCCCTAGCAGACATGTGTAGAACTGCAGGCTGGGCAGCACCTAACACCTTTGCAAGATTTTACAATTTCAGGGTTGAGTCAGTCTCGTCCCGTGTTCTCTCAGATCCGAGCCCGTAGAACTCGGTACACGTTGACGGTCTGACTGGGTGAATCGCTTGTTTCCAGCGCCTTTTCCCTCTGCCGAGGTAAAACAGTGAGCCTTCTTTCCCAGGAGACCCCCCTTAGGTCCCTGGTTGATTCCTCCCTAGCCCTTTTGGGTCCACAGTTCAGCGGAGGAACTTGCCGGCCCAGTCCACTACGGGTACCCCAGGCTACTCCTACTGGAATAGGTGCTCCACAGGTTAGGCCTCCTACGCGGACTCCTCCTGTGTGTACTTCCGCGGTACGTTCACCTTACGAGCTGACCCGCGTCTTCCTTGGGCAGTCTTTTTAGCTGCCCTCCAGTCGCCGTGTTGTTGCAACTCCCCCCCTCCCTGAGGCGGGATCTACCACCACGCCATTTTTTCCACATGTGACCTAAGAGGCCATGTGATGTATTTCACCACCTTTACCTCCCCTGTCGGGTGGGTGTGGCCTCCGCAGGGTCTTTTCCCCATGAAAGAATAGGAATTCGGGTAAGACCCCCTTCCCTCGATGCGGTAAGGGCCCCAACTGCTCTTGCTCTATGCCGAGAAAACATAGAGAGAAAAGAGGCCCAGCCAGGATTGGCCCGTTCCCTAGTTTGGAGCATCACCTTGTTCCCCCCTAGGGTAAACAAAAGGATTCTGACGACTTTTTGGGGGCATTGGGGAAGATTATGTGCAGTCTGAACACAGTTGGTCGCTTGTGCACGTAGAATACCTGCCCGCTTCTGTGTCAGCAGTACATGTACACGGCTCAGCGCATGGCGTGATTTGAAGTGGACCCCTAGTGTTGCTTCTTCGACACGACGTCTCGTTCCCTCCATCAGGGAACGGAGGTTACATACGTATCCGAGACGTTATTTTTTAAAGTTAGAGAAGCTGAAGTTTATAGTAATGGAAATATTTTGTGCTGAACATGATTTTATAATCTAAAAAACAATAATAAAAGTACCAAAACAACCCAGAAATACAATGTTCTCAAAGCCACAAGTCTAAAGAAGTTACGTTTCAGATTTGAATATGATCTAACAAAAAATTAGGTTGCCGCAAGCTTTTTTTCTCTGTAAAATCGCTGGAAGCGTACAGAGTAAAATTAAGGCTCCGCCATTCAAGATGACACAAAATCTGACTGCACTGCCTGGCTATTATGAATAAAACTACGCCGCATTTTTAAAAATAGACTTTGGAGGCTCATTTTTTTTATGAGACTCTAATATATATAAGATCAAATACAGTTTTACAACATTAATACAGCTCAGATTGCATAGTTTGTTGAAGAACGACGACGAAGGGTAAATCTTTCTGGCGAGATCTCATGTAAACAATGGAGAATATATCAATATTTCTCAGATTTATCACTTTTATGGACAAAAAGTGCTATTGGATGTTTTTCAATGAACGCTTGCCATGTAAAATTGATCCAAGTGTGGCGAATTCGATTCCTCTGGCGATTGCATTTTCATAACAAAGGTTTGCAGTCCCATTTTGATATTGCATGTTTTAATTTGTACTCCTGGCACAAATAACTAAATTGCTGTTTCTGGAGCATTTCTATCATGAAACAGAGATCAGATATCAATTTTGAGAACCTTTGAGAAGATGTATAATTTTTTTAATTTAATTAAATATATAGAAGGTAATTTATGTACTAAATGTAAGCAGAGTGACCTCACTACTGCGTGTGGGGGAATTGAGTATCAACAGGTTAAACACAGAAACAGTTTTTTTTCTCCAATGGGTTCTCTTAAAATGTAAATGATATTGCTCCATCACTGTCTTGCATCCTCTTTAAAAAGCTATCTGATATGGATCGTCTTTATATATTGCTGTATTTTATTCCTTTGCATTTAATATTATGTATGTTCTTTTATATCTCTAATATAACATATATCGCAGAATATTTGCCTTTTGTATCACCTTTTTTACTAAGCAAATGTACAGATCTTAAGTGTTTTTATTTTCCAAATATTAATCAAATTAATGCTGTGACCTGTAGCGAAATGGATGTCTTTGTATCACAATGCCTTTGTATGCAAAAAATATGGTATTGTCTCCTCAAAATCTTTATTTCTGTGCAATTGTTAATAGTTGATAACAGCTGCCATTGGCCAGGATTGGGGAGTAAAGGAATACATGATACAAAAAATACAAAATATAAGTAATTATTCCAATACTGTTACAATTTAAATAATTGGTCATAAGAATACAGTATTCAAACAGTATTTTGATTACTGAAGAGATTACTTTGCATTTTATAGTCATTTGTTTAATTTAATATGTAGTCCTTTCAGATGGAAAACATTTATACATATAAATGATGCGATCCAAAGTGCATTTGAACAGCGGTGAAACACTTTCTTATTATGTGTTACATTCACACGTGCAGACAGAGAAGTAAGTTTGAAGTAAGTTTGAAGCAGAAGAATAAGAAATTAACCTTGTGTAAATTGTCAGATTTACGCTAAGTTAAAATACTATTTCTAGCCATTTTACATGCACATGTGACGAGACACGGTCTTAAACGATGCCAATGCCACTAGCAGTGCCGTTTTGTGAGTCAAAAACTTATCAGTAACTGTTGTCAACAGCTCAAAGGGAGCACCTGAGAGCACCTTTAAAACAACAGTTTTATCCCAAAAAGTAACGTAAATGGGACAAAAAGGTCTATGCCTGCATACCTTGTGTATTAAATGAGAGACTAGATAATATGAGCAATAGAGACTCCATTGATAAGTGTATGTTCAGCCGCTAGAGTGGCAACATAGACTTTAAGGGTTGCCAAGGCAACTTCTGCCCCGATACGCTCCTGCAAAAATTCTAGCACTGTACCGACAGGACAATGAAAGGATTTTCACTTTGTGCTGTACACCAAGTACTGGAATCTCCCAAGGCGTCTTTTCCAGGAGAGAGACCAGAGTCTAAAACCATACTTGAGATGGCCAATATGGAATTAAGCATCCTTCAAAAATCTATTGTCACAAACCAGTCCCCAAGATGTACTTGTGACATTATTTGTTTCTGCGTCAGCATTCTAAATTTACATTTTATTAGGGTGAAATTCAAATGTCTCAAATCCAGAATGGGATGCAAGATGGCATCTTTTTTCAGGACCAGAAAATAACGGCTCTAAAAGCCGCATTCTCTCTGAGAAGGGGGAATCTCCTCTATAGCACCTTTTTCTGAGAGAGAGTGAATTTCCAGATTCAAAAATGGGGCTTCCAGAACAGAGATATCTGTCGGAACAACTACATTGAATACTGGCTGTTAGATGGGCAGACAGAGGAATTAATGCATGGCTCTCACCTGTAGCGTGACATGTAATCACTAGATTACGCACTTGGCATACTTTTGACGACTGTCCCACAACTAGCGGCACAGCGGAGGGGAGGCCTTTGCGCCTCTACTACTGTGGCTGGTTGAATGGGATTTAATAATGTTTCTGCCTTTATGCATTTACAGGGGCGCTGACAGAATAAACCTTTTACCTGGTATTTTTAATGGGGAAGAGTATGTGACCTTTGGGGGGAATGTTTATTTGAAAAAACTGTTTTGCCACAATGGCCCCAGCATTCTTTATGGGGGGACAACATTGAAACATCTGAGGTTGTTACCCATCCTACCAACAACCAGATGTAGTCCTCTCCCGAATACTGATCTTCACCCATTTCTTCACTGCTCATTTCCTGTTTACCACATGTATATATAGCCATGCAGTTCCATTGCTCATTGCGAAGTATTGCCAGTTTACCCTGCCTTACCGAGTGTTTTTCCATTGCCATTGTTTCTTGATTCATGTTATGACCATTGCTTGTTTTTCTGGATTTACTGCTATTTGGATAACACTTTTTTTTTTGCCTGGTTGGACTTTTTGTCCATTTGGTTTATTGGATCTAGCTGCCTGCTTTGCGACTACATCTCTCTGCCTGCTGTTTTGGATTGTTTGCTTTTGTCTCTTTTAATAAACTTCCTGCACATGGATCCTAAAACCGTCTCCATGGCCAGTTCAATACAAACGTGTGGTGCTTAAGTTCACTGTGTGTTTTGTGTACACTTGTGCTTGATGAACACTGTATTCTGTTATGCAGGGAAAGTCCAAACAGAGAAGGTGAACTCAAAGGCATTCCTTAACATGATGTGTTTGGTTGGACTGCAAAACCATTGTGTGTAAATTCAACAGATTCATGTAGATTAGCAGTTTCATCATTAGATAGCATGGAGAAAGCAGTGCACATCTCTTCTCTCACCAGTCACTAGAAACTAACATGGGCTTAGACAATTAATGCAGAACAGAAAATCTGACTCGATATTGTGTATACACATGTATAATCATTCTTATTTCAAATGATGACATGCTTTAAACGTTTATATGATTTTTTTGCACTTGATTCTTTCTAATCACCCCTCAGACTGTTTACACATGACAATACAGCCAGTCAACTTGTCCAGCAGGTGAATTTAAATAGTTTGTGATGTGTCTCGAATGTTTCCTTTCGTTGAGCAACTCAGTAACAAACCCGTCATCATTACTGCAGCTTGTAGAGAAATCTGATTTCTTTTTTGACCTGCTTGTCAAGTACCTCTTCTTCTCATGGACCATCATGGGTGGAGGGAAGACCAGCTCAAAAGTTTGCTGAGTCTTTTTTTTTTGTTTTTTTTTAAAGTTTGCTGAGTCACCTACCGTACCGGGTAAAAATTGCTTGTTGATTAACGCCACCTACTGTAAAGGCGTGAATTTGCTAGTTGTGGTTAATCACTTCAATTTCTATGGGAAAGGGTCATTCGCTGATGATTCGCCTCTCATTATCGCAGTGCAATTGGTCTGAAAAGGCCTTTCCCGTACAAGATTACAGAAGAAAAGCCCCAGCAAACCACTTGAGCAAATGCCATTTTCAGAGAACAAATTCTGGCAGTGTGCTGCAGTGAAAATATAGGGGCTAAAATAGTTACAGTGTTGCATGTTATTTATGGTTCAGGTAGCTTTCAAAAGGTTATATTTTAAAATAGTCCAAAACTGTAAAATTTCCATTGTGGTTATTTTTTCCATCATTAGTTGCTTTTGCATAATTTCTGCATTGTAAATTACCTGTAAGATGCTTTGGATGAAAAGCATCCTCTAAATAACAAAAAGAAAGCCTTATTCTGGCTGTAGGAAGCAGGTTTACTCATACTGTATAAGGGAGTTTAAGGGCAACAGATAAATCAAGTGTGTCAAAAGAATACATTTGTGTGTGCGTCTTGCTTGTCCCAACAAGGACAGTACTACCCAGCCTGGTCTCATGAAATTTAACATGACAACATTTTTGTGATTCAAATTTGTGTGCTGTACATTACGTTTGGCTGCAGGATCCTAGTGCAATGTTCAACTGGGGCACCACAAGCAAGTAAAATGGTGTCGTATTTAGATGCGTTTTAAAGGTGATTTTTAGATAATTGCTTTTAAAACATACCTCCCTAAACTAAAACTTTTGCCTGAACCTAACCAATTGTGTTTTAAAATATATATATAAGAAGTTAAAAAAGACATCCTTACCTTATCAATCCCTAAATCTAACATCAGTGTTTTAAAATGCAGAAGTGAAATTAAAAAGCACTTTTCTGAAGCAACCACCTCATGTCATGTTGCAACTATGACTCTGCAATGTCACATGTCAGCTTCAGTTAAGTCCTTCGCTCTATGAGTTGAGCTATCTGTGTTGGAATATGTGTTAAAATGTATGTAGTATATGAAGTGTATGTATGTCTGTAATAAAAGCATTAAAATGTATTGTTTTTCAAAAGATGTGTTTGAGTAAAAGTAGGTCAGTATCATAAAATAGCAGGTTCTGAGTAATACAGAGAAAAATAAGTATTTATAAAGTCATAATGGGCCATTTAAGTCATGATTTGAGTGAAAGTGAATTAAACGCACAGTTGTTGTATTGCCTCTAGTGTTAATTTCTCCTGGAAACAGTAGGGAATTGTACTGCCCCTGGAGACAAATTTAAGTTTTGCAAAAATGTATATAGAGTCATGTTTTCACTATGAGACCAGGTTGATACTATCTGAAATTAAGGAAAAGAGCTTAATAATAATTCATGTCTTACTGAAAATCTAAAACTTCAAAAGTTTGTGTAAGGGTTAGGGTTACGGATAGGTGGCAAACAACACAATTAATTTGTTATACAAACAGCAGAAGTCAATGGAAAATCTGTATACATGTGCTCACTCTACCAGCTGTACTTCCAAGACAAAGACATGTTAAGACATAGAAACATACGCACACAACAGCTTGTTGTGTTCTTTAGCTATGATCTGTCAAGAAGAATGATCTTCAAAAGACAAAATAAACCAGGAATGCAATTTGACCCAGAATGCATCCATAGGGTTATTGCCTAAAAAGTAAATTATTCTGAATAAGAGAAAGTGACAAGGACAAACAGATAAACGATGAGATTAGAATATAACTCAGGTAGGTTTCTGGCATTATCACTCTGGTTTGGGTGTGCAAGACTCAAAGGCTCAATTTGCACATGAACACACACACATATCTAAGCCCTAACTCCAAGACATAAAGTTAGTTTAGAAAAATAATTTGAAATGAGGAAGACATCTACTAATAAGAAGAGACTAACAAGAGCGATAGTTGGAGGCAATCTGAAAGTCAAACCATAATTTTTAGCAGTCAGAATCTGGTTCATTCAGCCTGATATTTGATTTAGCCTTAAATTAAACAAAAACATTAAAACAATTAAGTGAATATTCTAACTCCCATCTGAAGGCTGGAAGACACAAAGAAAAAAGAATGAAATTAGTCTTGGGAGGGAGGGGGAATTGATACAAGATAAGAGAAATGAGGCTCTTTTATTGGGTCAATAAGTGTGCCATTGCCCAGTGAAGCCACATGAGGGCAAACAGAACACTTTAAAAGCAGTTTAGTTACCAATCAATTACAAATGAGACCATTACCACAAACAAACACACACACACACACACACACACAGCCGAATATAATGGAATACAACAAAACCAATGAGCACAAAAAAACAGTGCAAAATACTACTCACCACAGCAAGAGAGAAAGAGAACAAAGCACATTGTTAAAGTTAATGTGATGATTTGAGAGTATTTCCTCTTTTCTTGTTCATCACTGAATTCGTCTGTCTGCTTGTCTAGTTTTTGTCAGAGCTGGGGTTTGTTCATATACTGTATATCTAAATGTCACTTGTCACAGAACATGTGTGAGTGCAGCCCGTTTGAACCGTGCTGCTGTTTATGCTGCAATGCAAAGCTGTGCTAAGAGCGAGAGTGAATGAAATTACTGTGTGTACAAGCCATTGTGTACTTCAGCATGCAAGTGCATGTGCCTAACTGAATTTCTGGCTACAGATATTTCAGCTATCACTAGCCTTTCCAGTGAGGGTGATGGCTCAGTGCTGAAGTCATCGGAAAGGGAGTCTATGGAAGGAGGCCAATCAGAAATGTACTCATCTATCAGGGATAATATCATCAATATCTTGAATCAAACATTGATGTATGTTGGCAGCAGGTTCGACATGGAGGTGAGGCAACAATGTTTTAATCGAGCATTGGACAACTCATGCAGAGTTTTTTTGAGGCAACTGCACAATTATAGTTAGACATCGCTTTCATTTTTAGAGTCAATATACCAGGGTTGTGCTGTCACAAGACATAGCTAGGACCCAAACACAGATGCAAGTAAAGGGCTTTATTACAAAATAAATAAAAAAAATACAGGAATACATCGAATGGAGATCACACGACTTAAAACAAACTGGCACAGAACACAAGTGAGATTTAAGTAGGAAAAAGGTATATAGGGAGCAGGTGCCATTAATGATGTTAATTGGAGAACAAGCTGTTGCCGGGGTAACAGATCATTTGTTCTCCACGTGGCACCTTCAAGACACAAGAGGGTGTGATAAACAAGGCAACACAGGAAAAAAAACACTCAGATAAGACAAACAGATTGTCAGAGTAATCATAGTCAGACTAGACTGTGACAGTATCCCTCCCCTGACGGATGCCTCCTCGCATCCACAACAGATCGACACAAAAGGAACTGACCAAGGAGGGAGGGAAGAAAAACACAACGTGGAGCATGAGTTTCAAAATCCCGACACCCAAACTGAAACCGAACCAGACAGGAGAGTCAGGATCCAGACAGCATGTTCTGAACATGTACACAAAAACCGACCAAAGAGCACATGGCAGGGAAACCACAACTTGAAGCAGTGCACTCACACAGACAAAAAACAAGGACAGGTACAGTGCATGGTCAGGAGAGTACGCCTGAGCCATGCGCTCAACACAGACACGGAATAAGAGTGTCAGGAACCTCCACCACAAAAACCCAGACTGACATAATGACAGGATCCTGACACTACCCCCTCTCAAAGTGACATCTCCTGGCATCCCAAAATAGTAACATCAATCACCAGACAAGACAAATATAATAAGCACTAACACATAACAGATAGAACAAAAGAAAGGGAGGGAAGGGAGGGAAACCAGGGAGGAACCGACAGGGCAGTCCAAGGTGTAAATGGTAGGATGGACCAGGGAGGAGGTTTAAGGAAGGGAGTGGGGTCTGGCAGCCAGGGAGGAGGCTTCAGAGAGGGGACTTGCTCCAGTGGCATTGGAAGGGGCCTCAAGAAAGGGACAGGGTCTAGCAGCCTGGGATGTGGATTCAGGTAGGGGGCAGGGTCCAGAGGCTTAGAAGGAGGGTTCAGGTAGGGGCCGTGGTCCGGTGGCAGGGGAGAAGGGCTGAGGAAGGAAACAAGGGTGGAGAGGAGCGTGGCAAGGGCAGGAAGGGCATGGGCAGACTGAGTGCTGGGGGCTGACTGACTGTGGAGCAGTCGGTGAGAATTGGACAGACTTGAGAGTAGCCACTGAGCAGATGTCTGACTGGACACAGGTATCTGCTGAGCAGTGGTCAGATTGGATTTGAATGGCCACTGAGCAGTGGTCAGACTGCACATAGACAGCCACCGAACAGGGGTCTGACTGGCTGCTGATGTCGGATGGGTGCTGGTAACTGGACTGAGCAAATTGCTGGTTGGTGGGCAGACCCGATGACCACAGGGAACTGGACAGGCTCGTCAACGGCCACTGGGAACAGAACAGGCTCATCGATGGCCTCAGGAAACTGGACAGACCAGATAACCGATAACCAGGGGGAACAGGACCAGCTGTGCAGTGACCACCATGGTCGGTAATGCTGGTAGTGACTGGATAATGGACTCATTGACCGTGAGTGCTGGCAGGGGCAGGGGAACAGCCTCCGTGACCGTGAACACTGACAGGGACTGGGGAACGGCCTCCTTGGCCATGGACACAGACAGTGGCATGGGAACAGCGGCAGGGGAATGGCTTCCGTGGAAATACCACCATCTCCTGGCGGTCACCAGCGAGCTCCTCCGGACAGCAGATGGCTCCTCCGCCTCCTGGTGGTCAACCACTAGCTTCCTCCTCCTACGGCGGCGAGAAGCTTAAAAAGTGCCCGGGGGGGGGGGGGGGGGTTTGCGGTGCATGGGCTGAGAGGGGTTCTGGAGTCTGGGGTTCCACCTCCACAACAGGTCTTCCAGTTCCGCAAGGTAGCGGACATGGTCCACCAACTCCCAAAAGGGTAAAACAAAAATCACTCTTAGCACCTCCAAGCCCGAAAGGAAGAGCTGTTTCAACCAGGTCTTGTCAAAGCACCACCTATGAGGCACACTGACCAGCTCCATAGTGTAGACACCAAAACCACAACCGTTCTGGGACCTGGCCATGGAGCTTGGCGGTACCTTGAGAGACCGGTTCCTTTCAGGCTGGAGCAGGATAAAGATAAATGTCCCTTGCCTCTACTGGGTCCATTTGGCAAGTTTGTTGTCACGAGAAGTAGGTAGGACCCAAACGCAGAGGCAAGTAAAGGGCTTTATTACAAAATAAATCAAAATCCAAACCAAAACTACCACAAGTGGGAAAAACAGAAAACAAAATACTTCAAAAACCAACTGACCAAAAACCGACCGATGACTTCAGGCAATCCCAGGAATACAACAACTGGAGATCACACTACTCACACAACACTCAACAAAAGAAACTTGCACAGAACAGAACACAAGCGGATTTAAGTAGGAAAAAGGTAGATAAGGAGCAGGTGCCACCGACGATGTTAATTGGAGAACAAGCTGTTGCTCGAGTAACGGACCTGACGTTCTCCATGTGGCACCTGCAAGACACAAGAGGGCATGAGAGACAAGGCAATACTGGCAAAAACACAGATGAGACAAACAGATAGTCAGTGGAGGCATAGTCAGGCCACACTGTGACATGTGCATCATTTAGAATTGAATGAAGTAATATTGAGTTAATGTCTTTTTTCACAAGTTCTTACAATAAAAACACACACACAAACACATAAAAACACAGAAACACATAAGTCCTTCCACTTGCTCTTTTGTGTGGGACACTTAATGACAAAAAGAGAAAATGAAGCAGTATCAGAGAAGTGGAGTGGAAAGAGGTTTAGAGGATATAGATTGACTGAGTAGGGCTACTCATTAATGGGTGATTACAAGCACAGAGCTTCCTTGGACCTGCTCAGTCACTGGGGAGACAACACAGATTTTGAATGAGGGATGCAAAAAAGAATCAGGCTCAAACAAGTGACACAATAGGAATTCAATCAATTGAGCAAATGTAAAAGCATGGACCGATTAGTGGAAGGAAGTGTGAGGAAGAGAGTAAGAGAGAAAAAAGTTTCAAATTCAACTGACAGAAAACTCTAGGTCACTTGTTACATGTCACCATTACTCCCATGTTATAAAAATTCCCATGTTAAAAAAAGATACAAATTTTCTCAGAGAGAAAGAATGACATTTCTGGGTGCTCAAACCCTTTGACAGGTGTATCTGCTGTGGAGATCTTGGAGATGACAATGAGGGATTCACAATGTATTATTGATGTTACAACCCAAGTTTGGGGCCAACTTAAGTAGCCAATCAAGAAAACGTTTTAAATCCCGGTAAAGAAAAGACACAGAAAATAAGTCTTCCAGGTCAGCTTCTTTTCCTGCTCTGTGTATTATAAAATGGTTTTAAGTAAATAGAGACCAAACTCACTATCCTTTTTTTAAATAAACTAGACTCAATACAACTGCAAACACAGGAACATGTTTCCTGGGGCAGCAGCCATCACCTCTTAAATAGCCAGGACTTCAGGAGTAGCTGGTTAAAATCTCCACTACATCTAATTGGCAGCCTCACACAGAAAAAGATATTGATATTAGCAATATTACAATATTAGCTATTATGTTTTTTCCGATTTAAAAAGTAAAAAAAAAAATTCTAGGGCAATTACAATATTGAACATCATACCTGTTTCACAGTAATTTTAAAACTGCTTTAACAGTGTGAAAAATGTACCTTTAGTGGTACAGCTTGTCACTGGGCAGTACCCTCAAAGGTACACTCACTGTACACTCATTACACCTAAAGGTACTAATATGTACCCTTTAGAGAGAGATAAGACACGTAAGGATCCCTTTAGGAAGAGATGCGTAACAAATACATATCAACTAACATGTAGAGGATAAAGTTTATTGGTAAAAAATTAGTAAATATAAATAAATGCTAGCTATTGGGATGGGCAGAGCTTAACATATTAATGCATCCCAGACCCCACACTGATATTTAATGTGGGAAATCTAAGTTGAGATGAAAATGGAATCTCAGCTGTCTTGGTGCTTTAATGTTTTGAATCACAGTACACTTAATATAATGAATAAGGTACACTTCCTAGTGTTGAACATCCCAAGATACTTCTGAAGAATGAGAGCATTAAAAAACATGAATCAACTCCAGCTACTTCCTCCGCTTCTGATGCCCACTCATTCAGAAGCGATCGCCTGTGAAAACATTCATCTGTGAAATCCCTAGAATACAACTGCAAATTTTGCTGTTATTAATAATTCTTCGAAATGTAAAAATTCAAGCCAGTGGGCCCATGACCAAGGTAGATTGTGGTATGGAACAGGGTTTTAGGAGGGAAACCTCTCTGCATTTGCTGCTTTGACCGATGCCAGGTTTGTGTACATGACAGGGTCTTGAAGGGTTGGGTGACCATACATCCTCTTTTTCCCAGACATGTCAACTTTTTCAGACCTTAAAAAAGCGTCCAGCCGGGATTTTAAAATTTGTGGAATGTCCGGAATTTGTCTATAGTTGTATCATGATGTGCATCTGGTCTAATACTTCATTGTGTGTGCTTTAACCCCTCTTTCTAAGTCCCACATTCTTGCACAACAATTGGTCAATTATAAGAGGCTTGCAGCAACTATTGGCCAAATTCTTGCCTCACAATCTCTCCGCAAAAGCACAAAGCGCTGTTGTGTTCGGCATCAAACAGTTGCTTGAGAGTAGTATCAAATGACAACTGAGTGGAAACAATACCCAAACGAATGCCTTGGTCCAGGTCGAGATCCGTGATAGGCAGAATGTATGACATATAAATCTAGCACTTATGTGTCATTTTCTAATAAAGTTGCAAGTGATTTAGAAGCACACATTAGCTCTGCGAAGCATAAAGGGTCAGCAAAAGGTGAAAGTTCAGGTAAATTAATGGACAGTTTGTTGCAACCAGGTACAATTGTTATCACATTGCTTCATTTTCCATGGCCATTCAAAATAATTGTAATAGTAAATTAATGAACACTCATGGCATCAAATATTTTTTTTAGTACATGGACTTTCAAAAGAATGTTGGAAATTTGTATTTATTTATATATATTTATGTTATGCTAATAGAGTGTCTTATTAAAGTTTTGTTCATAGTAACACTGTTTTGAACCCTATTATTTCATCCCACACCAATCCCTGAAAAAAAAGAGGTCCTCCTTTTGGAAAACCAGAATATGGTCACCCTATTGAAGGGGTGATATTAAAACTGACCAAAAACTTTTGAATATTGGCTGAATAGTCAAGCAGCCTCTTATCCATCAGCAGAGAAGATTCAGTCATATCAGCGGAAAAGCAAGTTGACATTTTGATCAAAGATTATGAGGTCAAATGTATTTTATTAAAAAAAAAAAAAAAAAAAAAAAACTTTTACATGAATGAGTTGTACACAATAATACCAGTTACATGTTTTAAGAAAATTAAATTGGGTCAATATTGATTTCATGCCGACTTTAAGAAATCACAGAGGAAAAAATAGAAGAATATGCTGGGTAAAAGGAGATTATTAAAATTTGCGTTTATTAAAATTACTCTTATTAAAAGTGTGAGTTATCATGTGTTGTAAATAAAACTACTGGAAAAAAAATGGTGAAGCAAATGTTGTGAACCTATTAACAATACAGACTGAATACAACTCATGTATTTGTCTTTGGTTGAATGAGCACAGCTTTCCTGTTGAGAGATGAGGATACGTGTAGGCAGAGTGGGCTACTCTAGAGCACAGGCTGTGCTGCCACAGCGGTCTCAGAGCAGAGGAGAGGAAGCCAGCATTGTGGATAGCGTGCCACTGCCAGAATGATGCCACAATATATTTCCTTCCAGACATTTTCATAAATGACAAAACTCAACTAAATTTCTTGTCATTTGCAAACAGCTAAAGAGTCTGTCTGGCTATATAAGGCTGTCTGGCTTTTAAAAAAAAACCTTCAACCTTCTGACTTCAACCTTCCATTATGCATTAACATACATATTCAACATTTTATTCTATTTTTCTACTATGCCTTTTACTCTATTATTGTTGTGTGCATGTCACACTTAAATGAAGAGAGAGATCTCTACATTCCATCACACATGAAACATGACAGCCCATGACTGGAGCTGTTGTCAAAGCTCATGATTCAGTTGAGTGATCATAACCAGAAATGGGTGTCACAGTCTGTTCTTAAGCAAATGAGAGGGTGTTCTGCAGCATACTTCAGATCTTAGTCTCCAAGGCACTGTCTCAGTCAACATCCCAAAGAACACATCTCTCTCCAAAGCACAATGTTGATCCTCCATGTTTCCAAATCTCTCATACAATTTCTCATCTCTCACATACTCTCTCGAATTTTCCTTGATCTTGTAAAATAATAATTTCAATGTACTTTGTAAACATATGTTAACTTATACTGTACAGAACTCAAAACATCCTTCCATATATGCATAAATATATGGCCACCACAACATGACCTGCCCATTCGCAATGAAGTTCATTCTTAACTATTTCACAGCATACAATTCTAAATTATTAATGTTCTGGAACATAAAAAATAATCATATTGTAAGTAGACCTCCGGAAATACATAAGAAAAAATGTATGATGTGACACCTTTCAAATAAAAAAAAAATCAGCCTACTGTTGTTTTTAATTTAGTCTAAGACATTAATTAAAGGGTGCAGATTGAGTGGTATATGAAATGTATAACGCTTGATTTGAATCTGTTCTCTAAAAACCTGACTTTGTTTACATAGCAGTAAACATTCCTTTCAATCCCAAACACCAATATTTGCACGTAACCAGGATGCCCTACCGGCACTACGTGCATGTTAACTATTACTACTACTACTACTACAACACAAAAATAGATGGAGAATAATAGCAAAACAATGTTGTTAAGTGAAAACACTATTATTGTCTAAAAAAACAGTTGTTGTCAAAATAAGATTATCGGTGTACATTTTAGGCTTGAGGTTACATTCGGGTTTTAGGTTATGTATGTTCTGCCTGACAAGACTTTGGACATTTTTAATTCAGAAATTAGCGTATGAAGTGGTATAAGTGCATCCAGATAACTTTTTGTTTTATAATATGTGTTTATGGTCTCGTGAATTCTGGGATGTCCAATTTGTTGTTTAGATGTTCTAATCATGTTTAATTATTTGTAAGTCACTTTGTGTAAACGTGTCTTCTAAATTAATATATGTAAATCATGTCACAGTGGCACTGGAGGCTATAAGGTCTCGTACCAGCTGAAGTCTCTCTCGTCGTATATTCCCTGGGGAAAGCTGAGCAACATGCCGTATGATACATCCCACTAATGTTCCATTCAAGCGGTATTGTTGTTGTTTCTCCTTTCTTGCAGCTTTATTTTTCCTTTCTAATTTGCTATGTTGAAGAATAAAACACGGACGTCCTGGATTGCTCTACAGACTGCATCCATATCTCAAGCTCCCTTCGAACCAAATCGAGCCGAGTCAGAATTGTTGCAGTCAGCTTCCGCCAACACATCTGGCTGGTAACGGCCCCTAAAAATAGCTTGAAGAAAATCACATAAGCCTGGAGACTACAGCAGGCTCTCTCAGTTTCTATGTAAGTGAAGACTCCTCGGTTATGTCATCGATTTCCCATCACTTGACTTCTCCACTGCAGAGAGGATTGAGTCCTAAAAATACAAAATCCTGAGCAGATGATAGATAGATAGATAGATAGATGGATGGATGGATGGATGGATGGATGGATGTGAGGCTGATTAGGGCGAAATATTTTGTATTGATCAAGTTGCGGGGGTGCGGCTCTATTTTGCGGTTCATAGTCTCGAGTGTGTGTGTGTGTGTGTGTGTGTGTGTGTGTGTGTGTGAGTGCGGGGGAGACGAGGGAGTGCGAGGGCTCTTTTTAAACTAAATTGAAATAAATGTTGGATATTTTAGACATTGTTTGATGTTCTTAACCGGTTTACTTGAACCAATGACTTTGTTTATATTGTTATTTTGTTATAGCTTGTAGGGCTCTTTGAAATGACTGAAATAATTTGGCGAAGTGATATGGAACCGTTATGCGGTCAATACCTGGAACTACTTTATAGCCGTGCGTTTACTTAAAAGAAAATTGCACACCTTAGAACATCTGTGAACCAATCAGAATCAAGCATTCAACAGACCAGTGGTATAAATATATATATATATATATATATTTTAGCAATATCACATAAGCAAGAGCGCGATATGGTCCTACATCAGCACTGCTGTGATTCAGCCGCAGGCACGAGGCCGTAGTCACAACAGTGCTGATGTAGGGCCATATAGCATGATTTCAAGTGTGATATTGCTTATATACAACAGTTTAATGAACAAGTACATTTTAAAAAATTTGATAAAACCGACTACGGTCATAAAAACACATTTGTGCATGGAATCGGAATCTCCCGTTGCTGGTTCAAAACAAATGATGCGTCCAAGACTTTGTTAGTAATTAAAAAAGTTCACTTCAGAAATAGTATCACAGCTTGTGCTGTTTCTAACAAGTTATTGTATAAACAAGGATAGACTGCTGGATGTCTGCTGGAGAGAGAGAGAGAGAGAGAGAGAGAGAGAGAGAGAGAGAGAGAGATGGAGTGTGTCACCTGTTGCCACACCCAATCAGAGATTTCTCAGTGAGCTTTCTCAGTGGAAAATAGACGTCCAAGTGGGGTATTCCTCTCTATTTCACGGTAGCCGGTGTGCAAGGGTCATTCACTATAGAAACAGCAATGTCCTCCGCCATTTTACACAGTGTGTATCCAATGTGGAAACTCCTAGTTGTTCGTTTAAAGCTATTTCCTAGCTTTGGTAATGTATTAATAATATGAGCAATCAGGGAGCGCAGTTCTATGTAAACAATGACTAACAGATTCACTTTACATCACTAACTGGCTTATATTACACACAAACCTAGATCCGTTGCCACCACCTGCTGGCTAACATATGTAATTTCAAAAATGAAGCCAGTAACTCCTTACAGATACACTTTAGTTTAGAACAGCATGAACTCGGAGTGATACACAGACAGTGAAACGTCTGAGTGCTGATGGTGTCACACTACCTGTGCTATATATATATATATATATATATATATATATATATATATATATATATATATATATACTACCAGTCAAAAGTTTTGAAATACTTGACTGAAATGTTTCTCATGATCTTAAAAATATTTTGGTCTGAAGGCATATGCTTAAATGTTTGAAATTAGTTTTGTAGACAAAAATATAATTGTGCCACATTATTAATTTATTTCAAAACAAAACTATAATTTAATTAAAAAGAAAGTTTTGAAATTGATGACTTGGACCAAATAGTGAAGAAAAGCCACCAGAACGTGCCCAACATAGATGGGAACTCTTTCAATACTGTTTAAATATCATTCCAGGGTCATACCTCAAGACGCTGGTTGAGAAAATGTCAAGAGTACATTTCTGAAAAATTTTAAGGGTGACTACTTTGAAGATACTAATATATAACACAGTTTAGATTTATTTTTTATTTTGTTTAATCACAACATAATTCCCATAGTTCCATTTATGTTATTTCATAGTTTTGATGACTTTACTATTATTCTAAAATGTGAGAAAAAAAAATTATAATAAAGACTGAGTAAGTTTTTCAAGACTTTTGACCGGTAGTATACAGTATGTAGAATATCAGCCCTAAAAATATATATATTTTATAAATGTATGTTTATCTTGTGCTAAACATTCTGTCTTTTGAAATGATTGCTACACACCTGTATATATATATAATTCATATATATATATATATATATACTGTATATATACAGTTGAAGTCAGAAGTTCACACACACCTTAGCCAAATACATTTAAACACAATATTTTCAAAATTTCGGATATATATATTAAAAAGCAGGAATAAAGTCTCAGAACAACCATCCTGATATGAAAGACAGAGAGTTGGATTGAGAAACATTGCTTGTCTGTTGTTTGAGTCCCATTAAAGTTCAATGGGACCCTTGGATGGCACTTATTCATGCCAATAGTCCAGAGGATCTGGCTCCATTCTTTGAGACTGAATGTAGATAGTCAGTATCTTATAAATGGTGCTTAAGTTTACAATTATTAAGTAAAGTTAACTGCTGTTGATGAACTTGTTCACTGACAGTGCACTACATCTGTGAATACTGGGTAGTACTGTGTATGTCTCATTGTAGATTTTTGGGCTGCAGTTGCACAGCAATTTGTGGATCATTCTATCAACAACAATCCTCCCAAAGCTGCATTGATCAGCACAGACCTGTTGGCCAAAATTAGATGCACATCTCTAATTACAGATGTGCCCTTTGCGACAATGTGAAGAAGGGCACCCACCTTACAGATTTGGAAGTGCTCCGACATCAGTGTCTCCTGGATCTCCAGCTCCCGTGGTGTCGGTGCCGCACTGGGGGTCCCAGCCGCACTGCCACACGAAGGAGATCCACTTGGGTTGACCGGTGAAGAAGTGGTCAGCCCGTCCAAAACCTTCCGAAACTTCTTCATCTCTATGCTTGTCTTATACGTTTGTCAACGTTTCTCTTAGACAATCTTAAAACCTGCCGTAGAGACACTTAAAACGGCATAGGAAATGATGCGGCTTCACAGCACGAATTCTGGCGGGAAAAAATCTGGCTCCTCGCTTCTTCCTCTTTTCAGGGATTTATGTGAAGTACAAACAGTCGCAAAAGAACATTGTCTCACGTAATTAGGCTGATGTACACAAAAAGGTGGATGATGAATTTTTGCAAAAATGCGAGGAGAGGTTTGGTGCGCATTAAAGCCTGAACCAGGCTGGAGAAGATCCAATAAACTTCATGCTACTTACGCAGGACGGTATCACATCCAGCTAATCAACATTCTCAGCAGCCATCTCAAAATATGTTAAAGTACAATTAAGTTTGTGAAAATGAATGTTCCCAGCGAGATTCAATATCTGTGCCCGCCAAAAGTCACGTTTAATGTTTGTTGTTTGGGATCCAAGACGCAGAAGAGGAGAGACTCGCCGCAAAGAACCAGCGCACATCTACACGCCAAAATCGAATAATGACCACAGACTGCCGTAGAAGGACAGGAAATTATACCGCCTGAAAGGTTTTGTATAAAAATCTCCCCTCTCTCGTATGAGTTGTTTTGGACTAGAGAAGACGAGTACCCTCGACCCGCACTCAGAAGCTCTCCAGCAGTCGAGTGCAAGCTGCTGTCCAGGGTGCTGAAAGATCGAGCGAAAAAAAAAAAAGTCACGCCCCTCAATGATCTGATTGGACCATGTGCCACGGCCCCGCTGTCATCTACGCCTTCCAGCGTTACCGATTGGACCACGTGCTTCAGAATCCACAAACAATGAAATAGTGCTTTAAATATTTGAACAATTGCTCTTTAACTTCATTTGAATTTTTTTACCCTATTTAACTGTACCCAGTTTAGCTATAAACGCTATTTCAAATGTATCATGTTTTGTTCAGTAAATGAGCAGGATGCAGAGATTATGATGGCTCTAATAGCCTACTTTTTGTTTGATCGAGGTGCAGTGAGTGTTTTTTCAATATTAAATGTTTGGTTTTTAAATGCACCCTCACATCAACTGAAAAACATTAACATTAGTACAATAATGCAGTATCATACAAATAAATGAAAAACTACACCAGACTTCCGGAGACACTCTTTCAGAAGTTAATAAGTGACTGAATTATGGGTCTCGGATGTGGCCACACTCGCTTCTGTAATGCAGTAATGGCCTCAAGGAGGCGCTATGATACGCATCTCGCATTTGCAGATTACATAAACGCTTACATCATCTCTCCTCTCAGCAGAGATTACACCATTGAGCTTTTTCCCCTGAAGTGTGCTCATGTTGTTGATATCATCTCCTGAGATTTCAGTTCTGCTGCTTCAACTGTGAATATTATTTGCATTCTTATGATTTTATACTTAAAATGTCTAATAGCAAACTCAACAGAAGATTTGAAAATCGAATTGAATAATCCAATCAAGATAGACCAGATCTATCTATCTATCTATCTATCTATCTATCTATCTATCTATCTATCTATCTATCTATCTATCTATCTATCTATCTATCTATCTATCTATCTATCTATGTGTCTGTCTGTCTGTCTGTCTGTCTGTCATGTTGAGGCCGGGGGGTGGGGGAGGGTTGTTAATCAAAAAGTTTAACTGTGTTTCTGGGGCAAAATGTCATAGTGGGTTCAATGAACTGTCTTTCTTCCATGGACTATAATACTTGAAATGCTTAAATGCATAATGAAATGGACTTTCAAAAATAATTGTACCCTGAGTCAGGGTCACTGGAGTAAAAAGTGAGACAACTAGACCTGGCCTCCCATATAGCTACTTTGTTATGGTATTAGAAACACTCTTGTTCATTCATCTCACTGTATTCCGACAGGGAAGAATGAGACCAACTAAAGATGAGTGTTTGTAATTATCAAAACTATAGGGTAAAAACATGCTTTCATGTATTTTTATCTTGACATTTTCAGTCATCTATTGCTTTGAATGTTCATAGGTTATGAAATTATAGATCAGACTCAAGCTCCCCAACTAACAGGTGATAATCTCTGTAGGCTGCCACATATAATTGCTCTTTAAAAACTTTTAATTAAATATACTTTCCATCATGAAAGCCAAGGCCAAAACATTTCACTCTATACTCTCTCCTCTTTATTGCCTCATACCTCTCAAAATGTCTAGAACTTTCTAAAGGAAACAATCCATACCAATAGTGGTAAACCCACACTTTGTCTTTAGGTTTCCAACATGAAATTTCAAATACAATGCTTCATCAAGCTATATAAGTGTAGAAAGTGTTAAAGTTTACCAGTTATAGGTACAAATAAAACATTTTTAGCCTAAATGTTTGCTTATGATTGTTCTTCTTCTCACATTCTGCAAACTGGATACTGCAATTTTGTAAATGTACCAAGCTTTATCTTTGTTGGGATTAATGATTACATTATTCAGGTTTCTTGTCCTAATGCATCTTATCACTTGACTTAACATCCCACATGACGTACTGTATATATTTACTTATCTATCTACTAATATTACATTTAAATGTTTAGAATTGTTTTTCATTGTTCTAATTCATTCAGTTTTACTTTTCACTCTTTGATCCTGAACTTGATTACTGTAAGAATATTATTAATCATATAATTTCTCTAAACCCAAATTTCCGATAATACAACCGCAATTTGATGACAATCTAAGAATAATATAGCTACTATTAGAAGCACTTACACATAGAGTATTTTCACAATTAACTTGTCAATAGTTTTATCCTTCAGAACAGGAATATGTTTTCTTTTTTTATTAAACTTTACATGTACCTCCAGCTGCCCACTGATCAGGAGCTCCTTTGATTTCATTTGTTAGTCTGCACTATTCATTTTCCCACCTACATGACTGCATGCACTGTTTTTGGATCAGGCTTTATTTGAAATGTTTCTCTGCCTCTGGTGTGAAGTCAACTATGAAACGTATTTGGGTAAAAAAAAACATTCATTGTACATTAGGCTCTTTGGTGAAGAGGGCTCACAGATGGAAAATCCTGTAATCAGAGTGGATAAAAACATAAAACAGAAGTGCAAGCGGTCTAAGACTTTCCACCATTTCCACAGTGGATGTCATTAGGAGACGCGTGAAGCCACATACTAGCAGTGTAACAAATTTGCATTTGGGAGTCTAGACTGTCCATCTGACCATCCCCATCTTCAATATTTAAAATACAACACACATATAATGTCATACGTAATAAAACTTCTCAAACAATTAGAAAATATTTTGAACATATCATGAAATTTGTGTGGCTTTAACATATGAGATGAGATAGGAAATATAAATGTAAAAATAAAAAAAATACAAAAAGAAGGCTATTGTAAAGGGAAAGAAAGAAAGAAAGAAAGAAAGAAAGAAAGAAAGAAAGAAAGAAAGGAAATTACAAGCATATATGATATTTTCATGGATTCTTTATGAAAGAAAGCAAATCAACAGCTTAAAAATATGATATTTGAAGGTCACATGATATTGTGATGCTTGTCCCAGCTGCCTTTGACTGCAGCCTATTACATATTATGTTCCTTTTTAGCTTTCAGCACAAAGCCAAAAAATGAAACATAAAAAGAAACCATTCATTTTGGCATCTTTCATCAAAATTGGGTATGAACACAGAGAGATTGAATTAGCGACTCTGGTCCTTCACAAAGGACTTCATATCAGTCTCACGATTTCATCTTCATTGAGCCTAATGCACTTATTCAAATGGATTGAATTCAAACCCAAGGCTGTCAAAAAGTCCATTCCCACCTTCAGCTTACTGTTACTGTTCACATATCATGCCATTAGCTTGTTCTTTTATTTTCAAGAACCCGTAAAGATGCCTTATTTACATCTTATTTTCATCTAAAGAGTTTCATCTCAATTAGTTAATTAGTCAGTAAATTAGACTCTTGGTTTAATTAATTAATTTTGGATTGATACTGAACACAGTTTTAGACAAAAGTCATTATATTAACTATAGACCACACATACTTTTGGAGCCACTGTATGAAATAAGGCTAATGATTATGAAAAGGACTTTCAAAAGTAAATCTACCCTGAGAAAGTCAGGGTCACTGGAGGAAAAAGTGAGACAACTAGACCTGGCCTCCCATATAGCTACTTTGTTATGGTATTAGAAACACTCTTGTTCATTCATCTCACTGTATTTCAACAGGAAATAACTAGACCAACTGAAAAGGAGTGTTTGTAATTATCTCAACTATAGGGTAAAAACATGCTTTCATGTATTTTTATCTTGACATTTTCAGTCGTCTATTGCTTTGAATGTTTATATTTTATGAAATGATAGATCAGACTCAAGCTCCCCAACTAACAGGTGATAATCTCTGTAGGCTGCCACATATAATTGCTCTTTAAAAACTTCTAATTAAATATACTTTCCATCATGAAAGCTAAGGCCAAAACTTTTCACTCTATACTCTCTCCTCTTTATTGCCTCATACCACAGATGAAAATTTCTAGAACTATCTAAAGGAAACAATTCATACCAATGGTGGCAAACCCACACTTTGTATTTAGGTTTCCATCATTAAATTGCACTATTTCAAATACAATGCTTCATCAAGCTATATAAGTGTAGAAAGAGTTAAAGATTACCAGTTAGGGGTACAAATAAAACATTTTTAGCCTAAATGTTTGCTTGTGATCGTTCTTCTTCTCACATTCTGCAAACTAGATACTGCAATGTTGTAAATGTACCAAGCTTTATCATTGTTGGGATTAATGATTACATCATTCAGGTTTCTTGTCCTAATGCATCTTATCACTTGACTTAACATCCCACATGACGTACTGTATATATTTTCTTAACTTACAGTGATTGTATTATCATGTGTCATATCACGACTGAGGCTTGTATGAGAGTGTTGCTTATGGGACTCAGTAGGGGCCTTATCCCTCTGCTGCTTGGTGGATGTATTACAGAAGAAATCCCTTTGTTGGGAGGATTTGGGAGTGAGAAAAAAGAAAAATAATCCTCTTCATCACTCACCCACAACAAACGGCATCCAAGATAACGCAGCTGCCAAGACAACGGCACGGGGTGTGTGCTGCACGACAGGGCCACTACACTAATCTTCCCGCTCGAACCTGCAGACATGGATTAGTGATCATGAACATGTTAGGTGTACTATAGGGCAATACACATGGGGAGTTTTGATTGGGCATTACATTGATAAAATATAAGTTGCAGACCATTGCACATGGTTGATCATTTATTTACAGATTCCAGATTATTGAGTTATTTACTATTCAAACATGCATGAAATTAAGGTAATTTGCTCATATGTAAAAAAAAAAAAAAAAAAAAAAAAAAGATATGTTAGTACTCTGAAGGGTTGTAGTCAGGGGTGTAAAGTAACAATACTCACGTTACTATTATTAAGTCGTACTTACTACTACTTACTACTTTTTGAAATAGTTTAAAATTGTATACTTTTACTTGTGTACATTTTAAGTGCTGTAACTGTACTTTTACAGCGCTATTTTCCCACTGTCTCTGTTCGCTACTTCCCCTTACTGATTTTATTTTTATCTATCAGTGTGATTGACTAGAGAGAGCCTTGTGAATCCTGTCAAATCAAATCACACATTTGAACAGCAGCTGTAGATCTGGCGCCAACTGTGGAGGATGCCTCAAACACAGTTCCACACCTGAAAGGGCTTTTCGCAGTGAAAAAGGCCAATTACTTGACTGTGTCATTTGAGTTTAACTTGCTCAAGCCATATATCAGCATTATTCCTGCCTGTAATTTTAAGAAACATATCGAGGTAAATTTCATATTTCTGCTTTCTAGATTCTATGTGTCTATAATGTAGCTGATTTATGTGATTTTAGAGCTTCAAAATTTTGCACCCATTCACTTGCATTGTATGAACCAAAACAGCTGAGATATTCTTCTAAAAACCTTCATTTGTGTTCTGCCGAAGAAAGAAAGTCATACACATCCGAGATGGCATAAGGGTGAGTAAATGATGTGAGAATTTTCATTTTTGTGTGAATTATTCCTTTGAAGCCCGGTGTGGCCCCTGTACCAAACCACTGCTCTACCCCCTCTATTGTGCGGGACATAACGCACCAAGTGTCCCAGCTTTTTTAGTGGGTTTTCATCTTTATTTATTTTTTATTTTTTTGCATTCCTTGCACTGTTGTAAACATGTTTTATGTGCAACAATAACTCTCTCTGTTGGCATTAAGGAAAATTTAGACCCTACAAATAAAGTGATTTTAATGTAATTTTTTCATACATTATGATATTGAAAATAACTTTTTCATCTTTTAATTTCTGTTATCATGTCGCCCTTTTATTGATTTTTTAAATCATATTCATGTAGTGTTTACAGTATCATAGATAAGTGATGCATTTTAAAAGTTGTCAGTCACAAACATCTTTAAAATACCTATATGTTTTATTCGTTCTGGCAAACAGCCTTAAAAGGGAATGTAAATTACGGTATATGAGCTAGATTTTTAAATTGCAGCAAGTTTTTATTATAAAGGGGCATAGCTTTCGCAACACAGAACTCAATACTCACTACTCATGAGTACTTTTAAATTAGTTACTCTTTTACTCTTACTTGAGTTGATTTTAGGACAGGTACTTTTACTCTACTCACACTAATTTTTACTAATTCAGTACTTTTACTTGAGTTTTATTTTTCAGCACTCTTTCCACCCCTGGTTGTAATGTAGTCTGTCAGCATCAATGTTTTTTATTTGATCCCAGGTAGAAGTGACACCTTAGTTACTGAGACTCAGCTTGTGTGCCATCATGACTGCACCCTTGAGAAAGGCACTTTAAATCAGGAACCTCCAGAAAGAAATGCCCATACAATTAGTGTACTGTGAGCTGCTTTGGATAAAACATTTATTACAAATGACCAGGGGCGTTTCTAGGACTTGAGGAGGTTCGGGGCTTAGCCTAGCCCCATTTAAGTGGGTGTGGATTTAGGTGCCCCACCCCCCACCATCTATTTTAAATAAACATGCTCTACCTTTATGGGTTTTTTTCTGCACTCTGGCACCTTACTTAGAATGAAAGTACAGTGATTCCCACAGGATTTTGTGTGACTATGGAGGGATCCTCTAGGGGGGTTCGGGGGCATGGTCCCCCATTAGAAAATGTTGTACATTTTAAAGATAAATACTTGCATCTAGTGTTGTGCTCTTGTAAACAATTTTGTGCTCTTAAAGCTGCAGTAGGCAACTTTGAAATAAATTGTATTGTGAGAAACAGCACCCCCAATTCTTCCCCATATAAATGATGCTCTTCACCCCCAGCCAGGGTTTAATTGACAGAGCCAAGGCCTGCCTCGCCAAAAGCAATTGGCTACAATTAGCTGGATTGACACTACCCGACCCACAATTTCCACTCAGAGCTAGAGTCTGTGGTGCTAACTAATCTCTCTCGGGGCCTCATTTAACTTAGACACAATGTCTCTTCCTCATCTGGGGTTTGACATCTCTTAAAATATTTTTGTATCCTCATTCTGAAAAGCAGGGTAAAAACTAGGGATGTCAGTTTCAGCTTTTTATCTTTTAAAGTTACCTCAGACTGCTAATAGCTAGCTAGTGAAGCCATAAGTAGTGTAACATTATGCCATTTAACCTAGTAACACGAACATTAATTTATGTTAATCATCATGATTGTAACTTCGACAATAATATTATCTGTTTGCTCTTGTACACTGATGATGATAAATTGTGTGTGGAGTAGTGCAGGGCCGGCCCAACCCAATAAGCAAACTAAACATTTGTTTAGGGCCCCGCGATTGGTTCGGGGGCCCCCCACCACCACCAATTATTTTATTTTTTACACATCAATCAATTACTCTAATCAACAAAACACATAACTGAATCAGTGAAACGTAGTATGTTTCATTTTGTATATTTTTCTAAATATCTTAAACCTAATTTTGGAACTAGGATGGAGGATTTTAAATTGTGTGGTGCGAGAGCATGACGCGCGCTGCGCGCAGCACTCTACTGTTTCCGTTTGTCAACTGTCAGGAGCAGTAGCTATGGTAACAGAGGTCCAGCCATCATGAAGCGAACGTACCCACCTAGATCAGAGAAAAGCTGTTTTACCGAATCAGACGATAGTGCATGCCAGAAGCATGGCCTCTTTTAATATTGTTTACTACTTTTTCTGTGCTGGATTTTTTTCGTAATTACAACAACTTAAAATACTCTGTCATTTTTGGGGCATACAGATACGTGTAAGACATCATTAGAGACAAAGGGTCTACTTTTATTTGTGTACACTCACAATAACAACAAAACCTTGTTCTTTTGTAAAATAAAGAAACTAAATAAGGGGCGCTTTCAGCCGTCTCTCTGTCTCCGTGAGCATATTTCTGAAACACGTCATAAAAATGAACTGAAACTCCGTGAATACTTATCACACAAACATGAAACATATGTCTAACGAAAGCTTAAAATGTCTACTTTTAAATAAAACAATTCAAATTAATTTATTTTGGATCAAATAAATGCAGCCTTTGTGAGCAGAAGAGACTTCTTTTAAAAACATTAAAACATCTGACTATATTGTTTTGTATGAGTGAGTGATAAGGATGGTTTTCACATCATTTTGTAGCAAAAACTCTAGGCTACAAGATCCAGTTCTCAAACGTCTTGTGGACAAATGTTTAGTATGTGTTATATGGCCTTATTTCAATGAATTACATTTTTTTTTTTTTTTAAAAAACCATGCACAAGTTATTTTCTAAAAAATACAAACATGTACACACATGTTGCTCGCATATTATTGTAGCTGTTTGTGCTGAATACAGTGTTATCAGACTTTAGCCATTAATATGTTTTTAAGCAACTGAAAAAAAGCACAAATGTCAAAACTTCTCCGGGGCCCAAAACACCCTCAGACCACAGATGGTTAATTGTAATGCTCCTTCCATCCATTTTTTTGTATGTATAATTTCCTCCTTCTCCTCAGGAGCACTATTAAAGTATTTTGAGACAGGACCACAAAACACCTCCACGGATGACACTGCTAGTGAATGGCCCTACTGTTCTTGTAACTTATTGGTAAAATTCCCTCTCTGAAATGAGAGCTTTTCTATTTAGAAAATATCTAATTTCTCTTCTTTTTGGCTGGTTCAGAAACCTGTAGGGCCCCATACACTATTTTTGTTTAGGGGCCCCAAAACCCTAGGACTGGCCCTGCGAATCCCGGACATTTTCGCAAATTTAGAAATTCCTGCTGGACGCTTTTTTAAGGTCCGAAAAAGAGGACATGTCTGGGAAAAAGAGGACGTATGGTCACCCTATATTTGGACGTCCTTGACCAGCCCACAAGTTTAAAAACATCAAGCTAAACATGTGGATAACATCAGTAAATCCTCACTATTACTCTTCTTTTCAATAAAGTCCAAAAGGCTGCGTTGCTTTTTTTCTTGACGTTTAACTTTTACTCCAGAGTGACACAAGCTGCCTCTCTCTAGTAGGGGGAGGGTGTCACACCACGTGAACTTCAAACAAAATGTAGCAATATTATTGCAAGTAGACTACATTCTTCGATGACCTGCGTGACAGGCTGCGTCATGAAGATTATTGCATATTCATAAGGAAATATTTTTGTTGTTGTTGAGCTGCACCTACACTTGTGTTGTCTACATTTAAAATTACATACGGGGCTGCAGTCAAAACATTCGGGGCTGAAGCCCCGGAAAATGACCTGGCGAAGCGTTTTAATAAATTAATTTCATTTCTAAAGCAAAAAAGCAAAAATATTCATATATTGTCATGACAGTTTTCAGTTGAATGAAACAGCGAAAAGGGAGTGAAAACTCTTTACATGCGCATGTTTCGTGAGACAGGGTCCCATTGTATGCCTCTGAACAGTGAATCAGACACAAGCATTGGCGGATGTTCTTTTGTCTGTCCTTAAAAATATAATCAAGTATGTTTCTTCAAACACGTCAGCGTTTCTTGTCATGTCTCACTCCGAGACACCTTTTGCAGGTAGATGAGCAAAATTACTCGCATGTGAAATGCATTTGGAGAGGAGCTCGCGAACTGGATTTTCTCGTTGCATTTTACGGGTGCTATATCACACCCTGGTTGCACATAAAAATAACGAATGTTCATAAAATCGCTCGTAGAAAATGCTCTTAATAGGTAAGATCAATAGTTATTGGGAAGCTGGTACATCAGCAAAATACTCGGCATGAAATATCCGCATTCAGCAGGTGTTCATTTCAAACCTTGTTCACCAGAAGTAGGCTGTACAATTCAGGAGAAAGGAAATCAAAACAGTGTCAATGACTTCAATCTTTGCAATCAGACCAACACTTTCGTTGGAAAAGTATCTCTAGAAATCTTTAAATGATCATGTGTTGGCAAATGGTGAGACCCAGCTAGCCACTTGATTTTTAACAAAGGGAATATTCTGGTATTCAATACAATTTAAGCGCAATTAACAGCATTTGTGACCTAATATTGATTTCCACAAAAAAATAATTTTGATATATATATATATATATATATATATATATATATATATATATATATATATATATATATATATATATATAAAAGGTTGTGGTTATGGTAAGACACTTACAATGGAAGTGAATAGGGCCAAAAACATTAAAATACACATTGTTTCAATAGTTTGGCCACGAAATGTAAATAGACTGTGCAAACTATTGGTCTACAACAAGCACGTTTGTTTCTCTCACACACCGAATATATAGAACGTAAAAGATGTAAAAGTTTGTGAGTTGTAAACAGTGGCAAATGAATGCCCTCTGGATTTAATATTGAGGAGCATTTTTTAAATTTATGAGAGCATTTTTTTATACACATAAAATATAGAATAAAGATATATACAATCTCATCCTTTTATAAAATACTTAAATGTATGCAATTCATATACAAGCTCATTCTGAATATTTAGATTCAGAATATATTATTTTCTGTATAAGTATATATATATATACAGAGAGAGAGAGTATCTCTCTCTCTCTCTCTCTCTCTCTCTCTCTCTCTCTCTATATATATATATATATATATATATATATATATATATATATGTGTGTGTGTGTGTGTGTGTGTGTGTGTGTGTGTGTGTGTGTGTTTGTGTGTGTGTGTGTGTGTGTGTGTTAGCATGATTTTAAAATGATAAAATCTCTCTCTAGCCTTATCTGTGTAAAGCTACTAAAAACACATTCCAGAAAATCCTTTCACTTAAAGTATATGTGGCATTGGAAATTACAATTAGTTTTTGTCAATCGGTTCATTTAAATGTATGTTCCCCTACTTCAATATATTTAGCTATTTTGTTTTATTAATTTGTAGTGTGGCTAGCTACTGCTTTTTCAAATGGTTAGCTTTACTGTACTGTAGTTTAGCTGATATAAATCGCCTGAATCTATGAAAATACAGTTGCGAAATACTGTATCTTCCCCAACACATAAAGCTCATACCATACAGTGCACTGTTGTACAATGAAAAGTTAATTCATTTTGTATTTTACATCCATTTCTGACCTGGTTAAACCCTAGCAGACAACACTTACATTACCTGCACACTGCATGTCATGCTAATGCTCTTGCATATTCACACTTGCTTAAATTATATTTACATTAAAATAAAATTTTAAGGACTTTGATTTGTAACTTTGACTTATGTAACTGTCCATTTTTACTAAGCACCCAGCCCCATCACTTACAATCAAGACTTTCACAAAGGCCAGTCACTCAAGATGAAGCTGTTGTTTTTCAATTAGGGCAGATATTTGACAAGACTTGATTGGAATTTTTCAATTACTCCAGCACATTGTTGCTAGTGTGACTACATTCCATGTGACAGGGTTTGAACATTGCACCATTGAGGATGCTCTGTATTGGTTTTCAACACTTGGTCAGAGTTTGAAGGAGAAAATGAAGCATGAAACACATTTGACACACTCTGTTTTTGTTTCAAATAATACATGTAAAATGAGTATTGCTCACAAGCGTTACTCAGACATCACATAATACAATCAGACATGTCAACTGCATGACAATTATAGAGATAGTTCGCCATAAAATAAAAATTCACTCATAATTTACTCACCTTCATGCCATCCCAGATGTGTATGACTTTATTTCTTCTGTAAAACACAAATTAACATTTTTAGAAGTGTATCTCGGCTCTGTTGTTCCATTCAATGTAAGTGAATAGTGACCAGAACTTTGAAGATTCAAAAAGCATGAAAAGGCAGCATATAAGTAATCAATAAGACTCCAGTGGTTAAAACCATATCTATTGAATGGTGTTATAATAGGTGTGGGAGTGAAACAGATCAATATTTAAGTTATTTTTTCCTATAAATGTCCAATTTCATTAGCCCTATTTAGCACTCTCTTCTCTCCTAAGAGTTCTAATTCTTATGTTTTTGTCTATTTGCATTCTTCATTCATATCACCACCTACTGGGCAGGGAGCTGAATTTATAGTAAAAAATCTCTTCTGAAGACATGGATTTCACCACAGCATTCAAATTGATTACATTATGCCTTTATGTACCTTTTTAGGAGCTTCAGAGTTCTGCCCACCAGTCACTTGCAATATGACAGTCACTTGCATATTTTTCTAAAAATCTTTGTTTGTATTCAGTAGAAGAAAGAAAGTCATACACATCTGGGATGGCATGAGGGTGAGTAAATGATGAGATAATTTTCATTTTTTTAGATAAAATATCCCATTAAAATGGAAACTAACTTTACATATTAAATCATTATTTTTGTATTGTTCTTATTCATTCAGTTTTACTTTTCACTCTTTGATCCTGAACTTGATTACTGTAAGAATATTATTAATCATATCATTTCTCTAAACCCAAATTTCCGATAATATAACCGCAATTTGATGACAATCTAAGAATAATATAGCTACTATTAGAAGCACTTACACTAGAGTATTTTCACAATTAACTTTAAAGGCATTACTGAATGAATTTATTAAAAGGAACTGAATAATTGTAAGAGCCAATAGTTTTATCCTTCAGAACAGGAATATGTTTTCTTTTTTTATTAAACTTTACATGTACCTCCAGCTGCCCACTGATCAGGAGCTCCTTTGATTTCATTTGTTAGTCTGCACTATTCATTTTCCCACCTACATGACTGCACTGTTTTTGGATCAGGCTTTATTTGAAATGTTTCTCTGCCTCTGGTGTGAAGTCAACTATGAAACGTATTTGGGTAAAAAAAAAAAAAAACATTCATTGTACATTAGGCTCTTTGGTGAAGAGGGCTCACAGATGGAAAATCTGTGGCTTAATTAGACTGATAAGGGACCGGGTGTGTATAATCACAACCTGGCCCCGCCCTGCCACAGTATGAAGTTACATGTGTGTTGTATTTTAAATATTGAAGATGGGGATGGTCAGATGGACAGTCTAGACTCACAAATGCAAATTTGTTACACTGCTAGTATGTGGCTTCACGCGTCTCCTAATGACATCCACTGTGGAAATGGTGGAAAGTCTTAGACCGCTTGCACTTCTGTTTTATGTTTTTATCCACTCTGATTACAGGATTTTCCATCTGTGAGCCCTCTTCACCAAAGAGCCTAATGTACAATGAATGTTTTTTTTTTTACCCAAATACGTTTCATAGTTGACTTCATTTCATGAAATTTCGGTGGCTCTAACATACGAAATGAGATAGGAAAAAAATAAAAATACAAAAAGAATGCTATTGTAAAGAGAAAGAAAGAAAGGAAATTATAAGCAGATATGTTATGTCCATGGATTCTTTACCAAAGAAAGCAAATCAACAGCTTAAAAATATGATATTTGAAGGTCACATGATATTGTGATGCTTGTCCCAACTGCCTTTGACTGCAGCCTATTACGTATTATGTTCCTTTTTAGTTTTCAGCACAAAGCCAAAAAATGAAACATGAAAAGAAAAGGATCCAACCATTCATTTTGGCATCTTTCTTCAAAATTGGGTATGAACACAGAGAGATTGAATTAGCTACTCTGGTCCTTCACAAAGGACTTCATATCAGTCTCACAATTTCATCTTCATTGAGCCTAATGCACTTATTCAAATGGATTGAATTCAAACCCAAGGCTGTCAAAAAGTCCATTCCCACCTTCAGCTTACTGTTACTGTTCACATATCATGCCATTAGCTTGTTCTTTTATTTTCAAGAACCCGTAAAGATGCCTTATTTACATCTTATTTTCATCTAAAGAGTTTCATCTCAATTAGTTAATTAGTCAGTAAGTTAGACTCTTGGTTTAATATTTTGGATTGATACTGAACACAGCTTTAGACAAAAGTCAGTACTAACTATAGACCACACATACTTTTAGACCTAAAATCAATGGAAAATTTTGTTATATTATATGTGGCTATTTTTATTATTCTGTGTGGCATATTGTATTTACATTGGTTCTGAATAAAGACTCATTGAAAATGGATCATCCAACATTCTGGTAAACAGAGAAATTCAGCATCTTAGAATGTTGGAGGATCTACACTGAGTCCATATAAAGTGTTAAACAGTGATGGCAGAGTCAGTGTTGCTTGTTTCTGGATGATACAGTGACTGGCTCAGTAGGGTGATGGGGGTGGATATCCTCTCTCTCTGTCACAACAGAATTTGTGTCACTATCTCAGTCACCAGGGTGACTCACTAGAGCCTCTGATACTTGTGCGTAAATAATTTATACCATATTCAAAACCACTTTTTCAGTGTGTGGGGGTCCGATTTCATCTAAGAAAAAGGAATAAAACCTCAAATCACCTACATTGTGGTGACCAGCATACCATTCCGGCTAGGAAACTGGCTTGATAAACGAACTAAAGAATACCTGCAAGAAAATATAAAAAGAACATTTACTGCAAATAGTGAGCTCAGTAAAATTCTGGGTTTTTTTTATTTTTGCTAAACTATTTCTTTAAAGGTAAACTCAGTCATTTTTTCCTCATTAAAAAAAGTTTTAGTCTTAAAACAAATAATTGCAATTTTGAAATAAATGGACACTCACAAAAGATGTAGACTCATTTCAGTAACTGTATAAAAAACTGTTTAAATTTACATGGAGAGGGTCCCCTCATGGGGACTGCCATGTTAAGCTGGCTCCATATTAGCAGACTCAGCGCAACTTGATTTGGCAGGGAGGTGTAACACTTTGTGACTGTTTTTGCTGATCGTGCTGTTCTAGTCAATGAGCCTGTCACATGTACCTATTAAAAACAGAGGTAAGTTGTCACACTTAACGACTGCCTTTGATTTTTCTCAATGCTTCACTGTCAGATTCCATTTTCACAGCCAATCATCCTGAAGCTTTTGAATACACTGGTATTTTTCAATATTACTCCAAGAGTCTGCAGCATCTGCTATGATTGATTGTTTGTAAAAGATATGTCCTATTGAGAATGCATGGCAAAGAAATTGCATCCTTTTCTTTCACACATTTATTGTCACATTGTGCAAAGAGCTGGGCATCAAACGTGTGTCATTTGGTAGAAAGTGAACTTTTCAAAAGTATATATAAAAGCACCATGAACTAAAATAAAATAAAAGTACAAACTTGTAAGGTATGTAGACTACAATATATTTATCTAGTCTAAATCTGTATGCAAATATAAAGCTAGTGTTTACATTATATAAAATAATAGAAGGCCCAAGTATTAAATGTAATAGTTCCCTATCTGTCACTCACTCAACATTGTGTCGATTTAGTGACACTAGGTGTCACTCTTGAGAGCCCAAGACACCTCTGTTCTTCGATAAAAGGCCAATGGGAATTGGTGAGTGGTATTTGCATGCCCCTCCCCCAAACAAACGGGTATAAAGGACACAGATTTATAAAGATGCCTTTCCAATTGTGTGTTATTCCTGGTTGCGGTCGATACCTCTCGCCTTCTTTCGTGCCTAGGCGCTGCCCATGCCGAGACATCTTTTGTGGAAGCGTTATGTCCTCATAGCGAGGCCATGACCATGGCAAGTTTGCCACCCCAGTGGATCCCTGCCTTGGTTCTTCTACCTACGGGTATGAGGCCAGCGCAGCACGCACTGGGGGTGATTCAGGGACCACAATGGGACCACCTCCGCCAGTTAAATACCCGCATACCTCCCATTCCCTGGCACACTCCTTTTGCCGTCACCCAGACCACCGTCTTTTTTCTCTCTCTGGCAGGTCCAGTGCACCGGTGGCAGTTTCCCCGCCCCTGCGCACCAAGCTGTGACACAAACATACTCAAACACCTCCTCCCCCCTCCTCGACTGATCCACGAGTAGTCAGGAGTCAGGCAAGTGCTTTGATGTCTCTCGACTTAGTATCGCCACAGGGCTAAAACCCCGTCAATGTGGCCTCCTCTTTCCAACCCGTCGCTATGGCTGACCAGGATGTCCGAATCAGCTATGCGATTCAGCACACCCAGGTTTGTCAGTATCAAAGGCGGTGAAGGGCGAGAACGCCGCCACATTGCGTGCAGAAATCGCCACCCTTCTACAGAAGCATGCGATAGAGCCTATCCCTCCAGTCGAGATGAAGAGCGGGTTCTACAGCCCCTACTTCATTGTTACAAAAAAAGGTGGTGGGTTGCGGCCAATCTTGAACTTATGAGTTCTGAACAGTGCTTTACACAGACTCCCGTTCAAGATGCTGATGCTAAGGTGCATTCTAGCGAGCATCCGGCATCAACATTGGTTCATGGTGGTAGACCTGAAGGACGCGTTCTTCCACCTCTCGATTCTACTTGACACAGACCCTTCCTGCCGTTTGCATTCGAGGGTCAGGTGTACCAGTACAAAGTCCTCCCTTTCGGCCTGTCCTTGTCCCCTCGTGACTTCACGAAGGTCGCAGAGGCTGCCCTTGCCCCGTTAAGGGAAGTGAACATCCGCATTCTCAACTACCTCAATGACTGGCTAATTTTAGCTCACTCTTGAGATGTGTTGTGTGCACACAGGGACCTGGTGCTCGCACACCTCAGCCGGCTAGGGCTTTGGGTCAACTGGGAAAAGAGCAAGCTCCTCCCGGTTCAGAGCATCTCTTTTCTCGGTTTGGAGTAGAACTCAGTCTCGATGACGGCCTGCCTCACGAATGAGAGCGACCAGTTGGTGCTGACTTGTCTGAAGGCGTCAGACAGAATTTTTCAGAGGCTCCTGGG